>OY856410.1:669043405-670243405 GCA_963693085.1 Alisma plantago-aquatica
AACCGTTTCTTCAACGTTCAGCCGATGGTTGAGAGAAAACCTAAAGCTCGGATGGATTCTTCATCCATTGAACCAATTAAAGTTCTGGTTTGCATGTGCGTAGAAAGCAGGAGTGCAAGTGCATATAAGGTTCGCGGGAGGGGGAATATGATAAAGCCAGGCCGCCATTTTGCCAAAGCGAAGTGGTGGAAGGCGGGAATAGATGCTCATCCCTCCTCGTCCTTCGTTTCTCAAAAGCAACACAGGAAAGACTGCAGGTATTGGAATCAGAACAAGCAACCTTTCTTTTGCCCTCTCCTATAGTTCCCTTCTTTCGAAGTTGGTCGGCTCTGGAAGTTGCCGCTTTATCACAATTGTTTCCCTTTTTTAGCTTTCTTTTCTGATATTCTCCTAGCTTTATCAGTATAAGCTGTCAATCGTCCATGCTCGAGAATCTAATTCCAAACTCCACCTCGTTATCGGGAATATCTATGGTTGAGTTTGCTCATCTGTAAGCCCAAAGGCGTCTGCTGTCGGCCACGCTTTCCTCAAATTTATATATCTTCATTTTTCGATATTATTGGTATATCAAAAAAATTGACATCCGTACCATCTCAGACAATACAGCTTATACTTTCAGTTAAAAGTAAGATATAGCGCCGCGGTTGATATAAGCGACGACGATGGTTCCTTGTTTCTCACAAGGTACAGGGTTACACATTTTTAATTCTCAAACCGGGAAAAGGATGGTGACTTTGGCTTTTTTACTGTATTATAATGTCCTTCCAATGATTTAAGTATCCAAACTACGATAGAAATAGTTGTTGTCTGGACTCAACATGAGATAGCAGCCATGTCAGAGTCATCCCTGTCTGCCTCAGCTTTGACTCCATTTGCTAATTTGGCACCCTACTGCAGGATAAGAACCCAGGAGACACAGGTGACGCCACCCAAGACATAAAAGAGCCATTGTTGTCAAACCTAAAGGAATGAAAAGTCAGAAGAAAAGAAAAGAAGTCAAGAAGACATGATCTTAAACTTGTCTTTTTCTATTCCCGAAAGTTACCAACTTCGACCAGCTCTTGGAGATACCCTCTATCTGCCTCTAAGTATAAAGGATGAGTGTTAAATATTCAAAATGAAAGACAATACAAATTGTCGAGTCTAAAGTGATTATACCCTTTTCGATGCGAAATGACGGGGGTCGCGGGGGTCTCGGAAAAAGGCGGCGGCGCGGGCGACGAGTTCGAAACCCTAAAAGATGAAGTTAGATCGACTAGGGGAAGCAAGGATGGAAGGAAGATCCATGCACGGAAGACGGTGGGAACACAACGGCTAGCCAAAGAGACCGACTTGAACATCACTTACAGGAGTATGAGGGATTTAAACCCTAATAGTGGTGCGGAAACCATTATGGTGGCGGATGCAACTGTGATGGAAACCGACAACCCATACGATGATGAGGGTAATCCTTTTCTACTAGAAGACACCCCCGAGAGGAGAGTCTTAAACTTCAAACAAGCCTGCATGGGAGGAGGAAACGGGGGCGCTGCAAATCTAGTCTTTATCAAAGACGAACCGGAGGAGATCGTAAATCATGAAGACATCGAACTCATCAACGTTCATGGATATCCAGAAATCTACGTTGCACCCGAGGCTAAGGAAATCCTCAGCAGACCATTCAAATACTCGGTCATTGTGAAACTCATAGACATATCGATGGGTTTCCTAACCATGGCAGAGAGGTTAAAACTCCTATGGAAACCTGCAAGCAGATTCGAACTTTATGAACTAACTGATCAGTACTATGTGGCCCAATTCTACAACAAACACGATCATGAGAAGGTTCTTACAGGGGGGCATGGTCGCTATTTGGTGGTTGTCTCATGGTGTGGCCCTGGAACGGTTACTTTGAACCATCACAAGGTATCCCAGACCATATTGTAACCTGGATCTGTGTGAAAGGGCTTCCTATCCACTACTACAACATGGAAATATTCAATAAAATAGGGCAAGCAGTGGGAAGACTGATCCGAGCAGATGACCATTCGGTCAACAGGACAAGAAGCAGATTTGCTAGGCTGGCCATTGAATTGGACATGAGCCTACCAATCAACCCGAAAATCTAGATAAATGGGAGGGAGTATAAATTGGAATATGAATCACTACCCAATTTTTGCACCAAGTGCGGCAGACTGGGACACAATGAACAAGACTGTAGGGGCTCATCGGAAGCACCTTCTACAACAGAACAAAACGCTATGGAGGAGGCTGCTGGAGTAAGGTGGGTTGACGAAGAGGAAAAATGGCAAGTTTACTACGATAAGAAAATCCTAGCAAGCAGACCGCCGAGAAAATAGGATAAAGATCCAGGTCGCAAAGACAAGAACCAAGGGAAAGAACAGATGAATAGGTACCAAGTTCTAGATGAAGAGGAGGAGGGCAATGAAGTACCCGGGGGAGAAGAAACTAAAACCACAGGAAGAAAACAAAGCACTAAAACAAGCCTAAAAATATGGCGCAAGAAACAAAGAAGAGAAAAGGATGATGATGCATCAACTAAGGAACCAATGGAGACAACAACCCAGGCCACGACAATAGTAAGCAACATGGCTGTTAGCGAGAGTGTAGTACCAAATGATGCACCAAGGCATATTGTGGTATCACCTGTAGGAGACGAAGTTATCAGGGGCAAACCAGCAGGTGATGTAGAAGACATCACAATCTCAAATCAGGGAGAACAAGAGAACACCAAAGCAGTAGAAGAAGCTCACACAGCCTCAATAAGACCTATTAATAGGAAAACATCTATGGCAGGCCGGAAGACGAAGGAGAAGGGAGAGACTGTACCGCCGGGCAGCCCCCACAAACATCATCCTTATAGTACTCGAGGAAAGGTGAAGAGGGGAAGTGAAGAGAAAGAGGGGTCGGGAGCCGTATTGGGCCAATAACCAACTTCTCTTTTGAATCATTTATGCTTAACACACTAGCGTGGAACATAAGGGGTGCTGGCAAGAAGAAAGCCAGACACTACCTCAAAAGCATGATCAAAATGTATGCCATTGATATTGTATCCATCTCTGAACCTCGCATCTCTAGAACACAGGCTGATAAAATCATCAAGGAGATCGGTTTCTGAAGCTCACATAGAGTTGAAGCAACAAGCTTCTCTAGAGGAATATGGGTCCTATGGAATGAGCAAGAATGTGACATCCAAATCATGGAAAGGAAAAAGTATTTTATCCACTATAAGGTTAGGAACAACACCTATATAACATTCATATATGTCTCTCCTTCTCCGGCATGCCGCCGTATCCTTTGGGAACATATGCTCCGCATTAGTATCTCCATCGATAAACCCTGGATCAACCTGGGCGACTTCAACTGCATGCTCAGTCCAGATGAAAATATTGGAAGCAATCTGTTCAACCTCCGGGAGGCAACTAGATTCAGGAATACTCTCACTCAGGAAGGCCTTACTAACATTGACAGTTCTGGGTACAATTTCACTTATAAGAAAGGAATCCTCCACGAACGTATCGATCGGGTAGTAGCAAATGCTGCATGGATCCAAGAATTCCCCAACTTTGTGTGTGAAACCCTCACATGTATTGGCTCAGACCACAACCCCATTGCAATTCTAAATACCCGAACCAAATTGTAAAAAGCTTATTTCTTAACTAAAGCTCGATGGCACCATCAACCTGTCTTCAAGGATCTACTCAATAGTGTTTGGAATCCAGAGAAAAAGTACCATGAAGCTATAAGAGAGGCCATGGAACCTTTGATGTACTGGGATAAAAACCTCGCCAGGAAACAACAGAAAGAAAAGGAAACACTTATCCGAGAGATCACACAAGCCCAGAAGGAAGTGAAATCACACTACAGCGTAGCAGGTGATACATGTTGTATTGAACTAGAAAATGAGCTTGAAAACATTATGTTGTAGGAAGAGGACAGTTGGAAACAACGAAGCCATATCAACTCACTCCGTCACGGAGACAATAATAGCAAGTACTACCATGCTTTCGTCAACAACAGGCATCATTCTAATCGCATCAACACTCTACAAAATAGCAACAGTGAATGGATCTCAGACAAAATTGAACTTAGCTTCTTTGTGCAAACTCACTTCAAAGATATGTTCACAACTCCTGCAAACCAATCCACCACCAGCATCAATACTATTCCATCTAAATTCAAGAAACTCACTCCCACCCAACAAAGGTGACTTGCAGCAACCCCTATGGAGTATGAAATCTGGAGAATCATTAAAGAAGAAGATCCATACAAGAAGGCGGGGCCAGACGGATCAGATAACCTATTTTTCAAAAAGCAATGGAAAATCGTCAAGCCTTCTATTATGAAATCAATACGTGAAATGTTAAATGGAACACCTATAGATGACCAACTGGCAAACTCTAACATAGTGCTCATTCCCAAATGTAGAAATCCTATCAACTACAACCAAATATGGCCCATTACCTTGAACGACACTATTATGAAGCTCACATCTAAGATAGTGGTTGAACGAGTAAAACACTATCTCCCTAAGTGGATATCCAAAGTCCAAACAAGCTTTGTACCTGGAAGGAACATTTCTGATAATATCATTATGGTCCAAGAAATCATCCACAACATGAGAAGAAGCTCCAACGGACCCTACATGGCAAGCAAAGTCGATCTCTCTAAATCCTATGACAGGTTCTCTTGGGACTTTATTGAAGAAACCTTGAACCACATGGCCTGGCCAAGGAACATCCAAAATTATATCATGAGTTCATTGTTGGTATGTATGCCCTGAGAGCCAATCATGTGATAATTGGTGGGATACATTAAGATTGATTTGATAAACATAAAAGGCGAGCTTCCAATTCTTTCTGGTTCAGTCATATGAGATAGTGATAGAACAGATTGAATGTCTAGAGAATGACAGTACTCAATGACGTATGCCTTCAGGTTCATGACCTGAACGATGAGATCATACGGATGCTAAGAGTTTGTACATTCTTGTTATGTCCCTAGTCGGATGTCATTGTGGAAGGTAGATAGACAGCAATGACACACAAGACTAGATTGTGGTGTTGGTTGATGACAGAATCTCATTAGTCATGATATAGAGATATCAAACCAAACACATAGGTACTTGTTAGAGAACAAGGTACCGGACAGACCCACCGTGAGTTTGACACATGGAACCATGAGATGGTAGTGACAGTCAGTACTCACAGTGATGGTGGTGAGTGTGATTCTTAGACCTGAAATCACTGCACTCAACACATGTCGTTGGGCACACTTTGACATCATCAAACGCAGTCCTGAAACATGGGTTGTTATAAAGGTGATGATTGGGTGGCTTTGACACATGGGGCTTTTGAGGGGTGAGTGATAGATATGGGATTTGTCCCTCCTGAGGGAGTTTGATATCCATGGCCACTTGATGAGTAGGATTGAGAAAGGCGTGCACGCATGTGTGAATCAGTATATGTTACTGATGTCATACATATCTCTTCCAGTCTACTCTGAGATCAAGGAAGTGAATGAACGTTGACAGGATGACTGTTCCATGCCTCGAGTTCATTCGGGATATCAGTGACAAAGGAATTATACATTCGCTGTAACACCATTCATGGATTGTAGGATGAAAGTTGTTCTCCAACTTTCTACTTTCACTTGGGTAGCACTGATGTGTGACTAGGCACCGCTCTTTGCTTGTGAAGTCATAAGTGTTATGGACTTTCACTGCCTACGTGAAATGGACCTGCAGGGTCACAAACATAGGATTTAACCTGGAAGAGGAGTTTTGTCCACAAAGCAATGTTTAGATTGATTACTAAAGGAGTTTAGTAGTTCAATTAAACACTCAATCAGTCGATAGCTCAATATCGTATGGTTCAAGGTGTTGGACGCATTGATTGGAGTATCGGATTGATTGAAATCGCATTTGACTGATTTTGCCCAACCTGTGCTCCCAACCGATCAGCTCATGTGATGAACCGGTCGGCTGAGGTTGCTGAACCGTTCGGCTGGAGTGTCCAGGCCGATCGGCTCATGCCAAGGTTGAAACGACCGGTTCAAGGGTTGAACCGATCGGCTCAACTGGTGCAACCGACCAGTTGGGAAAGTCATGTCGGCAAGGATTTTCCTTTCGTTTCAAATTGCCCAATTCGATTGGGAATAATATTGGTATTCGATACCAATTGGGAAAGAAACAAGGAAAGTCTTTTTGAGCCGGATTAGGACCATGAACCGATCGGTTCAGGGCACCAACCGATCGGTTGGAGTGCCCCAAACGGTCGGCTCAGGTCCAACCGATCGTCTCAATGGCCGAACCGATCGGTTCAGTTGTGAACCGATCATTTCAAGTTGCGAACCGGTTGCTTTTTGTGGAAAATTCTCGAACCCTTCTACTCCTGCATTAGTCCCGCATTGCCCGGGATGGAGAACCCTGTCCCATGACTCTCCTATATATATAGGGGTATTGGGGGCTTCTCAAAGTACAGCTCAGTGCAACTAGTTGCTCTGCAAGTTGTCGTTCTCTCTGGTTTTGGTAACCGTGAGAGAGCCCGAGCAAGTGCTTCCCGCAAAAGGGAGGTGCAGCAAGGGAAGGACAACTGCAGTTGCAACAGGAGGCAGGAGAGCGTGTTGGCGACTAGTACGTCAACAGAGGGTGCGACTCCTTCCACTTCCTTGTGGGACAAGGAGAGTGGAGTTCCAGGTGGTCCGTGTGGACTACTACAGAGGCGGGAGGACACTGCCGCTTAGGAGGACAACTGTCATCCGACAGTCCGGTTCGAGTAGGAGTTGTCAGTCCCGGTGCGACCAGGAGCTACACAGACACCGTCGAAGTCTGGAGTTGAAGACCGCGCATTGCGCGAGGTATTGTCTCCGAGCAAGCCTCGGGACAAGGTATGATTCCGCAAACCATCCTACCCTATTATATAGACGTTGACGTGTTTCCTCGGTATGGGTTTGGGGAGAATTTTTTTTGTTTCTGCTGCCTTCTCTGTCTCCCCTAAAACCCAACAGTGGTATCATAGCCATGTCAGCTGTTCTATATTTTAGGAATATCGATATGATCGATTTTGGTTTGTCGCCTTTATTTATTGCATACGATGCGAATAATATCAACTTTATGCATGTCCAATCCTAAATCCACAAATCCCTAATTACATATATGATATGTATTATTAATGCACTCGATACGCGTCACCTTTAAACAAGTTTTGTGGTGGATGTGTGTTGCGTGATTATGGCCTATAAACCCCTATCTGTGTGTGGTTGTTTGTGGTTGCTTGCATCTCGTTCTGCGCACCGATCTTCCCTCTCTTATTCCTGATCTAACTCGAAATAATTCGAGATTCTTTCCTACCTTTGCTCCCCCCGAATGTAACTCGGGGTTTCTCCTTTTAAAGCAATGTAATAAATAGGATAGATTTTATTTCCTGTTATGTCAAAGACCGGCGGACATCAAGACGACTGCTCAGACGATCGGTTCAAGAAGTGAACCGATCGGTTGACCTTCCAGACGGTCGGTTCAAGGAGTGAACCGATCGGTTGATGACCGGTTCGAGGAGCGAGACGAGCGGGTGGCCGACATGACGAGATGCACGATGACCAGGCGAACCGATCGGTTGAAGGAGCCAACCGATCGGCTGGTGGCACCCAGATGACCGGCTGGAGAGTACAGATCATTCATGTGATGAGTTGATCAACTCGGATGGCAAGGCACAGATGTTCATCTTGTACAGGTTGCATGTGATGTAGACCTAGATGACCGTGATTCCTCTTGGCTCGAGGAATCACATTAGGATGGCCATAATCATCGCTTTTTATCGTTTGTGCATGTTTTCTGTGGGATATAGCATGTATATGATACGTACTATGTATTGTGGTGATTGGATATGTATATGTATATAAAACCAAATCCCTCATTAAAATATTAAGTTTTAGATGCCTTCCAAATGCGACACACGTGAAAAGCTTGTTCGACCAAGTGTGGGCACGCCCTAGCGTGGTGCACCGTCTACCTCGTGGAAGCGTGAAGGATGAATGTGTGGGTATGCCCTAGTAGGGTGCATGTTCATCGTGTTTGCTTTGGGTCGGACTTAACAAGGTGATCTAGATGGGATCTAGTACCTTGAGGCATGGAGATGATCATTGCAAAGAGTTGTATATGACATCTTATCAAGAGTTGCATATGATGCAATTGGAAAAAGTTGCCTACCTGAGAGATCTATGTTGTGGGTGACAGCCCTAGCTGGTCCATGGCTTAGAGGATTTCAGGATCTTGCCCACTAGAAGGTTGTACGCTGCAATCTTCCGAATTGATGGTGAGGGCTATCAATTTGAAGTAAAATAGTGGGAGCGATAATTAATTAAAGGCCTAATTATATCGTCAAATTTTCAAATCAATCAAATAAGTCAAAAAATGAGTTTTGGACTAAAATTGCATATTTTCTTTTTGTAGTTCAAATGGCAACAAACAACAACAACTTTTCTTTGCGATCGGTCCTTGACAAGGACAAGCTAAATGGGACAAACTTCCACGACTGGTATCGGACATTGAGAATTTTTCTCACTCAAGAGTGTAAGCTCTATGTCCTGGATACTCCAATTCCAAAGGAACCCGCTCCTAATGCACCAAAGGCAGAAAGGGATGCTTACAAGAAGCATTCTGATGATGCCATTGATGCAAAGTGCTTGATGATATGTTCAATGAACCATGAGTTGCAGAGGCAACATGAGAACATGGGTGTCATAGAGATGATTCTGCATCTCAGGAACATGTATGAAGATCAGGCACGGCAAGAGAGGTACAATGTTTCTAGGGCGCTGTTCAAGTGTGTCATGACAGAAGGAGATCCAGTTGGTCCTCACACACTCAAGATGATTGGGTATGTGGAGAACCTGCAGAGACTGGGATTTCCACTGAGCCAAGAGTTGGCTACTGACGTGATACTGCAATCATTGCCAGAATCTTACAGTCAGTTTGTGATGAACTACAACATGAACAACTTTGATAGGCCACTGTCAGAGTTGTTGGGCATGTTGAGGACAGCCGAGTTACAGATGAAGAAGGACAAGCCTAAGTCCATGATGGTGATCACGAGCAAGAAAGGCAAGTCCAAGCGCAAGGGCAAGGGCAAGGGCAAAGCTAAGAAAGGTTCTGAAGCTAGCCAGGAGTCCAAGCCATCTTCAGCTCTCAAGGCCAAGGGAGGCGTGACCAAGAAAGGAAATTGCCACCATTGTCAAAAGCCAGGACATTGGAAAAGGAATTGTCCTCTCTACCTGGAAGAACAAAAGAAGAAGGAGGCGACTGAAGCCTCTACTTCAAGGTGTCATGTAAATAAACTTGTAACACTTTTTGAGATATATGATATCAAGATGTAAAGTGTAAAGCATTCTTACTTGGGGCAAGTGTTGCCTTTATAGATAGGAATACTTTAGTTTATTTTCAGCCAATAAGGCATGTAATACAGTTATGAACTGTTATTTCATACTTGCCAATAGATAGAAACACTTTATTTTTGCATATTGTATGACAATGATGGCAATTAATAAAGAGATGTTTCAATTTATAAAGATGTGATCTTTGTAGCAATGCCTTATTTATCTTGTGATATTTGATATGCATAAGATAAGATGATACCTAAAAGTTATAGATAACTCAAACAATTTAATTAGCATTAATCATGAGAAATTCATTTCTAGTTTCCATGTGATGGATAAATCTAGACTCTTTTGGTTATAGAACCAGTAAGAGACATGAATATCTTGGACATGATTAATCAATCTTCACTAATGTAGTGGGAGAGTGATTATCCTATTAGGTATAATACATGTGATGTATTTACATACCTATTGGAATAAATGCTAATACTTCAAATGGTGTTTAGAGAAATACCAATATGAATATCTTGAAGTGTTCAAGATTATCATAAATGAAGTACAAATTTGGTAAAGTATTAATTCTTGATGAGATCAAGGAATGAAATACTTGGACCAAATGTTTGAGATCCTTATGAGTGATTATGATAGTGTATCATAGTGAACTCATGATTAAGGCATGGTGATGTCTGAATCAAGAAGGAATCATACTCTAAGGAGTTAGAGAATGATTATCAAATAACTGAATTCTTCTTAATAAAAGAATACCCCACACTAATAAAAGAAATTAAGAATCACAAGGGTTGTGAGTTCTTATATCTTTAACAGATACACCTCAATTATCTATGTGATGAGTTGTTCATGTGATGAGTCAACTATCAAGATGAATATGAGGAACTGAATCTTGAGTTATGGTTTATGAAACCATTACATCCTAAATGACTTCCATGTGAACCATAAGGTATGACCTTGATGGTAGCACTCATTGGATCATATCCATAAGTGCAAATAAGTCTTAAGTGTTAAGACACATGGATAACATTTTGACAAGGATGATGCTTTTTGATTGCAACTTAATGACTAAGACATTTGGCATATGGATACTAAAACCGCATTCCTATGAGGAATAAAAACAGGATGTGTACGTGACACAGCCTATAAGGTTTATGAATCCACTAATGCAAATGAAGTCTATAAGTTACAATGGACCAATCAATGTGATTGATTGAGTACAAGCAACTCAAAATTGGATCTTTACTTTGATGATATAGTCAAAGGGTTTGACTGATATGTCAAAGATAAAGAAGGGATCTGTGATTTAGTGGGAGCGTATTCACATTCCACATATTGATGTGAAATGGAAATGTTCTAGATTGGAAATCCGAATGTGGAAATTATCTTTAAGGAAGATAGAGATGTTTCCTATGTGATAGGAATAGAGATCTATAGAGATAGTTCTCGAAAATCTCTTGACCTGGAAAGAGAGAGCATACATTGGCAATCTGTACTGAAGTATTCAGTATGCACAGATTCAGTGGGAGAAAACTTGTCCATATTACATGGAGTTAGTATCCCAAGGCCAAGTGTCCAATTCTTATGAAGAATGGGAACACTAAGAATAGATATGGATCTATCATGTATGTAATCATCCCATGTATGACATGGCAAGAATAAAATGCATTCATCATCTTGTATGTAGGACATGGCAATATGATGTGCTCATCCTGATAACTCGTATGTGGGACATGACAAGTGGATGTCTGTCTGCTTCCAGTAAGGGTTACTGGAATACCATGAGAACTTGATGAGTGCTTGTGAAGTACTAGTTCTATGGAGATAAGGAAGAGTTCGATGTAAAGAGTTACATTGATGTGAACTTCTGAAAGGACAGAAAATTAATCGCAATATATATACATAAGATGTATAAAAGTGAAAGTTTGTTGATAATTGGAAATGTTCCAATAAAGCCATTTAAAAAGGGGAAATGCCGAGTATCTATGTGTTAGTAAACAGCAGTGGATACTATATGGATCTGAAAGTTCATAGGATGAACTTATATTCCACTCATTGATGATAAGTTTGGAATCCTTGATCATGCAATGTGGCTAAAGGTTAGCAAAGGAATACTAGATCGCATATTATGGCAACTCCATCTCATACGTATGACGTACAGTGAAGAGATGCGAGACATGCAATTTGTACAGACTTTGGCAAGGTGTTGTCATTACTCACTATGTTGGCACTACAACACGGTAACATGTGGGACATGTTTGAATATCACTATGAATATGATTCATGGGTGATTGGCTCGCAGTGCAAGTGGGAGTTTGTTGGTATGTATGCCCTGAGAGCCAATCATGTGATAATTGGTGGGATACATTAAGCTTGATTTGATAAACATAAAAGGCGAGCTTCCAATTCTTTCTGGTTCAGTCATATGAGATAGTGATAGAACAGATTGAATGTCTAGAGAATGACAGTACTCAATGACGTATGCCTTCAGGTTCATGACCTGAACGATGAGATCATACGGATGCTAAGAGTTTGTACATTCTTGTTATGTCCCTAGTCGGATGTCATTGTGGAAGGTAGATAGACAGCAATGACACACAAGACTAGATTGTGGTGTTGGTTGATGACAGAATCTCATTAGTCATGATATAGAGATATCAAACCAAACACATAGGTACTTGTTAGAGAACAAGGTACCGGACAGACCCACCGTGAGTTTGACACATGGAACCATGAGATGGTAGTGACAGTCAGTACTCACAGTGATGGTGGTGAGTGTGATTCTTAGACCTGAAATCACTGCACTCAACACATGTCGTTGGGCACACTTTGACATCATCAAACGCAGTCCTGAAACATGGGTTGTTATAAAGGTGATGATTGGGTGGCTTTGACACATGGGGCTTTTGAGGGGTGAGTGATAGATATGGGATTTGTCCCTCCTGAGGGAGTTTGATATCCATGGCCACTTGATGAGTAGGATTGAGAAAGGCGTGCACGCATGTGTGAATCAGTATATGATACTGATGTCATACATATCTCTTCCAGTCTACTCTGAGATCAAGGAAGTGAATGAACGTTGACAGGATGACTGTTCCATGCCTCGAGTTCATTCAGGATATCAGTGACAAAGGAATTATACATTCGCTGTAACACCATTCACGGATTGTAGGATGAAAGTTGTTCTCCAACTTTCTACTTTCACTTGGGTAGCACTGATGTGTGACTAGGCACCGCTCTTTGCTTGTGAAGTCATAAGTGTTATGGACTTTCACTGCCAACGTGAAATGGACCTGCAGGGTCACACACATAGGATTTAACCTGGAAGAGGAGTTTTGTCCACAAAGCAATGTTTAGATTGATTACTAAAGGAGTTTAGTAGTTCAATTAAACACTCAATCAGTCGATAGCTCAATATCGTATGGTTCAAGGTGTTGGACGCATTGATTGGAGTATCGGATTGATTGAAATCGCATTTGACTGATTTTGCCCAACCTGTGCTCCCAACCGATCGGCTCATGTGATGAACCGGTCGGCTGAGGTTGCTGAACTGGTCGGCTGGAGTGTCCAGGCCGATCGGCTCATGCCAAGGTTGAAACGACCGGTTCAAGGGTTGAACCGATCGGCTCAACTGGTGCAACCGACCAGTTGGGAAAGTCATGTCGGCAAGGATTTTACTTTCATTTCATATTGCCCAATTCGATTGGGAATAATATTGGTATTCGATACCAATTGGGAAAGAAACAAGGAAAGTCTTTTTGAGCTGGATTAGGACCATGAACCGATCGGTTCAGGGCACCAACCGATCGGTTGGAGTGCCCCAAACGGTCGGCTCAGGTCCAACCGATCGGCTCAATGGCCGAACCGATCGGTTCAGTTGTGAACCGATCATTTCAAGTTGCGAACCGGTTGCTTTTTGTGGAAAACTCTCGAACCCTTCTACTCCTGCATTAGTCCCGCATTGCCCGGGATGGAGAACCCTGTCCCATGACTCTCCTATATATATAGGGGTATTGGGGGCTTCTCAAAGTACAGCTCAATGCAACTAGTTGCTCTGCAAGTTGTCGTTCTCTCTGGTTTTGGTAACCGTGAGAGAGCCCGAGCAAGTGCTTCCCGCAAAAGGGAGGTGCAGCAAGGGAAGGACAACTGCAGTTGCAACAGGAGGCAGGAGAGCGTGTTGGCGACTAGTACGTCAACAGGAGGGTGAGACTCCTTCCACTTCCTTGTGGGACAAGGAGAGTGGAGTTCCAGGTGGTCCGTGTGGACTACTACAGAGGCGGGAGGACACTGCCACTTAGGAGGACAACTGTCATCCGACAGTCCGGTTCGAGTAGGAGTTGTCAGTCCCGGTGCGACCAGGAGCTGCACAGACACCGTCGAAGTCCGGAGTTGAAGACCGCGCATTGCGCGAGGTATTGTCGCCGAGCAAGCCTCGGGACAAGGTATGATTCCACAAACCATCCTTTCCTATTATATAGACGTTGACGTGTTTCCTCGGTATGGGTTTGGGGAGAAATTTTTTTGTTTCCGCTGCCTTCTCTGTCTCCCCTAAAACCCAACATTCATTCCATGCAGGTCAAACCAACATCATGCTAAATGGTCAATCACTACCTTCTTTCAAAGCTTCTAGAGGCCTGAGACAGGGAGACCCCCTCTCCCCATACCTCTCCATTCTCTATATGGAAAGACTCACTCAACTTATTGACAAGTCTGTAGAAAATAAAAGTTGGAGACTAGTTAAGTTGTCCGAAAAAGGCCCATCAATCTCTCATATCATCTTCACTGATGACATTGTCATCTTCTCCCATGCCTTCATGGAGCAGATAATGAACATAAACAAGTGTTTTCAACTGTTCGAATCAGCATCGGGACAGAAAATTTCCATTGAAAAATCAAAGATCTTCTCAAGATCCATCTCTCGAGCCCTGTGAACTCAAATTTTCTCTGTTAGTGGGATAGCCGAGACAGTCGACTTGGGGAAGTACCTTGGGGTACCTCTCTTACATAACAGAGTTTCAAATGAGACCTACGCATATCTAGTGAACAACATTACCTCAAGGGTTAATGGTTGGGTGGCCAAGACACTCTCTCTTATAGGTAGAATTTGCTTAGCAAAAGCTATACTCACATCCATGCCTACCTATACTATGAAAATGGAAAAAGTTCCTAAGTCGATCTGCAAAAAGCTAGACAAAATTATTCGAAACTTTATATGGGGAGGGGGACATAAAGAAAAACCTATTTCCCTAGTCACATGGTGACAGGTGACTTCTAGCATGGACCGGGGAGGACTCGGCATTAAATCCATGCCTAATTGGAACAAAGCCATCCTATGGAAGAATACTTGGGACCTTCTCAATGCCAAATCTTCAATCTGGAGGCAAGGTCTTCTGAACAAATACTAAAACTTCTATCAAGGTAAAGGCTGTCATGCAACTCCATTCTGGAAATCTATTGACATGGGGAAAGATTTTGTCATCTCAAATTGCACAAGAACCATTGGTAATGGCATGGACACCTCGGTCTGGTATGACAACTGGGTACCAGGAGTAGGGAATCTTATAGATGTCTGCACTCGACCCATTGAGGAAGAAATCAAGGATCTAAAAGTCTCAAGCCTAGTCAATCTCAATGACACCTAGGACACAGGTTTCCTAGAACACTACCTGCCATCGACTTGTGTGACGAGCATCACCAGCTTACCTATCCCCAACTGTAATAAAGGCAAATATCTATGGAGATGGAAACATGATACCAGAGGCAAATACTCAACAAGCAAGGTTTATGAATTCATCCACACTGAAGATACTGAACAACCCGATGACGTGTGGTTAAAGATCTGGAACATCAGGGGCCCCTCCAAAATCCGGACCTTCATATGGCTTGTTGCACATGATGCGATCATGACTAATGTCAGAAGGAAACAACGAACATTCACAGACTCGGCCATTTGCCCAAGATGTGGGGGAAATGAGGAATCGACTCTCCATGCTCTGAGGGACTTCCCACACACAAGAGAAGTGTGGTTAGCTATAAAGCTCCAGAACATACCCCTGACGGACTCAATTATGAATTCAAGGAACTGGATTGCAACAATATTGAAGGAAGACATGAACATCCAGTCCATGTTTGCAATCACCTATTGGACTATCTGGAAAGCAAGAAACTCAGTGACTTTTGAAAATAAAACCATCCAATCGAGTCGACAGTTGTTATAGATCACATACCTCTATAAATCAGTTGTCCAATCCTGGAATAATAAGGAACATGTTAACAAAGATGAGATAGATCTAGAATGCGAGATTCATGTGAATGAAGGAAGAAGCATACTATGGATGACAGACGCTTCAGTACACGAAAACATTGCATCCATAGAGGTTGTAGCAATTGACCACAATGGACCCCGGCTAAGGGAATGTGTGAGAAAAATCATGGTACAGTCAGTACTTGAAGCTGAAGCAAGGGCACTGCACCTTGCAACCAAAGCATGCAAACTCAATCAATGCCCCAGGGTCATCCTAGCATCGGACAACGCTTTAGCAATACAAGAAGTGAAGAACAAAGGGATAAACACACCTGCAATTCGAGCCTGGATCTTGGACATTCACAAGCTATTGGCTGATATTGAAGATAGTACTGTAATGAAGGTCAATAGTGCAGCTTTACAACTGGTGGACAGCCTAGCCAGACACCATCACAAAAATTATCAGGACGATCGATTATATATCGATCCTCCCATTGACCTGGTGGGTCAACCCCTTCTCTGCTTCCCCTGTACTGGTAGGAATCCTACCAAGTTTAAGTTTCCAGTCGGTACAATGTGTAATCTGTGGATGTTCCCTACCATTAGAGAGTGTGACGAATAATACCACCTCTGAAGAGGTTCTTAAAAAAAGTGTGAATATCATATTCATGCACACTACACAAACATGTAAAAAGTGTAGTGCCTTCATAAATCATTTCACATGAAACTGTATAATTTACACTCATCTCATAACAAATTTGCTTCTAGTGTTAGGATTTGGTTCTTATCCTAATTGGATTAGAATTAAGCTCAACAATATTAGAAAAGGGAAAGTAATGTCCAACGTGGAGTCCAAGCATTATTTCCTTCTCCTATTCTATTGTCGTTCTTCTAGTCCTTATAGAGTAGACGTAACTCTCTTACTTCCTTATAGGGGGATGTCATGTACCTATAAATAGAGGTAGACACCATGGTTATCACTATGTCGAATAGCGCCAAACATTATGTGTGCCAATACAGGGGAAGGCATATGGACAGCCAAGAAGGAAGAGAGCGAGAGTGGGGTACAAAATTCTATTGTGGGCACGCAATTGTAGGAGAGCGATAATTCTTGTAATCTTTGTGGAGTTTCTTAATAGAATTTTTTGGTCTTCTTCACCCACTCAGTTATCTCATTGGTTGTTTGTTTGTTAGTTTGGCCTGTCGATTGGGAGGTTGTTGTCGATTTTATCATGCAAGCTAGGGTTGTATCTCGTGTGGTGTTTTCTTAGGATTGGAGGACTTACGCGCGAATCCCAACAAGTGGTATCAGAGTGAAGGTTGCTACGAGACGATCAGCGAGCACCGGGGGCACGTGAAGCATGGCGGCGTCGACTAGCAATGTGGGGAGTCATCATATTGACAAATTTGATGGCCGAAGAAACTTCAATGTATGGCAAAATACAGTGAAGGACGTCTTAGTCCAACAAGGGCTAATTAAAGCTTTTGAAGGGGAAAAGTTGTACAAGAAGTCTGAAGGCGACTGGAGGATGATGGAGTACAAGACGGTCAGTAGAATCCATTGGAGTCTTTCTACGGAGGTAATCAGTGATCAATGAAAATTTACCGAAGAAATTACAGAAGGTCTAAGAAGAGTTGTATATTGGTGAAGTCGCTGACGAATACGTGGGTGCTGAAATGGTAATTGTACAAATTTTGCATTGAAGAAGGCACAAGGTTCGTCGACTATCACAACGTCTTCAACAAGATTGTCACACAACTGGTTAGTATAGAGGAGAAGATCAGCGAGAGCGATAAGGTCGTTCTCTTATCATCATCTCTACCACAACCATGGGAATAACTAGTGATGAACACCCTTGTCGGGAAGACTACACTCGAATTCAACGAGGCAATTGCATATTTATTGGAGGTGGAGTCTTTGAAGAAGCCATCTGAATCTTCCTCAGGTGGTAATGTTTTGGCTATTACAGATGGCAGCTATAAAAGCAAGAGTCACGGGAAGAAGAATCAAAAGGGAAAAGGCAGATGTGTATGCTATATATGTGAGAAGGAGGGATACATATTAAAAGATTGTCTAACGCTGAAGCAGTTGAAGAGTGGAGCTTGCTCATTAGTGGAAGGATATTCAAAAGCATTGGCTTTCATGAAATGAGGTATCAATCATGGGTGGATATTTGATTCAGGCTCTCTACATCATATGCCCAGAGAAAGATGTATTTAATGAAGGGTCTCTCCATCGGGCACGTCGGATTGTTCAACTAGCAGATGAAAAACTCTACCAAATCGTCAGAATTGGAACAGTTACATTCAGGATGCATGATGGAGCATATCACACATTGTCGGGCATTCGATATGTCCCCAGTCTCAAGAGGAAACTAATATCTAAGAGGACATTTGAATCAATCCGTTGCAAGATTTCAAAGCAAGGTGGAGTCGTGCAAGTCACATGCAAGGGGCAAATGATCATGAAGGGTACCTGGTCTAAAGGAGCATATTGATTGGTTGGAGAGGTTCTAACAAAAAGAGGAGTAGCTGATGGGAGTTTTACCACTGGAGGCGTAGAAGAAGCATTGACACGTGAGGTGAGCTCAAAATATGCTACATTTCTTCAACTCTCAGGGGTAGTCATGTGCGAGGCTACAAGACCGGCTATGAAATTCAACAGATGCAGAGGTGAAGCTATCAATTGTTGGAAGAAGGAAGATGTGGAAAGACCGACCACACAGTACCAGTGAGCAGGTGAAACTTAGTGAAGGTACAAACCTATGGCATGGAGGACCAAAGGAATGAAGGATGCAGTTATTCTAGCTGCATGTGGAGGTGGTGTAGTTTCCTAAATTGTACAATTTGAGAAGCTCTAACATGAAGGGTCTGCACAGCCATGTCTGGCAACAGTAGAGTGCTTCTGAGGGAGGAAGAAAATAGAAGAAGAATGGGAGTAAAGTTTTTGAAGGAGCAGATACTTCAGTGAATAAAATCCAAAGTGGAGATTGTTAAGGATTTGGTTCTTATCCTAATTGGATTAGAATTAAGTCCAACAATATTAGGAAAGGGAAAGTAATGTCCAACATGGATTCCAAGCATTATTTCCTTATCCTATTCTATTGTCGTTCTCCTAGTCCTTATAGAATAGATGTAACTATCTTATTTCCTTATAGGGGGATGTCATGTACCTATATATAGAGGTAGACACCATGGGTTATCAGTGAGCCAAATAGCACCAAACATTGTGTATGCCAATATAGGGGAAGGCATACAGACAACCAAGAAGGAAGAGAGCGAGAGTGGGGTACGAAATTCTATTGCAGACACGGGATTGTGGGAGAGTGACTGTAACACCTCAATTTTCTCATCATGTGAGCGGAAGCTAACAATTTTTTTTACTTGGGAGTGTCACAAACATGATAACATAACAATAATAATAGAAAATAACCATTACAGACTATCTATTAAATGAATTATCATCATATTCTCAGGAAAGAAACTCATTTACACAAACCTTTATAGAAAGACTATATACATGATGTTAAAACATGTATTTATCATAATGTCACAGACCATGTAGATTGCGTCCCACCAAGCAAACCTCTTAAAGTTGTAGTCACATCCTCTTATCAAGACTATCTCCTGAAGTTCAGTATCTATGGACATCTCATCCCCAGTCATGCACAAAGGGAAACTTAGGTTAGAGTAAGTGGCATTGAATTTCTAACAATATAAACATAAATATTCTATATCTGAAAACTAAATTGATATGTGGAAGTTGTAAACTTATACTAAATCGATGTGTCTTTTATTTGCATCTTTTATCTTCTTGTGGCCACCATTATATGATAAGTCCTCCTGAATTGGCATATCTACGCCCTCAATGGGTACCGAAGTACCATGTATTGGCACTACATGCCTCTAAATGACACTGAGGTGTCTCTATGCACAAATCTAAAGTTAACATAAAAAGTCTAAAGTAGCTAGACACTAACCCTAATACATACCTCAACTCCTACTATCTGACTAAACCTATAGCCTAGATTCTACTATCTTTCACTCGCTTCTTCTAGAATTGGGACTATGAAATGTCTTTGTAAAATCTATATCTTGTTTCACCTGACTTCTACTGGGCAATCTAAACTAAGAATGTGAGAATTTTCCTGATGGCCATCTACATTATTGCTCTGATACCATATTGTAACACCCCAATTTTCTCATCATGTGAGCGAAAGCTAACAATTTTTTTTTCACTTGGGAGTGTCACAAATATGATAACATAACAATAATAATAGAAAATAACCATTACAGACTGTGTATGAAATGAATTCTCATCATATTCTCAGGCAAGAAACTATTTACACAAAACTTGATAGAAAGACTATATACATGATGTTAAAACTTGTATCCTATCATAATGTCATGAGCCTTGTACATGGCACCTCACCAAGCAAACCTATTAAATTTGTAGTCATATCCTCTTGTCAAGACTATCTCCTGGAGTTAAGTACCTACAGACATCTTGTCCCCATCCATGCATAAAGGGAAACTTAGGTTAGAGTAAGTGGCATTGAATTTCTAACAATATAAACATAAATATTCTATATCTAAAAATTGAACTGATATGTAAAAACTATAAACTTATACTGAATCGATGTGTATTTTATTTGCATCTTTTATCTTCTTGTGGCCACCATTATATGACAAGTCCTCCTGAATTGGCATATCTACACCCTGATTTGATACTGAAGTACCCAGAATTGGCACTGCATGCCTCTGAATGACACTGAGATGTCTCTGAATTGACATAACTATGCCCTACTTGGTACCAAAGTACCTCTGAATTAGAGTAAACACTCCTCTAAATTGGCAACAGATGCCTATGAATCGTCCCGGGACAAACTGAATGAGGACTTATCATATAATGTCTTATGTGAAGGTTCTGACTTATTTATCTTAAGTCAAAAATTACTTAATTGTTAATCAGAACTAAAACTGAATACTGATAACTGAATTCTGAATGTAAATAAGAATCTAAATATCAAAAAAGATTAGTCATACTTATGTACTGCCTTGAAATTATCCTAATACAAACTGAAATTTATTCAAAGAAACTAAAATTTTTATCTAAATTTGAAACTATGACAACCTCAATTTTCTCTCTCCTCTTTTGTACTGCTCTCTCATCAAGTGTCTCTTACTTAATTTGATATTAATTTCATAATTGGATAGATATGATGTTCCAATTTAGTAAATACAATGGTCCATTTCACAGTGTGTGACTTTAATTCGTACCTTTAAACTAAGTATCTTGCTATATCATGTCACCTTCTTGCATCTAGTTTTGAACCTCATCACCATGATCTTTTGTCTTTCTAATATGAACCACAATGTAGTGGATTCAATTACAAATCCAATGACACAAAAATCAACCCAATTAGACCTTTGTAGCATGAGTTATGAAAGCTTGAAGATGCTTTGTTTTGCCTTGATTTTAAGTGCATTTGTTTCCTTGCTTGCTTGTTGGGCCGGCCTATCCATGGGCACAGCCGATGCAATGCCCTTATGCACCCCCACCCCCTTTCTCCTTCGGGAAAGCATTGAAGGTAAGAAGCTGCCGTCCTCCTTCCTTTCCAAAATGGACAATGTAAGGATGCTCAGGATTGCTGGGATCTAAACCCTAGCATTCATGATGTCTTATATAGCCCGCCCCCCATCTAACCCTAGTTCCTGTTCTTCTTCTTCCTCTTGCCCTAGCCGGCGCTGCCAACCAAGGCATCTTTGGGCGCCACTGCAACAACCCCCCTTGGCGGAAAAGACTCCAGATCAATGCTCGCCTGACCTTTGTGAGTTTTGGCGATGGTTCGGAGCTTCTTCCCATGTCCTTCTCTTCTCTGTCTTTGTTTCTCTGGCGAGCTATACTGAAGCCTCTGTCGTGGCCAGGAAAGCTTGCTGCAGGCGGGTTTTTGCGGTAGCAGGAGACCCACTGTGGTCACCAACCACGCGCCACCGCTAGGGTGCAGTCACGAGAGACTGAAGGCGTCTACTGGATAGGGGGCAGCGGCTAATGGTTGCGGGCCACGTCACTGAAGAGCTTGGACCGCAGTAACTGTAACACCAAGGAACGGGAGCAGAGCTCCCCTGTTCCAGCCCCTGTTCTGTACAGGGATCGCGAGAGAGAACAATGGCTGGAGTGTCTGCGCGTGTGGAGGATAGCCGATTCCAGGAGGGCCCAAGCCACGCGGGCCAAGGCTGCTCAGGCGTGAGGCCCAGTGAGCCGCTGCCAAGGCCCAATCCAATTGCAAGGTGAATGAATGACATCCTAATTCATCCTAGTTTTTCCTAATGTGGTATAATGATGATAACTTTACATTCCTTTGGCCAAATCTCAAATATAATATATGAAAATTCGTCTACTCAACGAGATCTACACAATGGACTAGGTTTCAGCGTCTAATTCTATCATTTGTTCCCTACGTTTCTAAAATATGCATATGTTAATCTTTTGGAATATAGTTGATGTATGACCATGATGCAAAATTGGGATCTTGGCTACTCAATCTATCCCTAATCCTTAAATTAGTAACAATAATTTCTTTGTAGCCCTAATGAAACTCCTACTCTCCCTATTGCTTCTAATTTACTCCTTTTGTACATATTTGACCACATTGGACTATAATGATGTACATTGCCCTTTTGATGCTAATCTTGCTACTTAATGATGGAACAATGCCTAATCAACTTCAAATTAGTAATATATGTCTCTCTTTGACTCTAATATCAATCCATAATATGCCCCTTAATATGGTTGATTCTTTTGACCCATAATTGCATGTATGATTGAGTATTGCTACCCCATGTTGGTTTATGGCGCCTAGACACTAGTAGACATCCCCTTACTTTGAATGTGTCTATTATTGCTAAATCTAAACCATCCCTTATGCTGGGCTCTTATTCATTGATTACCTTTGACCTTGATTACTCTATCATGAGTCTTTGACCCTTTAATATACTTAAGGAACCTGAACCTTGAAATGGTCATAGATAATGCATGGAACCTCAGAAGAATATGAAACTTGAACCACACTCCTATGATGACCTCTAGATCAGTATAAGGTCATCAAATGTACTAATAACCAACCTTAGAACCCATCTTAGCCAAAACACTAAAATGCATCTA
The DNA here is from genome assembly GCA_963693085.1 of Alisma plantago-aquatica. Lineage (NCBI taxonomy): Eukaryota > Viridiplantae > Streptophyta > Magnoliopsida > Alismatales > Alismataceae > Alisma > Alisma plantago-aquatica. The sequence continues at coordinate 669,066,196 of OY856410.1, forward strand.
ATTAGGGTTAATGATGAGAATCTAATGCATATATGTAATCTTGTTGTTAATCAGGTTTGATATGTGGCTAGATGATGAAGGATATGTTAGGTTGTGAAATCTATGAATCATGTATGGGATTTATCTAGGTATATGACTACCACTTTCTTGCTTGAAAAGACATATATTGTATGCTTGTTTGTCTATTTTCTCAAATATTGCCATGTAGTATTGCTATGTGTTACTCGATGTTTGCCTCGTCAGTTTTATAACTTGAACACATATATAGATGAAACTCCATTATAATATTGATTGATAAAGGGTTAGCTCTTGGCTACGGCCTTGAGGTCCCTCTTGTATAAAAGGGTTAGCTAAGCTTGAGCACCCTTACAGACCCTTCCGACGGGAAGATGGTCAAAGGCCTTAAACATGTTTGATATTGTTGGTATAATGGAGTGAAATGACATAAAATATGGTTTTGCATTTGTTAAACAATTAGCATATTTATTCTTGTTCGTTTAATCTTGAATCTTTTCAAAATTTTGCAAAGCTTATATATATGGGCATCTTTCGGCCCCATACTCAACACCTTGTGTGTTGACCCATTTCTCGTATTTTGTTTTTAGGTTCAGAGATGGCTAGAAGGTTGATGGGCTTGGTGAGATATGCTAGGTGTACTTGTTGTAAGATCCAAATATAGTATACATGAGCAGACTTGTACAAAGTAACTCTTGAATATGTAATTCAAATCATGTAATATAATAATGTTGTTTAATATATCTTATTGAATGTTGAGACTGTGTTGGTGCCTTTATCTTGTTATCTGTTCATGTATGCTAAGCTTTACGCTTCCGCATGTCGCATTTGATATTCATTTGGTTCATGGGACTGGGATTCCGGTTTTGTGACAGATGGTATCAGAGCATGAACAATAACTACACCAAACATTGCTCACATGAAACACAAACTAAACTCACTTTACATCTCAACCCTAGAAACTTAATGAAATATCCTTGTGGATTAGGTTGACTTAGCCTCTAGGTTAGAACCTAGATGTTCTAGAACTAGGTGTAGACTTGTGTAAGTTACCTCCCTAGACATGATTCGTGACATGTGCTTAGGATGTCTACACAAGTGTGCACCATGTTCTTACTAGTTCTCTAGGTGTCATGATACTAGACTACCTAATGAGTGTGGTAACTCGTTTTGGTTTTGGTTTTATTCGAATGGAGTATGGTGGTTTTCATCGCCTGTTTAAATGTTGGAGAAAACATATTTCAAGTATTATTATATGTACATATGAAAAATGTTACCACACGTAGAAAGGCAGTGAGTTTCCATGCAACCTAGGAGAAAGAGATGTAACATCAAGTCTAGATGAGAGAGTTTAGATGATGGTGATAATCTCTAAAGTTTTCTAGAGCCATGATATAGGTTAGGCAAGTCAATAACCAAGAAACCTAAGATGACGATTATGATATTGATGATGATGTTGATAAGACCCAAGTTGTTTGAGGAAGGTCGGGTATGTTTAACGATATGAAATGTGTTTGACCATGCAACCCTAGCTAAACCTAGCACCTTATATAATACATACCACTTGGTTGATATGCTAAACATAGCTAGTGGGTTGACATGCTTGCTTGTACCTAGTTTTGTATGTGTGGAGATATGATATATGGTTCGAGACCAACACGGGCCTCAATCTCTTTACAAAGGAAGACCTCTAGCATGGGACATATGAATAGGGTGACCTATTGATATGAGTTGACCTATATCGGGAGAAGGTTAGAGTACCTGAACTCCAGAGTATTTGATTTGTTGAATATTATGAATGATGAAATACTTGATGATGAGTCCCTAGCTAGAATACTTCTAAGTATATGAGTTGAGTGACCTAGCATGTGCGGTTTCCTTGAAAATGTCGAACCCTAGATTTCCTATGAAAATATCTAACCCTAGAGAAAGAGGAAATTGAAAATTTGATATTTGATATATATAGGTGAGGGAGATGTCCCAAGACCCAAGATGATGTATATGATGTGTGATATCCATGATGAGCCTCATACTCAGGTTAGTAGTTGCATATAAAGGAATCTAGTGGTTACCCTTAAGATGGGTAGAAATTTATGTTACAGGTAGAAAATTGTGGTGAACATGTCTGGTCAGACACATATATGGCTTAGCTTGAGTGGCTTGAGCTTGTCGAGCTCTTTCTAGATACAAGTGAGAAAGCTTCAAAACCTCAAAGTTGATGATAATGTTGTTCTTCATATGGTTCTTGATATATGAAATATCTCACGTACATTAAAAAGTTAACATATGCAGGATAAGCCACTCTCATAAGCTAGACCTAATATGAAATCATACTATACATAAAAGATGTAGCCTTGAAATCATGAAAATAATATGATGATGTCATGAAAAACTTAGCTTGAATAATCAGGGGTAACGTGCCTAATCTCTTGCTCAAACGATCAACTTGATATGAAGATACTCTTGGAGTCATAACTCAGATGAACATGATGAATAAATTGTTTAATTTAGATTTAAAAGGAAAAATAATGAACATAAGTGATTAGAGTTGGTGGAAATTTTGGGGAAAACAAAACCATGCATGAAATCTAGAGTAAAGATGAGATACACACTCAATGATAGTCTTATTTGAAGTCATGTCCATAAACATGATTCTTTTGAAAAGTGATAACATAGATTTTGATAATACACCCTGGTCGTGTATGGAGATTAGTACAAAAACCCTGATATATGGACACTAAAGGATGGGTAAACCCTAATGCCATGATGATTCCACATTATGAGGGAACACTAAGTAACATGTACATTATCGATATGGGTACACCCTACATGATGATAGACTATGTATGCATCCCATTGTAGGGAATGCCTTGACAACCATGGTTGAATACGCAGACCCGATGGATCCTGACTAGATTCTAAACTATAATCATGGATGAATTTCGAGGAAGAAATTCCTTGTAAGGAGGGAAGGATGTGACAACCTCAATTTTCTCTCTCCTATTTTGTACTGCTCTCTCATCAAGTGTCTCTTACTTAATTTGATATTAATTTCATAATTGGATAGATATGATGTTCCAATTTGGTAAATACAATGGTCCATTTCGCAGTGTGTGACTTTAATTCGTACCTATAAACTAAGTATCTTGCTATATCATGTCACCTTCTTGCATCTAGTTTTGAACCTCATCACCATGATCTTTTGTCTTTCTAATATGAATCACAATGTAGTGGATTCAATTACAAATCCAACGACACAAAAATCAACCCAATTAGACCTTTGTAGCATGAGTTATGAAAGCTTGAAGATGCTTTGTTTTGCCTTGATTTTAAGTGCATTTGTTTCCTTGCTTGCTTGTTGGGTCGGCCTATCCATGGGCCCAGCCGATGCAATGCCCTTACGCGCCCCCACCCCCTTTCTCCTTCGGGAAAGCATTGAAAGTAACCAGCCGCCATCCTCCTTCCTTTCCAAAATGGACAACGTAAGGATGTTCAGGATTGTTGGGATCTAAACCCTAGCATTCATGATATCTTATATAGCCCACCCCACATCTAACCCTAGTTCCTGTTCTTCTTCTTCCTCTAGCCCTAGTCGGCGCCGCCAAATAAGGCATCTTTGGGCGCCGCTGCAACAACCCCCCTTGGCGGAAAAGACTCCAGACCAATGCTCGCCTGACCTTTGTGAGTTTTGGCGATGGTTCGGAGCTTCTTCCCGCGCCCTTCTCTTCTCTATCTTTGTTTCTCTAGCGAGCTATACTGAAGCCTCCGTCATGGCCAGGAAAGCTTTTTGCGGGCGGGTTTTTGCGGTAGCAGGCGACCCGCTGTGGTCACCAGCCACACGCCACCGCTAGGGTGCAGTCACGAGAGACTGAAGGCGTCTGCTGGATAGGGGGCGGTGTCTAATGGTTGCGGGCCACGTCACTGAAGAGCTTGGACCGCAGTAACCGCAGCACCAAGGAACGGGAGCGGAGCTCCCCTGTTCCAGCCCCTGTTCTGTACAGGGATCACGAGAGAGAACAATGGCTGGAATGTCCGCGCATGTGAAGGATAGCCAATTCCAGGAGGGCCCAAGCCACGTGGGCCAAGGCTGCTCAGGTGTGAGGCCCAGTGAGCCGCTGCCAAGGCCCAATCCAATTGCAAGGTGAATGAATGACATCCTAATTCATCCTAGTTTTTCCTAATGTGGTATAATGATGATAACTTTACATTCCTTTGGCCAAATCTCACATATAATATATGAAAATTCGTCTACTCAATGAGATCTACACAATGGACTAGGATTCAGAGTCTAATTCTATCATTTGTTCCCTACTTTTCTAAAATATGCATATGTTAATCTTTTGGAATATAGTTGATGTATAACCATGATGAAAAATTGGGATCTTGGCTACTCAATCTATCCCTGATCCTTAAATCAGTAACAATAATTTCTTTGTAGCCCTAATGAAACTCCTACTCTCCCTATTGCTCCTAATTTACTCCTTTTGTACATATTTGACCACATTGGACTATAATGATGTACATTGCCCTTTTGATGCTAATCTTGCTACTTAATGATGGAACAATGCCTAGTCAACTTTAAATCAGTAATATATGTCTCTCTTTGACTCTAATATCAATCCATAATATTCCCCTTGATATGGTTGATTCTTTTGACCCATAATTGCATGTATGATTGAGTATTGCTACCCCATGTTGGTTTATGGCGCCTAGACACTAGTAGACATCCCCTTACTTTGAATGTGTCTATTATTGCGAAATCTAAACCATCCCTTATGCTGGGATCTTATTCATTGATTACCTTTGACCTTGATTACTCTATCATGAGTATTTGACCCTTTAATATACTTAGCCAAATCTTCTTGTGATCTCAGCTTGATCGGCACCCTCCAAACCAAGATCAAGGTCGCCAGAAACCACCCAGTTGGCAGTAGCTAGGACTACAGGCTGGGGATCTGCATCACTGGCCTCGCTGCGCCCAGAGGTAGCGGTGCCCTAGGCAAGGAAGCCCACCGGAGTGGTAACTAGCCTCAGTGTGCGATGCAACACCCTCTGAGCCCAGATTGGAATCTCTCCAATGGTTGATGGCGTGGAAAAGGGAGGGGGTCACAGTGGCGACAGGGAGGGGCACACTAAGGAGGCACTACCACCATGGCTCTAACCGTCGATATCAAAGATCTATAACTCCTCCTCCATATGTGTTGCCCCTATCTTGCTCCCTTGATTCTCCTAACTTTTTTCTCACAGTGCTCATTCTAAAACCCTATTTGACTTCCCACCCTCAGATCCAATCATCCTAGGTTTTATAACCTCCATCTTTCCCAGTATCGCAATGAATATGCTCATGTTCAGACTCTGGTTGAGTTCGTACTCCCAAAGGGAAGAGTCTGGGAAGGCTCTTTTTCTTTTGTTTTAAGTGTACGGCGCTGCTATGAGTTGGCCCATGCTCAACTAGTTGGCTAACTGACCATGAACCTATAGGTGCCTCCAATTTCCTTATTTCAAAGCCCTATTAAGCCTAAAAACACAATCTTCATTCAAATTCTTTCATGCTACGTTTTGCATAGCTAAATATAATTGTATTGATTCAATTTCGCAAACCATCAAATTGGATGGTTAAAACAATTCCATGCTTCACTAAACTTTAACCATTATCTTATGGTAAACTAAAAACACTTTGAAAAGTTCTAAGATTATATTTGAAGAATATAAATGTCAATATTGGTCAAATTATGCATAAACCCCTGTTGTTCGATTAACACCAAAACATGTTAAAATTATACTTAGGCCTCACATGTATCTCTCCCGATCCATTAAGTTTTTCATCAATACACTTATAGTTTTCTTATTTAGGTTTTGGATATGGGATGTTACAATGACAATCCTTGTAATCTTTGTGGAGTTGCTTAACAAAATTTTGTGGTCTTCTTTGCCAACTCAGTTCTCTCATTGGTAGATTGTTTGTCAGTTTGGCATGTCGACTGGGAGGTTATTGTCAATTTTATCATGCAAGCTAGGGTTGTATCTCATGTGGTGTTTTCTTGGGCTTAGAGGGATTTTGCATGAATCCCAACATCTAGCGCATACTTATACCAGCACTAGATACTATACACATAGTTTTTTTTTGGAAAATTGGTAAGTATATTCCAACCCCCCCCTCGGGAAAGGGGGGAAAAATTTACAAGCCACACCCTTACATGTGACTACAAACTCCTAGGAATTGGTTACAGTAGATCCCAATTCCTAGCTATCATAGGAGATATAACAAGACAAGTTTTAAATGTGGAATACATTCTCTTGATCTATAAAGCAAGATGGTTGAAGAGTCCAACAAAGTCAGAAGTGCCACCATTATGCAGCCTTTTGTTACGTTCCTCCCAAATGAAGTGGAAAACGCCAGTGATGGCCCAAAGCTCTATGATTCTGGAGTGTTTAGACATGTTACCAAGATTTGTGAGGCAGCCATAAAGAGAATAAGAGGATATGATGTTGAGCTTAAGCTGAGCTCGACCCCATATATACTTCCAATATTTGCAGCTCCGGAAGAGATGAGCAACCGAGTCATTGTGTTGGCCACACAAAAAGCATGCAGAGACAGGAGCCCCAGACCAGGAGATGATCTTTTCCAAAGTAGGAAGGACATTAATGAGAGCTCTGAATGTAGTGAGACTCCATCTAGGATAGTGCTTAGATAACCAAACATTACCATAAGCTTTATCAATAGGACACTTTTGCATGGTGTTATCCCAAAGATCCTTGCCCTCCCACAAAGCGAAGGAAGGCCAAAGAGCAGTCATATGCCTATGACAAGTAGAGATATTCTTGGAGATATTAGTCAAGGAATTTCCATACCTACAAGAAAGCCTTGAGCTCCATATGCATTGAACTTGAGTGAACCATTTAATACGACATAAAGTATAGAAATCAGCTAGCTCATCAAGTCTCTTTAAACCAAGACCTCCTTCACAAAGCGGGTAGGCAAGCCGTGCCCAATAAGAAGGATGCACCGAACTATCCCATAAGAAATCTGAAAGTAACAACTCCATTCTACGTAGAATAGCTGGAGGAATGTCACCCATACATAGCCAGTAGCCAATCAAGCCCATAGCACAGTGCTTGATAAGAACAAGAGGACCAGCCGTAGAAATTTTGGAACTCAACCATCTCTATATCATGGCTCTAAGTTTGTCCAGGCATTCATGGAAGTGGCGCCTCCTGAGATTGCCACCCACCATAGGAAATCGGAGATACTTCGTGAGCCAAGAGCCATGTTGAATACCCAAGCACCCAATCAAGGCATCTTTGTTGTGGCAAGATGAAGATAGAACAGTATGAGTCTTGTTAGGATTGCATTTCATTCCAGAGATAGAACCAAAATCAAGAAAAACCTATTTAAGCTTGATAAGACTACGCAAGCGCCCCTCGGAGAAAATAAGAACATCATCCATGAAAAGAAGGTGACTAAGAGCCCTAGTCCTATTGATAGGGAAGCTTCTAATGAGTTTGTTCTCATACGCTTCCTCCAGACATCTGCTGAAACCTTCCATAGCAAGAACAAATAATAGGGGAGATAAGGGATAGCCTTGTAGAATACCATTAGAACTTTTGAAGAAACCAACCGAAGATCCATTCAGTAAGAGAGAAAAGGATGGGGTCTCCACACATTATTTAAGTATGGAGATAAACCTGTCATTGAAGCTGAGGCCCGTAAGACAATCCCATAAATAAGGCCAACGAACATAGTCAAAATCCTTGGTGATGCCCAACTTGATGCAAGCGGCAGGAGGGATGGATTTTCGGTTAAATTTGAGAGTAAACTCATCTGCAAGAAGAGAGAAATCCTCAATACTCCTACCTTTAACAAAAGCACCTTGACAAGGAGAAATAATATTCTACAAAAGAGTGGATAACCTTTGTGAAATGACTTTGGCAATGATTTTATAGAGCATTGAGCAGTAGGAAATGGTCCTAAAATCTGTAGGAGACGAAATAATGTCCTTCTTAGGAATAAGAGCAAGGAAAACATGATTAAATTGTCTAACCATGTTACCACCTTCAAAAATCCACTAGACATCCTTAAGAAGATCATCATAGATGACATTCTAATTTTCCCTATAGAAATAGCCATTGAAACCATCCAGACCTGGGCTTTTGTGAGGCCCTATGCTCCAAACAGCATCATGAACTTCCTTCAAATTTAGAATCGAACACAGCATTGCATTGTCATTCATAGAGACAAGAGGAGACCAATCTGGAAAGCAAGAACTCGTTGCCACATGAGGTTGATTATAAAGTTGCTCAAAGAAATGAACAGTGTCATTCGCAATAGCATTATTGTCCTGCAAAAGATCTCCATTAGAGTCAAAAAGTTCAGTTATTGAATTAATAGCATCCCTTCTCTTCACAATGGTATGATAGACACTAGTGTTCCTATCACCATTGGAAAGACACTCCATCCTACTGTGCTTCCAAAAATAGACCTCCTCGGCCTTAAGAAGAATGTCCAACCTCTCAAGGGTTTGTTTTTCAGCATGAATGAGATTAGAATCAAGTGGGCATCTACGGATCACAGCTGAGATGTCATCAAGCTCCATCCTTTCTCTAGAAATGAGATTCTTGAGATTGTAGTATTGTTTGGATGAGGTTTTCAATTTATCCTTGATAACGTTGAGTTTATGGAAGAACTGAAAGAGTTGGTTGCCTTTAATACCAGTATTCCAGGCGTCTTTAATAATGTCACGACAGCCCTCCCAATCCATCCAATAATTGAGAAATATAAAAGGTTTCTTCTTGAAAGATATAGGCTTCATATTAATGTTAAGAGCACAATGATCAGAATAATTGCAACTAATGAACTTCGTTTTGGAACCAGGAAATTTAGACAGGCAAACATCATTAACAAAGGGTCTATCAAGCTTGCAAGCAACCCTTTTAGCAATGCCTTATTTGTTATGCCAAGTGTAAACCTCTTTACCGATGATAGGTAATTGAGTAAGACCAGCATTATCAAGTGCAGCATTAAAAGAGCTAAGTATAGTAGAAGGAACCTCGCGACCCCCCGCCTTATCCTCTTGTTTCCTGATGTTGTTGAAATCTCCAGTGGTAAGCCAAGCATCATCTATACTAGAATCAATCCTCTCCAAGGTAATCCACAGAACAGAACGGTCAGCCATAGAGTTCCTAGCGTAGATAGTCGTAACATAGATAGTGAGACAACCTATGTTATTACATCTAATAGTAACCTGTTGATCATCCATCTTAGTCACAGTAGTAACCCAACAATTTGGATTCCATCCAATATAGATACGACCATTAGGATCATGCAAGTGATTAGAAACCCATAACCAGCCATTAGGAAACATACGAACAGACGTGTGAGACATATGGGACTTGATTTTAGATTCAATAAGAATTGCCATGGTAGCTTTATTGTAAAGGATAGTTCTCCTCACTTCTTTCTTTTTATGTGGCTTCCCGAAGCCACGAACATTTGTCATGAGGAAGGTCATTAATGACCTCTAGATATAGAACGAGTCTTATGTGACCCATCACCCTTGAACACTTTGGAAGATGAAGAAGTCAAGGCACTCGAGGATCGTTTAGCTGTTGAGCCAAAGGTCTCGACGGCGTTAGCACCATCCTGCAAGCTATCAGCATATGCCCCAACATTAGCACCCATCAAGGAGGTGTCAGCATCTAACCCAGCCCGTGGCACAGTGTTAGCAATGCTAACATCCGACGCGGCGTTAACAATGCCTCCACCCGATGCAGCGTTAACAATGCCTCCACCCAACGCAGTGTTAGCAACACCTCCTCCTGACACTGCATTAGCAATGCCTACCCCCGACACCACGTTAGCAACGCCAGCCCCCGACACAGTGTCACAGCACAATGTTAAGCTATCAATAGCATCAGCCCTTAGAACAGTGCCGCCACTTGAGGAAGGAGCTCCTTCCGCCCATGACACAACAACAGGGGTGTCGACCCTCTCATCAGTGGTACCATGAGAAGAAGACCCATCACCGGTAACACCATTGTCGCAACCAACACCAACACCAGCGTCAGAAATTCCTCCACCCGAGCAAGCACCATCAGTGTCAGCAACAACAGCTTTACCCTTCCTACCCACAACCATCCATGTTTGTTTAGTCTTTGGAGCAGGGACCTCCTCATTGACGATCACATTGATTGGGCAATCGGAGCCATCGTGGCCAAAAACCTTGCACTCAGTGCATCTCGACGGGTTGTATTCATATTGGATCTTCACCAGCATAGGGTCACATCTAGGCATATTGACCCAAACCTCCTGAGGGGGCTCTTCATCAGCATCAATTTCCACCAGTGCACGCACCTCACCCAGGGATTCCTAACCTAATGACTTGTAATCGATCCTGAGGAGATGCCCAACACCGCTAGCCACAATACCAACATCCCTAGGGGACCAATTGCGACCCATACCAGGGATATTAATCCAGATCAGAATCGAGTTGAAGAATCTTTCTTCAAATTACCCCCCATCTTGTAATCTTTGATGACTACCAAACGATTATCAAACCAACGAGGGCCGCTATTGACGATGCTCTTCTTGTCCTCAGCCGAGTTGAAATGGAGAAGAAAGAACTTATCTGGTTTAGAAAACAAGTCGAAGCCGCCCTTGGGTTTCCAAACACGACATATCCATGCAAGAAGATGGAAATAGTATGGACGTTTTCCCATTACATACAAGATCACAGTGTGTTCCCAGCACTTCTCCGTAGCATCATAAGTGGGTTCATCAATGGTAACAAAGCGTTTACCATCAATCTTCTTAGGAGGGTTAAACGAATGCTATTCGACAGCAAGGTCACCACCGGCCAGGACTTGGTTTCAAGCTCGCCTAGGGATGGGGCGCTCAGTAGCAGTAGAGGGGGCATCGCCAAACGGGTCCTCAACAGCGATGGCGCCAGAGAGAAGGAAAGAGCGCCCCCCCATGGGAGGAAGGGAGGGAACTCCTCAGATCGTCCATCTGTTTCACAGGCAGCGCTAACCCTAGAGCGTGCGGCCTTCTTAAAATGCTTCATTATCTTAGTTATTACTATACACATAGTTAATCTTAGGGAAGGTTGTATAAGTACAGGTCAATTTTCGGAATGTAAAGTAGAGAGAGAGAGAGAAGCAGTGGTGGAGCCACCTTGAACCCAAGTCTCACCTAGATTCCAACATCTAAAAGCCCCACTAGGTATAAAGTTTAACTTCACAGTTCCAAGCACATTGTCGCAACCATATCTCACTATGTATTGCTCAATGTGGAGAGAAGGTATCGATGTTGGTGGAATGGATGGATAAGAATTACTAATCATAGGAACCATCACAGAAGTGAATTTGGTCCCCTAGGTATATAGATTATTGTTCTATAATAAATAATTAATTATACTATTATGGTGAGTCATACATGACAAATTAATCGGTTTGTCCTACTTCTACCTACATAGAAGTTCCAAACAAAAATCAATTCTTATTTCTCTTTCCTCCTTTTTCTATGGTTTCCACATTTCATTACTTGACACCATCCCACTACTTAGTAAAGCATCAATAAAAGAGACAAAAATTGGTAGGCCTAGTGAGAACATATGGAGCAAAAATAGTTGAACAACTACTGATTATTAGACAACTCCTACGACAGTGTGGATATGCGGCATTGATCTAGAACTAGACCAGTTCACAAATGATATATATGATGTCTACTAAGTATCATCCCATTCAATGAATTCTTTTAGGTATGCATAATGACTCAGACATGACGATGACCAATTAACACATACCTAATTACTTTCCAAGAATATATTGACACCAATTAACACAGACTTTTGTGTGAGGACTTGCTTTTGGTCTGTGTATGGTAGATCTCCGAAGACCAATTCTAGATCTATATATCTTTGATTCATTTCTCTTACGGCTCTAAATCAAACTTTTTGTATTTTTGTAGTTGTATTGGAGTATCCTCATTCTCTACTCCAAGATTATGCATCAATGCAACACTATATTTACAAAAATATGCAGATCCATCTTTGCAAAAGTATTGAAAAAATACAAGTAACTTATAATTTGAATAGATGACTTTTAGATGGCATGATTGTACCAAAATTATATGTTTTAAGTCTTCATTAATTTTTTATAATCAAATCCATCCTCCTGAATGATTTATATGCAATAGTTGAGACTCACCCACTTTATATTGTTGGGTACACCACGAACACATTGTATTATCTGAATAAATATGTAGGTAATGTATAGTCCAGTTTTATGTTCAAGGAGATCTGAAATTCTCTTCACTTTGTAAACACTTTATATCTTAACATAAGTTTTGCAAAATGGACATGCATATCCTTTTTAATGAAGGTCGTAGGTTGTGATAATCTGGAATTTTTCTTTCATCTAAATAATGCACTTCAAGAAGATATGGATACTATCGCACTAACAAATTCACTAGACCTAGAGTTTACCAAAAGAGATGTACAATAATACCACCTGCAAGAGGATGGGACTTATCAAAGTATAGTCAAGGATCGAACCCAAAGTACAACATTTTAATAAAACTTCTAGTTTTTATCTAGATCACAAAGACTAATGTTTACGATCAAGAATTTGATTGGGCTTTAACTAATCTACTTGTAGGAAAAATAAAAGGCGCAAATGAATTGAATCTAAATTAATGAATGGGTAACATTGGGGCATAATCAGGTCTCATCACTACTACTTGAATATACACATTTATTCAAATCAAAACTTGTATAAAGAGATAATTAGAGTTGTGCAAGTTTTCTCTTTCGGCATTAGAAACTTGCATGAGTGGATTTTTCTATAAGCTTGATGTCTTGTTACTTACATATCATATATCCACTAACCTGGAGACTTCCTATCAGAAATTCTCATCAGGGAATCAACCAAAACTAATTGATATTCAAATCTTAAAGGGTGAAGTTCTCATAGAATAAGATTATAATAAATCATGTAAGATGGGTGATTAATCTAAAAGACACATGTTAAATGATTAACAATGAATTAAATGAGCTTATAAAAGAGTTGGAATAAGAATGAAATTGTAAGAAACAGGTAGTGGGGCTAATCCCCACACCCAAATGAGTAAACTACTCACTCCACATAGCGAGATCAATACAAGATAAGAAACAAGAACGTGCAATTATTTTCATGATAGAGGAAAAGAGGAGGCATGGTGTGGTGTGCAACGGGAAGTATTCTTCCTTCTTTTTCTTCTGGTATCGGCCATGATTTATAAATACCAAGTCGGTGACAGGAGAGCAGTTGTAGATGGTGGATGGGACTCTAGTCGATGGTGGAAAGAGTGGTCAGTTTCCAAGTCTAGAGGTTGATGGTCTTGCTCGGTCGATGACACTAGGCAGGTCATTGGTCTCAAAACTTAGCCTTGATCTTGGCAACAACCTTATTTCTGGTTTGCACCCTAAAGTGATGCCCTTAGGGCCTATTATAGGGTTAGTGGTTGTGGGTTCCTCCCATTAATGTCACAGTAGTTGAGAATTGGTTGTCGACTGATGGTGTTGACCCTTGGGCTTCCTACCATCGACCTGGGAGGCTGACGGGTCTGGGATTGGATTAAGGCTTCATACAACTTGGATTCATCGACCTTTTTGATTGATGGTTGTTGATTGAAGTTTGTCAATCAATGACAGATACATCTTGTTGGTCAATGGTAGTTGTCAAAATTGTAACAATTGAGCTAGTGAGTGTCGACCTTGCTCATTGATCTATTGTACCATCGATCTTCAAGGTTGATGAGGTGATCGATCTTTGAGCTCAATGGACCGAAGGTTGGTTGTTGATCCATGATAATTGATGATATTTGAAGGTCGATTAGAAGGTCAACCGATAGGTCGATTGTATACTTGAACACAACAATTCTTGATCGATACACCTTCAAGAAGTGCTCAAAATTCATTTTGGTCTAGGGCGCTTCACCGTACCCAGTGAGAAGAGTTCTCTCCACTACCACTTAGTGAGGGTAGTAGGACCCCCTAGGCATTCGTGTTGTAGAGTGATAAGTCTGAAATCATGCAAGGAGAGTCAAGAAAAGTATCAAATTTCTACATATTAGCATAAAAACCTAATTAGATCAAAATAGAGCTATTTCAAATGAAGTCTAAGACATTTGAATGCTAAATTAGACTAAAAATGTCATCACAACTAGAATGAATATTCATTCATCACAAGAGTTATAAGATGCTCTATTGTGCTCAATAGCCTACCTTACCCTAATTTGAATGACTTTGGTTTAAATTATGCTCAATTGATGACTTGTACTTGATTGAATGTCAAATTGTGCTTATATTGACTAAGATTTGAGTGCATAATTAAAGTTTTGAAAGTGGATTTCCAAATTCACTGCCCTCAATATTATCATCTTGGGTATAAAATTATAATATAAGATGTATAAACAAAATTGAACTATGTGAAACTTTCACCTCAATCAGAGTTGCAACCTGGAAGTAATTACTATTGTAATATTGTTAAAGAAACACAATCTTGAAGTGACTTAAACAAGGAAGCAATATGTAGGAGCCCTCTTGACCAATGTGAGGTCTCAACTTTGAGACCATGGATCCACCCTCCCTGTCCGTAGATTGACACCCACTCCACAATGAACCCTAATCTAATGGCCCCTTACTTGTATTCTACCTTGTGTTAGGGGAAGTACCACAGCTTTGTAGTTACTTTTGCCTTGGACAATATGAGCCCATCTTGCCCCCTTGACACTGCTTGATAACACCCTTGCCTCCATTTTCTTTCCTCTTTCTTTTCCCTCCCTTGTCTTAAGGCTCTGGTGCTTGCAACTCCTTACCCATTGCTTCCTCTGTCCCCTGCACCATGTGGTGTCGTCGTTGCAGCCCAAAGGGGCATGTTCACTCTAGCACTCCCATCATTGTAAATAAGTGTGGATCCAAATCCCCAACTCCATGCCACACATTGATGACCCATTAGTTTGGCTCCAAACCCCCACCTTCTAGCACCACTCATACACGAGCAGAAGGCAAGGTGGTCGACCTACTGGAGTTGTTGATCGAGCTTGGACTAAAATGGTTTAGCAAAGTAAAATCCTAGATCTACTTGCCTCCTCCAACCACTAGTATAGCCTACTTAGTGGAAGAAAATTGCACCCGACATCAGATTGGCATGATCCACTATAGAGCCAGAATCCAAGGGATGGGGTTTTGTGAGGAAAAGCAAGGTTTTTCTTGGCATGTCTCTCCTTCTTAAATTGAAATGCACATTCTTGTATAGATAATACCTATTGCATATTTATCCAAATGTAGACACATAATATGTCATTTTGATTGTAAAAATATGAAATATTTAATAAAAATACTTCTAGAACCTAGTTCCACACATAATTTACCAATATCCCAAAATGCTTATGTTTGACCTCTTTTTAAGATGTTATAAATCAATATAATGCCCAAGGTTGCTCTTTTATGCCCTAAAATCCTATCTTGGCCAGTATAAGTAACTCCAACAACTTGATGCATCAAGATTTAAAGTATATATCTTTTGTATCCTAAAATTGTTTGATGTTTCATATATGACCTATTATGGGATTTTTTTCTAAAGATCATTTCTTTAATGCCTAATCCAAATTTATTGTATCCTAAATCCTTGTTTGATCGAAATTAACACTTTTTGATGTATGTTTAACCAAGATTCCAATTTTCTAACAAGAACACCCTATTTTTATTTTATGGTGTGCATTGAACATTGAAGCATGCTTGATATGGATACCTTGATGTTGAAACTCCAACCTTGCTTGATTGTTGATCTTTTATGTCCAAAATAATTATTTAACATCCAATTAGTAATCTTACATGATTTGTATCTCTAATGCCTTATTGAAGCTTGTTTTGTACTTTTATGACTAAGTGACATGATCTTTACAAGTTGTTTGGCCTATGATGCATGTTGATTATTAGAAATTTAACCTTGTTAAACTCTCACTTTAATGATGATCCATGCTACTTTATGCATTGATGATATTTGTGACACCTAATCAAAGTAAATCTCATATATACTCTAATGAAGTTAGTCTTGAATGATAATGACTCTAAATGACTTGAATTTGCAACGGTTTACCTCACACAAATCTTATGATTTCAACCTTTAAGGTCTTGTAACCCTAATCTTATGATCCCTAATATTAGTTGTGATGTGTCACCTAGGTTCTAAATGAACCCATGATGCTCTATGTACCATGATGATTTTGCATAACCTACTATGTGATATTGAAAATAGTAATTTAAGGAAGTTATATCTTGGCTTAGTGTCATACAACCACCATGATAATGAATTTGATGAGCTAATATTTCTAAAGTTAATTAATTCACATTTTCTTGTACATGATTTAATTGTTAAGATCTACTCAATCTTTCTATATATGGTTTTCTAAATAAAGTTGTTAATATTGTGCTCCATTCAAGGTATGCTTTCATCCTCCCATAGGCCAGACGAGTGCCATTGAATCTTTCTTGTTTGTATGTAATAAAATGTTTAAAATTATATACTTGTTTGAGATACATGTTCCCTATGACTACTATGTTTGATCTTGATTGAACTATGCAGAAAAACCCTTGAAACGTAGTTAACGTGTCCATTATACAAACCAAATACACATGCATGTATTCTCGTGGTAAGTACACAAGGTTGGGAATCCTACTTTAGTTGTCAAGTAAGCCATAACCATGTTGGTAAAAAGGATTGACTCTTGAGTTTAGTCATGTAGCCCCTCACATTGAAACAAGTGTCATTAGTAGCTTTGATTGTAATGACACTCACTGACCCTTCCTATGGGAAGTTTATCAATGTCCATATGATATTTTTAACATAATAGAATACACTTAAAACTAGTTTACCTATTAAATAATAAAATATTTAATATTGCTTATTTATTTCTTATTATTATATTAAAGATTTTTCAAGCACATATTTCTCTTAAACCTATGATTTTATGTCTTTTATAGCATACCTGGCACAGTCGTGATGATGATACCCATTTTATTAATTTAGGTAATAGGTAGACTATGAATCCTTCTATGATTTTATCTTTATGATTGTCATTTGACATTATATTCTTCTGTTGCTATTCTGTTGGAATCATCTAATGACATGCAAATCATTTTCACATGGTTTCATATATGCGGATTAAGATCTTAGGTAAGGGTACTAGTTAGCAATTTCTTCTGATATACCATGTTATACCATGCCTTAGTTCTTCTATGTTGTTGATTGTGGTTTTATATATCTCATTTGTTATTGGATCCATTCCAATGATCGATTCCCAGGTCCTCTCGCCCTTGGCGGTTTAGACATTA
The DNA here is from genome assembly GCA_963693085.1 of Alisma plantago-aquatica. Classification (NCBI taxonomy): domain Eukaryota; kingdom Viridiplantae; phylum Streptophyta; class Magnoliopsida; order Alismatales; family Alismataceae; genus Alisma; species Alisma plantago-aquatica. The sequence goes on from OY856410.1 coordinate 669,083,583, forward strand.
GGTGTTTGGATTTGGATAATAAATAGTTTTTTGATAGAGGTTCTCTTATTTATTTGGCACTCTAAAATTGGATCACTTACAAACATTATAAGTTTATCCAACACCTATGTCAACAAAGAACAAATAACACACATTGTATTGTAACTAACTATGTCCAAGTTGAGGGAAAACACCTATGTCAACAAAGAACAAATAACACACATTGTATTGTAACTAATTATGGCCAGGTTGAGGGAAGGTCAACCTGATTGATCACCATGAGTAAGACACAAATATCATTTGGAGGGTCATCAAGTGTGTCAATATCCAAGCAAATGTGAAACTTTGATTAGGATGTCAATCAAATATTTGGTGTGAATTAAACTTTCCATGCTAACTTAACATATTCTTATATAGAAGTTCAGAGGTGCGTCATTATAAGAGAGATTGTTTGATCCATTAAAGAAGGAAGAATTTGTCCACCTCTTATTTTCTAAAGCATTTTCCGCCATATGCATTGGAGACTCCAATTTCATAAAATGCAAAAAAGAGTTGTGACAGTCTATATTTTGAAGCAAAACCCATGTTTTCAAAGTAACATCCACAAATCAAAAGGTAAAAATAAATCAAGAACATAGTAGGTCATATTTTCAATTTAAAAGTTATATAGAGTACATGTCCTTCTACCTGTGAACTTCCCCTTGTACCTTTCCACATTGGTTAATAACATATTATGGTAATGGATCCACAAACCCTACACAATAGGAGATCTCCAAATAGTTTCCCACATTGTGACATAGGTATTCACAATAGCTAGACATGTGAAGCATATGCATCCTTTGTCAAAAATAATAGTGATTTCATTGGAAATCACACTTGGTATTCGTCATTTTGTGTATTTTGTGGTGGAAAGATGCCAAGAATAGAAAAACACACTTCATCAAAGAACTATCTTGGAACTTATCTTACACAATTTGTCCTTGTTGAAGTGTAATTACTATGTGTAAGGTACAATTCCTCCATATGATATCACTTTCACAAATAGAAGGTAGTCTTCTTACCATTATAAAAATGTAATATACCCCATCTAAAATTTCCTTCCTAACACTATAGATAGATTTCAACATGGACCATGCCTTCTTGTCAACCTCCTCATTCCACCCTCTCCCTCCTTTTAAGTGCATGCCTCTATCTCACATAGTTTCTACATTGTTGAATAATTCACATGGAAAATAATATGACAAAAGCCTTATTAAACACATACCAAAAATAGGATTAATTAGTTGCAACATACGAACACCAGATTAATTTTATCGAAAAACTATCACTCTTACTTGAAGTGAAAATGTTTTACTTATAAAATATATTCAAATGTGTACTACAATCCAATGATGTACCTTATATGCCTCAGATGTACACATAGTGTGTATATAGGTGCTAGCCCTATGTTTAACATGTGTACTTAAGTATATATTGTGAAAACAAATTATACAAAAATAACCTACATGATGAAAGGTAATAGTGAAATGAAATATATTAAATAATGAAATTGATTTTAATATGGAACAATGCATGTTATAACTGATGGTGCTAGGATTCAAAGTCAATGGGGTGAGCGAGAGGCAGTGGTCATGGCTATCATGGTTATTGTGACTCTTTTTATATTGATGATGAAAGGAAAATGTTGGACCATTACTGGAAAGTAAACACATGCATCAATTATATGGTGGGTAAAGAAAAGAAGAATAAATTTTTTTCTTTATGGATACCTCACAAGCCAAACATTCTACATCCTAAGCCTACACCATGGAAATTAAAAAATAATGTAATGGCCCTTCAAAATAAAAAGATAATTTACCGTATGGCTCTCACCAGCCTTGGTAGATTCAAGAAGCAGAGAAAATGGGGATGAGGCCCAAAAAGTTGAAGCTAGCCAATTGTTGGAATCTTACGCTGTGATAGGAGACCTATAGGACCATGGCACCAATGGGTAGCATAAAGAACTTTGAGTAGTCTTTGAATTGGGAACCCTAAAAGTCAACCCCTCGGTACAGATTTTAACTTTTAATTGCATATGTTGTATGTCAATGAGGTCTTCCTTTGATCAAATTAGGATGATAAAAGAGCTCAAGAAACTGAATAACCTACTTTTTTGGCTATTCTGGACCCGAAATATAGTGGTATGATAGCATACAAAGTTATTAAGAAACATGACTTTGATTCATAACAATGGTTTGAAGTGAAGCGGGTTTTTAGAAGAATCTAGATCCTTTGGGACAATACTAAATGCTCAATGGAGATCTTATACACCTACCAAAAATTTATTAATTGAAAAGTCAATTGTGATTGCCTAAAGTGGTTCATGGAAACTAGAATCGCAACAAATGTAACAACCTATTCAAAAAACTTGTTGTGTTATATGTTCCATACACGATGCCAGGGAAATAGTTGGTGACTTGAACATGTTGTTGCACAACACAATAAAGTGGTTCAACACCTATGTTGACATACAAATAATGGCCAAATTAAGTGATCTTATTCTTGTTAATGACCATTTTTTATGACCTAGAGAACCCACCCTGGGCGAGCCCAGAATGATAAACTATTAAGGCATGAGAGGGTGTGGTCTGGTCATTACCCTCCAGTGCCAAATTCGGGTGGAGTACCTTTTGCAGAGCACCTTTCGACGTGATTCAAACATGGGTCCTTCATTTGGACTTCTTCATCCGCAGCCAACTAGGCTACTCTGGCCGAAAAAATTGAAATTGAATATCAAACCTTCGTCTTCAAGATAAAGAGGTATCTAGAAGGGTAGTATAAGTAATTTGCAAATGAATCATGGTAGAGTAGCACCCCTAACACAAAGGTGGTACTCCTATGACATGTAGCATCTAAACCCCTTTGCTTGTCTCCTCATCCAAGCCTAATTAACAATGTTACAAGATCTTCAAAGTGAAATTTAGTTGAAACCCCACCCTAGACTTTAAAGCAAAGTTGCAAGAATTATGTGGTAGCACAACAATCATACTCTAAGGCACTCTCCAAGTTTCCTATGGATGCTCCAAATGGGATGAAGATTGCACCAATACCTCCAACAAATTCATCCTCATAGGACAACTTGACTAATATGTCATCAAACAATCCCCACTCATTTCTTCTAACTTTTAGACAGTTGACACATAGAACAAGTACCAAAAACATTGCTCGATGAGGAAGCACATTGTCTGCAACGTCCAAGAATATATTGGATTAGACATGCTACAATTTCTACCACTACATTGCAAAAGATAGGTGACTCTTCAACTACAACACTCATCTGAAAAGATAGAAGAGAAAATTGGATCATCGATGATGATGAATAAAAGGAACACCATCGTAGCCACTTCATACCCCTCATGAGATGTCATATAGAGACATTACCAAGACTTGTCAATTATGTTCGCCTTTTCCTTGAGCAAAATGACATAGAATTTATTTCCATGGCTACAACCCCTAATGAGAAAAAAATATGGTGAAAAAGTTTTCTATTAGCTTCTTACATGGCCCCAGCGGAGACATAATATATAATGTATTCATTTGGACTAATTAGAACCATGTTAGATCATCTATAATCAATACAATTATGCATACCATCAACATTTTTAGTATGGGCATAGTACTTGCCAACACCCACATGGTCTTAATCCCCAAAGTCAAGATGACATAGACATGTAGTGACCTTAATCCCATTACACTAGAAATAGTTATTTCTAGACTACCTCTAAGATTCTAGGTTGAGAGAATCATGCAATACCTCAACCAATGGGTTATGATCACCCAATATAGATTCATTGTAGATTGCAAAATCACTGATATTGTGCTAGTTGTCGAAGAAGTAGTGCACTCTATGAGGAACAAAAAGTGGAAGACAAATGGGATGGATGTGAAGCTAGATCTCTCAAAGGTGTTTAACATAATGAACAAGGACTTCATCCAGGACATTTTTAGGAATCATACATGATAAAATTGTTACCCAAACATGAAATTATAATTGTGGGTAAACCTCCATTTTCTGAGAAGGTGTATTGTGGCAACCCTTCAATCCCAGTCAAGCAGTCTTCCAATGAGGTCCCACTAGTCTCTATATAAAAAGACTAGGTCAGTAAATGCCGCTATCAAAGATGCAAGTAAGGTGCAAGACCACAACCTTAGATTAACCATAACTACTATTTAGCCATGCTTTTATTGTCTAAGTTTCATGATTTATTAAATTAATATGGATTCATTTAAATATATATATATATAATTATAGCATCATTCTTTGCCATAGGTGAATGATCTAATGATGAAAAATAGTGTGCTCAAGTATTTGGTTTTGTGTTTCACTAGTGTGTACTTGAATCAATCAATTTAAAGGATTGACTTTTCTATAAGAGCCTAAATGGAATTTATGAAAGGGGGTTGATGGGTTTTCCGTAAGGGTGTCCATGTCTTTTCTAGTAAGGGGTTCTATTATCTATCAATAAGCAAGCCAGTGGGTTTCCTAATAAGGGGTTCAATTTGTTATGTGAGAAGAGGGGTTGATGGGGGTTTTGACATGGGGATCAATGGGTTTTATACAAGGGGGGCGATGTCTTTTTTTACAAGGGGGTTGATGGGTTTCCTATAAGGGGTTAGATAGGTTTTTTGCATTGCTTTTTAGCTTTATTGGGCATATATATTGGTTTTTTTTACATTTCCACCTATGCTATCCTATAAATATATGCACCCATCGACCTTAGGGAATGTTTTCAACCCATAGAACTATTGGAATGCTACTTTAGAAAAGACAAGTTAATGCCAAAGATGTTGGTCAGGTTATGCTTTATCGGTGGTGATGTAGCTTCCTTTGAAGGATCCAATGATAAGGACCAATGTTTTGACCCTAGAACATGTAAGACATTCACCGCTTATCATCTTTTCTAATTGTTTTTATTATCTTATACCTTCCTTGGTTGTTTTTCTTATTTGACCATGGTGTATGTAGTTTCTTTAAGTGAAAGTTCTCTCTTTTCTACACTCTTTGGCCTATTTGAAGCTAATTCTATCTAGGTGAGATGTTGGTGAGTGGTTGGTGGGTCGTAAGGTGGAATTTTAGAGCTTGGTTCATGACCATCCTTGTCAAATATTGTGTTCTATGAGAAAGGTGGGTGATGTGGCAGTTGTTTTTCCTTATTTTCTCCATACAAACCTATAATAGCACTGCATAAATGCTTACAAGGATCACAGAGGGTGGTTCTTATTGGGTGTTTGAGTAGTATGTTGAGTAATTTCTAGTTTCCTTTTCTTTCATTTTATGATGGTTTAGGGTGGAAACATGAAGCTTTCTTTTTGTAATTATGATAAAAGTTTGAAATATACATGTTCTTTCTCTAAAAATAAAATAAATAAATTGGTTTGTTGGATACATGTAGGGGAAAATCCAAATTCCTAGCTTACATGCAATGTGTGTGTCAAATTAAGATGAAAATGGTAGGTTTTCCTTGTCGATATGATGTTGAAATGTCGCAAGATATATGACTCTTGCTTAATAATGGATTTTTATGCATTCTAGTTCCATAGTTATATATCCCTCATTCTAAGGAGCTTACAAATAGTTGTTGGCATGGTTTCTTGCTGAAATGTAAGCGGTGCATACATTGGGACACAAAAAAATGAATAATTATTAAGGGCTTATCCTTGTTATGACAATATAACAATTTGGACTAAGCATGTACCATTTTGATATTTGTTTTAGGACATGTTGAAGATTCTAAGATTTTTATGCTCAAATAATGATGTGACATGACCTTATGCACTATTTTGTCCTATGATTTCTTAATCAAAGACAATTAAAAGGCTAATTTAATCAAGAGAAGCCTAAATAATTTACACTCATGTAACCCTAGAAATATCCCAGTGTTTGAAAGTTGGGATAGTAATGAGTAACTTGTAGCAATCTTGGATTGTGAGAAGGTACATGGATATGTATATTGATAAGTATGTGCAGGTAATGTGGGATCAATTTCCTCAGTACCTTAATATGGAGATGTGCATGACTACTATCGAGGTTGCATCTTCATTTATGTGTGACACTATGAATGAGATTCATGTGACATTATGATATAAAAATGTTTATACCCATGTGATAGGTGATTTGGCATGAGCACCTAAAATGGACCTAACTTTTTTCTGTAAGCTTATGACCAATAAGCCCATACTTTTAATACTTGCATTGACCAAGGAGTGACATGATCTTGTGATGACTGGTAATCCTAAGATCATATACGGCATGCTAGGTAACTTCACAGTCACTAGATAGTGGCTTGAGTGGTACACCTCAAACTAACCTTGGCTTTATTAATAAAATAAGTACCAATTTTCATATCTATATATAGTTAGGTACCAAGGTGATTCACATTTGGATGGTTTATAATTCTTATATACCTTGTAAGTATTGCTTGTATTATCATTATATTCTAAATAATGTTATTTAGATTATGTGTATATTATTGATTATTTGTTAATTTTCTATAATAATGTCGACAGTAGTAGGATCGTATGCTTAAAATGTCTTATAGTTCTGAAATCATAGCATTGGGCCATGGGTCTCACTATTGTCATTTTTCATATATTTTAAGGTTTTAATTCTTGTACTCAGGAATTTAGTGGTGAGGAGGCTCCCTTTTTTTGGTGAGGAGCCTCCCTTGGATGGTCATTAGTATACAAAGTTTGGATTTTATCTTTCTAAAGATGTCTAGGGTCATTCTTATACACTCATCTCTAGGAAGGGTGTTTCTTATTGCATTGTATGTACAACTCAATTTTTCACTTGTATACCTTGTATATATGCTCATTTAATAAACTTTGTCTAGCATAATTTTTTTTTACTATTTGTGGCAGTGGTCACCAATGATTTTCAATGTACAATCACCTATTGATGAATGAATTTGATGCCCTTATATGTGCATATAATTGGAATTTTGGTTTGAATTTTACTTATATATCTTTTTCACCTTCATAATTGATGATTATGATTAGTATTATTCAACTTTTGATTTAGAGTAATATTCCTTTGGTGTGGTGTACCAGGCTTGGGGAATCACAGAAGGTGGAAGCCAATTTCTCTAGATAGAGGAGGAACCACCCTTATACACATCTACTTCATTGATGACATTCTTCTTATGGTTGGGTTATTTGTGGGGAAAGTGTGAGACATGGGCAGCATCTTACTATCTTTGCTACTAGTTCAGGATGGCAACTATTGTGTGATATTCTACACCACAAATTCTTGACATATAACTCAAGAGTCATAATATGAGAATTAGTAGGCATTTGGGTATACCTCACATAGAAAACTTGGGGAAATACCTTTGAGTTTCCAGGTTGTACCATGGGGTACAAAAATTCATGCACATAGGTATTCTCGAATTAATTAAGGGAGATGAACTTCTATAATTCCAGGAAGCTTTAGCTTGCAAGAAGGATCACCCTTGCAAGATCTACTTTATTCATTGCCCTATGGGAAGACATGAATTGGCACACCAAGAATCTCATATGATTTGGTAGTCATGAAACTAATGAGACATCGCTTGTTAAAAGACAAACTTGATCAAAATAAAGCCTTGATTCAAATTTCTTGCAATGTCTTGATCAAAGATAACAAACTTTGGGCCCATGTTCTGTACTAGAAATTCACTAGGAACTAATCACCTAATCAAAGTACACATTCCTCATCTTATGCCTTCATCAAAAAGCAGATTTCAATGATGCAAAGTAACGACAGAAGAGTGGTCAATGGAAAACAAGCTATAAATGTATGGTCAAAAAAGTGGACTGTCTTACAGGAGACCTTCACCCATACCAACATATGCCAATAGGGTTGAAGGATTTAACCACAATTTTGATGGTTAATGATAGTGTTGTTTGGGATAAAAGGTTGATTGATGCTTACCTCATCATTGATCTATGTTGTTGAATGAAAGAAGTAGCCCCATGCCTATATGTAGTCTATACACACAAACTCAGATGAAGAAGCTATATATGATCTCACTGCTTACATTAGTTCATATACCATTGACACGCCTAAAGTGTGTATGCAATACGCAAGTGTACGCATCAAGTAGTATAGGATTATGAGGCATGAATGTTGAACTCAAGGAAACATACTCTAGAGACTACTACTAACTATAACCTAATCACCTAGGCCAAGGGAAGAGTGGTTGATTGTTTATTTATAACTAATTGCAAGACTAGAAATATAAATTAAGTGGAATGCGATCACAGATTGGTGGATTCCATAGGACTACAATTTCACCATGGTATACATTGCAATTAACTCTATTTCATTAATAATAATTTATCCTTAACCTTATATCAAGAGACATGTAGTAATTATTACCCGCTCGTAGCATAATATACTACCTATACTAAGACAAACCCCACTTTCATAGCAATTTAAGAATTAGATGGGTGCATTAGCTATATCACTATGTTATTCCTTTTAGAGTTATAGGCCCTCTCCGGAGGCATGGTATTGGATCGTAAATCTATGATCTGTCTGACCCTTAATCCCTCTCGTAGATCAACTGATGGTCTATGACATTGATTGTGCGATCAAGCACAGGAAAATCATTAAGCAATCACAGATTTATGTCCAGAATATAGGAAAATGTATATTCAATCATCAGATTCAATTACAATGCAAAAACGGGCTACTTGTGGGTCCTAAGAAACAAGGAAATTAGACATGCATGACTTCTATCAACAAATAAAATGAGGAAGAGAGAGACAAAGAGTTAAACAACAGGAAAGCTAATGAAAAACTCTAGAGAAACGGTATGGATGATCCCTTCTGCTTAGTGCCTCAATCCACAATGTTCTAACTATAAATCCTCATCTTTGAGATTCCCGTATCATCTAGTACATAGTCGTCTCCTTTGTCTCCTCATCTTTTGTCTCTCTGCTCATTTGTAACATGATATAGCATGATCTTTTAATCTGGACAAACACCCTTTAGGTCATAAGTGGGACTCAAGCCATCATTAAGTCTCATCCATCGGATCTGTATTAATCTGTAATCTTCTATGTTCACACGAAGTTGATACCACAGATAGGAAATTGGTGGCACTGAGTTGCTATCTAAATCAAAACCCAATACTACAAACTTGTCTATCCTTAGCACTAAGTTGATCCCTGCAATCTTTGACTTGATTTGGATGCAAAAGTTAGAACCACCAACTAGGATCTTAGTGGCATCAAACCCATAATGTCTGGGTCTTGATGCTTTTACGGTGGAGAGTCGGTAGAACAGACTCTGTCTTTCACTAGCATCAAACATCCATTCGATAGCATCGAGCTCATTCTCTGTACCAACAACTTTTTGACATTACCCTATTGAATTTTACCTAGTTTAGGTACCTCCGACTTTTCTATTCGTCAAATCGAGTTGTACTATAAATGTTGAAACAAAGAAAAACCACATAATTTTGATAAAATATGATGAGTTGACATAAATCTATAAAAATATCCATAATTTGATGTAGTGGTGTTTCATATGATAATGACGATAAACAATACCGAAATCATGTCAAGATGAACAATTGTGCATGAAATACATGGGAAATAGTGTGTGGATAACAATTAAATTCTAACGCATCAAAATCCCCAAAGCTTGAATATTTCTTACCCTTGAGTAACACTACCTTTGGATCTGTTTGAAATAAGTCAACAAGAGGACAAACCATATGAACTACATTTCTCAAATACCCCTGCTTGACAGTCCTGAACTGGACCTTACCAACCACTAAACAAATAACTACTCTAAAGTGACTGAAAATGTTCATTAAAAATGTCCAACCTTAGATCAATGAAACAATATAAATACATTAGTTAACATCATAGTCAATAGGGCATACGCGTGATGCACCATATTTTTGCCTATCTACATTGCTATTACAAAAATGAATGAGGGTATCTATAATATATGTGGCCTACCATAAAGAGCAATAGGTGGAATGAAATAGGTGAATATGAATAAAAATTACAAGTAACATCTGAATCATTTATCCAAAAACAAAATATGATGAACCTATGGAATGAATGAATTGAGAAATGCATGAATCCTAATTCCTACAGTTGTGGTAGAATGATGATATCCACTAAAGGTCTCATTTGATTGATGAGTTTGAGGTAAAAGAATGCATACATGTAACTATTTTCACTTCTCCTTGAATGAAAAATATAGTTGAGTTCAAGGCATCCTTTTCTTCCTCTTTATCTGATTTTTCTTCTTCTCACTTATTCTATAAAAATTTATGATTTATGCTTGGGCTTTTCTTCAACTTATCCATTTTTCATTTGTGAGGAATTTGGATGTTTGTATTTTCACTTTATATTTTGAGTAGAAAGATGCATAACTATATGTTCAAACAATGATGCAAAATAAAATGCAATCTACATGAAACTTGTTGTGTAACTAATTATCGTGAACATCTATATTTTTTTAAACTAATGCAATGCAAAGAAACTAGTTATCATGCTACCTATTATGCTATGAAATGCATACAAGAGGAGACAATTGAGTTACTTGATCATCTTAAGGTGGTGGGTGGAATGTCATGAAAAGTGTGTGGAATCACATGATTAAAGAGATAATGCATGTCTTAAACTATAATAGGTCCCTCTCCTATCAACCTGTGTACATGGTAACCTTAGGGTTTCTTTCCAAAAATCCTATTTAAGGTCTCGTTACTTGTTTGATTGGTTTGACATCCAACCCCATCGTCATACACAAATTTTGGATACATTAAGATTTTCTTTCATATTAAATGTCCACAAATTTGATTAACCCATACACTTCCTCTAGTTGGTGTTACCTTAGACTTTATAACTAATCTTAAAAATATGTGATCACTTAAAAATAATAATTCTCATTGCTAAGGAATGAAACATATTTTGCTTTAATCATAGATGAAATCATGATAACTAATCTCCGTGATTACACTACATAGATGTGGATCCTATAGTTACAAATTAAAAAAAAAATACTAAAAATAGAATAGATAAAGCTTTTCCAATACCCCCCAAAGATTCAACTTGACTATGTACTCATAGTCAAAATTCAAACAAAGAGGTGGAACGGGGGTACTATGTGCTCACAAGGGTTGTGGTGGCTGAAACATTCCTGCTGACATCTCTAGATCAAGAGGGTAGTATCTTCTAATGAATGTGGGTGGGTTTGCTGGCATTTGTGGTAGATGTGGGTAGCTAGCAAAATTTCATTGACTCTAATAATGGTCATAGTGTGGTTGTTGATAGTACCTGATGTGTTGTAGGATGGTGTGCATGTTCTCCTAGTTGGCGTAGATTTCCTGTTATTGCTAAAGTAACTTCTCTTGAACACTGTGAATCTCAGTCGGAGTGGTGGAATGTTGTTGCTGACCTTGCTGGATGAACTGCAGCATCCCACACATACCCTCCATGGAGAAAGAGTCTCTCAGTGGTGAAGTTGACGGTGGCGCTATAGACTTGGATGCTATGTAATGGTGTGAGATGTTGTGGAAACACCTCCTCTGAGTAAAAGGCATAGTCACCTCTTCTTCATATTGTTCTTCTATGAGTTATTCTTCTTGATCCTCCTTGAGATTCTCTCATTTAGGTTCAGGGTCAGCATCATCCATCGGCTAGCAAATATGGTGCACTCCTAAGAGATGAAGAATAGGGTTTGGAGGGACTCATTCCTTGATTTGTTCATTGACAGTGAGTAGGCATACACCCTACCTTCTTGAAGTAATTAAAGTTGAGTGTCAATGAAGTCTTTAGAGCAGTTGCTTTAGAAAGGTCAAGGTGGAGGTGGCAAACTGGCATAAGCAGTCCCCCAAAGTGAATCAGGGGTTTCCTATGAGCTTGCCTCCTTACGGTTAGCATGAGTTGAATTAAGAATGATACAAGATTGATCATTTCCTTCCCCAAAGAAAGGAATGTCCAAAGAACAAATAGTTCCACATTTTGGACCTTCCCTTGTTCCTGGGTGTACTTGGTGAATATAGCAATCGTCAGGTTGTAATGTAGGATTCTAGAAAATGGGTGTTAGATGTCCATAACCTATGATTGCTTCTAGTTGACGATGAACCCCTAAGGTAGGGTTGTCATCTACCTCCAAACCAATGTGTAGTCCAAGTTGCCTGGCATGAAACAACATCCATCCATTGGTCAATCATAGATGGAGTTGAAATTGTCCAGAGTGAGATGGTGGTCAATGTTGTACAGCTAGAACTTCACCCAGCTTGACTCCTAACCTTCCCCATCCTCAGGTATGCAACAATCTCTAGAGTGGTGCCAAACTCACACGTGCTCTCCTAATATGTAGGACAATCACCAAAGAAGATGTGATCACCCACCATACCCTACGTAGTGCAGACTTGGTATAGACTATCAATGAATTCATTGTGGTTGAGGAACGTTGTGTCACCATAGCATGTTGGTGTGATTTCCCTATTCATCATGGCGGCAAAGAGTTTCTTCTAATCTTTGTTTGGAAAGGCCATTCTTGATAGCTTGGGTATCATTGGTCATATATGTCTGCCGATTATGCTTGCCTCTTGAAACCATTTTTGTTAGAATTAGAAATGGGGGCAAGGAAGGGAGCTAACATAGACTTGTGGATGTTAGAGAGCTATGGAAGTCCTCAGGATTGTATGATTCCTTCTAATTACAAGAGGAGTGCTTTGGGTGTGAATGAATAACATGGATGCCTCCCTTATACAGTTTTTGATTGGCCCTGGCACACCGTGTCGATGCCACCAAATTTATAATTCAGTGGTACCAACTTTCATCCCTATATGTGGGGCGTTGGTGTCATCCATTGATACCAACCATCATGAGTCGTCGATGTACCAAGCCACAGATTGCTCCATGCTTGTAGTACTATCAGAATTAAGTGGTATGGACTTCTGCACTATGCATCCAGATCGTTTCCACCAAGTGTTGGATGTGAAAGATCTCGATGGTCAATGTCGGTGTCACAGACTCCAATCTTCTGAGTTTGTGCCACCAATGGGGTGTCGGTGATACCAATATGTAATATTGTGCACCTCTGATGTCCTCTATCGGTGGCATCGACTTTTTTGTCATTGGTATCGAGCTGTGTTAATTCTTATAGCTGGAGTTGAATGAGTTGGTACCACCGAGCAGCCTCTCGGTGGTATCGACTATATTTTTCTGGGATGCTATTCTTTCTTGCCAAATCTCAGTGCTAGTGAGTTGATTTTCAGTAGTACCAACTTCTTGCAGAAATCATCGTGACAAAGATTCATTTCCATTGACTCTCATGTCGGTGGCACTAAAATCTCAAAATCCCTACTACAAATTTCATTAAAAGTTGGTGCCACTGTCCCAGATGTCATTGGTACCAAAATCTTGAAAATCTATGTCGTAAATTTTAATTGCACTTTGGTGTTTCCAACCCATATGTCAGTGGTACCGAGTTTTTCTCTACTTGCACACCTAAGAAAAAACATCAAGGTACCCTTTGTAAACTTATGTCTACCAAGAAAAAATATAAAAAATCTATTGAAAGATGGCAAACAACATATGAATGATAGAATTTAGAATGGGTTTCCTCCCATAAGTACGCTTGTTTAGTATCTTAGGCTCAACATTATTTTCACATAAACGATAAATGAAGCCCAATGAGCTTCAACCTCTCTCCGTCATGGACCACCTCTCCTCTGTAGTAATGTTTGAGGTGTTTCCCATTTGTCAACAATGGCTTAACCCCATAAATTATCTTAACGGGTTCATGAGGGAATGCCTTGGTTACCACATAGGGCCCATTTCATCGAGACCTCACCTTCCCATGATGTAGTTTCACCCTAGAGTTAAACAATAACACTTGTTGATCTAGTAGGAAAACTTTATGGAGAATGTGACAATCATGCATTTTCTTCATCCTATCTTGTAGATTCTAGAACTCTCATAGGAATCTAGCCTAATTTCATCTATTTCATTCAATACTAGTTTACACCTCATACCTGCACTAGAAAGATCAAAATTCAATTTCCTTAAATCCCATTTTTCCTTGATCTCTAATTCCATAGGAAAATGACATGTCTGTCCATAGACTAGCCTATAAGGGGTAGTGCATGTCATTGTCTTAAAAGTCATCCTATAAGCCCATAAAGCATCATTTAGTTGCATGCTCCAATTAGCCCTATTGATTGACATGGTCTTTTGTAAGATCATCTTCATTTCCCTATTTGACACCTCAATATGGCCTTGTGTCTGTGGGTGATATGGGGTTCCTACCCTATGTTGCACTCCTTATTTTCTCACTAAAGCCCAAAAGTTTCTATTAGTGAAGTGGGATCTCCCATCACTTATGATCACTCTTAGCACCCCAAACTTGCAGAAAATGTAATCTTTAACAAATTTACACACAACCCATGCATCATTGGTACGGCTACAAATTTCTTCCACCCATTTTAATACAAAATCAATTGTCAGCCAAATGTAAAAATTTCAATTAAAAGACACAAAAGGACCCATAAAGTCAATGCCCCAAAGATCAATGATTTCTACTTCTAGAAAAGTATTGAAATACATTTCATGTCTTCTAGAAATGTTCTTGGACTGTTGACATGAATCACATGTCTGCACATAATCATATGCTTCCTTAAACAATAATGACAGGTAAAATCCACTTTTTGAAATCTTAGTCACTGCTCTTGAGCTTGCATGGTGTCCCCCAGTGGGTAAAGAATGACAATGAGTAAGTATGCTCTCAAACTCACAATTTGGAATGTAGTTCCTCAAAATTTCATCCCTACATTATTTAAGTAAGATAGGGTCGTCCCACACATAGTATCTCAATGAATGGAAGAATCTTTTATTATCTTGATATCCCCAATCATGTGGTATCTCTCCACACACCAAATAGTTTATCATGTGTGCAAACCAGGGATCCTTGTCCCTCATATCAAAACGTTTCTTATCAAGGAACTCCTCAACAATTGGTACCTCCATCCCAGATTCATCCAGTCTCTACAACCTAGGTAAGTGATCCGCTATTATATTTTTTGCTCCAGCCTCATCTTTGATTTCTATATCTAACTATTGTAGTAGAAAAATCCATCTAATTAACCTCAGTTTAGCAACCTTCTTCAGCAAAAGATACTTAATAGATGCATGATCAGTCTGTACTATCACTTTTTCCCCATCAAATATTGTCTAAATTTATCAAAGGCAAAGACTATATCTAGGAGTTCTTATTCTATCGTGATGTAGTTTA
The DNA here is from genome assembly GCA_963693085.1 of Alisma plantago-aquatica. Taxonomy (NCBI): domain Eukaryota; kingdom Viridiplantae; phylum Streptophyta; class Magnoliopsida; order Alismatales; family Alismataceae; genus Alisma; species Alisma plantago-aquatica. Next base: position 669,098,848 of record OY856410.1, read on the forward strand.
GTTGTGTATCATTAAGGGTTCTAGAAGCATAGTAAATCACTAAAAATGCATGATCCTTATGTTGTCTTAGAACAGCCCCCACTGCAAAATCTGATTCATCACACATCAACTCAAATGGTTGACTCCAATTTGGAGCCACCACCACGGGTGCGGAAATCAATTTCTCCATCAAAAATTTAAAATATTTTAGGCAGATATCATCGAATTTGAAATCCATATATTTCTCCAATAGTTCGGAAAGAGGCTTAAATTTTTTTGAAAATTCTTTTATAAAGCATCAATAAAATCTGACATGTCCTAAAAAGCTCCTAACTCCCTTCACCGATGATGGTGTAGGTAGTTTAGACATCATCTCTATTTTAACCAGGTAGACTTCCATCCCTTTTTTGGACACCTTGTGTCCCAACACAATCCCTTAACTCACCATCATATGACATTTTCCCCAATTCAAAAATGAGATGAGTGTTCTCACATCTTTGTAAAACTCTATCTAAACTAGAAAGGTATCCCTCAACAAATTCTCCATACACCAGAAAGTCATCTATAAAAATCTCAAAACAACACTCCACCATGTTAGCAAAGATTACACGCATGCATCTTTAAAGCATTATTAGTGTGTACAAAGACCAAAGAGAATCTGACGGCATGAAAGTACCATATGGGCAATGGAAGGTAGACTTCTCTTGATCTTGTGGTTTGATAAAAATCTGATTGCAACTAGAATACCCATCAAGAAAACCAAAATGCAAGCAGTTCGCAAGCCTCTCAAGAATTTTATCGATAAATGGGAGTAGGAAATGATCCTTCAAAGTGGAACTATTCAAACAAAGATAGTCAATACACACACTGTAACACCCCTGACTTGGGTTAAGGCTTAACCCTAGGAGTTTTGCCTAAGTAAGATACTTATAAGATAATTCTAATCTTTTTAAAAGTAATTAAGGCTTCTTGTGAAGTTTATTGTCAAGATTGAACTTAACTGCAAACTATGTGTGCATTATATGAAAGTCTGAGTGAAAAGTGCAATTTACCCAAGATGAGGGGTTACATTGCAAAATGTCACATGTGGAATGTGTTCTAAGTGTTTTTATATCATAAGAAAGAGAGTGATGCTAAGTGGTGTCTTGTGGAAAGCCTAAATCCCAAGTTACAACACGTTTGAACAATGCTAGTACCTTGTACACCAATTTGGTACAATTTGTAATTTACCCAATATGTGGGGTAAAAATGTAAATTACCACCTCTAGAGTGTCCCTACTCCCTCTATTTATCTTTTAGAGTAAATATAAAGAAGGAGACACTATGTTTAAATCACCTTTGAGTGGTGATACTCTTGGTAATGAAGGACCAAGAATGAGTTGAAGGCAAGAGCCTTATATGTGTTGTATCGAGTTGTAAACTTGATATAAGGAGCCCAATCAGACAAGGAGCCAAATTAGGAGCCTACTCTTGGTTTTTTGAGCCTTATAAAAGGTCATGACGGACAGAGCACCTCAAGGAGGTGGCCCATGACGAGTTGCAAAGTTCCTTACATAAAGTGTATCAGGTTGCTTATTTAATGAGATAAAGATGAGATAACTTGCCCAACAAGATAAGTAAGGGCCGAGATATTATCTCTTGGTTATCCCCAAGACTCTTTCATGACAATATATACATGCGTGCATGCATGGCCATGTGTCATCTAGTATCATGAGGGGAAGACACCTCATGTATGCTTTATCTCATGAAATCAAGTATATATACTTCACCTTTCACCAAGTTATGAAAGTTTACGATCCTCATAACCATTCCCCTTGGATATATCGTGCAAAGACCCTTAGGTATCATACAAAGCAGCTTTAGGAGCTAGGAGAGCTCAAGCACCAAGCTTTAGGTAAGGCTTTGGTCACCTTCAACCTTGGTTGAAGTAGGATATCGGGTTATGGATATTCTTTTCTTTCCTTCTACACAAAGTGCTTAACTATGGTGATCTCTTGTCCATGGAGGAGTTGTGAAGGAGCCCTGGACCTTGGAGAAGTTCTTCTTCAACCTTAGGATGTGAATCTTTGGATCTTGGAGCTTTGAAGTTGTTCACAAGGCAGGTTATATAACTTGAACCCTATCATGTTATTATTCATCACCTAAATTGCTATACTTAATGAACTACTTTTAATTCTGAAAAACTTCGAAAATAGTTGATGAAATTATGAGTTCTAGTAGTTTCTTATACTTTTTTTCATGAACTATAACAGTTGGAACGAAGTTCTATAGCTTGAAGAAGATGGTATCACTTTATAAAGTGATATCGGGTTCAAGCATACACCCTAGTAGCTCTAACCCGATATGGGTATGTGCAAATATCACTTGCATGATATGAATGGAAGATTTCATCTCCTTGCATGATATGAAGGTGAAGTTCATATCTTGGAACATGATATGGTGTTATCCATAAACCTCTTGCACGATAGGAAGTCAAGTATAGACGCCATGCACAATACAAGGTTTATTGTATACTTATAAGATTGATATGAAACCCTAGTTTGGGAAACTTGATATGAGTAAGTTAGCAAGTATTCCTTGCACGATATGATGATGAAATATACCATGGTACATGATACCTTGAAACACACATATGGTGCATGATATGAATAAATGAGTAAACACTTATGCACGATATAAGTCATGGATTCTAAGTATAACCTGATATGCTTGAAACCCCTCAATATGATATGAAACCCAAGATGGGGTTAACCCTATATGGGGATAAAGGATAGATCACACACGATATGAGCCATGCCCTTTTCATGATATGGGAGATACCCATTTACCCTTATACACGATACAAGTTTAAGACTACAACTCTTGCACGATAGAAATTGAATACTCTAAGCAATATAGAGTTGGATAACCCTAGGTGATGGGTAAGCTAATACAAAGTGGTGAGTGATACCACATGGATGATATGAATGAAGGGGTAATGAGTTTTAGGGTCTACCTAAGATGGTAACCCAATATGTTACCTGATATGTTACCCGATATGTTGCTCGATATGGATACCCGATATGACAATCTTGAAGGGAGACCGATATAGTATCTTGTATATCACTCAAATGATATATGATGAGACATATGTTTTATGCCCGATATGGGGCACATCTTGTGCACGATATGGCACCAAGAACATAGATTATACCCGATATGGGGTCAAGCACCTAGCTCATACCCGATATGAAGTTGTCTTGAGATGATAAGAACTAAGTGATAGTCAATTTGATATGGGTACAGGATATGATGATTAGGGGATACACCCTAAAACATGATATGGTGATGTGGTTATACCACTAGCCCGATATGGATACACTATGTGCAATAAGAATGTATCTTAAAGGAATACATGTTAACATACACACATCTTATACCCAATATGGTAGAGACACTTCAATCATATGTGATTGATTGAGTGATACATGTTGAATGTGGTGTTATTTAAAGATGATTGGAATTGATAATGATGAACTAAGATTCCTCAAAGAGGAGGATTGAACCAAAAGTATGATGTAATCAATATCTTAGCAAGGATGAGAGAGAAACTCATACATTGTGTTGGTAAACTTTTAATGACAAATGATGAGAACAGATTAGTATGATTGCATACTTGTGATATCAATATATTCTCCTAGATTTGTGGAGCAAAGAATTAGGATTTGGATTGTTAATGTGAGCTTGAAACCCTATTCGGCTATAAAGGGAAAACCCTAACCCTAATAATGGGAAGGTTGTATTTGTCTTATTGAATAAGCCTTGTAAAGCATGTTAAATAATTATATAATGCTTATGTAGTCTGATGACCTAAAAGATAATTGTTACCTAGTGAAAGGTGACAAGATGTTTAAATGGCCTTGTGATCCATGTGCATAGTTGTTACCTAGAGAGAGGTGATAAGATGTTTAATAACTTGTGTGAATATTGTTACCTAGTGAGAGGTGACAAGACGTTTAATAACCTGTGTGAATATTGTTGTCTAGTGAGAGGTGACCAGATGTTCAATAACCTGTGTGAATAATTATTGCCCAGTAAGAGGTGACAAAATGATTAATCAAACTATGTGAGCTATGGGAAATACTTGTACAACAAGTGAAATGAATACCTTGGTCTGAGGACCTAGAGGTAATAGTTACCTGTTATAGAGAAAACAAAGCTATGTGATGATCTAGGGGTTTGAATACCCAAATCCAGTAATCATGATGATAATGATGTAAAGGGATGAGGATTCCCAATAATGTGATAAGGGACTAAGATCCCAAGTACCAAGTATCTAAATGTGTTTTAAAGACTTGAAAAGTATATGATAGATGTATTACACTTTCTTTGTAGCAATTGTTGTGATTAATAATGATAACTTGTTTGATGCTAAAAGAATGATGTAATGCACGTAATATATCACTAGAAACCATAAAATGTTGCCCTGACCATAGATCCATCAACGTCATAATTTGTTGAATGGTGAAACGGGTTCCCCGCGGCATAACCCAGAATGCATATTTTTTAATATGTGGGGGCATGGTGCCTAAGTGACCATGACTCAGTAATTTCATAAGAATGTTTCAATAGAGCACGGTGAACTGACCCGTGGCTCAGAGTATGGTGCCTATGTGACCATGACTCAAAGTATGGTTCCTATGTGACCATGACTTGGTAATTTCATAACTGGGGACGGTTGTGAGTAGATGTTCCCCTAAGAGAGAATAGTTGATGATGTAGCTCTAAGTGAGGATGCCTTCGTACCCTGGAATAGCTATATTGTAGCTGACACAAGATGTCCTGCTAAGCCTAAGTGGTCTCGTACAGATTGAGACAAGGGAGGTCATGGCAATCGGCTCTTCCATTGACCTTGTATGGTACCGACTTGTGAGAAGTTTGTTTTTGGTTGGAGATGAACGGGGTATGCTTCATCTCCTCAGGGCATAAGTGTGATTGTAAAATATGTTCAGTCGTGTAGCATATTTTCTTACGAATCGAATACGGAAAATATTTATTGATGCACAATTCAGTTATACATCTTAGTTGATATATGTTATTTATTTTTCTTTACATTCCTTGCAAAGCAGATAGATGATTTATAACTCTACCATAGCTAGGTGCAATGTTCTCCTTAAGAAAGGAGATTATCATATTCTGTTCATACAATGATTAATCCTTCTTGTTAATATAAAAGGAACCCCCACTCAATTTTTATAATGTTTATCTATAATAATAATATGGTCGGTGGAGAGTTATATCTCTCACTGGGACAATTGTCTCACCCGTGGGATCCACAATTTTTAGGTGGACAAGCACGAAGCAATGGAGACCTTTCTACTGAGAAGGAACAATAGCTGAGGCAACAGTAACACCTCAGGTTGAGTGTACTATCTGTCATGTCTTGTAGATAGAATTCCTATGTGTCATCTCTGTACTCTCAAGTCCTTAGAGTTGGTTTGTAATGGTTTCATGAACAATCTGAGATTTTTCCTTATATGTCTCGATATTTTATGTTGCTCCAGTATATGTTTTGATAGAGCAACTGTTATATGTTGTCCTTGAGATGAGATGAAATAATGTTGTACAATGTAAATCATGATATGTATGAGTTTTGGATCTTTCAGTAAAAGTTTTCTAGATGAGGATCTCCTTGCAAAATAGTTTTAAATTTTAGTGATTTTTTTTAATCTGTTGTTTATGGTAATTCTGCATAATTAGTAACGATTTGGTTGTCAGTTTGATAATGGTCATTTCACACACCACTGGTCACTAGCCTAATAGAGACTAACTCAATAGCAAAATTTGTAGTGACCATAATTTCCCCTCTATTAGGAACAATCTGTGAACGAGAATTAGAGATAGCATACATTATACATATTGATAGAAGTTTAACTACCTCTTTCTTCACCATCTCCATCATGATCAGATTTATATGTCATTGAGGTTCTGCTATAGGTTTTGCTCCTTCTTCAATCTGGATCTAGTGTTGACATAAACTAGGGAAGATCCCCTTTATGTCTGCAATGGACCACCCAAATGCGGCCTGGTGATTCTTTAGAATTGTGAGTAGTTTCTCCTCGTCCTCCTCCTTCACACTCTGTGATACTAAAATTATCATTGGGAGTTTTTTGTCCATTTCCAAGAATATGTACTTCAGATGTTGAGGTAGTGGCTTCAATTCCATATCAGGAGGACACTGTAAAGATAGAACTAATTGTGGCAATCGTAGGTATTCATAGTGTCTTGTGTAGAAGCACGACATGGACTTTAGAAATAGTACACACTCCTCTAGTAAATGATAGCAAGTGCAGTCATCTACCAAATACATGACACAAGCTTCTAATGAAAATTTTGGAGATAATTGCATCATTACAGAAGACACCGTGTCTACAACTGTCATTGGGTACTCTTCTTCCTCTAGATCATCATAGTGTTTCACATCTTTTTTCATAGAAATCTCACATGTATGCTCAATTATATCAACAATAAGAGTGTCCTTGTTCACCTTTTTCATCACATGGGGCATACCTAGGAATGGTTTTCCCAAGAATAGTGACACCTGATTTCCTAATTGTTGCATAATGTGGTGTTGTGTGATGTCCTTTCCTAACAGTTAATAATTGGGTAGTTAATCTCAAACCAATCATCATGGATGCCCAATGTCAATATTTCTCTCCCCATTTCTAAGATTATGTTTGTTGTGGCTTGGAATGACCTTCCTAAAAGTCGTTCATGTCCATAATAATCATGCAAATTCATGACAACAAAATCTGTTGGAAATATGAATTTGTCTACCTTTACCAGCACATCTTCACAGATACCAATCAGTCTCACTATAGATCTGTTTGCTAGCTAAATAGTCATGTTTCTCTTCTTGGATTCTTTGAGTCATAGTTTCTTAAATGTAATCAATGGAATGAGATTAATGTTTATTCTTGAAGCATAGAGTGCATCTCTAAACTTGACCCTACCAATGTAGCATGGAATGTTGAAACACCCTAGATCAATTCTTTTTTTGTGGTAGTTTTCTTTGTAACAATGCACTGACTTCCTTCTTTAAGACGATTGCATCAGAATAATCTATCCTCCTCTTCTTGTTGGTAATGTCCTTCAAGAACTAGCCATAGGAAGGAATTTTCTCAATAGCATCAACCAGTGGTAAGTTTATCTGGAGTTTACTGAATGTATCTAGAAATTTCTTGAATTATTGGTCCACCTTCTTAGCTTTTAAATTGTTACAAGATGGTACTAGAGTCACAATTTTTTGCTTATGGCATCAAATGTAAGACTCCTTGTTCTCCTGCTACTCAGTTGACTCCTCTTCTAGGCTCTCCTCTTATGGTGTCATGTGGTTTCTCTAGATGAATATTCTTTGTCACCTCCCCTATGTAAAATGTGGAAATGTTCTTCTCTGGGGATGCCTTTTGATCTTTCATCAACATTTTACCACTATGGAGAAGCATTGCTTTCACTAGTTGATTGTCGGATAGGATATCAATGTTCCCTAGAAATCCTTATTGACCAGACTATTTAAGGGATGCCACCTCTACTGCGAGCTGAGAAATCTAGTTTTATATGCTATGTATTTGTGCACCTAGATTCTTCTTCTCTCATTTTGTCTGGTCTAAAATATTGTTTTGAGTCACAAACCTGCCCAACATGTCTTCTATCTAGTCTATCTTACTGGGGGTCATGTCCTATTGATACATGTTTTATTGTTGTTGATTAGGTTGTTGTATCTGTGATGGGTCATGCTAAAAATTGTTAGGATCCTTCCATGAGAACTTGGGATCCTTCCTCCATGCATAATTGTCCCACCCCCCCCAATTATTCTACTACCACATATCCATGCACTCTACCTCTTCAACCCCAGACAAGGTTTTGGATTTTTTCCCAAATCTCCTTATGAGGTTGTCCATGTTTTCCCTTCAAGACTGTGATCTCCTTTGATTCCATGAAACTTTTGATGATTGTTGGTGAGGCACACCCTTCTCTCCAAGATTGATTCTTTTCCATGTTCTTCAATATCTCATACACATTATGGCTTTATTTATTAAAAAGAAACCTACTCTTATGTTGTCAAGAGTATTATTCTCCCCCTTGTGTAGTCCATAATAAAATGTCTTTTCCTAGCCATAAAGATCAATCCCATGATGAGGGATCTTTTTAACATGTTCTAAAATCTTTGTAGGTCTCTAAATAGGTTTCCTCGACATGTTATTTGAAGTTGTAGATTCTCCCAGTTGTGTCATGTGTCTTCTGTGATGGAAAGTACTCTCAAAGAAAGCATATATCATCTCATCCCATGTCTCTAAAGATTATGAATGATGAATGAGAAACCATGCTTTTACCATGTCTGATAGTGAGTAGGAGAACAACTTCAAGTGAATCATTGTATCTGGGACCTTGTCAATCTTCAGCATATCACAACTCCCCACAAAGTTGTTTACGTGTGACATTGGATCCTCCATACTATGGCCATGAGATGATTGAGATTTAATGAGTGTCTCTAGTCTGGGATCTAGTTTGTAACTACCCGTGTTAACTTCATATCATATAATCAACCCTAACTATGTTGTGGATGAAGATGCCTTAATCTTTTCCCAAATAGTTGGTTACTTGAGATCGGGCCCCACATGCTCTTCAGCATTAGGTTTCATTTTCGTTGCTAGCGCCTACTCTGCCTTTGGTGGGCGTGTTTGAATATGCTTCTCCACTGAAGCCCCAAACTACCCCAAATTTTCTTTCTCTACAACAAAGTTCCTCTGGACATGTATCCATTTAAGTGGATTCCCTATAGTTAGTGGTTTTGCTATGAACCATGTACTAGTACCTAAAAATGGGATAGTAGTGAGTGAGAATGAGTATTAGTAAACTTTTTGTAATATAAGATTTTCAATTTATGTGCAATTTCAAAGAAAGGATTTGGGAAATAACTTAAAATAAAAATAAAATAGCCTAGAGTGGCCAGTCACAACACTCGTAGTGTTGGAGTTGTCATTTCCCCACTGACAGTGCTGAAAACTTGACATGCGTAAACTATGTGTGCAATACACAAGTCTATGTGTCGAGTAGTATAGGCCTATGAGGTTTGAATGTGAAACTCAGGGAAACATACTCTAGAGACTATACTAACTACAACCTAATTACCTAGGCATTAGGAAGAGTTTATTTCTTGTTTGTTTATAACTAATTTTAAGAATTGAAATCTAAATTAAGTGGAATGTGATCACAAATTGGTGGATTCCTTAGTAATATAGTTTTACAATAGTATACATCATATTTAACTCAGTTTCATTAATAATCATTTATCCTTAACCCTAGACCAAGGGACATGTAGCAAGTATTACCCGCTCCCACAACGTAATATACTACTTATACTAAGACAAGTCCCACTTTCATAGTGATTTAAGAATTAGATAGGTGCATTAGCGATATCTCTAGGTTATTCCGTTCACAACCATAGGCCCTATACTGAGGCATAGTATTGGTTGCGTATAAATCTATGACCTATCTAACCGTTAATCCCTCTCCCAATGCAATTAATAGTCTATAAAATTGATTGCAGTGATCAAGAATGGGAAATTCATTAAGCAATCAAGATTTATGTCCATAATTCAAGAATATATATATATATATATATGTGTGTGTGTGTGTGTGTAAACCATTAGAGTCAATTACAATGCAAAATAGGGCTACTCACAGTTCCTAAGAAATAAGAGGACTAGTTGCGCATGATTTCTATCAACAAATACAATGAGCAAGAGAGAAATAAAGAGAAAAAAATCAAGAAAGCTAATGAAAAATCTAGAGAAATTGGTTTGGATGATCCCCTATCATGAACGCCTCGATCCATGGCATTTTGACTATAAATCTTCTTCTTGGAGGTGCTTGAACCATCTAATACATATTTGTCTCCTTCTTCTCCTCCTCCCTCAACTTTGCGCTTGGTTGCAACATGATAGAACTTAATTTCTTGATCTAGATGAGCTCCCTTTAGGTCATAAGTGGGACTCAGGCTATCATTAAGTCTTAGTCATCAGTTTTTTGATAATCTTTAATCTACTCTAATCACACAAAGTCAGAACCACCAATAGGAAATTTAGTGGCACTGAGTTGTCAAATGACTCAAAATTCTAATAAGTTTTGGTACTAGTGACTTATCTATTGGTAGCACCAAGTTGATCCTTATGAGTTCTGAATTGTTCTGGATGTGAAAGTTGGTACCACCGACTAGATAGTCAGTGGCACTTAAACCATAATGTTCGACTCCTAATTCATTTTGAGTGGAGATTGGTAGCACTAACTCTGTCTTTTGGTAGCACCAAGCTCATTCTCCGTAGAACCAACTTTTTGAGATTTCCCTGTTGGATTTCTCATAGTGTCGGTACCACTGACTATTTCGTATGTAGCACCGATTTGTGTTGTAAATGTTGAATTAAAAGAAAACCAATATAAATATAAATAAAATATAATGAATTTACATAATTTGATAAAAATACTCATAGCTTGATGTAGTAGTGTTTCATAGGCTAATGATGATAAACAATGCCTAAATCAAGTAAAGATGAATAATTATGCATGAAATACATGGGAAAATAACCTATGAAAAGTGATTAAATTCTAGTGCACCAACCATCAGTAGTGTAAGTTATCTTTTTCCTGCAATGTTAGTTACAAACCTACACCTAAGTGGGCAACACTACGACTAAGAATTTTGGTGTCAATTTCAATAGAAAGACACAATTGATGACATAGAGTTAGTTTCAACCGATGTGATGTGTGAAACTGATGTAATAATAGGTGTATATCATCGGTTGTAAGTAAAGAACCCAACAACATAATTCAACATCAGTAACAATCTTAAGAATGTTCTGGGATTATAGTCATCGGTTGGAAGGAAGAAGCCAACATTGGAAAACAATATGTGTCGTCAATTTCATAAGAAGACTAATGATGTAATTCCTCATCAATTAACTGATAACGATAGATGTGTCATCAAATTTGTTTTTACAACTCACAACGCAGTTCTAAATCATTGAACAATGCAGATCTATATCATCGATTCTTATATACTAGCTCATGTTAAAGAACAGTCTATGTCATGGCTTCTTTAAATCTGACAATATACTTCCTTATAAATTTAAATTTTAACTAAGAAGGATAGTTGTGTCGTCAATTTGTTGAGAAATATAACAACACATATCTTCATCATTGGGTTATTAAGAACAATCAACATTGCAATTTAGGGTTTTTTATAGCAGGTATGTAAACCTTTTGTCCAAATGTTCATTAGGATGTAGAACTTGCAGTTCATTAGAATAACAGGTTATGTCATGTGTTCAACTTAACAACAGGCCAATAGTACCCACAAAACCTGTAATTACAAACACATACAAGAGTTCACATCCACACAATTCATTCTCACACATTCAATTTCATTCTCATCCACCACTTCATTCCATTCTCATGCAAAAATGCACATACACAATTCAAAAAACACACATTCTATTCCATTCTCATCCACATGTACAAATGCAATTCTCATTGCATTTCTCTTCTCCATTCACACACATATCTATATATACACACATCATTCATATATGCACCAACAATTCAATTGCATCAAATATAAAATTGCAAGAAGTCATTAGCATCATGTGTATACAAAAATCATGACGTCAAATTTTAAAAACATCATATTTTATCCAAATCAAACAAAAAGTTGACTTCCTTAGTGGAGAATGGTGCCCATCTTCTTGTATCCCATCCAAGTTTTGTCTTGTATAGGGATTTTTCATGTCAAACACTAGCAATTAGAATGATATTATTCAATTTTGATTTATTTTTTAATATTAACAAATGAGACTATTTACGTATGATTCAAAATTGTATAAATCAACTTGCTAAATAATTCATGTCTAGTGTCTTGTGTTTGAAAATCAGGTCAAAATATTTCATCATGTAGTGTTTGCATTCCCAATGATTATCTTAGCTTGGACACTATAAATTTATAATTATGAAAAAATTAATAAATGGAAGTAAGAATAGTTGCAAACATGTACGAATTGAATTTTGAAAATTAGCTTAACATTTTTCTAAGATATTGATTTATTCTTTTTCTCTAACTCTCCTCTGGATTTTTTGAATCATTTTATACCCCTATAAATTTAAGTAATACCTTTAATTAACTTAGTAAATAGTCAATTATTGATGTAGACATTAATTATCTTGATAGATTTAAATATTTACTTATGCTACAATTGTCACTACCAATGTGTGTCCCCATAACTATTTTTTCACCCGAAGGATCAAGATAATATAAAGAGAGCATCTTGGGGACAATTACCAACAATCCTAAATGTCTATTATTGATCCAAAATAAAGAAAACAAAAAAAACTAAAAATTCCACGATGAAATGTAATTCAAAAGTCGAAATTACAAAGAGCCTAGAATTTACCCAACTTGGGAAGAGATATAATCATGTTCTTTTTAGTAGTACCAAAATATTTAAATGTGGTAGATAAGTAATCACTTAGTGGAATTTGGTCTCTATCTACATAGCTAATCAACGATGGAACTAGAAATGCCATATTGGTTAATGCAAATCGTGCATTCATCATATATAAGTAGCTACAAAACATATGTATGGATAAATATATTAGAAAATAATTCAAAATAGATTTTCACATATACAACAATAACCACAAAACCTAGTGATACAAAATTTCACTAAAGTTACAATTTGGTATCTAACATTAACCAAACATCTCGATGGTAGCCAACTCAATAACTACTCAGTAAGCTAGTTGACGAATGCATATTCTTCCTAATTTTTTTTTAAATTTTCATTTTATTTTTGCATTCATTTTTATCATTTTTAACTTTATTTAAATTAATTTGTTGGTCCAATCCTTGATTTATACTACACATTTGAGCTTCATAATTTTAGGCACCAGAGTTGGAGAAAGTGGTCCCACTAACCAGCTTGAACACACCAGAAATTCTTGATGTGTTCGTTGATCAATAGCTTCATTAGCGCAGACCCTTGTCCACATGCCAATAGCCCTCCGCTCCCTAGAGTGTTTTCATCCTCATAAGTCTCCACTTCTCTCAACTCTATAATTCCATTGATACCACTAATGGAAACTCCCACACATCAACTAATGAGAAGTTTGCACATCAAGCCTTCTAATGAAACTATTGCATATTCCAACCGATGAAGATGTCCCCTCTCTTCTATCGACAATTTTTCCCAATGATGGAACCATGGCATCATGTGTCAATGAAAATTCTACAACCACCTTCCAATAGAAGTTATAAACTCTTCAATTAATGAAGATTCTAGATCTCTAACTTATGACAATTCTATACATGTTTATTGATGCAAGTCCTACCTTCATCTATTGATTAGATCCCAACTTTAGTTGTGATGCACCAATGCCACGCAATGAGATAATTCAAACCAAAGTGTGTGATTAATAGCTAAACAAGCATATTACCAAAAAATAGGGTAAATTAAAATCGACCTCATATAACCATTATTTGTGGAAGCATATTACATCAAGGTCCACAAACTGTACCATATCACATAAAAGGACAAGTATTTACATCTACATAGTGTCTAACTGACATGCACCTATTACAAAAGATAACATGTTCACATGTACAAACCATATACAAAACACGTATCGAGTTGCATATTGTCAACAAAACACAAGCCTCCCAAACCTGAGAGTATAGGGACGACACATAGGACTCTACTACACACTTCAGTAGCTTATCCAACCTTTTGTGTTCACTATTTTCCAAGTTGCTCTTCCTCAACAGCACGATCTGTACTGCACCATGCATGAACACCCAAAAAGATGTGGCAAACCATGAGGGTGAGACCCATGTCCCAGTAAGAGATATAACTCTCCGCCAACAACTATTGTAAACACAGATATGACTAAGTAGAAAATACATTATTAACAAGATCAACATATTTAGCTAAATGAATTGCTTTAAATTGATTACACAGACTAAGCATGTTAAGAAGGTACAATAGATAAGTAGAACATGTTATATATCTCGAAGGAATAGGAAGAACATGTGTAACAGTTGGTTTCTCTTACTACACTTGAGCAGTTTAAGAAACAAGATAAAGGTAAACATCCAACGTGAAGCATGTTTATCCCTAAATAGAATTGCTACTCAGATGTATTATGTCTTTTATTAAGCCCAGGACAATTTGAGTCATTCCACCCAAATCCCAGATGACCATCGCTTGGTCGCAATCAGTTCCATACAAGATCAACAAAGAGTTGGACTCTAAGATCTTTTCGGACACTACTCGGTCAGTACGAGTCTGTAACGCTGTGACATGTAGTCAAACTGCAAATTACTGAATACAACCCTGAAAACAACTTGCCCACCTTGTACAGGTCACGATGCTAGAAACTAGGGTATATAAACCCAATCACCGAGGCACAACTGTAGTTGTCCTCCAATCACATCTCACACATATATAATCACCAAGACATGATCGTATCTGTTCTCAAACAATTGGGGTCAAAATGACATGGACACATAGTCACTTGCACCTTGCATACTCAACTAGTATGCGCTCTGAGTTTCCCTTAGGAAAACTTGTTTTACCATCCAGCAATTTCTGACACTAGGATGGATCTATGGCACAAGGCACTACATGATTAGGGTTTCACTTGATTAGTTAAGACAATTGGGTGTGTTTTAAGTGCATCAATCAAGTTACATACAAACTCTAAAAGGATGTTACAAAGAAAATGTTAGATTACAACTTCATAAGATATAAACTTGTCACATCACCACTTGATACTATTTTAATGCCATACACAACATCACCATTAACACATCATCGTGGGTTATCAATCCCTTATCACATCCCACCAAGGATATCATCTCAATTAGGACAAAAAGCCTCTACCAAGGTCATCAGACCATTCACGTTGTTCCTACAAAACATCATTATCTCTCCATGCCTCATCAAGGTTGATAATCATGACACATGTGCCACATAAATATTATCACAACCAAGCATTAGCTATGATGTTTATTCAACCAGCAATTCAGGGTTACAACAAGAAGGGGAGAGAAAATATGTTATTATCATGCTAATTACTCAAGAAAGCTAAGAAACACCATGACATACTTGTAATTAGGGTTAGGGTTACAACATAGCAAACAAATTTAGGGTTTCACAACAACAATTAATATTCAAACATAATATTCACCACTTCCCACATTCTTGGAAGCCATTAGATTAAACATCATTTTCATAAATAATCGATCATGAAAACAAGGAATCATAGTGACCATGTAAGTTGTAATCATCTCTAAAGACCTCTAGGATTAGGTTGCCCTAGCGACCGTTAATGTTAGGTTCCACCAAAGTGAACACCAAGGTCATGGTGACCATAAGAAACACATCAACATAGTGACCACAAGTCCAAACTCAGCAATCACTAAAAGGATCAAATCATAGTGACCACGGGAATTAGGGTTAGAGTTTAGCGACCAAACTAAGAACAAAACTTCAGCGACCACTATGGTCTTAGCGACTATTAAACAAACTAAGATCACGAAGACCACATGAATCTTGAACAACATGGTGCAAACATAGAGACCTAGAATTTAGAACAACATAGAAACCATGCAAGATCAAGGAAATATAACAACTACTAGGATAGACTGTGTTAGTACCACTAGGGTTATCTTACATTGGCGACCACATGGAAAACATAGTGACCAAAATAGATTGTTCATAATCAAGAAATTGAAGGTTCATCAAGATGTAAACCACATGAAAGAGATGAAAACCAAAACCCTAATTATGATTGTCACAAGGTCAATATAGAAACCATGATAAGAGAGATAAAACCAAATGTTGACCACATACATGCAAGAATCAAACCTATATCTTTAACAAGATGGTCGTCCACTAGATTAGGATTTAACCAAAAGAAGTCATTTGCACATGAATCTTCATGAATAGTAAACCCTAGAACATGGTATCATCAACATACTACTTATAATCATGTTTTAGTGTAGATCATTAACAAGAAAGATGAGTTCAACAATATTTGAAAGGAAGGTTATACAACTCGCCATGGATTATGATATAGAGATTCCAAACAGTAAGAAAGCTCCAAGAAGAGAGAGAAAACCAAATCTTGGTTCAACTCCCCGACCAAGCTGCCATCACCTCAAAAGAAGAAGAAGAACATAGGTTAAATAAGAAGAGAGCACAAAACCTAGGCTGAAAAGAAGGGGAAGAGAGGAGATCTTCATCTCAACATAGGTACTACCATGGGAAAACCATATATTTGTCCACAAAGAGAGAAGTTCCTCAAGAGGCACCACCATGGTGACCCATGGATTTGTCCAAGAAAAGAAAGAGAGGTAGGGTTGCAAGAAAAAAAACCAAGAAGGATAGATCACTTACCCAGATCAAGGAACACCAAAGGAGAGATGATCCAACCCTAGATAACACATGCAAGGGGTAGACAACCACCTTCTTCAAGGTTGAGATCTTCTCCACTATCGAGATCATAAGGAACAAGCTCCAAGGAAGAGAGAGGGCAAGAGGGTGTAAAGAGATCACTTGCACGTAAAGAGAGGGGTATATGTAGACCTGTTAAACAGGTGGGTGGGTTGGGTTTGGGTTGGGTCATTGTGGGTGCGGGTCTGGCGGGTGCCGGTCAAAAAATACACCTCTAAATGGGTGGAAGAAAAGCACACCCAAACCCGACCCAGCGGGTTGCGGGTTGCCCACGGGTGCCCATATAAAATGTTTCCAATCAACAATAAGTTACTAGTTACTTTCCTTAACACTAAACACAACATTTAAAATAGGTTGTAACTATTATTTTTTATGTGAAATATAGTGCAAAGGAACCAACCAACTACTATGTTCAATGTCAAACTATTTGATTAGTTGTCGATATCTGTTTGTGCAAACTTAAATAGAAATAACAGCTAGCCATTGTATGTTGATGTAAAATAGGAAAATTGATTTAGTTTTCATAGATAAATATAACACAAAAACACATAATGTTATCATGTAACATTAGACATTCCTAATATTACAAGTACTTATTATTTCTTATTTCAAACACAAAATAAAGAAAATACAATTGTTGTTAGTAAAGGTAAACAATTAACTTGTATGAAATAAGTAACATCTTTTAATAGGTGTATGCGTATATATATATATATATATATATATATATATATATATATATATATATATATATATATATATATGTATCTATGTATGTATGTATGTATGCTCCAGTTAACTGGGTCACCCATGGGTGCCCGTGGGACACCCGTGAAACCCACTGAATAAACGGGTGGGTATGGGTTTGGGTGATTTTTAGCGGGTGGCAAATTTCATTACCCAAACCCAACTTAAACGGGTTGACCCGTGGGTGCCCGCAGATTTCGAACCAGTTTGACAGGTCTAGGTATATATACCCAAGGGTAGGATAGAGGTAAGTGAGGTTTGGTGTCAAGACACAAGTGCCACTTGTCTCTCAAAACTCGACCATGCAAGCATTAAGAACATGCATGCATCATGGGTGATAAGATCAAGGTAGGCTAGTGGCCATCTTGGTCCTCAAAACACTTCAGTCGAAGAAGAAACATAGTGACCAAACAAAATTAGAGACCACTGAAAAAAACTAGAGGGGGGTGAATAGAGTTTTTAAATAGTTTAGCAATTATTTAACTCAAACAACCACAATTGAAAATGGAAGAAGGAGACAAGTGTTTATAGTGGTTCCAACCTTAGAAAATACTAAGGTTGTCAGTCCACTACCCGGTTGCTTACCCAACCGGGATTTTGAAAGTATTAATTTTATTACCTTCACAAGGATTTACACAAAATACAATACTTTCTTACACCCCTTGAACATCCTTCACTTGAAGTAGATGCACCAACCCGAGGTAGCCTTCTAGAAGTAACTCCAAGCTCCCCCTTGAAGTAGCCTTCCTCTCTAGAAGTAACCTCCCGTTACACCAGCCTTCTTGAAGTAGCTCAAGGTCCCCTTCTTCACCAAGAAGATCTCCAACCTCTCCAATCCGCAGCCTCCAACCTAGGAGTAGCAAGGAGAGTACAAACAATAATAGAGAACAAGAAAGGAAAAAGGAAATTACAACTTATCCTTTTGTAGCACAAGGCTTGATTTGCCTAGATCAAGCGTGTAGATCTCCTAACCAAAGTGTATGGAATAGTAATTGCAGTGGATAGGAGATGCTAGCCTATAGGACACGAAATTTGAGCTAAGAGGGGAAGTAGCCAATTGTCACAATGCTCAATTTCTCACAAACAGGTTGCACAAAGTCAATGTATGCTCAAAGATTGCTCAAGTGTAAAAGCAAGTGTATTTAGGTGTCCTAAGGCATGTCTTTTTTATAGGAATGTCCTACAAGTGCTTAAGGACGTTCTAGACACTTTCTAGGGGTTTCTAAGTGCTTAACTAGCTGTTAGATATAAGTTAGTTGCTTTAACAACGACTAGTTAATTAATTCTGCAGTTGCTGTCAGAGACTATCTCGGTCGAGAAATGGTCGACCGAGACACTACTCGGTCGATGTTTTGTCGACCGACAGGCTCTCTGGATCAAGTGTATGCAACGTTTATCTCCAACTGCCAACTACCTTGTCAGCTGTGTCTAACGGCTACTTGGGTCTTTCTCGGACGAGAAGATTGTCGACCGAGAGTGTCTCGGCCGAGGATTTTGTCGACCGAGATGGACACTGTTCCAATGTTTCAAATGAAGACATTAAGTGTGTGTATGAGTGTGCATATGTGACACTATTGAAGGGGATGACCTATCTAAATGTGGTGTTTATCTAGGGAAGATCTAACGCTTGATTTACATGAAGTCTAAGTACTTGTACATTATATATTTGTACAAGTTTACAATTGATTACATTTCATGACATTTACAATCATTCAAGCATATAGATTCCCTAGTGCTTTGTCATCCACCTTATTCCTGCAACACTCAAGTAGCACGTTAGATTAAAAAGAATGAAATGTTTGTCATTATCAAAACAAAGGGACTTATAGATGTCCATTTAGCCAACAATCTCCCCCTTTTTGAAGATGACAACATTTCCTAAATATAAAATAAGAAAGTATAAAAACATGTGAGTTTCATACCTGAAGATTACCTTTGTAAATTTCTTCTCTTGTTTATAAAGTGTGTGCTTATTATTCCCCATGAATTATGGAACATGAAATCCAATCCTTTGGGGAATATAGCAACTTTCAATGTAAAGCCAAGAGTTTATGAAACTCATTGATTGAGTTTTGCACAAATACTAAGTTTTATATTTATTTCTCCCCCTTTGTCATTTCAAAAAGATATCCGTTTAAGAATAAAACTCCCCCTTAATTAGATGTCCCAACAAATACCAAATTCAATGACAAAGATGTCTATTAAAAGCCAAAATGATGCAAATAGACGACAGTGTTAGGAAGCACAAATATCAAAGAAAACATCTTCCAAAGGAGTGATAAGCAATTGCTTCCTTATTTTGTTGAATTGGTCTAATGGAAGTGGTTTTGTAAAAATATCAGCCAATTGATCTTCCGTATCAACATGATGAAGAGAAACATGATTTTTAGAAATATGATCCCTTAAAAAGTGATGACGGATTTCCATATGTTTAGCTCTGCTGTGTAAGATAGGATTATGTGCTAAGTTTATAGCGCTTGTGTTGTCACAAAAAATAGGTGTAGATGAAAGAGTAAAACCATAATCGTTTAATACTTGTTGCATATAAAGCACTTGAGCACAACAAGATCCGGCTGCCATATATTCAACTTCAGTTGTAGAAAGGGCAACCGTGTTTTGTTTCTTGCTAAACCAAGATACTAAAGCTCTCCCTAACAAGAAACAACCACCACTAGTGCTCTTGCGATCAAGTCGACAACCAGCATAATCAGCATCAATATAAGCTTTAAAATCCAAGGATTGTCCTTTTGGATACCATAAACCAAAACATGTAGTGCCGACTAAGTATCGAAGAATTCGTTTAACTACTTGAAAATGAGAGTGCATAGGTTGTGATTGAAATCGAGCACAAAGACCAACGGAAAACATGATGTCCGGTCTAGAAGCAGTTAAGTAAAGCAAACTACCAATCATGGCTCTATATAAGGAATCATCAATAGGTTCCCCATCTTCATCCTTATCAATTTTAGTAGAAGTGGCCATAGGAGTAGTAGCATGTTTGCACTGATCCATCCCAAAACGTTTTAAGAGTTCTTTAGTATACTTTTCTTGGCTTATAAAAATCCCGGCAGACGTTTGTTTAATTTGGAAACCAAGAAAGAAGGTTAGTTCACCCATGAGGCTCATTTCAAATTCTTTCTGCATAATGTCACTAAATTGTGTACACAATGATTCATTTGAAGCTCCAAAAATAATATCATCAACATATATTTGAACAACAAGAAAATCAGATGTATATGTTTTGAAAAATAAAGTAGAATCTGAATTTCCAATAGAAAAACCATTATCAAAAAGATATGTCTTGAGTCTTTCATACCAGTTCCTAGGTGCTTGTTTTAAACCATAAAGTGCTTTCTTAAGTTTATAAACATAGTCACCTTTTTCCGGTATTTCAAAACCGGGTGGTTGGGCAACATAAACTTCTTCTTGAATGATTCCGTTTAGAAATGCACTTTTTACATCCATTTGGTAGAGTTTGATGTTTTTATGTGCAGCAATAGCTAGTAACATTCTAATAGCTTCAAGTCTAGCTACTGGTGCATACGTTTCATCAAAGTCTATTCCTTCTTGTTGATTATATCCTTGTGCTACTAACCGAGCTTTATTTCTTATTACTTCTCCTTCCTCATTGAGCTTATTTCTAAAAACCCATTTAGTTCCAATGATGGTTTTATCTTGTGGTTTAGGAACTAAATCCCATACATCATTTTTTGTGAATTGATTTAATTCTTCTTGCATTGCTATTATCCAATAATCATCTTTAAGAGCTTTAGATATCTTCTTAGGTTCAATGATAGAAACAAAAGCCATGTTTGCGACATCCTTAAAGGAAGACCGAGTTTTTACTTTATCATTTGGATTTCCAATAATTAATTCTTGAGGATGATCCTTAATAAGTCTAGGTATAGGTTGTGTTTCACCTTGGTTATTGTTTGTAGTATCTTTCTCACTATCATTTGGTATGTTTAAGTTTTCGAATTGATTAGTAAGATCAATTATTTCTAGATTTTCTGATTTGGACTCTTCATGAAAAGAGACATGAATAGATTCCTCAACTTTTCTAGAGATAGTGTTATAGACTCTAAATGCTTTGCTAGAGGTAGAATGTCCCAAAAAGAATGCTTTGTGTGATTTAGAATCAAACTTATCTCTATCATCTTTGGTATTTAAGATATAACATGTAGATCCAAAGGTATGAAAATAGTCAACTCTAGGTTTCTTAGAATGTATTATTTCGTACGGAGTTTTCTTCAAATGAGAGTGAACAATTACTCTATTTAACACATAGCATGCGGTGTTTACAGCTTCAGCCCAAAAGGTTTTGGGGGTGTTATGTTCAAGCATCATAGTTCTAGCCATTTCTTGTAGTGATCGATTTTTCCTTTCAACTATGCCATTTTGTTGTGGAGTGCGTGGAGCAGAAAAATTGTGAGTGTACCCTTGAGATGTGCAAAATTTTTCAAATACATGATTTTCAAATTCTCCACCATGATCACTTCTAATGGTACATATTTTGCTTTGTAATAAATTTTCAATCATAGGGCAAAATTTTATAAAAGCATGAATAGTATCATCTTTGGTTGCAATAAAATGTACCCATGTATATCTACTATAATCATCAACAATAACAAAACAATATCTTTTGCCACCGATAGATTGTGTCCTCATAGGTCCAAATAAATCCATGTGAATTAATTCTAAAGATCTACTGGTGCTAAGTTCATGTTTAGGTTTAAAAGAGGTTTTTGTTTGCTTTCCCAATGTACATGGTTCACAATATTCAACTTGATCAAAGGATAAAGTAGGCAAACCACAAACAAGATCATATTTCACTAACTTTTTGATAACATGTGAACTAGCATGTCCTAGCTTTTTATGCCATAATTGTAAACTATTTTCATTTGCAAGCAAGCATTTTCCTACTACAGATTTCATAGAGTTAGGTCTAAGAATATAAAGATTTCCAACTCTTTTTCCTTCATAGACAAAATTTGTAGTGTTTTCTATTAATAATTTGCTGCAGGTTTTGTTAAATAAAACATCATAGCCACTATCACATAATTGACTCACTTATTAAGTTATGGTGCAAACCATCAACAAGTAGAACATTCTTTATTTCGAGGTTTGTACCAATGTTACCTATTCCAACAATTTTACCTTTACCGTTATCTCCAAGAGTGACTGTTCCACTCTTCTTTTCTTCAAAAGTTTGAAATGCATCCTTGTTTCCGGTCATGTGTTTGGAACATCCACTTTCAACCACCCAATCCTGCATTAGAATGTAGGTTTTGGTACCCATGTGATGGTCCGATATGGTTAGAAGCATTTAAGTAGAGACTGTATAAAAATTCTGATTTAGAACTTCAGTCGGTCGACAATTGTTCGACCGACATATTTCTCGGTCGACTAATCGTCGATCGAGAAGGTTGCTGTATTGCAAATTAAAGACATAAATTCAGCCAGTTGACCAATTTTCGACCGAAATAGTTGATGTTTGATTTTGATTTGTCACAGGCATCTGGTCGGTCGACAAAAGTTTCGACCGATTATATTTTTGGTCGACAATACTTTGACCGACTAAGTTTATGTTTCAGTACAGCAGTTCAGAAAATTATTATAATGCATAAAACCTTTTATTAAGTTGAGATAAGACAATATGAATTGCAAAATTAAGCATTTGATCATATCTCAACTGAATTGCATTCGACTCTACTAAGTTTGGGATTTTGGGACCCAAACTAAGTAGGAATCCTTGGTCTTATACGGGCATGAAAATGAATAATGTCCAAGACGTAGACAAAAATGACAAGTAATAGAGTCAACTTCATTTCTCTTTCTAGGAATTGTGTTCTTAGGTACAAACATAGTCCGAGTTCTTTTGGGTTGATTTTTCTTTGGATCATATCCCAAACCTTTTCTTCCATTGAAACTAGAGGAGGCTTTTAGGATGTTGTCAAGGATATCTTTTCTTCTTAACTCATGTAGGTTTCTTTGTAGCTTAGCAATGTCATCCATCTTCTTGTGTAAATCTTTTCTAGCTTGATCTAAATCAAATAATAGGGAGTCTCTTTCTTTTACAACATTGTCATAGTCTAGATGGTTACACAGAATTGGTTGAGTCTGAAAGTCTTTTAGTTTAGCTAACAATTCAGTCTTTTCTTGAGAGAGAAGATCAACATTTGTTTCTAGAGTGAGTAGCTTGTTAGTGCAATCATTTAAAGATGTTTTTAAAGACAAATTCTCAAGATCAATGTTGTTCTTTTCAGAAGAGAGATCATTTAATTTAGCATATAGCTCATCATTTGTTTTGATAACCTTCTTTAGTTTCTTCTTGAAATCAACATACTTATCATGAGTTTCTTGTAAACTAGTAATTAACTCTTCTTTAGGAAGATCAAGTAGGCTTACTTCTTGAGAGTCTTCATCATCTTCTCTTGCCATTAGACATTCCACCTTTTCTTCTCCGCATTCACTTTCACTTGACTCGTCCCATGCAGCTTTATAGGCTTTTTCTCCCCTCTTCTTGTGTGAGCTTTTCTTTCCTTTCTTTGCTTTAGGACATTCATTTTTGAAATGTCCTTTCTTTCCACACTCAAAGCACCTAGGAGGAGAAGAAGAAGAACTAGAAATTTTGTTAGATTTAAATCTTCTATATTTCTTACCATTGATAATCAATGCTTCTTCTCCTTCTTCTTCACTTGACTCCTCACTTTATGGTGTGATTATCTTTGAAGATTTTAGAGCCACATCCTTCTTCTTTCCTTGCTGAAGTTCACGTTCTCTTCTTTCTTCCTCTTCTAGGGTTGCTTCATGAGCTTCTAGATTGCCAATGAGTTGCTCCATTTTCAGCCGAGTGAGGTCATTAGCTTCTTCAATGGCTGTCACCTTTGGCTTGTATTTAGGAGGAAGTGATCAAAGGATTTTTGATACCTGATCTTCTTCAAGAACAGTTTTTCCTAGGGCATTTAAACCATTAAAAATATAAGAGAATTTTGCAAACATTTCACTAATAGATTCATTTGGATCCATACGGAAGTGTTCAAACTTTTGTTTAAGCATGATAATCTTAGAATTCTTGACTTGAACTGTACCTTCATAAGTTATGGACAGTCTATGCCAAATGCCATAGGTTGTGTCTCAGTTTGATATCCTATTAAATTCTCCTACTGAAATTGAACAATATAAAATGCTTACAGCTTTGGCATTCATTTGAGCCAACTTTACCGTGTTTGCATCCCACTCTGCATATTGTGTTTGAGGAAGCTCATATGGGGTTGACACCATCCTCCATAAGTCCCAATTGATGCCTTGGAAGTAGAACTGCATCCTTCTCTTCCAATATGTGTAGTTTGTTCCATCAAACGCTGGAGGTCTAGCAACAAGTGTCCCTTCAAGGTTAAGGTTGTTAAGCAACCCGTCACCCATTCTTCAAGACCTTGTTAAGGTTCCTTGAAGCCTGCTCTGATACCAATTGAAAAACACTAGAGGGGGGGTGAATAGAGTTTTTAAATATTTTAGCAATTATTTAACTCAAACAACCACAATTGAAAATGGAAGAAGGAGACAAGTGTTTAGAGTGGTTCCAACCTTAGCAAATACTAAGGTTGTCAGTCCACTACCCGGTTGCATACCCAACCGGGATTTTGAAAGTATTAATTTTATTACCTTCACAAGGATCTACACAAAATACAATACTTTCTTACACCCCTTGAACAGCCTTCACTTGAAGTAGATGCACCAACCCAAGGTAGCCTTCTAGAAGTAACTCCAAGATCCCCCTTGAAGTAGCCTTCCTCTCTAGAAGTAACCTCCCGTTGCACTAGCCTTCTTGAAGTAGCTCAAGGTCCCCTTCTTCACCAAGAAGATCTCCAACCTCTCCAATCCGCAGCCTCCAACCTAGGAGTACCAAGGAGAGTACAAACAATAATAGAGAACAAGAAAGGAAAAAGGAAATTACAACTTATCCTTTTGTAGCACAAGGCTTGATTTGCCTAGATCAAGCGTGTAGATCTCCTAACCAAAGTGTATGGAATAGTAATTGCAGTGGATAGGAGATGCTAGCCTATAGGACACGAAATTTGAGCTAAGAGGGGAAGTAGCCAATTGTCACAATGCTCAATTTCTCACAAACAGGTTGCACAAAGTCAATGTATGCTCAAAGATTGCTCAAGTGTAAAAGCAAGTGTATTTAGGTGTCCTAAGGCATGTCCTATTTATAGGAATGTCCTACAAGTGCTTAAGGACGTTCTAGACACTTTCTAGGGGTTTCTAAGTGCTTAACTAGCCGTTAGATATAAGTTAGTTGCTTTAACAACGACTAGTTAATTAATTCTGCAGTTGCTGTCAGAGACTATCTCGGTCGAGAAATGGTCGACCGAGACACCTACTCGGTCGACGTTTTGTCGACCGACAGGCTCTCTGGATCAAGTGTATGCAACGTTTATCTCCAACTGCCAACTACCTTGTCAGCTGTGTCTAACGGCTACTTGGGTCTTTCTCAGTCGAGACGATTGTCGACCGAGAGTGTCTCGGTCGAGGATTTTGTCGACCGAGATGGACCCTGTTCCAATGTTTCAAATGAAGACATTAAGTGTGTGTATGAGTGTGCATATGTGACACTATTGAAGGGGATGACCTATCTAAATGTGGTGTTTAGCTAGGGAAGATCTAACGCTTGATTTACATGAAGTCTAAGTACTTGTACATTATATATTTGTACAAGTTTACAATTGATTACATTTCATGACATTTACAATCATTCAAGCATATAGATTCCCTAGTGCTTTGTCATCCACCTTATTCCTGCAACACTCAAGTAGCACGTTAGATTAACAAGAATGAAATGTTTGTCATTATCAAAACAAAGGGATTTATAGATGTCCATTTAGCCAACAACCACTACAAACAAGATCAAAGAAAATCACATTGGCCGCAACACACAAAGGGATCAACATCCATGGTCAAAATTAGCTTAGGCATCCATGCAAAACCCTAACATCAACACATGATGCCACCTTATCAACCAAGGTACAACTAGGTGCTCCTAAGAACCACTCTCTCTCTCTCACATGATTCTAAGACATAAGAGGCACAACAAACATGTGACAAATTGCAAGATATACCCTAAGAATGGGTACTGGAACTTGGCCCAGAACAAGCACACATATAGCATAACTAGCTCAAACATCATCCAAACTAGATCATACTGAAAACATAATCATGTCACATGTTATTATTAAGGCACATCACATGATTAGATTAAGGTTTTAAGTATTTAATTATGCTAACTAAACAAGAACAAGCAAAATCTAGGTCAGGGGTCTTACAACCATAAACCCTTAACAAGGATTTCACCCCCCCCCCCAAATCCTACGTGAAAAGAGATAGGTACTTCCTACACATCTCATCCTCTAACTCCCACATGACTTCCTTCACACCAAGGTGATGCCATAAAACCTTCACCAACACTATATCATTCTTCTTCAACTTCTTCACTCTTTGATCTATGATCAACATGGGACCATTGACATGTGATACATCCTCATCCAACTCAACCTCCACTTGATATAGCACCAACTCGATATCTGGATGACACTTCCTCAACATCAAAACATGAATGAATGGATGCAACCTATGAAACTTCGGAGGTATCTCTAACTTGCAAGCCACCTTCCCAACACGTGCCACCACAGGGTAAGGTCCCATAAACTTGGGAGCCAACTTACCCTTCTTTACAAACCTTAGCATGCCTTTCTAAGGTGAGACCTTGAGATACACCTTGTCTCTCACTTAGAACTCCAATGGGATATGACAAATATTAGAAGATGACTTTTTTTGTCCTAGGCTACCTTCATCTATTGCTATATCATTTTGACATTTTCCATTTTTTGTACAAGATTAGGACCCAAAAGCTGACACTCACATGTCTCATGCCAATACAACAGAGACCGACAACATCTCCCACACAAAGCATCATAAGGTTCCATGTTGATACTCCTATGGTAATTGTTGTTGTATGAAAACTCTATCAGACTCAAGTGCACATCCAAACTGCCCAAAAACTATAGAACACAAGCTCTCAACAGATCTTCCAAAATTTGAATGGTCCTCTCTGACTGACCAATTGTCTACGGGTGATACATTGTAATAAATCTCAAATGTGCACCCATGGTTGTGTGTAGATGCTCCCAAAAATATGGGTAAACTGAGGCCCTCTGTCAGACACTATCGTCATTGGGATACTGTGCAAACAAACTATCTCATCAACATACACTTGTTCCAACTTCTCTGTTGTATATGTTGTCTTCACATGAAGGAAGTGTGTTGACTTGGTCAACCTATCCACTATCACCCAAATGGAATTATGACCTTCGGTTGTCCTACAGAGACCAACCACAAAGTCCATAGTGATATGATCCCATTTTCACTTCTATATAGGCAACGATTACAACATTCTAGTAGGCATTTGATGTGTAGCCTTGACCTACTAACATACATGACCTTGTTGTGAACTCAGCCACGTCACGCTTCAAACTGGGCCACTAGTATAGATCTTTTAGATTATGGTACATCTTGGTACTGCATGGATGCATAGTGTACATCGAGGAGTGAGCCTCCTCTAGAACTAGCTTCCTTAAATCATTAGCATCTGGAACCATTATCCTTCCATGAAAACAAACTATCCCATCCTCTATCTCATGGAATCCCTCACGCTTTTTGCTGCCAAACTCTGATCAGATCTGTTATATAATGGTATCATCATGTATAGCATCTCTAATATTTTTTATCAATGTGGGCTTCAGCTATAACTATGCTAGAAATCCCACTAATAAGGAAACTTCTAACTTCACGTTCATCTGGTGCAACGACACCAACATGTATCGCTTATGGCAGATGAGAAGGAAATTGTGCCTTATCAGTTCATGATGGAGAATATGACTTCCTTCTTAAAGCATCTACCACCATGTTTTCCTTCCCCAGATAGTAGTCTATGGTGCAATCATAGTCTTTGATCAACTCCATCCAGTGTCTCTATCACATATTCAACACCTGTTTTGAGAAGATGTACTGAAGGTTTTTGTGGTCGGTGAAGATCTGACATTTCTCGCCATAAAGATGGTGTCTCCAAATTTTCAAAGTATGCAACACAGTTGCAAGATCATGATCATGTGTTGAGTAGTTCTCCTCGTGTTTCTTAATCTATCGTGAAGAAAAAAATCACGTTCTTATGTTGCATCAACACACACCCAAATCCATTCTTCGACGCATCAAAGAAGATGATATAACCTCTCTATTGCTCTGACAACACTAACATCGGTGCATTGGTCAGCTTCTCCTACAAAACCTAGAAAGAATGTTGACACTTGTCATCCCAGGTGAAAGTTGCACCTTTCCTCGTCAGCTTGGTTAGGGGTAATGCTACAACACTGAAGTTCTTAGTAAACCTCCTCTAGTAGTTTGCCAAGCCTAGGAAATTGTGAACCTCCATTGGCATCTTAAGCTACTTCCACCCTGACACTGACTGAACCTTCTTAGGATCAACATGAACACCTTTAGTAGATATCACATGCCCAAGAAAAGACACCTCTTTCAACCAAAACTCACACTTGTTTAACTCATCGTACAACTTGTGCTACCTCAACAACATTAATGCCTACCGTAGATGATAATCATGTTGTTGGTTGTCCCTGGAGTATATTAGGGTGTCATCAATAAACACAACTTCAATGTGAGCTAGATAAGGTTGGAACACCCTGTTCATCAGGTCCATGAACGCTATCGATGCATTGGTTAGCCCAAACGGCATAACCACAAACTCAAAGTGACCATACTGAGTCCTAAAATCCGGCTTGGGTATGTCATCCTCCTTGATCTGCATTTGATGGTATCATGAACTTAGGTCTATCTTTGAAAATACTGCAACACCTCTCAACTGATCAAATAGATGGTCTATCCTTGGCAACATGTACTTGTTCTTGATCGTCACTTTGTTCAATTGTTGGTAGTATATGCACAACCTCATGGAACCATCCTTCTTCTTCATGAACAACATGGAAGCACCCCAAGGGGAAGTGCTTGATCCAATAAAGCCCTTCTTTAACAGATCCAACAACTACTTCTTCAAAACATGCATCTATGTCAGTGCCATCATGTATTTCAACTATGCTATCGTCAATGTACTAGGAACCTGATTGATCTTGAAGTCAATCTCTCTAGGAGGGTGGACTCTGAGAACTCATCAAGGAACA
This sequence comes from Alisma plantago-aquatica, assembly GCA_963693085.1. Lineage (NCBI taxonomy): Eukaryota > Viridiplantae > Streptophyta > Magnoliopsida > Alismatales > Alismataceae > Alisma > Alisma plantago-aquatica. The sequence continues at coordinate 669,128,366 of OY856410.1, forward strand.
CATTCTCAAACTCACATACCATCTCACCTCCTAGATACTCAAGCTCCTCAGCTTGGTATCCACCACATGTTCCAAGAAGGCCTCACATCGTTGCCTCATCAACCTCTCTACTATCATAGTTGATACCAAGCATTTCGCAAGAATATTCCTATCTACTTGGAAAATGCATGAAACACCACCATCAAAGAAAGTCACTAACTTGGAACTATGGTCCAAGACCACTCAATACTTCTCCAAAGAATCCATTCTAAGGATCACATCGAATCCATGCATGTCAAGTGGTATAAGATCCATTTGAATGATGTGTCCAGAGAAAGAAATAATGTAGGATGGATACACCTCCCACAACTCGGCGGAACCAACCAAAGAGGTTTATAGAAGAAGACTAGCAAATCTATGACTAAAAGGAAAAGAACTACAAATCACCTCTCTGGTGAGAAAAAAGTGTGTCACATCTGGGTCAAACAAAACAAATAAAAAGGAAGATGCATACAAATCAAAATGAAATAACTCCATTTGACTTGTCATGACCCGTGGATCGACCACTCCCTCTAGATGAATCATGACATAGAATCGAGTTGTCGCCCCTATCCTTTGTTGTCCTACCCAGAAGATCCTACCTATGATTCCTTACCCCATCCTCATCCACCACCACTGCTGAACTGCTATTGTTGGGAACCTTGTTGACTCTACCTCATATGTTAGGCAACCTCCTCATCCTTTCACTAGGAAATACCACTTTGTATGTCATGTTTGTCCACACTTGAAGTAGGTCTTACTCTCATACCATAGCCTAGACAGCCTTATTACTGAAACGGATGTTGTGCTATGAGCTCCTGCCGATGGAAAAGTACAGTCTCTGTCCTTGCTCGGTGACCACTGAGATGGCACTCCAGATCTCTATTGTGACTGAGGTGACACATACCTAAGCTTCTTAAAGCCTCCAGGTGACTGTCCTTGAAACTCAGCTAACCTCTTCGTCACGTTAGCCTCACGCTTCTCCATAGTTGACCTCTCTATCCATCTCAAACAAATGTAGAAAACCACTTCCAATTATCCAAATAAGATATCATCATTGTTAGCTCCTTACTTAAACCCTTCTCAAACTGTCAAATCCTCTCCTTATCTTTTTCCTCCATATGAAGACCAAACCTAAAAAACTCTAGGAACATCACCTCATACTCGTTGATCATCATCGATCCCTGTTGAATATTCTCAAATTGTAAGATCTTCTCATCAAGATACATCTCTGGGAAGTATCAGCTCACAAACTTCCATCGAAAGTCTTCCCAACTGATCACTACACAAGGCCTCTTCTCCCCTTAAATGTCCCACCAATGGCTAGAACTTCCTTTCAGTAGGTACATTGCATGCTTCACCTTGTCCTCTTCTGGGATATTGAGGATGTTAAAGGCCTTCTCTAGCTCTGTCAGTCACATGTCTACATTTGTCGGGTCTGTTATACCTGCATATGCAATTTCCCCCACATGCCTCATCCTTTCCAATGTCTTCCCAAACCCTTGGGATTCTACATTGAGAATAGTTGCCCTCACCTGAGGTACGGGTACTCTATCTACCATATGTGAAATTGTTTCCATAAACTATTTGAACATGGACTGAAAGGTGAGTTGGCCATAGTTTTTGGGTCGAACTGATTCACTTCAGGGATTCCATCTACTTTGACCGGCCTCCTAGTGTAGCAACCCTACTCTCAGCGTGTTCTTCTTGTTCTTGAGACATATCTTCTTCTTCTGCATAAGCAAAAGTTGCAATTAGATATATTGGATAATGCAAGAACAAACACAAACCCTAGTCCTATGTCCCTGTAGACTCGGTGAACCTAGAGCTTTGATACCAAGCAAATTGTGACACACCAACGTCACACAATGAGATAAATCAAAACCAAAATGTGTTCTAAACAAGCACATTACCACAAAATAGGGTAAATTAAAACCGATATCATATAACTATTATATGTGGAAACATATTACATCAAGGTCACAAACTGTGCCATATCACATATTAGGACAAATATTTACATCTACATAGTGGCTAATTGCCACACACCTGATAGAAAAGATAACTTGTTCATAAGTACATGTCATATATGCCACCAAAGCATACTGTGCAAACACATATTGAGGTACATATTGTCTACAAAACACAACCATCTTAGACCTCAGAGTATAGGGACAATACACAGGACTCTACTACACAACTCATCATCTTATCCAACCTTCTACGTTCACTGATCTCCAAGCTACTTTTCCTCAACATCATTATCTCTACCACACTGTGCATGATCACCAAAAAAGATGAGGTGAACCGCAAGGGTGAGACCCATGCCCCAGTAAAAGATATAACTCTCCGCCAACAACTATTGTAGACAAATATATGACTAAGAAGGATATAACATTATTAATATGATGTGATGATTTATCTAAATGAGTAACTTTAAACAGATCACACATACTAAGAAGGTTATGTGGCTACAACAAATAAGTAGAACATGTTATGTATTTTGAAGGTATATGAAGAAGATGTATGAGTTGATTTATCTTACCGCACTATAATACATCTGAGTAGTATAAGAAACAAGATGAAGGTAAACATCCAATTCAAAGCATATTTAACCCTAAATATATTTTCTACTTGGTTGTATTACGTCTTTTATTAAGCCCTAGGGAATTTGAGTTGTACCACCCAAATTCCAACTGACCACTACTTGGTCTCAATCAATTCCATACAAGATGAAGGAAGAGCCAGAGTCCAAGATCTTCTCCGGCACTACTCGGTCAGTATGAGTCTGCAATGCAGTGACATATAGTCAAACTACAAATCAGTGACATATAGTCCTGAAAAAAACTAGCCCATCTTGGTACAGGTCACAATGCTAGAAACCAGAGTATATAAACCCATTCATCGAGGTACAACCATGATTATCCTCCAATCACATCTCACACATATATAATCAGTAAGACACAATTGTAGCCATTCTCAAACAATTGGGGCCAAGATGACAAGGATACACAATCACTTAAACCTCACATACTCAAGAGTATGGCTCCAACTTTCCTTTAGGAAGATTCGTTTCACCATCCAGCAATGTCTGATACTGGGATGGATCTATGGCATAGGGCACTACATGATTAGGATTTCACTTGATTAGTTAAGACAATTGAGTGTCGTTACCTACATTAATCAAGTTACATACAAACCCTAAAACGATGCTACAAAAATAAAGGTAGATTGCAACTTCAGAAGATACAAAACATATAAGATATAAAATTGTCACATCACCACTTGATATTGTTTCAATGCCATATACAAGGCCATCACCGTCAACACATCAACCTGGGATATCAATCCCTTATCACATTCCATTGAGGATATCTTCTCAATTAGGACATAAATCCTCTACCAAGGTCATAAGACCATTCATATTGTTCATGCAAAACATCTTATCTCTCTATGCCTCTTCAAGGCTCATAATCACCACACATGTTCCACATAAATATTATCATAAGAAAGCATTAGATATGATGTTTATTCAATCAGTAATTTAGGGTTACAACAAGTAGGAGAGAGAAAAAACTTTATTATCATGCTAATTACTTAAGCAATCTAAGAAGCACCTTCACATACTTGTAATTAGGGTTAGGGTTCCAACACAGCAAACCAATTTAAGGTTTCACAACAACAATTAATATTCAACCCTAATGTTCACAATCCCCCCATATTCTGGGAAGCCATTAGATTAAACGTCATTATCGTAAACAATAGATCATGAAAACAAGGAAGCATGGCGACCATGTAAGTTGTAATCATCTTTAGTGAATGTTAGGATTAGATTACCCTAGCGACTGTTAGGGTTAGGGTCCACCTTAGTGACCATCAAGGTCATGGCGACCACAACCAACAAATCAACATAGCAACCACACGTACAAACTCAGTGACCACTAAATGGATCAAAACCATAGCAACCAAGGGAATTAGAATTAGGGTTTTAAGACCAAACCAAGAACAAACTTTAGTGACCATCATACAAACCAACATCATGATGACCACATGAAGCAACCACATTGAACAACATGGTCTAAACATAGCGACCTAGAACTCAGAACAACATAGAGACCATGCAAAATCAGAGAAACATAGAGACTGCTAGGTTAGCCTATGTTAGTGACCACTAGGGCACTAGGGTTAGCTTACATTGACGACCACATGGAAAACATAGTGTCCAAAATAGACGGTTCATAATCAAGAATCCAAACGGTCATCAAGGTGTAAACCACATGAAAGAGATGAAACCAAAACCCTAATTATGAAACTCAGAAGGTCAATATAGAAACCATGATAAGAGAGAGAAAACCAAATGTTGAGCACATGCATGTAAGAATCAAACCTCCATATTTAACAAGATAGTCGTGCACTAGATTAGGGTTTAGCCGAAAGAAGTTATTTCCATAAGGATCTCCATCAATAGTAAACTGTAGAACATGATGTCATCAAATACTACTTATAATCACGTTTTTAGTGTAGATAATTACCATGCAAGATGAGTACAACAATACTTGAGGGGAAAGTTATATAACTCACCTTGGATTATGATGTAGAGATTACAAATAGTAAGAAAGCATCAAGAAAAGAGAAAACCAAATCTTGTTTCAACTCCACAGCCAAGATACCATCACCTCAAATGAAGAAGAACAAACCTACATTAAAAAAAGTTCAATGAAAAGAGAACAAAAATAGGCCAAAAAGTAGGGGAAGAGAGGAGATCTTCATCTCAACTTAGGGTACTACCATTGGAAAACCATGAATTCATCCACAAAGAGAGAAGTTCCTCAATAGGCATGACCATGATGACCCATGGATTTTTCCAAGAGAAAAAAGAGAGGTAGGGTTAAATGAAAATGAAACTAAGAAGGATAGATCACTTACCAAGATCACAGAACACCAAAGGAGAGATGCTTCAACCCTAGATCACACATGCAAAGGGGAAATGACCACCTTCTTCAAGATTGAGCTCTTCTCCACCACCAAGATCACAAGGGATGAGCTCCAAGGAAGAGAGAGAGCAAGAGGGTGTAAAGAGATCACTTGCATGTAAAGAGAGGGGTATATGTACCCAAGAGTAGCAGAGAAGAAAGGGAGGTTAGTTATCAACACAAAAGTGGCACTTGTCTCTCAAAACTCAGCCATGAAAGCACTAAGAACATGCATCAATCATGGGTGATAAGATCAAGGTAGGATAGCGACCATCTTGGTCCTCAAATCACTTTGTTCAAAGAAGAAACATAGCAATTAAGCAAAGGTAGTGAGTACTACAAATAAAATTCAATGAAAGCACATTGGCTGCTACACACAAAGGGATCAACATCCATGGTCAACATCGACTTAGGCATCCATGTGAAACCCTAAGTTCAACACATGATGCCACCTCATCAACTAAGGTAAAACAAGGTGACCCCAAGCACCACTCTCTCTCACATGATTCTAAGACATAAGATGTCTATCAAACATGTGACAAATTGCAATATATACTCTAAGCATGGGTAAATTGCAACTTGGCCCAGATTAAGTAGACATATAGCATAACTAGCTCAAAAATCATCCAAACTAGACCATACTAAAACATAAACGTGTCACATGTTATTATTAAGGCACATCAGATGATTAGATCAAGGTTTTAAGCATCTAATTATTCTAAGAAAACAAGATGAAGCAAAACCTAGGTTAGGGGTCTTACATTAGCCATCCATAAAAAAAGAAAATGTGCCCACCAATAAAAGATGTGACACTATAAATTTATGAGGAAACTATGCACATATACAAATGGGTTTTTTGTCCTTTTGTTTACCAATGAGAATGATGACTTATCCAACCAAAAAATCCAACTGATTGAACATATGTATGTTGCTCAACTAATAAAGCTTGTGTTCCGATGGGAATTATAGGAGACATGAGGTTGAGCATCTTCCTTGTGCATATACCTCATCACATCCATGACAGTAGTAAACTTAACAATTGACGACTAAGAGGGTTCTAAACCCTACCGGCCACATATAAATAAAAGTCCCACACATCCATCAAAAGTATCTACTATCGATGTCTCCAGGATCTGAAAATCCATTTTGGGCATCCACCTCCAATTTCCATCAGTTTTCTTCATATGTGGATGACACCTCCACCTTTGAAAAATGTCAAATGTTTTGAACTCAAAAGGGTTGTTACCAATGACGCCCACTCCCATTATTCGATGATCTTGATATGTCCGTCATTGACCCACTTGCTCTTCTTTTGTGATGACAGATCCAAAATTCTATAAGAAGGAAGCACGATACTATAAGTCTACCTTTGACAAACATCAAGGGGAAGACATGATCTCGTGTTGCCTAACATCAACTTTGAATAAGAATATAATGTTGGTATGTATGCCCTGAGAGCCAATCATATGATAATTTGGATTGGGATACATTATGATTGATTTGATAAATATTAAAGGCAAGCTTCCAATTTATTCTGGTTCAATCAATTATGAGATAATGATAGAATAGAATGAATGTCTAGAGAATGATAGTACTCAATGACGTATGTTTTCAGGTTAAGGACCTAAAGAATGAGATCATACAGATGCTAAGAGTTTGTACATTCTTTTTTTGTCCCTAGTCAGATGTCATTATGGAAGGTTGATAGACAAGAATGACACAGAAAGACTAGAGTGTGTGTTGGTTGATGATAGAGTCTCATTAATCATGATATGTGATATAAAACCAAGCACATGGATACATGTTAGTGAACAGTGTATCATACAGACTCGACGGGAGAGTGACACATGGAACCATGACATGGTAGTCACAATTAGCTCTCATAGTGATGGAGGTGATTGTGATTATTAGACCTAAAATCACTACACTCATCACATGTCATTGGGTACACTTTGACATCATCAGATGTGGTCCTAAAATATGGATTGTTATAAAGTAAATGATTGGGTGACTTTGACACATGGGGTTTTAACTGTAAGTGATAGATATGGGATTTGTCCCTCCTGAGGGAGTATGATGTTCATGGCCACTTGATAAGCGAGACTGATAAAGGCATGCACATGCACGTGTGTGTCAATATGTGATATTGATGGCACACATATCTCAGATAGTCTCCTTTCGATCAAGGAACATGAACGAACGTTGAAAGGATGACAGCTCCATGCCTTGAGTTCATTCAGGACATCAGAGATAAAGGAATTATACATTCACTGGAACACCAATCACAGACTGTAGGATTGAAAATTGTTCTCTAACTTTCCTTTTCACTTAGGTAGCATTGATGTGTGACTAGTCACCACTCTTTGCTTGTGATGTCATAAGCTAGTTATGGACATTCACTACCAACGTGAAATGGGACCTAAAGGAACACACAAAGGATTTACCTGGAAGAGGAGTTTATCCATGAATGATGTTTGGATTGATTACTAAAGTTGTTTAGGTACTCAATCAAACATTCAATCAATTGACTTGACTCAGAATCATCAAGTTCAAGTGTTGAACTAATTGATTTGAGTGTCGGATTTATTGAGAACTGTATTGATTGTGTTCTACACAATCTGGACCACCAACCAACCAGTTCACTGGGTGAACCGATCGTCTCAAGGTCAGTGAGACAACCGGTTCACTTGGTAAACCAATTGGTTCTAATGGACCAAACGAGCAAGGTTGGGTTGTCCCGGTTTATGAGAAAAGTTTTTCATTTCACTTATACAATTCAATTGGGACAAGAATTGATATTAGTATTAATTGGAAATGAAAGAGGAAAGCCAATTGGAGGCGAGTTAGGAATGTGAAATGATTGATTCAACTGGTGAACCAATTGGCTCACACTCTCAACTGACCAGTTCATTTGTGAAACGACCGGTTTGGCTGTCACAGTACAATCAGTTCATGGAAATTCTAGACCCTTCTACTCACACTTTAGTCCCGCATTGCCCTGGGCTAAGAACCCTGACCCTTCCTATATATAGAGGGGTACTGGGGACTTCTCAGATAGCACAACTCAGAACATTTGTTTCTCTACAAAGTTGTTGTCCTCTCTGGTTGTGGTAGCTAAGAGAGCCCAAGCAAGTTCTACCCATCCGGGGAGGAACAATGAGGGAAAGAAAATTGTAGGGAAGCAAATGATTGTGGGAGAGTGTGTCGGTGACTAGTACAGTGACAGAAGGGGATGACTCCTTCTAGTATCCTATAGGACAGGAGGACTAGAGTTCCTGGTGGTTCATGTGGACTATCTATAGAAGTGGGAGGTTTCTGTTGCTCAGGAGGATGACTCTCAATCGCATTCTGGGTCAGGACCAGGAGTTGCATAGACGATGTCGAAGACTAGGTGGTTGAAGACCGCACTAGCTGTGAGGTTTTGTCACTGAGCAAGCCTCAGGACTAGTTACACCTGGCTAAAACCATCCTTCCTATTTCATAGTCGTTGACGTGATCTATGGTTATGGTTTTGTGGTGAGAGAATTTTTTTGTTTCCGTTGCCTTCTCCCTCACTTAAAACCCAACAATGGTATCAGAGCCACATCAGCGTACTGTGTTTTAGGATAATCAATATGATCAATTTTTTTATCACCTTTTATTTATTGCATACTATGTGAATATTTAACTGGTTAAATGTGAATATCCGATTAATACTACATGATCCCAAACTAAATATATACATATATGATATGGTATATATATGCAAACAATAAGCGTCACTCAAAACGGTTTTGATGGTGGATGTGTAGTGTGGTTATGGCCTATAAACCCCTATGTGTGCTCGGTTGCTTGTGGTTGTTTGCATCTCAGTTTGCGCATCGATCCTTCTTCTACTTTTCCTGATGTAACTCGAGATAACTCGAGATTGTCTTCTACCTTTGCTCCCCCCGAATGTAACTTGGGGTTTCCCAATAAGATATGTAAAAGTAGGATAGTTTATTTCTTGTTACATCGAAGATTGGAGGGTGCCCAGACGAGCGGCTGAAGGTGCAATATGATCGGCTAGAGGTGCCAACCGATCGGCTGGTGGACCGAGATGACCAGATGATGGTGCAGCTGGACGCCTAAGGAGGAGCAGACAAACTGACAAACTAACTGTATGGATGAGCTAGACGATTGGTTGGAGACAACCAACCGACCGTCCAGGAGGCGAGCTGATCAATCGTGTGATGAGCTCATCAAACCTAGAACGGCCTAAGCACAAGATCTTCATCAACAACAGGTTGCATGTGATGTAGACCTTGATGACCATAATTCCTTGTGGCTCAAGGAATTACAATAGGATGGCCATAATCATCGCTTCATTGTTATTGCATGTTTTTGTTGTGGGATATAGCATGTATATGATACGTACTATATATGTAGTGATTGGATACATATATGCATATTAAAACCCCTCAACAAAATATTAAGTTTAAGATGCCTTCCAAAAGTAGCACACATGAAAAACATGATCGACCAAGTGTGGGCACTCCCTAGCGTGGTGCACCGTCTATCTCATGGAAGTGTAATGGTGAATATGTGGGTCTACCCTAGCAGGATGCATATTCATCATGTTGGTATTTGGGTCGAACTTAACAAGGTGACCTTGATCGGATCAAGCACCTTGAGGAATAGAGACAAACATGGCAAGGAGTTGCACATGACATCTATCAAGAGTTGCATATGATGCAATTGGCAAAGTGTTACACCCCGATCTCACAATTACCACTAGTCATGAGATTAGGGTATAAATTGAGGATTTAACGTAATACAAAGATCACCCTTAACTTTTTCTTATTTTTCAAACTCTTTGTTTTCTCGCATTGAACCACATAAACTAACTTTACAAGAGAATTAAACTTTTATTTCTCTAATATAATCTCAGCTTTAATGATACACATACATACATTCATTATGTTTCTCACACTTTCATGTACATACAACACGAAAATCATTTGCATTCTCTCCTATTAAGGAAACAAACATACAAAACATCATTTACAACTCTCTCTCAGATCTATACAAGGACCTAGAGTGACAAGGACCGACTGAACTTAACTATACTCAAACATAACTCTTGCGGCAGATCTACTCTGATGCAATGATATCTTCTTCAAGTCCATGTGATTTCCCTAAACATTTTGAGTAGAGGGGTGAGCCTACTCACTCAGTGAATGAGTACATCAAATAAATAGTATAAAGCACTGATATATACTTTTGAGCAATTTATATCAATTATAACAGTAGAAAGCTTTAGAGAGTCTAATAATTGACAATCATAAATATGGCAGGATACTCTAAATGTCTATAAGAGTGAATCAATATATGAAATGCTTGATTTATCATAAAGAGAACTAATAATTTAGAAACATACAAAGAATAATTGAACAAATGTACACACTTGTTTGCCCTCTCATTCATTTTATTATGCCCTGATCATATGCAGTGTACTCTACATATGAAGACACGTAGTGCACTACGATCACACCGTACAAGACTTAGCAGACACATCCGGGAAATGCTAAGTCTGACTACTCTCCTAGTCTGCAATAGGGAAATGGCTCTCTAGCCTAAACTAGACTCCTCCTCTAACCTGAGTACACAGGTGGAGAGTCAACCCACCTCTTGGATTTTCTGTACTCTAGTGCCATGAGGACTTCCGGTTGATGTTGGACACTACAAACTATAATTTAAGGATACTTCCACTAGAGCTTCGTCCTGCGTGCCACCTGATAGCACGTTCCGACCCCCGTATACTGGACGCTGCCAGGGTTAGGTCGTTTCACCCCTAAGGCGCAGACCTCACATCGGGGTTCTACAGTGTTCAGGGCTCCTAAGTCTATTATTTTATTATTCCTAGAAAGATCTTTCTACATTGTACCCTTCTCTTACTTATACTTGACTCTGTATCTCTATGGTGTCGCGTCTACTTATTTGAAGTTATAATACAATATGTATATCATTCTAAACTTGGTAGAGTAGCATATTCAAAACACAATAATATACTGAGTAATCAACATACTATACATGTAGGCAGACGAAAATTCTTAAATAAATAGAGTTCATGTCCACTTGGTACATACACACTAGAATCATGAATATCAACCCAAATCTTGGGTTGTGCATCTCATAACTCAATTAAGAGTTAATTACTTATCATGACAAGAATTATTACAAATAACTGAGAACATTGATATCATAATACTTGATTCATTGAACAACCTACCCTTAGGGTTTCATTTAATCACTAAAAATGCTACAAAGAAAGGTGTAATACATGATAGCTAGTATCTCAATCCCTTATCACATTATTGGGAATTCTCATCCCTTCACATCATTATCATGATTACTGGATCTGGGTATTCAAATCCTTAGATCATCACATAGCATTGTTACCTTTGTAATAGGTAACCATTACCTCTAGGTCCTTAGACCAAGGTATTCATTTCACTGGTTGTACAAGTATTCTCATGGCTCACAAGGCCATCACACATCTTGTCACATCTCACTAGGCAACAACTTATTCATATGGCTCCCATAAAGATTTCATGCGACATAAACATTCATTGATTAAAGACTACTATCAACAAATCATATAAAATCAATATATGTATGAAACCTTGGAACTGAGTTGAATTTGGGTTTCCATGCCATTCACTAGGATAGCATGCATCAATAATAACATTGAATAAATAAATTCTATCATGTCAAGAAAATCCCTTCAAATGGATTTCACGATATCTATTCGCAAATATCCATCTTTCCTCGCATCTAGGGTTTCACCCTCTTTACTGAGATATCAAACAAACACTATTCACTTTGAATGAATTCTAAGATAGTATCTGACATATATGTACTATGAATTTAGATAAACAATCATTCATAACCAAGGCGATCTAGATAAGCAATTTTCTCTATTTACATATACAACAAATTTCAGTCATAGACAAATTCCATATATTTCAGTTTACTCTTATAACCTCTGAGAATACTTAGGGAATTCTCATTAGAATGCATTGCATACATTTCTAATATGATTTTATCATCTGAAATTCATTCAAACAAAGGAAGAATCTATTTCATATCATTTTGCAACAACTTAGAACAAATAGACAATTTAGGGTTTGTAGTCACATACTAGCAATTAAAGATTATGGATGAATTAACCAATTTTCATGCAATATACTATTTAAAGAAATTTCCCACTCACCCTAAGGTGTGAAAACACCTTAAAAACATATTTCATCCCTAAAAATCTCAATCTCATATCAAATCCCTAGCAATTCACCCAATTCCTCTTCCTTTCAACTCGGAAACCCTAAAAATGAGGGATTATGAAGAAAGAGTGAGAAAAGGGGACGTTTTGATACCATTTTGGATAAAATTAGAGTATGGACATAATATTGACATGTGATAGAAGATTCACCGTTAATAACTATGCAAATAAGCTAACCTTACATGATTTCATCATTCCTCAGACCACAAAACCCTAGGTCAGCATCTCCATCAATTTCTCCTCTCAAACCCTAACTCTCTCTCTCTCTCTCGGATTTCGTTTCTCTAGATTGAATCACAAATTATGAGAGATCCTTGTGTGTTAGGTTGACCATATAGAGTAATTGAGCTGATTGGGTCAATTGCACTTTGACCCCTTACTATACTTTTTCTTATTTCAGCAATTTTTTTCTGTCATAAAATTTTTCTGTAAATTCGTATATTTTAGAGATCAAACCTCCTCCAAAAATTATGAGAAATTATAAAGTTCTGTATAATTGAGTTATAAAGCTTTAGTTAAAATTTAAGATCATTCCAAGCTTCCATTAAATAATTAAAAATCTAATAGTGCACTTGTATCCAGAATTCTACAGAAATGTTAGTTACTATAATTTGTCTACTAATAAGGTCTAAACTCATCCAAAATTTATGAAAATTTTAAATTGTTTTTATGATTGAGTTTTAGATCTCCATTTCAAATTTCATATCATTTGGAGTTACCAATAAATAATTAAAAATAAAACACTATACTTCTGAAAAACACTTTGTCAACATTTTGGTCAAAGTATAGTTTGATCAAGAACCACATTCAAAGAACACTCAAATATTTTGAAATTTTTCTCCAATATGCCTTATTTAGTTATCCATATCATATCCAAAACTCAATTAAATATAAAATTTTTATAAAATATGAAAAATCATTTACCACACTGCTATCCTGATCAAATTCCATACTCATGTACCATCAAAACTCTAATTTCAGCCAACTAGGGTTTATATTTCTCATATCCTAATTTCTCAAACAATAGAACACTTAACGTTCATATTAGGTTTAAAAAATCATAATTGAATTATCATCATTAATTAGATTTAAGAAATGATCAATCCAATTAAGCATATAATCATCCAAGTAAACCCTAGTTTACCAATTAAGCTCAGATACAGTCATAACAATTCTCTCCCCTTTTAAAGGTTTCGTCCCCAAAACATAAATGTGCAAGAAAAGTACTTTCAAGGTTTATTTTAAGCTCGTAAAATCTTACATGTCATTATATTCTTGTATTTCATACTTGAATGCAGTTTTCAACATTAAGTCCTTTATTTCTTTTCTAATCACAACATGTAAAATCATGACTGCTCAATGATAACAAATGAATTCTCTATGTCACAATCAATCATAGGATATAGAGAGAAACAACCATTTCAAAATTTTAATACTCTTGTGGTGTTACCTCAACATTGATAATCTGATCCAACTATCTCAATTCATACGGCTCAATATGTACTATTGTTATGTATTACCTCTAAATCACAAAAGAGAGTTCACCATGTTGTTTTGAATTTTTTTACTATTATGTTACTCAAATAGCAAAATAGTCTTGAGTTGGAAGACTAGATTCAACAAAAATTGTACAATACTAAGATGTCTTACTGATATGAATGACTACAACTATCAGACACCTTTAATTAACATATTGCTTGCACATGTATATTGAAATCATATGTAGAACCAATTTATATCCCTTAATATACCTTCAACAAATTATACTTCTAAAAACAAATTCACATATTACTGAAAGCCATTGTTTTCTCTTATCTCTCTTATGATTCATTACTACTTACTTTTTGCTACTTATCCTTCTCATTTTAATCATGTAGATTAAACATCCCTAAAATTGAAACATACAAGCTAAGAATAGATTATTCATCATTCTTGATATCACTGCAAGAATTTGTTTTAGATTACACTTTGCTCATCTTACACTTCTTCTTTTGTTCAAAACATACTTGTTACATTTCAAATTTATTTCTTACCCCTTGCTCTGAATAATTTTCATATTTTTCATCAACCTTTTAGATTAGCTAGGATTACTATCAGTGCTAGTTTACTTCTCATAGTGCAAATCGCATGATCTTGTTTTATAGAGATGCTAGTATTCAAGGTCAAATCACTAGTGACAACCCTTGAACTAATACAACTCTAAACATTCTAGGGTTTGGTCCTTATCAGTAGCATGACGTTGTTGCGTGTAACTTTGCTCCCTTAATTTGAAAGTCAAACTTTGGATCTCACAAGTTTTACTAAAGTCTTCCTTATCTTATGAATTGAATTTCCTTTCTCTTACTTGGCCATTCAGATAGATTACATTCTCAATTTACCCTGCTAGGGTTTCATCATCATATTGTATGTCATTATTACATTCACTAGATGCCTCTACCATGGTGGTTATGCATCAGATATGATTCATTTTTTTATCACTTCATTCCCACATTTCTCTCATTAAGTAATATATGGAAGAGAAGACGGTTTTGAGACTTAGAATTCTTATCTTCAAACATCCCATTAATACATTTGTCATATGTAGGTTTAATTAGTTATCAACAAGGATACTTGACTAACTAGCACTTGATTGAATCTCCTAACCTCTTTCTTTTATAATCTATATTACTCCACCATGTTTCAAACCCTTCCTTACTTTCCTAATCCCCTTACCATATACTAGTATTCCACATGTCATCTTTAACTTCTAGTTTTCTCTTATGATCATGTTGCTTCTTTTATGTGTATGATCAAGTATACCATGTTGCATATATTTCCTTTTATCCTTCTACTAATGTGAAGTTGAAATTCTAAATCAATAATCTCTCTACTAGTTTCAACTCATGTTTAATACATTACATATCCTTCATTTTAAATCAAACGGCTCATGCATGGGTGAAGCATAGTTTCTCTTATATCAAGTTTTTCCTTCCTGAGTATAGTCTACCTTTGTATAACTTATTCATTTTGTTAAGCTACACTTTTGTTCTTTTTTTTTAGAAACTAGTTTGTTGTTCTATAGAGACTTAGAATCCAAACGTAGTAAGGATGAATGTATTAAACTTATTAATAAAGGTATACATTCCATGCTCTCAATTATATCATAACCCTCATTCCTTAATCATGCTCATCATTTCCAACATTTATCTTTGTTTTAACTTAGTTTTTTATCCTAGTCTTATGATTTACATATTTATCTAGTTCTCTTTACTTTAACTCTTCTGGAGACTCTTCACTTATTTTTACTTATCATATACTTAACTCTTTTCTTCTATTTTTCCTTTGATTTGGAGTACATAAAAACATTGCACTTGGTTATATAATTCATTCCTCATGATTGATTCTTACTACCTTGGCCCTTACATACTTTTCTCATTTCTTTCCATATTTCATATTTAGAGTTCATATAATATTAATCATTAAACTTAATATGAACCTTACATCGTGTTCCTTTATTCCCAATTGAGGATTTCTCATATGAGGCCCCAAAGTTGGGCCTCAGACATCAGTTTCAACTCATTCTTAGCTATTCTAATATGTCCCATATGTTTCAACATCTTAGTGTATGTACATTCTCACTATGATGTGGGTCTAATTTATCCAGAGTCTACTCTTATTATATTTTTAATAGGAGTCATTAGATCCTAGTAATGCATCCTGCCAGTCGGACCAGGCCAAACCTGTAGTCCTGAAGCCAAGAGCTACTTAAGATTAACCAACTCCTATTAATCTCAAACATGTGGAAAGAATATCAACTTAGGAAAGTTCATTCAAAGATCATTTTTAGTCTACTTGATACAAAGAATGTAATTAATAAATGTTACAACTGCATAGTGTACAACAAATCTTAAAGACCCATATATATTTCAAAATACTGAATATCTGAATTTCAACATATAAGAGCATTTCTACTCATCTCCAATAAAACAACAATATGAAATGAAAGTTCTATCTCATTTTATATTTATGCTCTTAATTCATGTTACTTATCTTATTTCTAACCCTAATATTTCTAGGGTTTCTCTCTAGCCCATCCTTCCACTGTATACCTGGTCAGGGTATACATGAAAGAATAGACAGAGTAGCTTGATACGGGTTGATCCAAGTACTCAGATATCGTGCCAGGATATCCAAATACTCAAATCCCCAGAGCTAAAATCATAACATCTCCTATCTACCACACTTATGACTGTAACTTACTAACTTAATGGTCCCTGATGACTCAGCCTAAGCTCTGATACCAAAGTTGTTACACCCCGATCTCATAATTACCACTAATCATGATATTAGGGTATAAATTGAGGATTTAACGTAATACAAAGATCACCTTTAATTTTTTCTTCTTTTTCAAACTCTTTGTTTTCTCACATTGAACCACATAAACTACTTGACAAGAGAATTAAACTTTTATTTCTCTAATATAATCTCAGGATTAATGATACACATTCATACATTTATTATGTTTCTCACACTTCCATGTACATACGACATGACAATCATTTCCATTCTCTCCTATTAAGGAAACAAACATACAAAACATCATTTACCACTCTCACTACTACAGAAATAACCTTTGGCGTGAGTTATTTAAGGCCTAAAGCGTCGATTTCCAAGCGACACCCAAGTGAGCGCCGCTAAAAGTCGACACCTTCAGTGTTGGTCCCCCAACCGACGCCATACCCCTTCCCACCACGAAAAAGGTGCCAACAAGGGCATCATCATCGTCGGCTTTATATAGGTAACTGACACCATATCCACAGCCACAACGGTCGTGCTACCCAGCACGGCCGTGGTACCTGGCCAGAATCTACTAATAACTGACACCATCGGCGTCAGTTTGTATACTAATAACTGACGCCATATCCCCTGCCACCACGGCCGTGCTACCCAGCACGGTCGTGGTACCTAGCCATAATAGGCATTGGGTTTATGGATAACTGACGCCAGAAGGGGATAAAGACGTCAGTTTTACACTAACAACCGATGCCTATGTGTTTTGTTTTCAGTTTCACACAAATAACCGACACATGTTTTGATTTTTTTTTCTTATCAGTTTGCAGGCCTGTTGTATGGCTGGTCAACAGGATGCAAAACCTGCAGTTCAGTTCTGAACTATAGGTTTACAGCATCCATTGATATCAGCCAACAATAGGCCACAAACCTACAAAATTAACAAGATAGACAATATTATATATTTATCATGTGATTCACATACATGTATAAGCACATTTAATTCATATTATTTTTCATCACACACATGTAGAAACCAATAGTTCCATTTCAAATTTCCTCCATTTTTACACACATTTAGCAACCTACAGTTCCATTCATTTCATCTCTTTTCACATTCAGACACATGTAGAAACATTCATGTATTGATCATCTTCACATTCACACATATGGAAATTCATAAAAAGTCATTCACATTCACAAAAAAATAATTATGAGAACAAATTTTAGAAATATCATTCTTTATTCATCATTGTCATTATTCCAATTATATTTAAAAATTCCCACTACTTGTAGTGCTTCTGCCTATTGTTCTCTTACATCAATTAACTCATCCATTGTATAGGGAGTATGTACATCTAATAACTTTTCACCTGTAGTGAAGTCGGTTTTAAACACCTGCAAAGAGAATGATGTATATATATAATTAATAATATATAATAAGATTGATATATTTCATATTATCTAATGAGACTACATATAATACCTGATGTATGATATCAATTTCTATTAAGGCATGTTTGATAATTATGCTCATAAATCACATCACATAGTATCCACATGCCCAGCTATTGTCTTCTGTAGCACACTATAAATTGAAACATATAAAATATTCAAAAATATAAATAAGAACAGTTCACATAAATAATATATACATTGGAGTCGAGAAATTACTTTCACATTCTGCCAACTTAGTGGTTGGTTCTTTTTCTTGGGGACCTTTCCTTCAGCTTTGGCATACTCTTGTAAAGCCCTACATGTTATTGTAACACATTAAATTGCATGATTAAATAGTAATGTAATAACATATGTTAACGGATATAAAATATGAAATATTTCTCACGGGAATAATGGTCTTTTCATTGCATGTCCATATATATTCAATTCATTCCCCACAGGATCTAGATAATAGACAGTGAACGTCTCGGGGACAATAACTAGTAACTCTCAATGCTTACCACTAGAGGTAAAAAAGTTAAAAATTAATAACTCAAAAGTCACAATAAAAATGTAATTTTCTTAAGTCCAAATTATAAGCAAAGTAAACTGACCGGACATTGAATGGGGCTATTATCACCATCTTCTTATTTTTACCAAAATATTTAAAAACATCACAGCAGTATGAAGTAATTGACCTAGGGTTTTTACCTACAAGACTAGTCAAAGATGGAACCAAAAATCCCACACAGAGAAATGAAAAATCTATACATATCATGTGTAAGTGGCTGCAAAACATGTATTATGTATGCATTAATATATAAGAAACCATATCACCATATATAAAATAAGGTATATGGATGTATAATCAAGATCTCACCAATAAACATAGCTCTATCATAGATGTAATCAGCCTAGTATACAAAACATCTCCAAAATATCTTGTATAAATAGCTTGTTATCGTATGATTGACCTGCAACTTCCTTTGGAATAGTAACATTTATAGGGCAATTTGGATCATGTTCGCCTATCCAATCTGCCATACCCTTACAATTAGGACCTAATGAGGCGTATAGGTCCCTTGGAAGCCAACCTGGTATTTCAGGTGGTGGAGTTGGAGGTCGAGATGTAGTGGGTGTCTTCCTTTTTACGTGTATATATAAATTCATATCAATTGACTCATATATACGTACACACTAATAAATTAATGTAATGTAAATTTACCATACAACATTAGTATAGATGACATCCACTTTGGGCCACAATATCACTCCGCCTTCTTCCTCGCCAAGTGTTTCAAAATCTGGGTGGGCATATGGCAATGTAAGATCCCTCCATTTGGGGACTACACTTATTGAGCTCACACGAACCACACCATATGGTACTGGAGTCCCATGAAACATTTCCCCTGGAAGGGGTTGGTAAGTCGACGCCTCTGTAATGACATATTCTTGACTTTTTAGATGGCATGGCTTCAACCCCTACAAATTTACATAAATAATGTTATATGCATATATACACAAACATATCATCTTGAAAAGACTAGCTACTATGTCATAAAAATACTTACAGAGGATGTGCTAGGTTGTGGGTCTACAAGATTACTCCCAACCTCTGCAGTAGGAGTAATAGAAGCATGACACGTCACAGGTACCGTCTGAGTGGCCATCTGAGACAACTACCACTTCACCATTGCTTCTTGGAATTTCCTCTCAATTAATTCATCTACCTATACATGGATAAAAGAAACGCTAGCTATCGATTATTGAATTCCCTTTCGCAATAACATTCTAAAAAAGAATAGGTTACCTCAACTTGTGAAAGTCTCGCTTTTGGGACAAGTTTGTGCTGGGATGGCCCAAAGAACGCTTTGATGCCCACACCAACGCATGCACCCCTAACACATCCAGGATGCTTCGGGTTACCCAGATCAACTGTAAATTCATCCCTTGTGCCCTCAGGGATGAACTTGCCTTCCTTCCTCTGCTCATGCAGCTCCCGCTAATCGCCATCAACAGAAATTGGTAAGTAAACATAACAATAATCAATATCGATCGATTGCTCTAAGAGTTTAATTTTACCATTTTTGTAGCCGCCTCAGCAGTTGCAGGCTTCATTATATCTCCCTTCTTGTTTTGCCTCCCAGCTATCCACATATCATGGTGAGGCAGAGGTGTGGGACCAATAGTAGAGGATTCCTGAGTAGCAGCAGACCGAGTAGTATACTCAGCCTGTAGTCTTTGGCAAACACTTGCATAGCCTCTTGGACCCATTGTATGGTCATGCACATTAAGTGCATGCCTTTCTCTTTGAGCATCGCTGATAGCCTTGTTAGTAAGTACATTGATTTGGTTAGTAACACTAAAGGTTAATCTTGAATAGGTGAATACATAAGAATGTATATTAATTAAATTGGGAGTGGCACTTAATACCTTGAATTCATCCATTTTTCTTTGGGTAACAAACTCCACCCAGTCTTTGGGGTCCAGGTAGTTCCATTGATTAGGGGTTGCCTTCTTCCTAAATTTATTTTTTAAAGAGAATACAAACAAAAATTATTAGTGTAGAGTTAGTCAAAAAGTGATCAATGTCTAGAATTGGAAATCAATCAAGAACCTCTTCTTAGCATCACGTATGTAATCTCAGGTGAGATTTGTCCTATAGTTCCTTAGGACCCTCCCATAGCATTGCATCATGCATTTACGATGCAGCTTTTCATCCAGATCAAATATACTCTACAAAATAGAATTGCTATTAACTAGTATCCTAAAAATTAGTAATCTACAAAAATATAATTGCAAATAATGATAACTCATGCATAGTTCCTTCCAGATTAAGTCTTTCTTCCCCTTAGGAACTCTATGCCAAGATTCAAAAATAGGGCTACAATGGATATGAGTAAGAACCCCAAGATATGAAATAAATGAGTTGTGGTTCACTCCAACTGGATTTCCTACATGATTGAAATCCACATCCAGTTTGGGTCCATTGCCCCTTTGCTGTAGTAACTTGTTCATCATTGTGATGCCCCTCACTTTCTCAAAAAAAAAATTCTGCTCATCAAGTGCCCCAATTTCTTCAGGGGGTACATCACCAACCTAAAATTTGACTAAAAAAACACACTTACAGTATATAACTATAAATGTGAGGTGGGATATATTTTTAAAACTTACATTGTGAGGCGACGCATTAACGTCCTCACCCTCATGGTAATCATCAGCACGGTCATCATATGAATGCTCATCCATCTGAAAGTTCACATTCAGATTGTAAAGTTCACATTCAGATTGTAAATTTCGCATTCAGCTTTTAAAGAACAGTCCCAAATCGGGGACTATCCAAGATTTATTCCTAATGAGTAAATCTTGGATGGGTTTCTAGGCCAACAAATACATGTGTTGCCATTCTTATATATAATAAATGTGAACCACCTATCCCATTCTTGAACACCTAATCTCACTAGTAAGTATATAATGTGTATTGGGTTTTCAAGAAAATTTTGGCAACATTCCCCGTTGTTCTCCAAGTACATATGTACTTAGAGAACAAACGGGGAAATGCTACTGAAATTTTCTTGAAAACCCAATACACATTATGCACTTACATCTTAACTGAGATTAGGTGTTCAAGAACAGTCCCAAACTGGGGACTATCCAAGATTTACTCCTAATGAGTAAATCTTGGACGGGTTTCTAGGCTAATGAGTAAAAGAACATAGACATAAGATTTCACCACCACTACATGTATTTTCTCACTTACATTGCATCATTCACAATTAGAGCATTATTAAATAATAAATCAAGAATTCAATAGTTTTAAACATGCAATAATTCACAATTAGAGTGACAAGATTCACTTTTTACAAACATACATGGCATAATTCAGGTACAATAGAAGGTGTGGTCATTGACCCGATTCAACATGATTAGAATAATTTTAGAAGAGTAATAATATTTCCCAATTGAGAGTATATGAATTTTCCAACAATTGGAATAAGAGCAAGTATTGTAAAAAATTCCTCATTATGGGGAAAATTAGTCATAATAATGCCAAATTATAATAATAGAGAGGAGTACATACCTCCAATCCTGTTTAAATCAAACAAAATATCACCTAGGTCTGAGCAAAAATTAATATCTCAAAGATTAATATCACCTACGCATGAGATTATGTTGGAGTTAATATTATGTCTTCTGCAGTCATTTAATCTAAAAAACACTCCCTTTAAATATCCTACTATTTCATTGAGCACACTCATATACATATCCGATCTATTGCGGTTTAAGGATTGACTTAATACATGTATTTGCTCACTTACATTGTATCACTCACAATTTGGATATAATATCAAGGGTCAAACACATTCCAGATCTTGTTAGAGTATGTAAATCATAAGGACAAAGTTCCCCATTGATTTTGATTCTCGTCGCTGGTTGCACCTCTCTAGGTTGGGATTTTGATTCTCAGCAGGCGGTGATTTGAAATCAGCATCATGTTGTCCTCATCTCATCTATTTCCCTATCTTCTTCATTCCTCTCACACCCTACCACCGTCAACATCATAATAAGAAGAAATAGTAGCAACAACTATGACAAAGGCAGCAAAGATGCTCCCCACCACATCATGCAGTCGGCCTCTCCCCTAGGTCCTCACCAGCTACCTCAACCACCAATCGCTCAGACACTCCCTCAATGGGAGAGGTCATCAAGTCAGTTCACCACCACGCTCCCAGGCGTGGGCAACAGTGGAAGAGTCCATAAACTCTTCCAGCCGCCTGACCTTCCTTCCTTCACCTACTCCTCGACGAGGGACTCTACAAGTGGTTTTGGTTCCTCTAGTGTAGGGAGAAGAGGAGGAAGAGGGTACCTCGAGCGGCAGTGACAACCAACAGGTGCGATCACTAGGCGAGCTCCAGAGAGAATGGTGGCGGAGGAGAACGGTGGTAGGGTAGGTGCAACGGTGGAGGAGAACGGCGGTGTAGTGCCGGCAGGGCAGGCGCAATGGCAAAGGAGAGAACGGTGGCGGAGAGAAATCGCCAAAGACCTAACAGGCAGAGAGTAATCGATCAACAATGAAATAGAGAAAGGGAAAAGAGTCTGGCTTGTGCAGGTTAAGTTAACAGTAGGCGTCGGTTATTGAAAAAATGACGCTTAAATCAACAGGTGTCGGTTACCACCACAAAACTGACACCTATGTTCAATGATAGTCATCGGTTCCAACTGGAAAAACCAACGTCTATCTACATATGCCGACAAAAAAATGTTCTTGATTAATGACCATTATCGTCTATTTCCGTAGAAGAACTGACACCAAAGGGGGTGAAAATTTTTGCGGGGACAGTGCGCGAAAACACATCAGCGTCAGTTATTGCAAGTAAACCGATGACAAAAATGTACCCAAATTTGTGTCTCGTGAAAAACCTTTAGACGTCGGTTTGTTAGTTAATAACTGATGTCGTATGTTAAATTTTAGAGGTAATTTTTTTCAACTGGAAAATTTGGATTTGGCAGTCAATTTTAGGCATCGATTTCTTATTAAGGAACCGACGTTAAATAAAAAGTGATACTCGTATCCGATCGCTCTTCACAGATAGATGTCGGTTTTTGTATTCAACTGACATTGTAGGGTTTAGGCGTCAGTTTCTTGTATACAACCGACGCATGTAAATGTGATGTTATAAGCCATTTCTGTAGTAGTGTCTCTCTCAGATCTATACAAGGACCTCGAGTGACAGGGACTGACTGAACTTAACTATACTCAGATTTAACTCTTGTGGAAAATGTACTCTGATGCAATGATATCTTCTTCAATTCCATGTGATTTCCCTAAACAAATTGAGTAGAGGGGTGAGCCTACTCACTCAGTGAATGAGTACTTCAAAGAAATAATCTAAAGCACTGATATAATTACAGATATACTTTTGAGCAATTGATATCAATTATAATAGTAGAAAGCTTTAGAGAGTCTACTAATTGACAATCATAAATATGGCAGGATACTCTAAATATCTATAAGAATGAATCAATATATGAAATGCTTGATTGATCATAAAGAGAACTAATAATTCGGAAACATACAAACAATACTTGAATAACTGTACACACTTGTTTAACCTCTCATTCATTTTATTATGCCCTAATCATATGTAGTGTACTCTACATATGAAGACTCGTAGTGCACTACGATCACACCGTACAAGACTTAGCAGACACACCCGAGAAATGCTAAGTCCGACTACTCTCCTGGTCTACAATAGGGAAATGGCTCTCTGGCCTAAACTGGACTCCTTCTCTAACCTGAGCACACAGGTGGAGAGTCAAGCCACCTCTTGGATTTTCTATACTCTAGTGCCACTAGGACTTCTGGTTGATGTTGGACATTGCAAACTATAATTTAAGGAGACTCCCACTAGGGCTTTGTCCCCCGTGCCACCTGATAGCACGTTCTGACCCTCATATACTAGATGCTGACAGGGTTAGCTCATTTCACCCCTAAGGCACAGACCTCACATAAGGTTTCTACGGTGTTCAGGGCTCCTAAGTCTATTATTTTATTATTCCTATAAAGCTCTTTCTACATTGTACCCTTCTCTTACTTATACTTGACTCTGGTATCTCTACGGTGTCACGTCTACTTATTTGAAGTTATAATACAATATGTATATCATTCTAAACTTGGCAGAGCAGTATATTCAAAACACTATAATATACTGAGTAATCAACATACTATACATGCAGGCAGACTAAAATTCTTAAATAAACAGATTTCATGTCCACTTGGCACATACACACTAGAATTGTGCATATCAACCTAAATCTTGGGTTGTGCAGCTCATAACTCAATTAAGAGTTAATTACTCATCATGACAAGAATTATTAATAATAACTGAGAACATTGATATCATAATACTTGATTCATTGAACACCCGACCCTTAGGGTTTCATTTAATCACCACAAATGCTACAAAGAAAGGTGTAATACATCTATCACATACTTTTCAAATCTTTAAAACACATGATACCTGGGATCTCAATCCCTTATCACATTACTGGGAATTTGCATCCCTTCACATAATTATCATGATTACTGGATCTGGGTATTCAAACCCTTAGATCATCACATAGCATTGTTACCTCTGTAATAGGTAACCATTACCTCTAGGTCCTTAGACCAAGGTATTCATTTCACTGGTTGTACAAGTATTCTCATGGCTCACAAGGCCATCACACATCTTGTCACCTATCACTAGGAAACAACTTATTCACATGGCTCCCATAAAGATTTCATGCGACATAAACATTCATTGAATAAAGACTACTATCAACAAATCATATAAAATCAATATATGTATGAAACCTTGGAACTGAGTTGAATTTGGGTTTCCATGCCATTCACCAAGATATCATGCATCAATAATAACATTGAATAAATAAAGTATATCACATCCCTCTTTACTGAGATAACAAACAAACACTATTCACTTTGAATGAAATCCAAGATAGTATCTAACATATATGTACTATGAATTTAGATAAACAATCATTTATAACCAAAGGGATCTAGATAAGCAATTTTCTCTATTTACTTATACAGTAAATTTCAGTCATAGACAAATTCCCTATATTTCAGTTTACTCTTATAACCTCTATGAATACTTAGGGAATTATCATTAGAATGCATTGAATACATTTATAATATGATTTTATCATCTGAAATTCATTCAAACAAAGGAATAATCTATTTCATAACATTTTGCAACAACTTAGAACAAATAGACAATTCAGGGTTTGTAGTCGCATACTAGCAATTAAAGATTATGGATGAATTAACCAATTTTCGTGCAATATACTATTTAAAGGAAGTTCCCACTCATCCTAAGTTGTGAAAACACCTTAAAAACGTAGCTCATCCCTGAAAATCTCAATCTCATATAAAATCCCTAGCAATTCACCCAATTCCTCTTCCTTTCAACTCGGAAACCCTAAAAATGAGGGATTACGAAGAAAGAGTGAGAAAAGGGGAAGTTTTGATACCATTTTGTATCAAATTAGAGGAGGGACGGAATCTTGATATGTGAGAGAAGATTCACCATTAAATTCTATGCAAAGAAGCTAAACTTACATGATTTCATCATTCCTCGGACCGCAAAACCCTAGGTCAGCATCTCCATCAATTTCTCCTCTCAAACCCTAACTCCCTCTCTCTCTATCTCTCGAGGATTTCATTTCTCTAGATTTAATCACGAATTTTGAGAGCTCCTTGTGTGTTAGGTTGACCATATAGAGCAATTGAGCTTCTTGGGTGATTGCACTTTGACCCCTTACTATACTTTTTCTTATTTCAGCAAATTTTTTCTGTCATAAAAAGGTTTTTATAAATTCGTGTATTTCAGAGATCAAAACTCCTCCAAAAATTATGATAATTTATAATGTTGTTTATTATTACGTTTCAAAGCTTTAGTTAAAATTTGCGATCATTCCAAGCTTCCATTAAATAATTACAAATCGAATAGTTCACTGCTATCCAGAATTCTACAGAAATGTTAGTTATTGTAATTCATCTACTGATAAGGTTTAAATGCATCCGAAAATTATGAAAATTTTAAATTTTGTTTATGATTGAGTTTCAGATCTCCAGTTAAAATTTCATATCATTTGGAGTTGCCAATAAATAACTAAAAATAAAACACTACACTGTTGAAAACACTCTGTCAGCATTTTCATCAAAGTATAGTTCGACCAAGAACCACATTCAAAGAACACTCAAATATTGTGAAATTTTTCTCCAATATGCATGAATTAGTTATACATATCATATCCAAAATTAAATTAAATAAAAAAAATTTAGAAAATATGAAAAATAATTTACCACACTACTATCCTAATCAAATTCCATACTCATGTACCAACAAAACCTTAATTTCAGCCAACTAGGGTTTATATTTCTCAAACCCTAATTTCTCAGACAATAGAACACTTAACGTTCATATTAGGTTTAAAACATCATAATTGAATTATCATCATTAATTATATTTAAGAAATGATCAATCCAATTAAGCATATAATCATCCAGGTAAACCCTAGTTTACCAATTAAGCTCGGATATGGTCATAACGCAAAGGTTGCCTACCTGAAAGATTCTAGTTGTGGGTGACAGCCCTAGCTGGTCCATCGATGAGAGGAAATCGAGATCTTGCTCACTAGAAGGTTGTATGCTGCAATCTTCCGAATTGATAGTGAAGGCTATCAATTTGAACAAAATAGTGGGAGTGATAAATAATTAAAGGCCTAATTATATCGTCAAATTTTTCAATCAATCAAATTAAGTCAAAAGAGTTTTGGACAAAAATTGCAAATTTCCTTTTTGTAGAACAAATGGATGTCAACAATAATCACTTTTCATTATGGTCGGTCCTTGAGAAGGACAAGCTAAATGGGAACAACTTCCACGACTGGTTTCGGACATTGAGAATTTTTCTCACTCAAGAGTGAAAGCTCTATGTTCTAGATACACCAGTGCCAGAGGAACCCACTCCCACCATACCAAAGGTACAAAGGGATGCTTACAAGAAGCATACTGAAGATGCAATTAGTGTGAAGTGCTTGATGTTATTCTCAGTGAACTATGAGTTGTAGAGACAACATGAAAACATGGACGTCATTGAGATGGTTCAACATCTCAAGAACATGTATCAAGACCAAGCACGGTAAGAGAGATATGATGTCTCCAGGGCATTGTTGAAGTACATCATGACAGAAGGAGACCCATTTGGACCTCACACACTCGAGATGATTGGTATGTGGAGAACCTGACAAGACTGGGATTTCCTCTGAGCCAAGAGTTGGCTACTGATGAGATACTGCAATCATTGCCAGAATCTAACAGTCAGTTTGTGATGAACTACAACATGAACAACTTTGATAGAGTTGTTTGGCATGTTGAGGACAGATGAGGAACATATGAAGAAAGACAAACCCAAATCTATGATGTTGACCAGTAGAAAGAAGGGTAAGTCTAAAGGCAAGGGCAAGGGCAAAGCAAAGAAGGGTTTTGATGCTAGCCAGGAGCCCAAATCATCTTTAGCTCTCAAGGCCAAAGGAGGGGTGAACAAGGGAGGCAAATGTTGCCATTGTCAAGAGCTAGGACATTAGAGGAGAAATCGCCCTATCTATTTGGATGAACAAAAGAAGAAGAAGGAGGGATGGAAATCTCCACCTCAGGTATCTTGAAATAAACTTGAAACGCTTCTTTGTCTGAGGTATATGATACTAAGATATGGATATGACATATATGATATGCAGGATCTAAAAAGAAGTGATGGCATTTATGAAAGGACCAAGAAGGAGCACTCATCATTGGAGAAAGTGTTGTTGCCATAGATAGGAGTACTTTTTAGTTTATTTCATCCCAAAGGGCATGTAATAGAGTTATGAACTACTATTTCATTTTGCCAATAATTAGAAACACTTTATTTCTGCATCTTGTAATGACCAAGATGTCTATCAATAAAGTTGATGTTTCAATTTAAAGATATGATCTTTTGTGGCAATGCCCTATTTATCTTGTGGTACTTGGTATGCATAATATAAAATGATACCTAAAAGTTATTGATGACTCAAACAATTAATTATCATTATCATGAGAAATTCATTTCTAGCTTCCATGTTGATGGATAGGCCAGACTTTTTTCGTTGTGAACCATTAAGAGATATGAATGTCTTGGGCATGATGACAAGTCAATCTTCACTAGATGTAGTGGGAGAATGACTATTCTATTAGGTATAATACATATTGATGTATATACATGTCTATTGGAATAAATGTTAATGCTTCAGATGATGTTTAGTGAAATACCAATATGAATATCTTGAAGTGTTAAAGAATATCATAAATGAAGTACAAACTTGGTAAAAGTATTAATTCTTTGATAAGGTTAATGAATGGGATACTCAAACCAAATGTTTGAAGACCTTGTGAGTAATTATGATAGTGTGTCATAGAGAACTCATGATGTCTAAATCAAAGAAGGAATCATACTCTAAAGAGTTAGAGCATGATCATCAAATAACTAACCTTCTAGAATTCGTCTAAAAGAACATTCTTACACTAAATAAAGGAGATTAAGAATCACAAGTGTTGTGGATTCTCACAGTTCCTTATGTAATAGATACACCTCATATATCTAGGTGATGAATTGGTCATATGATGAGCCAATAATCTAGATGATGTTGAGGGACCAGATTTTGAGTCATGGCTTGAGGCCATAAGATCCAAAATGACTTCCGTGTGAACCAATTAAGGTATGACCTTATGGTAACACTCGTTGGGATAAAACCCATAAGTGCAATTGAGTCTTAAGAGTTAAGACTGACATGGATGACATTCAAAGAAAGGATCATGCTTGCTATTGGAACTTGAAGACTATAAGATTTGGAATATGGATATTAAAACCAGATTCCTAGTAGGAATAACATGAGGTTGTGTACGTGACACAGCCTGAAGGGTTTTATTATTCCATTAATGCAAATGCAGTCTATAAGTTACAAGAGATTAATCAATGTGATTGATTAAGTGCAAGCAACTCAAAGCTGAAGTCTTTACTTTGATTATATAGTCAAAAGGTTTGACTGATATATCAAAATAAAGAAGAGATCTATGATTACAAAAATTTAGTGGGAGCGTATTCGCATTCCACATGATGATGAGGAATGAAATGTTCTAAAATGGAAACTAGTGTGGAAATACCTTCTTTAAGGGAAGACAGAGAAATGTCCTATGTGATAGGAATAGAGATCTATAGAGATAGTTATAGAAAACCTCTTGACATGGTAAAGAGATAACATACATTGGCAATCTGTACTGAAGGGTTCAATATGCACAGATTTCGTGGGAGAAAACTTGACCATGTAACATGGAGTTAGTATCTCAGATACCAAGTGTCCCAAATTCTTATGAATAATAGGAACACATAGATAAATATGGATCTATCATGTATGTAATCATCCCATTATCTTGTACTTATTGGACATGACAAGAAAATATGCATTCATCATCTTGTATGTATTGGACATGACAATATGATATGCTCATCTTGTTAACTCATGTGACGAGTGGATGCTTGTCTACTTCCAGTGAGAGTCACTAGAAAACCATGAAGAACTTGTTTGGTACTTATGAAGTACTAGTTCTATGGCAATATAAGGAAGAGTTGAGTGTAAAGAGTTACACTGATGCAAACTTCCAAAATGATAGAAAATAATCGCAAAATATAAAATATAAAGTGAATATGAGTTGATAAATGGAAACATTCTGATTTAAAAGCCATTTAATTCTAAAAGGGAATGTCGAGTATCCTTGTGTTATGAACAACAGAGGATACTATATGGATCTAGAAGTTTATAGAGATGAACTTATAGATATTCCAACAATTGACGACAAGTAGTAATACTAGTCAAACAATGGAGCTAAGTGTTAGGCAAGGAATATCAGATCACATATTATGAAAACTCCATCTCATATGATATGTTCGAAGAGATGTGAAACATGCAATATATCGACTAAAGCAAAGTGTTGCTAACTCATTGTGTTAGCACTGGAGTAGCAGAAACATATGGGACATGTTAGGAGATCACTAAGAATATGACTCAAAGGTGATTGGATCGTAGTGCAAGTGGGATTATGTTGGTATGTATGCCCTGAGAGCCAATCATAGGATAATTTGGATTGGGATACATTATGATTGATTTGATAAATATCAAAGGCAAGCTTCCAATTTATCCTGGTTCAATCAGTTAAGAGATAATGATAGAATAGAATGAATGTCTAGAGAATGACAGTACTCAATGATGTATGTCTTCAGGTTAAGGACCTAAAGAATGAGATCATACGGATGCTAAGAGTTTGTACATTCTTCTTTTGTCCCAGTCAGATGTCATTGTGGAAGGTTGATAGACAACAATGACATAGCAAGACTAGAGTGTGTGTTGGTTGATGACAGAGTCTCATTAGTCATGATATGTGATATCAAACCAAGAACATAGATACATGTTAGAGGACAGTGTATCGCACATACCTACTGTGAGAGTGACACATGGAACCATGACATGGTAGTCCCAGTAATCTCTCATAGTAATGGTGGTGATTGTGATTCTTAGACCTGAAATCACTACACTCATCACATGTCATTGGGTACACTTTGACATCATCAGACGTGGTCCTAAAATATGGATTGTTATAAAGGTGATGATTGGGTGACTTTGACACATGGGGTTTTGACTGTGAGTGATAGATGTGAGATTTGTCCCTCCTGAGAGAGTATGATGTCCATGGCCACTTGATAAGTGAGACTGAGAAAGGCATGTGCATGCATGTGTGAGTCAATATGTGATATTGATGGAACACATATCTTAGACAGTCTGCTTTGGATCAAGGAACATGAATGAACATTGAAAGGATGACATCTCTATGCCTTGAGTTCATTCAGGACATCAGAGACAAAGGAATTATACATTCACTGGAACATCAGTCCCAGACTGTAGGATTGAATGTTGTTCTCCAACTTTCCTTTTCACTTGGGTTGCACTGATGTATGACTAGGCACCACTCTTTGCTTGTGATGTCATAAGCTAGTTATGGACATTCACTGCCAATGTGAAATGGGACGCATAGGGTCACACACAAAGGATTTACCTAGAAGAGGAGTTTATCCATGAATGCTGTTTGGATTGATTACTAAAGGTGTTTAGGTACTCAATCAAATATTCAGTCAATTGACTTGACTCAGAATCATCAAGTTCAAGTGTTGAACTAATTGATTTGAGTGTCAAATTGATTGAGAACTGCATTGATTATGTTCTGCACAATCTAGACCACCAACCAACAGTTCACTGGGTGAACCGATCGGCTCAAGGCCAGTGAGATGACCGGTTCACTTGGTGAATCGATCGGTTCGACTGGACCAAACGAGCAAGGTTGGGTTGTCCCGATTTGTGAGAAAAGTTTTTTGTTTCACTTATACAATTCGATTGGGACAAGAATTGATCTTAGTATTCATTGGAAACAAAAAAGGAAAGTTAATTGGAGGTGAGTCAGGAATGTGAAACGACCAATTCAACTGGTGAACCGATCGGCTCACACTCCCAACCAATCGGTTCGTTTGTGAAACGATTGGTTCAGCTGCCACAGTGCAATCATTTCATGGGAATTCCAAACCCTTCTACTCCCACTTTAGTCTTGCATTGCCTGGGGCTGAGAACCCTGGCCCTAACCCCTCCTATATATAGAGGGGTATTGGGGGCTTCTCAGATAGCACAACTTAGAACATCATTTGCTCTGTAAAGTTGTTGTCCTCTCTGGTTGTGGTAACCAAGAGAGCCCAAACAAGTTCTACCCATCCAAGGAGGAACAGTGAGGGAAAGACAACTACATGGCAGGAACTAATTGTGGAGAGTGTGTCAGTGACTAGTATGTCGACAGAAGGGGATGACTCATTCTAGTATCTTTTAGGACAGGATGACTAGAGTTTCCGGTGGTCCGTGTGGACTATCTATAGAGGCGGGAGGTTTCTACCGCTCAAGGGGATGACTTTCAATCGAAGTTTGGGTCAGGACCAGGATTTGCACAGATGATGTCAAAGACTAGGTGATTGAAGATTGCACTAGCTGTGAGGTTTTGTCACTTAGCAAGCCTCAGGACCAGGTACACCTCGCTAAAACCATCCTTCCTATTTCATAGTCATTGATGCGATCCGTGGTTATGGTTTTGTGGTGAGAGAAATTTTTTGTTTCCGCTGCCTTCTCCCTCACCTAAAACCCAACATATAGGATCTCGTGCATCATGAGTTGACTTTATCCTCTACTATATCAATGAATCCCTTACTTGATTTTCATTTTAGTCATGTGATCGATTCTATGAGCAAGTAATCCTCTTGCTACGGTGCAAGGAGGAACCTTGCTGCTTAGTTTTGTTCTCTTCATTGTATTTACTTTTGTATTACCCTTGATATATTATGGAAAAATTGCTTTATGATTGTAATTCTTATTTGTCCAACTAATTTACATGTTTATCAAATCTTACATGTAGAGATTTTAACCTAAGACCTAAGATTTCATTTGTTATGTTGAATAACCATTTACAAGAACTTCAGATAAGTGTTTTATGGGCCGACAGGTAATTGATCTCTAGGTAACGTGATGGTGTGCTCAGAATAATGTCAATCTAGTTTAATCCTACCCCAAAAGGGGAATCTATTTGGCCTAAGCATATGCATGTTTGTGCTATTTATGATGGAGTGAGAGACTAAATCATAGGTAATAGTGGTGCAACTCATCAACCATAGTATTTTCATACATTGATATTGTGTTAACCTGGACCTCTATCTCTCTCCTCATGTATGTGATATACACTTCACCTTCACTCTTTTTCTCAATCTTGAATTCAAATTCTTGATTGAATATGTTTTGTCACTTGATTGGTTTGTCTTAAATACATGTGTCTTATGGTGACACCCAATTTAACTTAAAACCTAACTTTCAAATATACTACACATTACCCTCTTCATACCAATTTTGATCTCCTATAGATTTATTTTGTATCCTAATCTTGTTTCGATGGGGTTATAGCACACTCTCACATTTCCAATGGATCTAATTTTGCTCAATTCTTAGCTTAGATGAGAAAGTTATGCACCTTTAAAATCATGTCAACTTAATCTTGTTTTGACTTGCTTAAATCATTTTTAACCCTTATTGTGCCCAATGTGATGCACACGGCAAAATTGAGTGGGTATTCCCTTTGCCCGATCTTCTATTTGGGCATAATTCCCTTATCCAATCATGTTTCTCCCAACCTTGTATCACTCGATCTCAGCATCTTAATATCCACCCCACAAATTTCTCCTATGAATCAATTACCTCCCCCTTCCTTCATACCCTAATGTTGGGTCTTTTGCTGCTACCATACCAGGTAACCCCTCTGTCAGTCCGTCACCATTCTAGCCTCCTATTCAATCCATTTTCTTCCTTTCTCTTCGTCTCATTCCTCCCTTTCTTTTCACATCTATCTCTGATCATCTCACTGTCATTTTTCACCATGTTTTGAGCTTGCGCATTGTAGTCATTAGAGCTCCAGCAAATCTCAAGATATCACCTAGAGTAGCAACCAACAGCTTGAGAAGCCTTCTTTGGGTTCCTCATATTATGGCACACCTCAACGGTCTCTTCCCTAGTGCTTTGGACCACTGCCTCACATCATGACACCCCACCAGAAGGTGACATCGTTGCCGCTCCTACTATAACGTGGAGGCATACCCGCAAGGTATTGAAGATGATGGGGTGGTGGTAGGATACAAATCTAACACTACATGCACCCCTATCATGTCCCTACTACTGGACTAGCCCATAGGAGACCTAGTCTTCAACAACTAGGCGTAGATCACATGAACCACTGGATCTTTGATCCATGGTTGTAATTGCAATATAAATAATGGTAACCCCCATTGCCTCTATCTCTATAGTTATATGTCAATTCTTGTAAAATCCATAATTGTCAAACCACTTGTCCAAATCAGTCAAATACATATACCATTTTGTTGAACTCGATGAGTTCTGCAACTAGGCTTAGTTTTGTGACTTGTTTTTGCTTTTGATCTCTCTCTACATGTTCTATGTCATTTAATGCTCAATCTTAGTCCTTCATTCGCTAAAAATTAATGTTGGCCTAACATCAGTCAATTGAATGTCTAGATACATCAGGATTTGAACTTTATCTACTTTTATACCTTGAAATGACCCAATGTTCCTTAAATGACCTGAAATGGAATTTATTTCTTATGGTTACTTTTCTAATGCCTAACCTTTATTGAATATGCCCTAAATCCTTATTATTGATACAAATCAGTATGTTTTTTGCATGTTATACTAAGATTTTATTTTTTCATACTTAAACCCCCACCTTGACTGTATGATGTGATATGGAATATGGAATGTATTTTATGTAGACTTTGGATATTAAATCTTGCACATTTCTCAAAGATTGATCTAATTCTACTTGAATCAATTATGTGACCTCTATATCAGTAGCCCTACATGCCTTGTGCCCCTAACTAGTATGTGGGTCACTTTTTACACTTTTATGTCTAAGTAACATAATCTTGACCTGAAATGTAATCAAGTTTGCATATTTATAATTGAAAATCTAAATCCATGCAAATATTTCCCTAATGATCATCAGTGTTATATCATGATCTCAAATCAGTAGCTTGATGATGTTTATGAAACTTGAGTCAAGTAAATCCCATTTATACTCTAATGCCAATTATCTTGCATGATTATGACTCAAGATGACTAATTTCACTATGTTAATGCTATATTGCTTGAATTGTGTGATCATTCCATATAAGATCATGAAACCATAATTATATGATCCCTAATCTTAAGTTTGATATGTCACCCTAAGTTTAGATGAAACCAAAAAGTATGATGTAACATGATAATGGTAATACATGACCTAGTTTGGGATATTAATATGAAACTGAGATCAAGGTTACACATCCAACCACCATGATAATGATTTGTGGGACATTATATTCCTAATGTTGATTCAATTGTAGTTACTATAAATTCAAAATTTGTAAAATGACCTAATTGCCAAGATCTAGTCAAAGCTTGCTATATTATGGTTTTCTAATCATTTGTTAATCTTGTGATCTGATCAAGGTACGCTTATCCTCCTACTGGCCAGACTAGTGGTATTGAACTTGCTTGTATGCATGTGTGATTAAAGTGCTTGGCTTTATATACTTGTTTAGGCTACTTGTTCCCTATGATAGTATGTACATTTTTCTTGAAATATGTTGAACAAACCTTGAACATAATTAAACTTGTCCTTTATACAAACCTTAGTGTACCTGCATGTACTCTCGGGGTAAGGGAACAAGGCATGTTGAAATAGGGTTATCTCATTGAGTTTTTTCTTGATGTCCCTCACATAGAAACAAGGTGACACTTAGGCTTTGAGCCTTATATGCCCCTCATGGACCCATTCCATGGGACGTTAGTCAATGGCCATGAAATGTTGTTAATATAATGGAAATGCACCAAAACACACTTGCATCTTAATAAGAAAGTCTTTAATATTCTTACTTTCTTTCTTGATGTTACATCAAGTTTTTTCAAGCATATATGTTCTCTTAAACTTGTGAGTTTATGTATTTTTATAGGGTACTCAGCGCAGTTGTGTTGATGTGTACCTATTTTATGATTTTAAGTATTAGGTCTGTTATGACTCTTTCTATGATCGTTACTTCCACTCTACTATGATAATCTTCTACTCTTTTTCTTGGAATCGTCTAATATCATGTAAATGGAATTCATATGGGTTGTAATATGGGACTAAGATCTTGTTAGGTACTAGTTTAGTTTTTTTTTATATGCCATGTTGTCTCTTACCTTGTTGTTCTTTGTAGTTTTATTCATGCATATGTCGTGTGATCCATTAGAGGGACGGACACCTAGGTCCACTCACCTTTGGTTATAGCCATTAGGAGTGTGGACTAGTGTAACAAATGATTTTATGATAAATGGTATCAAAGCAATAACATTTTCTCTATGTATGTTTAATAACTCAATTCCACATACCTTAAAATATTCTTCTAGCATCTCATCTATTCTATAAGGACTATCCTAAGACACCTATTAAATGATTATTATTAGCTTATCATCTCCTCATTTGATTGTTTTACTTCTAACTATCAATCCCATGATCTCTCAATTATGGGTACCTTATGTGCGGGGAAAGCTAAAAGTTGAATGAATTGGTAAAATGTGAGTAAAATGATGATGATGCCATGATATGAACTTTATTTTAAAAACTTGATTATGATTAATGGCAAGTACTCTCAAATCTAAGAACTCATGTATGGCCCTTCAGATCATGAAAACTCAACTTTACCAAAAGTAGACCACATGCTTTCTAAGTTTGAGGTAGAATGATAATAATCTTGATAAGATGAGAAAGGAGGATTTGTACATTATACCTCATGTTCAATGAGGTCCCTATTTGATTAAATCAATTTTTCCCTATCGTCGATCAAACCTAAACATGATTAAGCAAAGTTTTCCCCTATTTTGACATATACCATGACCATGCTTTGAAATGACTATGTCTTTGGACTCTCAAAACCATGATGAAAGACTTCAATAGAAAATTTTCCTCCACTATTGATTACTATTCCTTTTTGTAATCTTGATAATTAATGACATTATGGATATAGATCTCAATCACGTCCTATTATGACCTAACTCTTAATATATACCCTTACCTTGATCTCAAAAGTTATGGATTCCCTATTATGATCTTGATATTTAATATTATGACTCTATGAAGTAGAATTTGATAATAGATACTCGCCCTATATGGGTATGCTTGGTTGTTGATGACTAATGTGCTAGACTAAGGTGGTATTTGACTTATGACTCACCTAACCTAGGTCACACCCCTATTATGACTAGCTCTAACTTTTCATCTTGTTGATTAATTAAATTTCAGAAAGGTAACCCCTTGCATCCAATTTTGATTTATTGACCTAAGTTTCTAATAGGTCAAATTTAAGATGATGGTG
This sequence comes from Alisma plantago-aquatica, assembly GCA_963693085.1. Taxonomy (NCBI): domain Eukaryota; kingdom Viridiplantae; phylum Streptophyta; class Magnoliopsida; order Alismatales; family Alismataceae; genus Alisma; species Alisma plantago-aquatica. Next base: position 669,165,982 of record OY856410.1, read on the forward strand.
ACAATGAAATTTGAATCTCGAATTGATGATGATCTTGAAATATGATGATGTTGACTATAGATTGTGGTTGAATTCCTAGAAAGACCTAAGTTTCGATCATTCGTCAACCTTGAATGTTGTGATAATGAACTCGATATTGGTATCTTAAAATATTACTCAAATGTTACTAGAATGTTGCTCAAATGTTGCTAGAATGTTGCTTAATTGTTGTATACAGATGAATGATCACACCTATGGTCTAGGTAGGAATTCAAACCCTAACTTTATAATTATGGGACCTATGACTGTGATATCCAACATTGACTCTCCATATTGAATAAGAAATATTGACTCGTGATTCTTAATATCAATATTGATTTGACTCCTATGATCACCCTATTTGGATCATGAGATCACCCTTGATGTACGATTCATGACTTTCAAGTTCCCAAATCTCAAAAATTGTGAAATTACAATGTTGATTCACTTGATTTATGACTTGGGATGAGCTCTCATGTGGACTAGGCTGGGACATTCTATTGATTTTGAGCACTAAATCATGATATTGAAAGATGATGTTTGTCTGGAATTGTGGAAATATGGAATCCCAATCATGGTCATATAACCCCACTTAGGCCAACATAGAATCTGTAACTCTAAATGTTTTGAATGAAAGTCATTCTTTACTCTTGACTCTAAGGGATCTATTCATTTGACCTAAAGTGTTTATTGGATGACCTCTCCCAATTTGTGACTCATGTGATGATATTTCCTATTTGATGATCTATGTTTCTATGTGTTGAGTATGATGCTTGGTTTCTCAATTTTGAAACGGTATCGATGTCAAAGGAATGTGAAGTTGATTATGATATGGAGTACGAAAACCCAATCTCAACTTATGATTTGATTAATTTTGGGGGGAAATCCTTTTAAAGTGAGGAGGATGTAATAACCTAGACCTCTCTCTCTCTCTCGCTTCTCATGTATGTGATATGCACTTCACTTTCACTCTTTTTCTCAATCTTGCATTCAATTTCATGATTGAATATGTTTTGATACTTGATTGCTTTCTCTGAAGTACATGTTTCTTGCGGTGACACCAAATTAACTTAAAAGCTAGACTGTAACTATATTACAGATTACCCTCTTCATACCAATATTTATCTCCTATATGATTCAATTTCTATCCAAATCTTCTTTTGATGGGGTATAGCACACTCTCACGTTCCCAATGCATCTAATTTCACTCAATTATGAGCTTGATCAGAATGGTATGCTCCTATGAAATCACATCATTTTAAACTTATTTGAACTTTTTTTAATTATGTTTACCCTTATTGGGCCCAATGTAATATGTGCGACCCAATTGAGTGGGCGTCCCCTTGGCCTGATTTGCTATCCATGCTTAATGCCCTTAGCCAGTCATGTTTCTACCAGCTTTATATCACTCGATCTCAGCCACTCGATGTCCATCCCATGGATTTCTCCCATGAATCTATGGTCGATGGATCTCCCCCTTCCTTGGTACCCAACCGATGGGTATGTCTCTTCCACTATGCCACTTAACCCCTTCATCAGCCAAAGTCCCCATTCCAGTCTCCTATTCAACCCATTTCTTCTTTTCTTTTCAACTTGTTCCTCCTTTTCTTTCCCCCTCTTTCTTTGCTCATATCACGGTCATTTTATGCCATGTTTTGAGCTTTAGAGTTGTATTCATTAAAGCTCTAGTAAAGCTTGAGATCTCACCCAGAGTCGTGACTAGCATCTCTAGAAGCTGCTTTCAGGTCTCACACATCACGGCTCACCTTGACAACCTCTTCCCTGGTGCTTTGGACCACTACCTGACATCATGACACCTCACTAGCAAGTGACGTCTCCGTGACTGTTGGCACAGCACACAGGCACATCCGCAAGGGATTCAAGAAAATGGGGCGGCATTTGGATACAAATCCAATGGATCATGCAACCCCTCTCCCATCTTTGTTGCTGGACTGGCCTAGTTGAGACCCAATTTATGACAAATGGGTGCAGATGATGTGGACTGTTGGATCACTAATCCATGGTTGTCATTGCCACATAAATGATGGTACCCCCATTGCCTCTATCTCTATAATTATAGGCCAATTCTTGTAAAAGTCATAACTCTCAAAACACTTAGCCAAATTAGGCAAATATATATTATATTGTTTAACTCGATGAGATCTATAACTAGAATTGGTTTCGAGACTTGTTTCTACTTGTAGTTCCTTTGATACACTAAAGATGGTAAGTTTTGATCTCTATCTACATGTTTTATGTCATTTAATACTCAAGCTTGGTCCTTTATGTCGTAAAACTTGATGTTGTCCTATTATCAGTCAGTTGAAGGTCTAGATACATCAAGATTTGAAGTATGTCTACTTATGTACCCTGAAATGATCCTATGTTCCTTAAATGACCTAATATGAACTTTTAATCTAAAGGTTACTTTTTTAGTGCCTAAACTTGGTTGAATATACCCTAAATCGTCATGCTTGATCCAAATCAGTAAATTTTGATGCATGCCATACCAATATTTGATTTGCTCATATTTATACCACCACCTTGATCGTATGATGTGAAATGAAATATGAAATGTGTTTTATGTAGACTTTGGATATTAAATCTTGCACCTTTCTCAAATATTTATCTAATGATACTTGAATCAATTATGTGACCTCTAAATCAGTACCCATGCATGCCTTGTGCCCCAAATTTTTGTGTAGATCATGTCTATACACTTTTTGGCTAAGTAACCTAATCTAGACTTGAAATGTAATCTAGTATGTATGTTAACAATTGAAGATCTAATCTCATGCAAATCTTACCCTAATGATCATCCATGCTATATCATGATCAAATCAATAGATTGATGATGCTTATGACACCTAACTCAAGTAGTTCCCGTCTATACTCTAATAATGGTGACAATCTTGCATGATAATGACTCAAAATTACTAGTTTTACTATGTTAATGCTTATGTTGCTTGAATCGTATGATCACTCCATGTAAGATCATGAAACCCTAATCTTGCGATCCCTAATCATACTTGTGATGTGTCACCCTAGGTTTATATGAATCCAAAAAGTATGATTTAACATGTTAATGATAACACATGACTTGGTTTTGGATATTGAAATCAATGATGGTATGAAACCTAGATTTAGGTGAGACATCCAAGAACCATGATAATGATTAATGGGACTTAATATTGCTAATGTTAATCCAATTGTAGTTACTATAATTTTAGGATCTCATGACCTAATTGCCAAGATCTAGTCAAAGTTTGATCTATTATGGTTTTCTAATGAGTGGTTGATATTGTGCTCTAATCAATGTAAGCTTTATCCTCCTATTGGCCAGACTAGTGGTATTGAACTTTCTTTTATGCATGACTACTTAAACTGCTTGGCTTTAAATACTTATTTGAGCTACTTGTTGTGTATGATTAGTATGTTTTTTTTGACATCTGTTGAACAAACCTTGAACATAATTGAACTTGTCCATTATACAAACTTTGTTGTACATGTTTGTATTTTCGGGGTAAGAGCACAAGACATGTTGAAATAGGATTAGCTCATTAACTTATGTCTTGAGGTCCCTCACATAAAAATAGAGTGACATTTAGGCTTTGAGTCTCATATGCCCCTAATGGACCCTTCATGTGGGAATTTAGTCAATGGTCATAAATGTTATCAAGTATAATAGAAATGCACTTAAAACATGCTTGCATGTTAATAAGAAAGAAAGTAATATTTTTACTCTCTTTCATGAAATTACATTAATTTTGCTAAGAATATATGTTCACTTAAACCTACAAGTTTATGTATTTTTATAGCATACTCAACACAGTTGTGTTGATGTGTACCAATTTATGATTTCTTGTAACATGTACAGTATGACTCTTGCTATGATCGTTGCTTCCGCTCCACTATGATAATCTTCTACTCTTATTCTTAGAATCATCTAATATCATTAAATAGAATTAACATTGGTTTCAATATGAGACCAAGATCTTTCCATGTACTACTTTAGTTCCTTTTGATATCTCATGTTGTCTCTTACCTTGTTGTTGTTTTTAATTGTATTCATGCATATGTTATGTGATCTATTCTACAGACAGATGCCCATTTCCATTGGTCTTTGGTTGTGTAGCCATTATGAGTGTGGACTTAGGATAATAAATAGTTCTGTGACAAATATATACAATCTTAATACATACATTTGTTATTTGTAACTTATATTAATCACCAATTCAATCTTGTGTTAAATACTAGTTCACACATGGTTACTTTGATAAATTAATCATTTAAAATATTGTCCCTTTGAGTTCAATCTTGAACTATACTACGTGAGATCTTTCTATTTGCAGGTGAGGATCTCATCCGTTGGTTAATATAAAACCTAGGAATTTCACCATTGGGTTAATTATTAGTGTGATCATCAGTGCATCACCAGCCTTGAGGAACTACTTGCGTAGGCATTTTGTACCAAAGTGATTTGTCTCTTCGCTTGTGTACCTAAGATCAGATGAATTTAGATTATCAAGCCAGTTGATATAACTATCGAGGTTATACATGGCAAGACATGTTGTAGACAAGTAGTTAGTTAGACAATTTAGAATCGTGAGTCAATTCTACATCTTGTATTGTGATATGGTGGCTTGCTACAATTCTTTCATATGTCATACATAATGTGCGTTCACATTTAATAAATTGAATAAAAAGTTAAGAAATGAGATCCAAAAATTAGAACTTGCAGCTATTCTTTACTGTGTGATTGATTGATTTGCAGTATTTGTCTATTTTGGTTCAACATTTAATAGTCTTGTTTGTATTATAATTGTTGTGACCATTCAATACATAAAATATGTATTATCTTGTCTACTTGATAGAAAATCCATTCACTAAGTTTGTATATTTCAAACTATTGAATGACGATTTAGGTAGACCTATTGATTATCTAGATAGAAATATATTCAGAATAGACATTCGTTCGCATTGTTTAAGCGTAGAATTAGTCTATGTCAATCCCTATCTACTCTAGGTCCCTCAGTGTGAGAAAGAAAGAGTTGTATAAGTTAAGTAACAAAACATATAACATCTTTTCTTATCACAGTTTGTAAGCATATATTTCATGCATTGAATATATCAAGTGATGAATAAGAACACATCTTGTAGCTCGATTAGACGTTCAATGTTAATGTGAAAAGATACACAACTATGTGTTTTACCTAGCAAAGGAAGAAAAAGATATGCAGACATGTTTTTCATAGCCAGTTTAATCACCTCATTTCCTAATGGAAAATCTACATAAAGATTGTGAAAGTTGGTTTGGGATTCCCCATGGGCAATAACTTAAATATGCATTCCATCTTTGAACTGGACATTTTATACTAACCAATATAGGGCGTCAACCAGCTGGGCTTAGCACATTTTTCCACTTAGGCCTGCACTTGGCCCGCACTTGGCCCACCTAGGGATTGGGAAACGAAAATGTTATGGTGACGTGCCCCACACACGGCTTGCAAAAGAGGTAATACTGCTTGGGCTGGGGTGGTTTCCCTGGTCGGGCCCTTTTGCTTCTTCTTTTTCCCACGTGGCAGATCTGCAGACACGAGCACAAAAATGAAAGTTATGAATAACTTTTAATCCATAATGAATTTTTAACAAAATAAAAACCACTAGACTCGTTGTAAAAATTCAAATCTAACAAGACCAATATTGATATATTTTGAAAAAAATGATATGCACACTATTTTACAAATATTGTGCGCATTATATTAAGATTTATGCTAATTTATTATTTATGCACAACATCTAAAGAGTAGGCACATTCACACTATAATTGACGCATTAGCACCGTAATTGGGTGTTTACTTGTGCACATTCACACTATAATTGACACATTAGCACCGTAATTAGGTGTTTTTCTACAAATACTAGGTGCATTGTGTTGAGATTTTTGCTAAATTGTTATTTATGCACATATTCTATTTAAGATTTGTGATAATTGTTATTTATGTGCAACATCTAAGATGTATGTGCATTAACACTATAATTTGGCACATTCAATCAAAAGTGGGTGCATTTAAGACACTAGTACGTGTATTCATCAAAAGTGGGCACATTCAATCAAAAGTTGTGAATTCATGACAATACAAATAGGCGCATTTACCACATAAGTAGACGTATTTTCCAGACATGTGCATTTGCCATACAAATAGGTGCATTTGCCATACAAGTAGGTGCATTTGCCATACAAGTAGGCGCACTTGTCATACGTGGGCGCATTCGATCAAAAGTTATGCATTCATGATAATACAAGTAGGTACATTTACCAGATAAGTAGGCGCATTTGCCATATAAGTAGGCATATTTGCCATATAAGTATGCGCAATTGTCATAAGTGGGTGCATTCAATCAAAAATTATGCATTCATGACAATACAAGTAGTCACATTTACCAGATAAGTAGGCGCATTTACCATACAAGTAAGTGCATTTTTCATACAAGTATGCGCATTTTCCATAAGTGGACGTATTCAATCAAAAGTTATGCATTCATGACAATATAAGTAGGTGCATTTGCCATACAAGTAGGCGCATTTTCCATACAAGTAGGCGCATTTGCCATACAAGTAGGCGCATTTACCATAAGTGGGCGCATTCAATCAAAAGTTGTGCATTCATTACAATACAAGTAGACGTATTTACCAGATAAGTAGGTGTATTTGCCACACAAGTAGGCACATTTACCATACAAGTAGGCACATTTGTCATAAGTGGGCACATTCAATCAAAAGTTATGCATTCATGACAATACAAGTAGGCTCATTTACCAGATAAGTAGGCGCATTTGTCATACAAGTAGGCACATTCGCCATAAGTGGGTGCATTCAATCAAAAGTTGTGCATTCATGACAATACAAGTAAGTGCATTTACCATATAAGTAGGCACATTTGCCACACAAGCAGGTGCATTTGTCATATAAGTAGGCACATTTGCCATAAGTGGGCGCATTCAATCAAAAGTTATGCATTCATGACAATACAAGTAGGCGCATTTACCAGATAAGTAGGCGCATTTTCCATACAAGTAGGTGTGTTTGCCATAAGTTGGTGCATTCAATCAAAAGTTGTGCACTCAGGACAATACAATTAGGTGCATTTACCAGATAAGTAGGCGCATTTTCCAGAAAAGTAGACACATTTGCCATATAAGTAGGCCGTTCGTCATTAGTGGGTGCATTCAATCAAAAGTTATGCATTCATGACAATACAAGTAGGCACATTTACTAGATAAGTAAGCACATTTTCCATACAAGTAGGCACATTTGTCATAAGTAGGCGCATTCAATCAAAAGTTATGCATTCATGACAATACAAGTAGGCGCATTTGCCATACAAGTAGGCACATTTGCCATAAGTGGGCGCATTCAATAAAAAATTGTGCATTCATGACAATACATGTAGGCGCATTTACCAGATAAATAGACGCATTTGCCACACAAGTAGGTGCATTTGCCATACAAGTAGGCGCATTTGCCATAAAGTAGGCACATTTACCATACATTGTGTTAGTTTGCTATATATGCACATACTCTAAGAAGTATGCGCATTCACACCATAATTTAACACATTCATATCATAATTGACGTTTCTCTACAAATATTAGACACATTATGTTAAGATTAGACACATTATGTTAAGATTTGTGCTACAAGTAGGTGAATGGTTATTCAATTAGGAGCATGTATCACATAATTAGTTGCATTTGTCATACCAGTAAATGATGATGATGATGATGATGGTGGTGGTGGTGGTGGTGGTGAGCATACAAAATAAGTTTTTGTATTTATTTCAATATTAGGCGTATTAACATCATATTGGACGTACATTTGTTATGATGTGTTTATCTAAAAATTTGGCGCATTAACACCTTATTGGGCACATTACCTGTCTCATTTTATTGCTTTTAATTCCTCATTATTTTTTGGCACATTACCTATCTCATTTTTGGGCACATTACCTATCTCCTTTTAATTCCCCATTTATTTTTTTAACAATATATCAACATTAGTCTTGTTGGAATGTAGATTTTATAAAGATTCGGATGCATTTTATTTTATCAAAAAATTTCTTATAGCTTAAAAGTTATTAGCAAAACAAAAAATAAACAAAAAAATAAAAAAAAATGACAAGTGTGGCGGGTGGGGACCGGGACATGTGGGGTGAGTAGGTGCTATACTGCTATTCCCCCGCGTCTACAGCGCCTAGGGGGGATGGGGCGTCTCCAAACTTAAGCCCAATGGAAAGCAATAATAGGATAGACTGGAACAGTAAATCCGAAGAAGCTGGCTGCTCATAGCTCATATTGACCAGGCCGGCTCTGGAAGTTGCCGCTTAACCAGAGTAGCTTTTCTTTTTACGGGCCTTCTATTCTGATATACTGTCCCCCATGAGTTGTCCTCCATCCATAACTTTGGGAATCTAATTTCTAACCCCACTTTCTTATTGGGAATATCTGAGATTGGGTTTGCTCATGAACAATCTCAAGGGCGTTTCTATTCGGCCCCGCGTGACATGAACCCATTCGCCATTCTTTCCCACATTTTTGGTATAAGACTGGGGGAAGTTCAGTAAAGAATTTGTAGGTCTGAATGTTCAGCTTGCTTCTTTCAGTACGGGAAGGGGTGTGTGCAATCAGACTCTAAAGAAGTTGACTTGTGTATCATCTTAAAAAAAATACATTTCCGACTTCCAGTCGAAGTCTCAGTCGATTTTCTTTTCCGCCGACTTATACTGTTCATCATGTTACATATTTCCAAATCGTAGAAAAGAATATGGCTTCATTGTTTTTTTATATAATTTCTCACCCAACCAAGTGTACGAGACCTCTGCTCCAGCATTGGTCTTCCTCCAATCTAAGCGTGCTCGGCAAAAAGCTCAAGGCCGCAGCAGCCTACAGGGGTCATGCCTGCCTGCCTGCCTCAGTCCTGACTCAACATATGCCAATTTGACACCTTGATAGAGTAAAAAACTTGGAGGCGGGTGAAGTTTTGGAAGGGAGCCAAGACACAAGGGCCATTGTTGCCAAGCCCAAGGAAGAGAGTAAAATGAAGAAAAGAGAAACGGAAAGGAAAACAAGAAGACAGGGTTTCTGTACTGGCAAGACTTGTCTCTTTCCGTCCCTGCAAGAATCCCATGGACCACGAGGCTACGATAGCCCCATCCTAATCGTCCTTATAGAAGCGCTAGGATCTCATCCCGTGGCACGAACACCTGATCTGGGATAGAGTGAGTGAGCAAGGACGAGGTGGGAATTAGAAGGTTTCTTTCGCTTCTATTGACGGTAGGTTGAGGTGAGAATCCTCCTATCAATCTAGCATTAGACTTTAAACCACTGTGGGGGCTCATTTATACCAAACAATTGGCTCCACGTCCTAAGCTTGTTGTGGACTTCTCACTCACTTATTGGGGGGGTGGCGGGGTGGTAAAGAGAAGGAAGTTGTGGATTTGCATGTGATCCGTGAACAATATAATAACCAAAGGCTAGCTAGGGGAGTAGAAGTGGATAACAAAATAAGATTTATAACCTTTGGCCTTTTGTTCTTTGGAAGGGTTGGGGGAACATGTAATATAGGTTTCTATGATACTTTTTCGTCAATACCGGTATATCTGCTTCTGTGAGTGCGCATGTAATCCTACTTCTCTCTTATTTTCCCCAACAAATAAAGGTGGAGATGTCACATATATGGTTGGATTTTTCTGAGTTGGAGTTGATGGAAGGACGACAGATGGTTAAAGCCAACCGCAAAGACCAAACACATTGGAGACCTAGCCAGAAGCCATGATGAGTGCATGGATCTTGTTCTTGGGTCGTCCGCCACCTCTTCTTCTTCCTCCCAGCTGAAAAACCGTGTCGTCACTAGAATCAGAGCATAGAAGGCCTCCATCATGAATGATGTTCTTATAAACGGTTTGTTGAAAAATAATGCTATCTAAGAAGATGAGGTAAAAAAATATGCAAGCAGAAGAGAAACGAAGAATTGACTGTAATGTCCTCCAACAGGATGCACATTGATGTTCTCCAGTGTCTGACACCTCCCCACCTGTCTGTGCGAGAAGCTTCTGCTTCATACGCGAAAGAATATATAAGGTCCAGGCCCTCGAACACGATGTTCATGTACACTTACAGCTGAGCACACGTTGAGCTCACTTAATTCAGTCAAAACAGCGCATCTTCTGATGGAAAATGTGGTCTTCAGCTCATTATACAGCTCACAAACTACTCCTAAATGATATATCCTGTGAACTGGCCCTAATGTGGTCCTTTGTCGGCCAGTATAGGACCTCTAAACCTCTACTCCATAGTTGTGACTTGTGACATGAGGTGGTGTCCTCGGCCCTAAACATTCCAAACCCATTTCCTATTACTAGAACCACATCCCAAAGCTTGGAACGGCTCTTTTGAAGAAGAAAAATGTCCACTCTGGCTCACAGGCTCACAGCTAAGCCTCCACTCATTCCTCACAAGCAGCAACCGATGAAATGTTGTAGGGAGGGAACACATGCCCAAGAACCAAGCATCGAATTCCATGAAAATATTAATTATGGCACCTCTATCCAAAACAAGGAACTTATTGCACAGCTGTTAGGCCCTTTTAAGAACAGCCATATGGTGGTTTGTTTCATATGAATTTATAGTACTACCGACGAACCCATCTTGTGACGGGACAACCTAAGCAAGAAAATGGTCGATCGTAAGAGTACAGGGTTTAATAGTGAAAACTACTTTCCATAAAGGCTGGGAAGATTAAAAAAAACACTAGAAAAACAAAAAGATTGAGTCACTTTAATCTGAGAAACAGAACTACAATCCAAAGTTCGCTGGCCGCACAATCTAACAGAAAAAGTAATCACATCCTAATCTTCGTCACAAACTTTGTTCATTATGGACTGACAGCCGTGACCGTGAGCCTCCACTGCCATGTGCATGACGTTATTGATTATAGTTGCTTCCTGTTTGAAGACCTCTCCATTCACGAAATAATGGATCACCCTCCATGGCCGTGAGGTTGTTGTACAGAAATACCCCCCCCCCCCCCCAAAACCCCCAATCTTGAGCTCACACCTCACTCACATGAGCCTGAGTCGTTGTATGTCTTTTGTAACCCCTATGTTTGCTTTGTCGCAAAGGAAAAATTCGTAAAATCCAGCATTTGCTGGTATACAGACAATGCGGTAGAACCGTCACCAGTTAAAATCTGTCGGACGCCGCGAATCCACCAGAGCCCGCCTTCTGCGCCACACATTTTCTGCACGCCGGAGAACCTCCGCCCCCATTTATCTCCGTCCGTTGCCAAACCTAATCTGTAACTATACAACTCTTTTAAAATTAGTTTTTTCCGTATACATGGATTCCTTAAATGCAGGATGTGTCGTAATCCGGTTGAATCCTGGAATCCAAATGTGCCCTCAATGTGCTGTCCTTTCTGTCATTTTTCACAAGCCATGCACATATCTCACATGTTGCGAGCCTTCAACTGTTATGCCTTGCAATCTCGTGTTGCATGACACAACCTGCACAACAGCTGTGATTTGGTCAGCTGCTCCAAGCTCCTTGGCCGTGAATGTATCTTAAAGGGTCATTTTGTTGTGTGAGAGTTGATTGCTCGGAAGTTAACTCCTTTGTATGACGGATCCCATCGTGTCTTTTGCTTGCTCCTCTGGATACACACACTAGCAAGTCTCCTCAACCATTGTAACTAATACTTCACTTGATGGAAGAAATATGTAGGCACTCTCTATGACCGACAGAGCAAGTGGCTTAAGTTGTATCCTGGTGAAATAAAATCACCACATGTATCAATGGAACTAACATGGCATCTACTACTTTTGAACATCATGGCATAGTCCTCAACTCACTTTCTTACCCAAGGAGTGCAACGATTTTTTTTCATGTAGTCCATAAAAGGAATTGCCCACATGAAATCTTCACTAAAGGGGTCATATTGTTTCTTTGGTCCCTTCCACACAGGGTTTTTACTTATGAACCCAAATGTCATGGTTGAATGCACAATTATATTTTTTATTTACCATGCAACTATGTTGTAAATTCCTCATAATTGAGAATAAAACATAGAACAATAACTTACCTAGTTGAAGCTTGAGTCCCATTAGGACTATTGACACGGTGAACCTGGCTCAAGATTGTCGCCCTTTGACCCATCAAAGGATATACAACTAAACATGTCACCTAAAGTAGTTTTGATCACCCTCTTCAAACATGTGATGTGCATTGTTGCATACCTCCTCAAACATGTTCTTCTAGTCATCTATACTCTTATAATGCCCCACAACATCTTCATTTTATCCCTAAGTAAATAAGAAGTGAAGGCAATGTCTGATATATCTCTCTCCATGTTTCTATATGTAATGCTTCCCTTGGTCATTACGATGGCCAGTCAGTAATTTATATGATGTATGGTTTTCTAATATCTTATGTTGAGATAGAAAATGTATCATGATGTTGTTCCAACCTTGGAACATCCACAATAAAAGGAATATTCTCCTATATATATGTAGCAATCATACATTACTTTGTTATTACTTCCTCGACTACACAATATGACGAGAATAATTCTGATGCACTCATCTTATCATAAATGAAATTATATGGTAGTAAGTTGTTGACCCACACCTACTCATAATATGAATATAAAATGTTTTTAATTGACCTAGAGAATCTATCTGGTTTATTAATATATGTCTATGGAGGATTGAAGATCCTCATCTTCTCAAAAGGGTCCAAAAAGTTATGCATGGTAATGTTATGATCCCCATGTCTTTAGAGTTACTTTCAAGGGTTGATTTTTTCATTCAAAAGGCAAGAGGAACAACTCATTGCATGATTTCCTTCTATTTCATTGTGATTGCTTTAATGTATTCATGTCTAAAGTGAGAAATAAAAAAGTTGATTGATTTGGTTACTATCATATACCTCATACCATTATGTGTCAAACCTAGTTCTACATCTTCCTTTGGATTTGTGTTGAAACGTTACATCTTGATGATTTCCCTTCAACACTTCGAACTTGTTCGTGTTCAAAGTGTAGCATAATATTTCTTGTACATCAATTTACATGTATCAACCCCAAATATGATGTGATGTCCATTTTTTCCACAATGATCCAAAAATAACATTGATCCCAAGTCTAGAACATAAAAAGTATCCCTAGGAATGATGGTTTAGCAAGCATCCACCTCTATGTACATAGATTGAATTACACTATCCTGACTCACTATCTTTACCTTATTGAAGTATTTATTCTTCTTTATTGCAAAGAAACGCTAACGAGATGAACAATGACATGTTATTGAAGTATAAAAAAGACTTTAAATGAAATCATATACATGCCAACACTACTTGTGGATCATTATCCCAACATCCTCCTTACAAAAATTAATTATCAGGAATAGCTAGGGCTTCATCTTGTTCATTGACATGTCACTTTTTCATATTTAGATGGTTTTACTACCACCTAATGTGCATAGCCTTACATAAAATCATCCTTTTATATTTGAATTCAAACAATCATTGGGATTTTACCTCAAAATAAGCCATGTTGCATCTTTTGTCCCAATTTTGAAAATCAAACCGTCCAACGATTGTTTCCCTTACAACCTCTCCTATAAATATGTACATGTTGCATGTTGATATTTACCTAGTATGTCATCTGTAACATCCCAGGATTTGAGGCCTCGGATAAAACACTCTTAAAAGGAATGATTGGAATACCCATATCACCAAGGTGCACCTCCTTTTCTGGGAGCCCATCACTAAAGAACTCTATAGTTAAGTGTGCTCAGCTTGGAGTAGTAATGGGATGGGTGACCTGTCAGGAAGTTGATCCTGGCATGCACGTGAGTGAGGACAAAGCACGCAGTTAAGGCTAGTGGTGGTCTGTGGGGACATTCGTCATTTATAAAACTCTACTAGAGCCTTGGGTAGTGGGCCCGGGCATTACAACATGGTATCAGAGCCCATGGTAGTCGAAATATGGCTATTTCAGTTTTGTCTCCCTAGTTAGAACCCTAGATTTGCATAGTTACCCTTAAGTTACATGTTTGCCCTAGATTTGATCTATGTTGATGATAGGTTGATTTAGGACCCTATAGTTTCACCTTAGAGTCTTGATGAATAAAATCTTAAAATACTCATAACTAAAACATGCATAATTTGATGTTGTTTAGGTTTGCCTTTAGGCAATTATTAGGACATGAAGTTGAAGCAAAGGTGTCTAGAAAGAATCAGGGTTTCGGGGGCTGGCAATATTTTCCTCCGCATCACTAGCTTGGTTTACGAGGACTCCTGTGCCCATATGATACCGGCCTGGCCTGAGTTAATATGAATTGCCCAAAATAGTTTGCTTTTAGGCAATAGTAACCTTAGACTTCTATGTTGTATATCTTTGGGAACCCTAAGTTTCATGTGTATGATTACTTGTTTGAGGATGAATACCAAGATAGTTTCCTTACGTCTCTTAGGACCACATGCTTGAATAGTTTATCCATAGAACCTAGACCTTGGAGTTTGGGTGTTTGGGAAGATATCAGAGTGCACAGTGGAAGCATGATGGATCTTGAGTATGGTTTAGTTAGACTCATCCTTTAACCCTAATGTAGTTTGGCTTGATGGGTCGAACTCTTTAAGAGGTGGAGTATGGTTAGTTGATGATGTTTGAGTGGTTAGATTTCGTGGATGAAATCCTCTTTAGGGGGATGGAACCCTGTGATATCTTGAAATATATCTACTCTATCTTTAGAAACCCTAACCCCATGAATAGGAGGTTAGTATGCTTGGATATTTGGTCGTGACCAAATATAGTTATAACCTAACATGCTTGTTTACATATTAATGAACATGTAGTGGTCATCTAAGGAATAACTCATATGCTTGAACCCTAATGAAGACACAATGCACATAATATGAATATCAATAGTAATTGTCAAGATGTAAGATGTTGATCATGTCATGAACCTATAAACCCTAATGATATGATGAGAATGGTAATTGTAACCTAATGCATGCTAAGGATGGATAAGTGAAAATAAGGGTCATGTTGACCTAAACCCTAACTTGTAATAATCTAACCCTAATCTATACATCTTTAATGCCTTTCATGATACATTAATGATGTTAAGAGCCATAATCAGTTAACATACTTTGATACACATAAATGATATATATAATCATCTAATCACATATTAATCAAGTCATCAATATAAAATGCAAGTTACCTTGTTATCTAATACACATGTGATTAGTCACTTAATGTGAATCAATTCATTAATATGTAATATGTCCCACCTTGATCATTAAAATACAGATAATGGCTTCAATATGAATAAGAAGTGAATAAATATGAGAAAATAATTAATAATGACATTAATATGAGCAATAAAGATAATGTGACATTGTGACAATGTTTAATATGAGTATAGGTGACTAATGTGACATGAATTGGAATAATTGTATGCTTAACTAAAAATTTGATAGAGTGTCATATTTCATGTAAAATAATTTGTTATAATTAATAAAGTGATAATATGAGGATAAGGAAGTATAAATCCGAATTATTAAGGACAATGATCAAATATAATAATGAATGTTGAGATAATTGAGTAACTCCTAATTGTAATAAAATCCTTAATAAGACTTATGGGTGATGTTATATTATTTTTGGATAATCCTAGAGTCATTAATGCATGAGGAAAGAGAAAATATGATTTGAATTATTTAATCTATTAAAAGTCCCCAAAATGCAAAAATAATTCTATATTTGGATTCTACACGTCAAAATCAGTCAGGATGTCAATTTTGGTAAATTTTGGAGGTCGTTTGCACCCTCAAATAGGAAAAGAGAAAAAGTTAAATGATTAAATAAGAACTTTAATCCGATTTGTATTTGGCAACCTAATAAATATCACGCGCATGGACCGTTGGATCTTAATCCAACGGCTCGCAGATCATCTCCTACCTTGAGTAGGAGACCAGCGTGGGTGAATAGTAATTTATGAAATTTTTTATTTTTCAGATGACCATATCTCCCTCATTTCTCAACCAAATCACAAGTTCTTAGGCTCGTTATATTCCTTGCGAGATTTCGCACAACATTATCCCAAGTGTTTAGTATTTTCATTGATTATTTGAGCTTTCCCAAACTGACCAAAACCTCTTCTCACACCACACATACATGAATCCTAACACACACCTCCTCACCTATAAATACCCATATCCCTAGGTCTGGCATCATCTTAGAAACTCAAACCTACAATTGATTTTACATTTCGTCATCGTTTGGACCCTTGACTAACCACCGATGTTTCCTAGCTTGCGGCACCCCTTGCTCTTTGTTTTCTCCACCTTCGGCTAAATCAAAGGTACAATTAGCTTCATCTTAGTTTCATCTTTCTTTTGCATATCTAAACGTCGAGTTTGGTTGAGTATATCGATTTTGCCCAATCTTGCCAGAGCAAGTTGCTTGCTTACGCATAGCCATGGCTACGTGCTTGGTTCTCCTGTTCTCTCTCTCTCCTTGCTAGGATGAAGTGCCTACGTGGCATATTGTCATTGGCCAATATTTGAAAATTCATAACTCTTAAACCATGCATCCAAAAATAAATCTAAAATTTGTTCTTGACTCAGAAAAAGATTGTCTATCCATTAAAAATTGTTTTCAATACCTGGTTTTGATTTTTTTGAGTATGTGTTTTTTAGGATGATTTAATTAAAAAAATTCACCAAAAATGCATCTAAAAGTCTATATCTTCAAAATACATAATATTATGTGTTATTTTGATCAGAAAATCCTAACTAAGACAATGGTGATGTTTTCATAATCTAATTCGAATGTTTGCATAAAAAGTTAGTAACTTTAGGGTTTTAAGTGTTTAATGAATGAATATAATTCTAATACATAAACATGGTGTTGATATTAGGAAAAGAGGAACATGGAATCGATTAAGTGGTGCAAGTTGATAATTAGAATCAATATTAAAGGTATGTGCTTAATACACTTCAGTTGGGAATATTTGTGCCTTGACCTACTTTTCAATAGTGAGGCTTCATTGAATCTTATTTCTTATACTCTTGATTCTTTTGCTATTCTTGCCTCATAATCAGTTTTGGAATATTGTTCTTGGGTCTTGGTACCCCTTTGTCATGTTCTGTTTAAATGATGTTATTACTTGCCATCGTTTCTAGCATGTTGATTTTATTAGACTAACTAGCTATAGTAGTGGTACTTATGTACAACCACCCATAGTTGGGGAATGTGTTATTTCTTCCTAGGGGAATGTCTTATTCTCCCCCACACATGAAATATGTGCAGGTGACTGGGAATGTGTTATTCTCCCCTCACCCTTTGGTTGAAGGTTCGGTAGGTTCCTCAACCCTACTTAGTTAAGGTTGTCAATATTAATCATACATGCAATCCTTTTGTGATATGTTGTTTATGGCAAGCATCTATTGAAAGCTTCTTTTATATATATACGACCTCATTCACTTGATTGTCTTCATCTTATGATGAACCCTAGCATGCTTTTACATGCTTTTCTTATCTTTCCATCTTAGAATAGTTTTTGTGACACATACTTTTTATTTTCCTTTCCCTTTTGATAGGTGCTTTCCCAACCACCCAGATGTGGAGCAAGGTGATGAATAGGACTTGAATATCTTGGCTTTGGCTTGGACTTAGTTGATGGATATGTTGCTTGGAGACAAAAGTGGAGTAGTCTAGAATTCCCTCTATCTAGATCCTAGTTGTGTATGATGATGTAACCCTAAAAGGGAGATTCTTTATGTATCTTGTACAATCTTTTATGAAATTGAATGTAGTCAAAAAAAAATTATTTCGTTGCTTTCCAATGTGTTTTGTTTACCATATTTTAGTAGAGGGTGTTACATCATCTCTTTCTATAGCTTAGATTTTCTAATACTCGCAAGTCTTGTATATTTGTCTAAGGATCCCTACAAGAGTTAGTCATATGGATCATTGTGAAATTCTATTTTGTTTTTTCTTTATCCATGTTTTATCTCTACAACTATATGGATTTCATCTTGATTAGTTTAATTAAAAATATGTTGTGTATTTGTTCACGTGCTTGCTTTATATGTTATATTCTTTGCTTGAGTTTTGGTTCAATGACAATTTTAAATATGTAGACATGAAAATTGATTGTTTTTAGGTGGCATCAATCAAAGAATCACAACATAAGCATATATTTTTTCATATATCTAAAGAACATAGTGTTTGAATAGTGTTTAAATCAGTTCATGATGGTGTTTGATGATATCTTGATTTCCTCTATTGATACATAGCAACATAATAAGTATCTTCATTTGTCTTTGTAGTTGTTGATCCAACACAAGTAGTCGTAAAGTTTATCAAGTGTGAAATTTGGATAATCTAAGTTGCTTTCCTTGGTCATGTTATATTTGTAAAGAAGATTTTGTTGATTCAAAGAAGAGACAATCAGTGTTTTAGTAATGGAAAACAAGATGTCGATCAAAATTTGGAGTTTCATTAGTATAGACGGTTACTATAGACACTTGTCTAGGAACTTCAACTCTATAGTTATGCCATTGACTAGGCTAAAAGGGAGTTTGTTTTGTCATGGATATTGTTCGTGTTATCTCTATTTGTTGAAGGGCAAGTTGACCTAAATACATGTGTTCATTATATGAGAATCAGGGAAAGGATAAATCATCTTCTATGATGCTTTGATGAGAGATCTTGGTTGTGTGTTGATACAAGATATAGAAATGTCACTAGTATATAACCGACCTTTAGTGTCGGTTATTTAAGGCCTTTAGTGTCGGTTTCTAAGCGACACCTATGTGGGCGATGCTAAAAGCCCAGACGTTATGCGTCGGTTCAAAAACCGACGTCATAACCCTTCGCCCGCCACTGAAAATGCACCAGCAGGGCACTATAGGCGTCGGTTATTAGATAAGAAACCGATGCCATAACCCTTCGCGCACCACCGAAAACGCGCCAGCAGGGCACTATAGGCGTCGGTTATTAGATAAGAAACCGACACCATATGCCTTCACGCCACAGAAGGGTGCCATCTTGGGCACTATAGGCGTCGGTTATTAGATAAGAAACTGACGCCATATGCCTTCGCGCCACATGAAATAGGCTTCGGTTATTTATATAAAACCGACACTATAACTATGTGTGTCGGTTTTATACAAATAACCGACGCCTATTTTTTTTCTGGCAGTCTGCAGACCTGCTGTATGGCTGGTCGCAGGATGAGAAACCTGCAGTTCAGTTATGAACTGCAGGTTTTACGACATCCATTGATATCAGCCAACAATAGGCCACAAACCTGCAAAATTAACAACAAAAATATTCACATTTAGCAATGCAACCTGCAGTTCCATTTGATTTTCACATTTAGAAACATTCATGTAGCTAGCAATCTGTAGTTCCATTCATTTTCACATTCACACATATAGAAACATTCATATAGCAACCAACAGTTTCATTCATTTTCACTCAGACACATGTAGAAACATACAGACATGTAGAAACATTCACACATATATTATAATTCAGAAATTCATTTACAAAATATCATTCTTTAGTCATTATTCGCTATCAACATCCCAATTATATCTTAAATCCCCCACTACTTGTATGGTTGTTGACCATTCTTCTCTTACTTCATTTAATTCTCCCGTCGTATAGGGAGCATGTACATCTGGTAAGGCATTTCCTGTAGTGTGGTCAGTTGTAAACACCTGTAAAGAGAATGATGTATATATAATTCATGAGCTATAAATAAGATTGATATATTTCATATTATCTAATGAGACTATATAATACATTAGCAATACAATCGATGTCCATTGCGGC
Organism: Alisma plantago-aquatica; assembly: GCA_963693085.1. Classification (NCBI taxonomy): domain Eukaryota; kingdom Viridiplantae; phylum Streptophyta; class Magnoliopsida; order Alismatales; family Alismataceae; genus Alisma; species Alisma plantago-aquatica. The sequence continues at coordinate 669,185,912 of OY856410.1, forward strand.
ATATTTGATAATCATGTGCATAAATCGCATCACATAGTATCCACATGCACATCCGTTGTCTTGTGTAGCACACTATAAATTCAAACATACAAAATATTAAAAAATACAACTAATTAAGCACTGTTCACATAAATAATATATACATATATTGCAGTCGGGAACTTACTTTCACGTTCTACCAAATTATTGGCTGGTTCTTTTTCATGGGGACCTTTCCTCTAGCCTTTTTGAACTCATCAAAACCCCTACATGTTAATGTAACACAGTACATTGCATAATTAAATAGTAATGTAATAACATATGTTAACGAATATGAAAATGAAATATTTCTCACCGGAATAAAGCCATTTTCATTATGTGTCCATATTTTGTATTCAATTTACTCCCCTTAGGATCTAGATAATAGACAGTGAACGTCTCGAGGACAATAACCAGTAACTCCCAATGCATACCACTAAAGGTAAAAAAGTTAAAAATTAATAACTCAAAATCCACAATAAAAATGTAATTTTCTTAAGTCCAAATTATAATAAGCAAAGTAAACTTACTTTACATTGAATGGAGCCATTATCATTGTCTTCTTATTTTGAGAAAAAATTGATAAAGCCTCACAACAGTATTGTTGAACTGACGGAGGGTCTTTAGCTACTAGACTAATCAAAGATGGAATCAAAAATCCTATATGTTCGAATGCAAAATCTGCACATATCTTGTCTAAGTAGCTGCAAAATATGTATTAATTACGCATGCATTAATAAATAAGAAACCAGATCACCAGATCCTACACAAGGTATATGGATGTATAAAGAAGATCTCACCTTATCCATATCTCTATCATAGATGTATTTAGCCAATCATATCGAAACAACTCCAAAATATCTTGTATAAATAGTTTGCTTTCGTATGATTGACCTGCAACATCTGAATCTATAGAAACAGTTATAGGGCAATTTATATCATGTTCGTCTAACCATATTTCCATACCCCTACAGTTAGGACCTAACGGGACAGTTAGGTCATGTGGAACCCAACTGGGTAATGTAGGAGGTGGAAGTGTAGGCCTAGATGTTGTGGGTGTCTTCTTTTTAACCTGTATATATATAATAATTTCAGATCAACTGACATCATATACACACACTAACAATTTAACGTAATGTAAATTTACCATACAATTTCAGTAAAGATGACATTCACTTTTAGCCACAATATCACTCCGCCTTCTGCCTCACCAAGCGTTTCACAATCTGGGTGGGCATATGGCAATGGAAGATCCATCCACTTGGGGAATATATGTACCGGGCTCACACGAATCCAACCAGCTCGTAATGGAGACCCGTGAAACATTTCCCCTGGTAGGTATGGGTAAGCTGACGCCTCTGCAATGACATATTCATTAACTTTTAGACGGCATGGCTTCAACCCCTACAAATTTTTGTGTAAAGAATGTTATATACATATATACATATCATCTTGGAAACATATCATCTTGAATTAAAAAACTAGTTACTATGTCATAAAAATACTTACAGCGGATTTGCTAGGTGGTGGGTCTACAGGATTACTCCCAACCTCTACAGTAGGAGTAGAGCCTGCAATAGGAGACACGATAGGTACTGTCTGGTAAGTGGCAGTCTGAGATGCCTGCCACTTTTTCATTGCTTCTTCGAGTTTCCTATCAAATAGCTTATCTACCTATACATGGATAAAAGAAACGTCAAATTCTAATTATTGAATTCTCTTTTACAGTAACATCTACAAGGAAAAAATATATTACCTCTTCTTGTGAAAGTCCCACTTTTAGGACATGTTTGCACTGGGATGGCCCAAAAAAAGTTTTGATGCCCACACCAGCTCCTGCAGCCCTAACATGTTCAGGATGCTCTGGGTTACCCAGAGCAACTGTCAATTCATCCCTTGTGCCCTCAGGGATGAACTTGCCTTGTTTCCTCAGCTCGTGCATCTCCCGCTAATCGCCAAAACAAAAATTTGTAATTAAGTAAACACCACAAATAATCAATATTCGAACGATTGCTGTAAGAGTTGTATTTTACCATTTTTGTAGCCGCCTCAGCAGTTGCGGGCTTCCTTATTTCTCCCTTCTTATTTTGCCTCCCAGCTATCCAGATATCATGGTGAGGCAGAGGTGTGCTACCTATAGTGAAGGACTCCTGAGTAGCAGTAGACTGAGCAGTAGCCTCAGACTGTAGTCTTTGGCGAATGCCTGCATACCCCTTTGGACCCATTGTGTGGTCATGCACATTCAGTGCACGCCTTGATCTTTGTGCCTCACTGAGGGCCTAGTTAGTATGCACATTAATGATTTGGTTAGTAACAATAAATGTTAATCTTGAATAGGTGAATACAACATATATTAATGAGATTGGGGCTGACGCCTAATACCTTGAATTCATCTGTTTGTCTTGAAGCAACAAACACGTCCCATTCTTCTTTGTCCAGGAAGTTCCACTATTCAATGGCTGTCTTCTTCCTCTTGTCAGCTTCTTTTATGTATTCTCGAGTGAGATTTGTCCTATAGTTCCTTAGGACTCTCCCACAGCGTTGCATCACGCATTTACGATGTAGCTTTTCATCCAATTCAAATATACTCTGCAAATTAGAATTGCTATTAACTAGTATCCAAAAAATTAGTAATCTACATAATAGAATTGCAAATTAATAATAACTCACGCAGAAATCCTTCCATATTACGTCTTTCTTCTCCTTAGAAACTTTATGCCAAGAATCTATCTATCTCACAACCGTAATGGCTACGAGTAACATACCCAAGATATGAAACAAATGAATTACGATTCACACCAGATGCATTTCCTGCATCATCAAAATCCACAACTAGTTTGGGTCCATTGCCCTTTTGCGCTATTAACTTCTTCATCATAGTGATGCCCCTTCTCCTGTCAACTTTTTGGTATTGCTGATCAAGTGCCTCAAGTGCTTCAGATGGTACATGTGCATCATCAACCTAAAATTTGACAAAATAAACACATTTACAAGATATAACTATAAATGGACATATAGATATAAATATATGATATATTTTTAAAACTTACATTGTGAGGCGGCGCATTGATGTCCTCACCCTCACGGTAATCATCAGCACGGTCATCAGGAGAATGCTCAGCCATCTGAAAATTCACATTCACATTGTAAAGTTCACATTGTAAAGTAATTCAAATTGTAAAGCTCACATTGTAAAGTTCACATTCACATTGTAAAGTAATTCACATTGTAAAATTCACATTGTAAAGTTTACATTCACATTGTAAAGTAATTCACATTGTAAAGTTCACATTATAAAGTAATTCACATTGTAAAGTTCACATTCACATTGTAAAGTTCACATTCAAAAAAATAAAACATATAAAAAAACATTGTATAAACATGCCTCTAATATTGTGATTTTTTTATCAATTAACAATCCTTCATTGTGATCTCCGCGCTCATACAAGTCATCATTAGCTTCAATATTTGCTGGTGTTGGCAACCCAACTGAGAATGGACTGGAGTCATCATACTTATCATAGTACTATTCTTCATCTATAGGATCTTCAATGAACTGTCTTTTACCATGAAGAACAACCGACTATTTATCATTTGCAGGATCATCGATATAAAATACTTGTTTCGCATGTGATGCCAATATGAATGGTTCATCCTTCTCGCCAATCTTTTCAAAGTTCACTAAAGTGAAACACAATTCATCCACTATAACTCCTTTGGTGTTATCAACCAAATTACATTTGAAGAGTGGAATTCTGAAATCTATGTAGTCAAACTCCCATATGTCTTCAATGACACCGTAATATGACATTTTAGCTTCATGTGGACGCTTATCCTTTGCACTTGCAAAAAACATAGTCGATGCTTGAAGGGTGACCCCACTACTTTGGATGACACTCTTATCATCTTGGCGCTTTGTGTAATATGTGAATCCATTCATGTCATACCCTTCATAAGACATAACAGTCAATTTTGTTTTAAAGGCGAGGCATTTGATAGTTTCAGTAATATCATCTGGTGTTTGAGATAGTTGATGTAAGACTTTATTTTCAAACCACTTAATAAATGTCTTGTTATGCTCTCTAGCAAGCCACATTATATTGGCTCGAGGATATTGTCTCTTGATGAAATTGGTATGTTCCTCGATATAAACGTTCACTTCATCCATATTGTGTAAAATATACAAGTGACCTTGTTCCAACTGCTCACGGCTGATTACTTTCACACGTGATCCCAAAATTCCTTTGCCGAATTGCTCGTCAATATTCTTGTCATTATCAGGAGTGTCATTACCACTGAGAAAGTCATTGCAAAAATCCATAACCTCTCTCGCCACATAACCCTCGATAATACTCCCTTCAGGCCGATAACGGTTTCGAACATCACTTTTAAAAATGCTCATGTATCGCTCAAAGGGATACATCCAATGCAAGAAAACTGGTCCCAACATTTTCACTTCCCTAGTCAAGTGGACAACAAGATGTACCATGATATCAAAGAACGACGGAGGAAAATACATCTCAAGCTGACATAGGGTAACAACCACTTCTCTTTGCAATTTATCGAGAGTATCAAGGTCAATAACTTTGTTGCACAGACTGTTGAAAAAGAAACAAAGTCTGGTGATTGCAAACCTTACATGCTTCGGCAATATAGATTTAATTGCCACAGGCAATATTTGTTGCATTAGAGTGTGACAATCATGAGATTTAAGACCTATCAACTTCAAATCTTTCATTGATACCAATCTACGGATGTTGGATGAGTAACCATGTGGCACCTTAACATTTACCAAACATTCACAAAAAGCTTTCTTCTCCTTTCTAGACAATGTGTAACAAGCGGGAGGTAAGTATGTTCTCAGATTTCCCATTTCACGAAATTCTGTTAATTCTGACCTTATTCCCATTTCACGTAGGTCCAGTCTAGATTTTATCCCATCTTTAGTCTTACCTGGTATATTCAACAAAGTACCAATGACACTATCACATACATTTTTCTCAAAGTGCATGACATCGATACAATGCCTGACTGTCAAAGAACTCCAATAAGGAAGATCCCAAAATATTGACTTCTTCTTGAATAAAGATTTGTCACTATGTGTGGCCATAGTTGTTGGCTCTTATCTCCAAAGTCCGAGATAAACACATAAACTTCGAAGTAAACATAGCGGAAGCGATTCGTTTAGCAGCGGAATACCAAAAATCAACGGAAATTAAGACTTTTTGAGATAAGACATTGAAACCATAAAAATTCCTTTCATAGATTCAAGATAAACTGTTTACATCTCTGTTAATTACGTCTTGAGTAATTAGACACAACATGCTACAAAATTTCAAGAGACAAATCGAAACTCAGACCATGACTCCAAGGACCTGAGAGTACAGAGGACGCATAGAACTGACTATCTATCTATATAACTCAGCAGTCTGAATCTCCACCTGGGATTTACTGCTGCTCTGGGTACTACTGCTGCTGATATTGGTCACCTGGAGATTGGTCCCTTCGTCCTTGACGACCACCTAAAAAAAAAATTGAAATCTACGGGGTGAGACAATTTTAAAAATTGTCCCAGCGGGAGTTATAAATCTTTGCCAGAAACATGATTATTACAAAATAAGAGAATAACAGTACACAAAGAAGTCATATATATATTTTAAGAGTAGTTAGAACAATGTTTCACATATTGTAATATATTCCTCCTACTAGAAGAAAAGCATCTCTAAATCAACCCACATATCTCTTTTCTTTTAGAAATAAAAGGACATGTATAACATTTATTTATTATAAATCCATCATCACCACACTGGCTCTCTTCAGGCTTAGATCATATATCCATCACCTGGCATTATAATAAGGGATATCATGGCCTGTAGCCATACCCTTTTCTACAAGGTGTTAGGATTCCAAAACCACAACATAACTGTATGATTAGTACACATGAAATCATACTTAACCATACTCAAGTGACACAAGGGTTATTTACATTCATCACCCCTAAGTCTTCAGTTAAGCCTTTCATAGGATTATCTTGTAATAGAATTTCACATAGTGACACTCTATATTAGGATCACATTTCATAATTTAACATAGGGATATCAATCCCTAAACATCTTATCACTAAGAATCCGGAAAGTGAGAGTCCAAACCCCTGGACTAATTATAACATTTATTACCAAGAACATCTTATTTTATCTGGTCATCTAAATAATATGACCTTTGATAATCATCAGCACATATTACTCATGACTCATTCAACCTATCAAACTCATAAGTTATCACTTATCAGATAACATACATGTTCTTGAACATTTAAACATTAGCATAGCAGCTAAGAAGGAAGGATACTAAATGTAACAAGTCTAACTTACATCAATTACCATTTTCTCAATTCTCTCATCACAAGTCATCTGTTAAGCATGACCTTGATGATACTCATGGCTCTCACATCCCATCAATCTCATAAGATGCCACTATCAAGGCACCATGATATATCACTATTCATAAAGCGGACAACATGCTTTCAATGAATATAGAATCATCATCCATACCTGGATATGATCATCCTCATATAGGAACCTGCATGGTCAATTTAAGTGATAACAGTAAATAACTCATTTAAAGAAGTTGTATCTCCCTACTCTTACAAGAGCTAGGTTTCCCTGAATCTCATCAATTAGGGTTTACTATTCACCTATTGGTGAATTGATCTCATAACATCATCATGTATGAGATACATCATCATTAAAGCTGCTAGATAAGATTAAGATTCACTAAACATCATAATTAGGGTTTCCATGATCTCACATAGGTGGATCATACCCTAATCATGCACATTCATGTGTATTGAAGGTACTTTACTTAAGTTTCCACTATAAAAGGGTACTTTCTCTCTCTTATGATACTTTATCTCTCCTCTTACTAGTAAATGGTGATAACACCACTCTAGATCAGGTTGGGTTAAGTCCTCCTTGATTAGCATAAGCCAAAACATCATTAACATGTGATTAGGGTTTCATTAGAAAAAGGTATTACTCAATTAAACCCCTCAAGGGTATTTTGGTAATTTAACTCATGATCACCATCATGGGTCAATTCATTAATCACTTAGTCCCTTAATGTTCTAAGTTACCATTAGGGTTTATATTAGATCACCATTGAACCAATTACAACTTCAAGTGATTAAGTATAAATAACCTTGAAAACCTCCAAACGGTTTCAACCTTCAACCACCAAACGATTTGAAACCGTTTGGGTGCGTTGACCGTTTGCTAGGTTTGACTCCAAGACCGTATGACCTCAAGGTCGTTTGCCCAAACCGTTTGGGTGCGTTGACCGTATGCTAGGTTTGACTTTCCAAACCGTTTGAGCTTATACGGTTTGAAACCGTTTGATCAACTTATCTTGAGATCGATTGGTCCAAACGACCTTGAGATCGTTTGAGCCCAAACGGTCTTAAGACCGTTTGGACCCCAATGGTCTTGAGACCGTTTGGCCTCAAACGGTCTTGATACCGTTTGGATCCAAATGGTCTTGAGACCGTTTGGTCCAAATGGGCTCAAACCGTTTGGACCTCCAACATGGTTCAAAAGTTACAAAGGTTTATGATTAAGTATGTTGAAGCCCTCAATTGACCTAAGCCATGTTAACCACTTATAAATTGAGTCAATTAGGATGAGACTCAATCAATTGGACACCAAATTAACCCTCAATTGAAAGCCAATTAGGGTTAAGTCCATCTCAATTAGAGTTTCAAATCGGATGGTCATCAATATTCAACAATGTGAATCAATTCCAGGTTGAACCTATCAATTGACCTCCAATTGGGCCCAAACATGGCCCAAACGGTCTTGGGATCATTTGGATAACCTCCAAACGGTCTTGAGACTGTTTGATCATGAATTCATCAAAATCTAAGTTGATTTGATAGGGGTTGAACCTTCATTAAGTCATAAATCAGCAATTTAATTATTTCAACAACCCACTATAATTGGGCCCTCAATTGATCAAATTACCTTAACCCTAGACCTCCAAACGGTCTTGAGTTGACACCAAACGGTCTCCAGACCGTTTGGATGAGTTACAAATGGTCTTGAGACCGTTTGCCCATCCATCCTTTGGACTCTAGTTAAAAATCATCAAGGTTTGATCTATTGAGTTGATCATCACATCAATACTTAATTGCAATATGATTTGGTACCTTTGGACCTTCAATTGGTCAACTATACTTGACCCCAGACCTCTAAACGGTCTTGGGTGATCCCCAAACGGTCTTGAGACCGTTTGGATGATTCCCCAAATGGTCTTGAGACCGTTTGGGCTAATCAACCCAAAATCACTAATTAACTCATTGGAAATTCAGCACTGATTACAATTAGGGTTTGCCCTATTAATCATCCTTCAACTCATGACTCGTTTGGAATTAATCCATAAACTTTGGTGAGTCGTTAACTAACATCATTATGAACAGTAATCCCAAACGGTCAACGTTTGGTCAACCATCTTAAACGGTCTTGAGACCATTTGCCCAAAAAGGGCAAATTAAACAGATTGAAAATCAGAACTTAATTCAATTGGATTTGCTAATTAATTTGCTTATATCTCACGATTCCTTTGGAGTTAACCTCTCAAATTTTGTGGGTGATTAACCTACATAATTATAAACAAGACTCCCATACGGTCTTTTCTTGGTCAACGCGACCAAACGGTCTTGAAGACCGTTTTCCTTCATACGACCCTGAAACCGTTTGCCCACCAAACGGTTGTGTAAACCGTATGGGCAATTGGTTAGGACCGTTTAGTAAAGTGGAAATCCGTGGATAAGCATAGGAATTAACGCCCTTATCTTCTACCTTAAGAACAGTAGTAGTTCTTCACAATTTTGCTTGCAAGGATGCAAGGGAAGATAGGGAAGAAGAAGAACTAGCAACTATATGCATAGAAAAAGATGTATAATCAAAGCATAAGGTTTAGAGTTATAAAACCCACCTAAAGGTTGTTCCTTGAGCTCCAAGCTTCCAAGCTTCAGGTCTTTAATGGCGTCTTTGAGCTCCACAGGTAGGCCAAGGTGAATTCTCCAAGGAGAAGTTGGAAAGGAATGGCTAGAAAGATAAAGCTAGGTGAGCTAGCCATGAATTCAACCTTGAAAACGAGTTTTCTCCATGAATTCAAGCGAAAGGGATGATCCAAACTTACCTTGAACTCCCTGGTCGTTCTCCTATGTTCTAGAGCTCTTCCTTAGTCGGTTTGAGCAAGGGGGATAAGAAATGAAAAGAAGAGGATCGTTCCCTTGCTAAGTGGGGAAGGTAGTATATATACTTAGGTGAAATTTCAACATAAGAACATATGTTTTCCTCATTTCTCATCTAAGTCCTTCCTTTCTTCTTTGCACGTCCCCACATCTTATTTCTAAGGACAAACTCCTTCTAAGGTCAAGAATTGAGGGCAAAGAGGATCAACCCATCACTAAAGCATACACATAAAAGGGCTATTATACATACACCTTGATTATTCAATCACAAAGGTGTTCTTTATTATATGATTATTCAAATGAAGTGACCTTTTCATCATTTCTCTTCTAAATGATGCCAAGAGTCATAAAAGATATTTTAGATGATGTATTTTACAAGTTGCACCCCTCAAATTGGGTAAATTGCACTTTACACCAATTTAGGGTTTTCAAGTACAGGGGTTGCTTCCACAGCTGCACCTTGGTGCTCAAGCTTGGGAAATCCCTCAAACTTCATCATAAACATCCTCATGATGTCTCAACATCAGAGGAACATCTCAACATGTGCAATTTGCAAGTTAATCCCTTAACTGGGTAATTTGCACATAGATCCTTGTATTGCAAAACAATACTACAACATTGTTCCTAGGGGACATGAATGGAAACATATGTTCCTTAGGGGATTTTATTACCTGCTAAAAGATAATTACAAGTGTTTAATTACATATTTAGGCAAAACTTCTAGGGTTAGGTTATAACCCAGGTTAGGGATGTTACAATAGTACATTGTGATCTCTTACCAAATTCATTGACAAAGTCTTTTATTCTTTCATAAACAACCACCCCTGGTATAGATTTAGGTGCACTCTGTTCCTCATTCAATCCATTGAATGATTTGCGCTTCCTACGATACAGATGGAATTTTGGAAGAAACCTTCGATGACCGAGATATACAGTCTTACCGCCATGTTTTAGTCTTGTTGAATCAGTGTTCTCTTCACATATAGGACACACTTTAGCTCCTTTGACACTATATCCAGACAAATTCCCATATGCTGGATAGTTATTAATAGTGCAAAACAACATAGCATGCAAACGAAATGTCTCTCTTCATGAAGCATCATAGGTCATCACACCTTCACCCCAAAGTTTCTTTAAGTCATCAATCAGAGGTTCAAGATAAACATTGATGTCATTTCTAGGTTGTTTAGGGCCCGATATCAACAACGACAGCATTACGTACTTATTTTTCATACACAGCCAGGGAGGAAGATTGTATATAATAAGCATGACTGGCCAAGTGCTATGTTGGCTGCTCAATGTCCCGTACGGATTCATCCCATCTGTACAAAGCCCAAGTCTTAGATTCCTGACTTCTTCACCAAATTCAGGGTACAATAGATCAATCTTCTTCCACTGTGGGGAATCAGTCGCATGTCGTAGGATCGCATCATTATTTTTCTTAACATTTGCATGCCACCTCAAATTCTTCGCATCTATTGGATTGGCAAACAAGCGTTGAAACCGTGATATTATAGGTAGATACCACATCACCTTGGCAGGAGAACCAGTTTTGGACTCCCCCGAAGTCGTTAATTTATACCGTGACGCACCACATTTTGGACAATCTTTCAAATCCACATAGTCCTTTTGAAATAATACACAATCATTCGGGCATGTGTGTATCTTCTTGGCATCCATTCCCATTGGGCACAACAATTTCTTTACCTGGTATGTTGAGATTGGCAGCTCGTTTCCTTCAGGAAGCATTTCTTTCAACAAAGACATCAATGACGTGAAGCTTTTGTCGCTCCATCTATTGTTAGCTTTCAGCTTATACAATCTCAACACATCGCTAAGCTTTGTAAACTTACAACATGTGTATAACGGTATCTCAGCATCATGCACAATGTTTCTAAACATGGGAGGTGGATCGGTGTGCTCTACCCCACAACTATCCATCATCGCATCAACGATGTCTACTGGAACTGGTTCATTCACATCTACGTCATTGTAGGCAATTTCTTCTTCCACACAAGCACTGCTATCGACATCCACTAGTTTTGAGTTTGAAATCTCTCCATGCCAGTGCCATTTTGTATAGCCTTATATAATCCTGTTGCACATGACATGACTTTTGATTTCGTCACCAGTGTTGACTTTCAAGTTGTTACCGCAATGCCTACATGGACAATAGAACTTATCTCCAGGTTGTTTCCTATGTTCCTCGGAAAATCTAATAAATTGGTCAAGACCAGAAATAAACTCTGGGGTGCAGCAATTGCGAATGGACATCCATGATCTATCCATTCTATGATCAAAGAGAAAACAAGTATATATTACAATCAAATATACATGTGTTGTCATTCTTATATATAATAAATGTGAACCACCTGCCCCATTCTTGAACACCTAATCTCACTAGTAAGTGTATAATGTGTATTGGGTTTTCCAGAAAATTTCGGCAGCATTTCCCCGATGTTCTCCAAGTACATATGTACTTAGAGAACAAATGGGGAAATGCTACCGAAATTTTCTCAAAAACCCAATACACATTATACACTTACATCCTAAGTGAGATTAGGTGTTCAAGAACAGTCCCAAACCGGGGACTATCCAAGATTTACTCCTAATGAGTAAATCTTGGATGGGTTTCTAGGCCAAAAAATACATGTGATGTCATTCTTATATATAATAAATGTGTACCACCTATCCCATCTTGAACACCTAATCTCACTAGTAAGTGTATAATGTGTATTGGGTTTTCCAGAAAACTTCGGCAGCATTTCCCCGCTGTTCTCCAAGTACATATGTACTTAGAGAACAAATGGGGAAATGCTACCGAAATTTTCTCGAAAACCCAATACACATTATACACTTACATCCTAAGTGAGATTAGGTGTTCAAGAACAGTCCCAAACCGGGGACTATCCAAGATTTACTCCTAATGAGTAAATCTTGGACGGGTTTCTAGGCCAACAAATACATGTGTTGTCATTCTTATACCTACAATCCTAGTTCTTCAAGTTAGGGTGATTATTGATGTCTTTAAAAGCATGATTGGCAATTTAGGGAAAAGTTCATCATTTACATTCCAAGCATGTCATGTGCATGTGTGCATTACAGTTCATCATTAAGCAAGAAGGGTGATTAGGATTCTCAATATACTCAATAATGAAACCATTAGTAACCATTGCAAATGAAACCATTCTCAATATACTCAATATCTACCAAAATGTTGGACCAAAACCATTGCAAATGGATCCTAAGAAAACCCAGTTTGTGATTGTGTGTACATGGCATGATGAAGAATTCTCAAGAAATCAGGAGAACTCTAGGCTATAACATTAGTAACTACCTTTCAGTATAGTAATCTGACTACATTGTAGATTATCATCAATAATCATTTCAATTTTGCAATAGAATGTTCTAACCAAATCAGTACCTAAACCCTAAACACAAATAAGTAAATAACTTTAAAAAAAATAAAAAAACGCCCAGCAGCTGCTTGGGCGTGCCTTGGCACCGCCCAAGCAGCCGCTAGAGCAGAGGAAGAAGGAAGAAGGTAGGGCGGGCATACCTTGAGGGTAGAGGAGAGCAGCGGCCGGAGCAAGACCTAGCAGTAGCTGGCAGCCGGTGCCGGCGGCGAGGAGAGAAGACGAGCGGCGATGAAGGCGGCGAGGAGAGCACAACAGCCACCGGCGGGGGCGGCTGCAAGGAGAGGAGAAGCGTCGGCGAGGAGCAGCGGCGAAAGGGAGAGCAGCAGGAGTGGCGGAGAGGGCGCCGACGGCGAGTGGTGGTGGCGCGGGGGAGCAACGGCGGCCAGGGCAACGGCGGCCAGGGCAACGACGGCAGTGATGAGGGGGAGCAGAATCGCCAGACCTAGCAGCTAGAGTCGTAATGAAACAGAGAACAATGGGGAAAAGTTCTGTTTGCGGGGCTATTAATTGTACCATAGGCGTCGGTTATTCAAAACAACCGAAAACTAACACTAACAGTGTCGGTTCTGAACAACAACTGACACCTATACTTGATTATAGTCGTCAATTTTAAGCTACAAAAAAACCGACGTCTATATTCATACGCCGATTAAAAAAATCGTTCTCGATTTATGACCATAGTCGTCAGTTTCTACTTCAAACCGACACTTAAAGGGTGTGAAAAATTCCCCGCGGACAGCGCGGGAAAACTCATAAGCGTCGGTAGTTGTAGTAAAACCGACGACCAAAATGTGCCCAATTTCTGTCTCGCGAATAACCTTTAGTCGTCGGTTTTTTATTTATCAACCGACGCCATATGTCAAATTTTAGAGGTAATTTTTTTCGCTGGAAATTTTGGATTTGGCGGTTAATTTTAGGTGTCGGTTTTTTATTAAGTAACCGACACTTAATAAAAGTGGTACCCGTGTCTGGTCACCCTTCATAGATTGGATGTCGGTTTATGTGATCAACCGACACTGTAGAGTTTAGGTGTCGGTTTAGTTATACAACTGACACCTTGAAAAGTGACTTTATAAGCCATTTCTATAGTAGTGTGTTCTCTCATTCTTGTAGAAAACTGAATATGCATGAGGTAAATTATCATATACATGATCACGAGTCATAATTTTTGGTTTTTATTTGAATTTTTGAGGCACAACCTTTATGGATAGAAGTGTAATATCATCCACTATACCTTTATGTATAAGGAGATGAACATGAGACATATGTGATGGTTGGATTGGATCAACATAGTGATTGTACCATAAATTATCATCATGCAAAGCAAAACATCATATATGATGAGTTGAGTATAAAGTTCTCTCTATCAACATATATTATGCCTTATACTCTATGGTTGCAACAAGAGAAACATGTTTGTGTCACACTAAAATATGAATGTTCATACAAAGTATCTTTGTTGGCACAGCTTCGTATGAAAATGATCTTGGCATTGCAAAATAGATACACTTAGAGGACATAAGTAGCGGTACAAAGTTTGTGGTAGAGCTTGGTAATGTGAATTGAGAAGGTTTCAAGAGATAGATGATTGTATGTTTGCCTTCATGCTAGGATTTGTGTTCTAGAGGCCTTAAAGGATATAGTACGCATGAGGTGTGGTTAATCATGTAAGATATGTATCCTAACACATATGTGAAGGTATCCATACTAAATCTAGGGATGAAGAGGTATGTAGATGAGTTTTAGGTCAAATGTCTTATTTGTTAGTAGATTAAGGTCATTAGAGGGACATAGGGATCTTGTAATCATTGCATATTTCTAAGTGGAAATGGGATCATGTCATAATACTTTTTGGTTGGCATGCCTAAGAAATCTAAGGGTCATGGTTTTGTTTGAGTGGTCTCTGACGATCACATTAAGTCAATAAACGTTTCACTGAGCAAAACAAAATTTTCATTTGAGCTATTATCTCATATCTACATGGATGAGATTTTTCATCTACATGGTATAATGTTGTATATCACGTGTGATAGATGACCTTAGTTCACAACTAGGTTTTGGGACCTTCTTCACAGAGCTTTGGTACATCATTGAAGTTCATTATCACTTTTTACCACAAAGAGATGGTAAGTTAGAGATGAAAATCCAAATTATTGAGGATCTTTTGAGTTCTTGTGTGTTTAGGTCCCTTGATATCTTGCTTTCATAAATTGTTCCCACAAAAATAGATATGAAACAAGTACTCAATGTGAAAGCTTTGTAATATGGCATTGCAAATTTCCTATATTTTGGTACGAGACATGTGATTATAACATTTTGGGTCCTAAGTTGGTGCATCAAATGACTGAGAATATCTAGATTATCAAGAAAAAATTAAAAGCAAAACATGATAGATATAATTCTTATTCTAATAATAATAGGAAATGGATTTGAGTACTTAGTTGGATACCATGTTTATCTAAAGGTGTCATCTTTTGGAAGGGATTTTTGAGGTTTGAGAAGAAGGGTAAGTGAACTACCAATACCTAGGTTTTATCCCATCATAGAACATGTTGTCCTAGTGTCCTACACGTTGAGTTATTTTCCAAATCATAATACTTTTCAAAATGTTTTCCATGTTTCCATGTTAAGTAAGTGTCTCCCTAATATAGAGCACATGTCGCATCTAGTTGAGGTCCATCTAGTGGATGATGAAATGTATGTAGAATGACCACTTTAGACATTTGGATACACAAGTATAGAAGTTTATAAGCATTAGATACCCATAGTGAAGGTGTTATGAAATTGTCATGGAGTGGAGGAGGCCACCTAGGAGTCAGAAGAGGAGATGTATTAGTGGTATGGATCTTTATTTTAGAATTTAGGAGGTAATATCCTATTAGGATGGATGAGTTGTGAGAACGTGTATCCTGTTTTACTTTTATTATGTTTTTACTATCTAATTAGGTATATTATTCTAGACTAACTATAATACATAAATAATTTTGTGTGATAATTTGCAAACTTTCTTTATAGATTGTAAATATACTTTGGTTCAACTATGGTTCAATGGAACTTTGGAGTTTGTGGACTTAAAAAGAGGTTGGTGTTGGGTTGGAATATGGGAGTGATAGATGTCGTGGGATCATTATGTGTGATAGATTCAACTGATTAGTAGTGAGTGGACCTATTCAAGGTTACATCAACCATGGTGAGATAGTCAATGCAAACTAGATTGTGATGTATTAAATGGTCTAGGTGATTAATATTTTTTAATTTCTAGGGAAACTCGCCCCTTAGGTGGAGGCCCAGAAATAAGGGATGGTAAACATAGGAGACTCGTGCACCCACACATTGATATCTTAATAAGTCACATCAAAGGCCGATTGACGTTGTATAAAATTCATTTTCGAGTGGCTCTTCCAGCAAGAGTCAAACCCAAAACCCTTCATGAGGGGCCCTGAGTTGCGACCAACTGGGCTACCGCTCACTAACCTAGGTAATCAAGACTAGGTTAAGTCACTTTAGTTGTTGTACAAAGTTGAAGTGGTCATGCTCAGATTGACGCAACTCGTTGTGGGCTAGTGATTATGTTGCTAATAGGGAGGGATCAAATTATGGGTAGATATATTGGTAAGAACTTGTGGCAGGTGCTAGTGACTAGAATAGGTGTCAGTAGTGGTTGTTGTCTTCCTTATTTTCACCCACATATTTTGATATGAATGGTAACCTCTCTAAACCCTATATAACTAAACCATCAGCATCCAAATAGTTTCTCTTACCTTTATCAACATATTCTAAGACAAAAGTGTATATCTAGTGGTTTTATCTAGCAGTTCTTAATGAGAGGAGGCAAAAGAGAGTGAATGCTTATTGTTTCACATTTTTTTCCTGATAATCTCTTATTTCCATTTACTATTCCTATTAATACTACATTGCAACAGGAACCCCAATCCACTTCCTTATCAAAGTTATATTCAAAACCATGTTCCCTCTATCTTTGCTATCATGGTATCCTAAGCTTTTGTTATAACCATGGGAGTATCTATTGTTGATGAAAGTAGAGTGTTTCCCAATTTTTTATGGTCAACTCTTGGATTTTTTGTTCCAATGGGTTTATATAATAAATTTTGTAGTGAGAATTTAAACCTAAAAATAATTATTAATAGGATACATCTATATTAAATAAATCCCTACATGTATATCTTTGTAGCCGTCTAAATGTGGTTCCTTGCTTTTGTACAAAAATAAGATATAGTAGTTTCATGTCTTATAAATCATTCCTAATGATGCATATTTCTTAGTTTGAATGTGAATTTATACAAAACACAACTTATCTTTTTAAAATTGTGAATTTAATAGGCACTAGCTTCAATGAGGTTAGCCAAAATATCAAAATAAAAATGATATATCTACTTTTCAGTAGGCTATATCTTTTACAAGTATCTTAAATTTATTATAAGAGGTCTTGTGAATATGAGTAAGTGAATCCAAATAAATAGAAGTATGTGATTATTTTCATCATGATTTTATGCCATCTTACATTAGCATTTAGATAGTATCATACAAGCACTTATGTAAAGTAGATAAAATCTAATGAAACCTCTCACCTAGACTTAGAATCGTAAATACTATAGCATATATCATGGAGGTTTGTACCATGATAGATAGCTTGTATATATTGATGACATAGGACAAGATAAAGTAAAATAGAATGGTACAAAAATAGTTGTATGGGACAAGCCCTTGTGGAACATTCCATTTTTAGTAGAAAACCAAAAAAAATAAGAGATCCTAGAGGTACTCTTGAATATGGGTGGAAATTGGGTTCAGGTTGAATGATTTTTATATCTGTCATTTTAGGTCAACACTTTTGTATAGACCTTAAACTTGTGAAATATGGATTTTTGATTCAAAACCCTTGACCTTAATATGACTTGTAAATATTTTTTATCTATCAGTTTTAACCTATAAAATAAAAGCTAAGATAATGATATTAAGAGTAAATATTTTATTTTTGTAACCCTTGACAATAATAATTATGTATAATCAAAAGTTTTTAGTGTAAATTAAAAGCAAGTGTGAATAAAACCACATATAATAAATGAATGTAAGTATACAATAGTTTTTGAAAGAAGTTTAGCATAATAAATTATACAAATATAATTTGTTTATATAATGAAAAGAATTAATCTACAAATAATGAAAACCTATACAAAACTATGTAGAATTTTCACAAATAGACACGTTGATGATGATGTAATAGTAATTTAATAGGCCATTGGATGGGACATTTTTTTCTAAATTGAATCATATTTGAATATATGATAATCAGAGTTGGGTCAATTTGGATCTAAAGTCCAAGCACAAACCAACCCTAAAATAATGTACACTCTTTAGGTTTGGGTAAAATTATGGTTGAGTCATAAAAACATAGGCCCTAACCCGCTTAAACAATTTTGACTCTAGTCAGGTCTACTTTTCCCAGCCCTGTCTTAGATAGTAGTTATCATTTGAGATTGTGATCATCCATCTTTATGTGTACCATATACTATCAAAGTGTTCTTCAAGGATCCAATACATTCCTTAAGTGTATAAATACATGGAGACCTTGATACCCAATTAAAGTACTAAGTCAATGGGAGCATCCAGTTATATATGGCAAGTTAGATAGCATTAATACTCAAACAACTAGGAATCTATAATTTTTTAGTCTTAAGTTCCTAGTGTTAACATTAAGGAATTTGCAATGACCCCACAGAGTCTTTCCCATGAGTAGGTACATCCATGAGAGTTTAATGCTATTATTAACAAATATTAAATAAAAATAAAATCTAGAACCAAGATTATTTGATATATTATTTTATGATTGTAGCTTAACTGGAACTTTGTATATCCTGACATAGTAATAAATTCATTTTTGTCATTGCACTATTTGGTTTACTATATACCTTGCTAAACTTAAACTATCAAATTCTTTACTTCTACATGTACTCACTACTTTACATGGTATGCGGAAAAGTAATTGTTTTTCACTATAATTGTTTAATCTGAATTTATTAATATAGGCTCACATTGGCGTTTCACTCACTGATCTATTATCCTACACTCTACTGAAAATCATTTTAGGTCATTTTTGTTATAATATCAATCGGAAAACTCTAAGAAACATTGGCTTTCTCTCTGTGTTGATAATTAGTTATAGTCTCTTGCTCACTTTGGTCTTCACAAGTGTTAGAGGGAGTTGGATACTATTTCTATTAATCTCATCTATCTTTATCATGTATCTTCTTTTTTAATAGAAGTTAAGTAAGAAAATCATATTTTCTACTAAGCATGAGTTTAAGTTGTAATGACATGCCTCTCAACTTGTCTAAGTGAGAGTTTCTTTCATGTTGTTTAGTTATGAATGTAGTTCATAGTATGATTTGTGGCCTAATTCAGTGTTATATCTTATTCAAATCATATCCTTTGGCTACATTTTAGACTTGTGATTGCATAGATATTGCAATTAGTTGTTATACTATATTTTAGACTAATTGAAGGTACTTCAATATATAAATCATAAAGCTTAATACACCGTCAACCAAAATTACATTTTTACTGGAAAATGGGACTCAAGATGTCCAAATTAGTCATCATACAATGAGACATGACATGCCAGCTTCTGTACATGTCATTTATACCTCCAAATCTTTGCTAAAGTTTTCAAACATGTGATTTGACATGCCAGATCCATTGCATGTTGCTCCCAACCTCTGCAAACATGATGACTTCAACATCAACAAGCACGACGTATTTTGGCCCAATCACTGTGTGCCTCACCTAAGGGCTATTCTTTCAAGGTAATCACGACATTGAATGATGTGTATGACAACAACATAACATCCAATCTTACTAGAAACCACTAAACATAACCACCAATATGTCATGTGTTAATCCCTTAATGTGCCATTTTGAGTGGTTATGGAGTTTGACTGTTGCTTGTTGTTGAGGAAAACATCATTTCTCATATCATTCAAGTTGTGTCTTTATGGCTTTCTGGAAAAATATAAAGTTTTTGAGGGCTTTGATGAAGAGGAATCTCTCATTTGGTTCTACTCCAACTTTGAAAAATGGGAGTAGGTGACCCAGAGGGTGATTCTACTTCAGAAGTGATTGAAAGGAAGAAGAAGGCCAAGAGGATGGATTTCTTCATCTCCAAGTGTGAGAAGCTCGTTCCCCTTTGGAGAAGCTTGTTCCTCTACTAGTGTTCTATCACATTTTGCTTTCTCTTCCACCCTATAACTTATTACTAACTCCATGGAACTTGTTAATTTGTGATTTACAACCTTTTTTGTGAATCAACTTCAAACATTGAGTAGTTTTTGTTGTATTCGGTGCCCTTTTTTTTATTCTACTAGTCATTTATGAATAACCATTATTATTATTACAATTTACTATTCGTTTGTCTAATTATTGATGATTGTTCATGGGAATATAAGGTCATGGTTTCTAATATACCAAGGTTTAACATACATGGAAAGGATATGATTTTGTTGGAGAAAAATTAGAGCTATAACTATCTATTACATGGGAATAAGTAGAGGATTATTACATTGATAATCTCCTCATGAAAGTGATAAAGGTGGATATGCAAATATCTTTAAAGGGGTTTAAGAGAACGTCTTATCTTAAGATTAATACTTAGTCGAGAGACAAATGTTTAGTTTGTTAGGTGATCTAGAGACATAAGTTATTTATGGATTATATCTATTTTGTATGAATATTCATCATATGGTTAAATAGGTGTGATGGCACTAAATGCATCGTCTTGAACTGAGAATTGACAAATTAAGAGAGATTTTATGTGATAGCTTAGGTAGACTAGTTAATATAGGGTTATATCCGACCAAATCATTTTCTTTATGGATTGCATGACTTATTGAGTTGATTGTGTTTTTTAAAACCATTAAACTATTTTGAAAATCATCTTAAATTATGTTACTGCTGGCCTGTCCTATTGCGGGCCTCGAGTGTGTAATTTCAGTTTTTTTTATTGCTTTCATGCACACCCCTCGTGAAGCAACATCATTTATTTATAATAAGAATGAAAAATATTCATCCACTATCTTTCTTTCTAAAAACATGATTTAGGATCACAAGTAGTTTCCAAGGCGGTATCCTAAGCCTAGGGACCAAGGGTTTGGGTGTCACAAGCTATTTTATCGCCTTGAAAGTTAAGTAACTAAGCATCTCTTCTTATTCATATAAGCATTGATGCACACCGTATTGTGGACA
Source organism: Alisma plantago-aquatica (assembly GCA_963693085.1). Taxonomy (NCBI): domain Eukaryota; kingdom Viridiplantae; phylum Streptophyta; class Magnoliopsida; order Alismatales; family Alismataceae; genus Alisma; species Alisma plantago-aquatica. The sequence goes on from OY856410.1 coordinate 669,206,858, forward strand.
TAGCTTTGTCTCAAGTGTGACAACAGTTACTTATCTACCCCTTATAAAACTCCTTGTTTTCTTATCTTATATAGATACAACTCAACCATCTCCTATTCACTAATTTTCTATCATAAAATATTCAACAAGAGATTATTAGGTTTGATTTTCTTCCTTATTTTTTCATTTTTAAGTGAAATAAAATCGTTTCATGTGGTTAGTAGAGCTCCTAGTTTCCATTTAACTTGGTTTTTAATAACCATCAAACTATAATTAGCATACTTAGAGACATTTTTGTGGAACTTAAGGTCTCATCCCATTATTACTCACAGGAAAAAAGCTTCAACTTTGTATTTTTTTTCAAATTATATGCAATGATACTAAAAAGATTCACCTCAATACAAGTTATAAATAATCACAATAGGTACAATCTAAATAGTGTCATACAAATATATTGATGTCTGATCAAATAAGTCACTTCAACCCCCCAAAAAAGTTTTATAATCCTTCAAGATAACATTATCTAAGTTATTTCCAAACAACTCCTAAGCCCAACACAAAAATAGAGAGATTTTAAGAAAAACCTAGCATTTGTCAATAAAATTCAAAACCCTATCATAAAATGGTGTGGTAACTCACATAGAGGGTTCCTCGAAAAGATCCAATCATAAGATTTACAAGTACCAAAACAAAGGGGTTTAAGTGAAACATCTAGTATGTTGGGTACATAAAGACTTTATTACATGTTTAAGTGAAATATTAGAACATGTGTGTTATACCTAACTGTGTCTGTAGGTTTCACATGCATGAGGTATATCTATATGAGTCAGTGGATCTGATTGCTAGGAAAATATGGACTTACAACATAGAAATGAGTAACTTTTATTAAAAAAATTATCTTCACAACATGCATAGAAAAAAATGTGCAACAACTATATATATCATGCTTGTGAACTATATCATAAATCTAGGAGTTAATATTACATATACACTTTATGCATGATCCATTAATTAATATTTGTCTAAGATCAAATAACTTCTTGCTACAAATATTTGGTGTTTGTTGTTGATGATTTCCCACCTACATAGAATGCTGGTACATAGAAGTCATGTACCACAATTTTGATGAGCTTTGACCAACCTTATTGTCCTAGAGATTATCAGAGAGTAAAAAATAGTAGCCATGTGTGATAAAGTCAAATTGTATAGAATAAAATGAACAAGTAAAAATCATTTCCACACAATAAAAAAGAGAAAATAAGTGTTTGTCTCAAATTTTCTACAGTGCATTTTTTTATAATGCCCAATATAAATAGTGAGTGTCCACATATGTACATGATTGTATAAAGTGGGAACAAAATATTAGCATGCTCAACCATATACAATACTTGACAAGAAAAGACTAACATCATATCCTCAAATGGAAGACACATATGACTATGTATCTGATTGGATATCATCCATTGACATGACAAAATACAACATGTATCTGAGTGTGGACTGCCAATTTGATACCAGACATCTATGGTAATTCAATGTTATGATATATGTGTTATCTGCACTCTCCAAATGCACCTCTAATTAGAGTGAAAACTAGTTACCTTTTAGTGTAAACATAGACTACTTACAATTCCTTAGACATGGGTCTCTTATCATTGAATCAACTGAATGCAACACGAGAGTGCATATATGATCTTGATGTCTTCCTGTTGTATTCATGAACAAGTTCACACTTACCCTTCCCTTATGTAAGGTAGATAGAAACCTAGAAGTTACTAGGAGTGAAACTTCTCTCATGCTTATTAATATTATAATAGTATTTTTCTTCATAATGGAGAAATTGAATAGAACATGAAATGTAAGATAGAATCCATAAGGAGAAAGACCAATTGATAGATACATCAACAATATATTGGAAAAAGACGTTAAATATAAAATCCAAGAAGATGTGTTAAGACCAGGTCATAGTGAAGAGGCAAATCCAACTGTATGAACCTACAAGAAAGGAGAAAGAGGACAAAAATTAACCACAAAATATGTGAATAAGACAGGCTAGAGACAAATTGAATGATGGGAAGCAATCTTTTAACTATACCAAAAAAACTAAAAGTAACCAAAGTAGAACAAAAGTTAAAGTATGTCAATGAATTATATAAGAAACCATAAAGGAAGACAAAAAAGTTTACAACACATCAAGGCCCCCATCCCATAGACTATAGAAAGAGAATGAATAAGTGTGGTCTGAATTAGTTTTTGAATATAAATTGAAATCCTCAAGAAGAATTAGTGGACTAGTATGAAAAAGATCATGGGAAATAAACTTTGGTCTTGATATTGTTGGAAGGTGGGACCATATGGAATGTTCAATGCCACATTCCGCCCACTTTTAGGACGCATGTGGATACATGATCATGGTTTCGTCCTCCCCTCACAGATGAGATCAATTCCCATTCCAAGGAGGACATAATGAAAAAAGAGAAAAACAACTTATTCACCTAGAGCTGGCTTGCCCACTAGTGTAGGGCTTGTAGTGGAAATTGCAAGAAAATCCGGCTTTTGTTCGCTTCTTCTCCACCAAGCATGGAAGTTTAAGGATAACTATTGTCTAGAATAGTAGTACCTGGAAACACAATTTATTTTACATCCATGAAAGACATATAAAGCGTCTAGAAGGGTGAATTGATTTAAAATCCCTGGCTTAATTTATGTTATTTACTGTAATCAATAGTGATGCAATATAGTGTTTATGACATATGAATAAGAGTTACACAAAAAGCATACATTCTTTTTCTAATGGAAAGAAAGAAAGATATAATTAATATTGTGATTGTTCAAAGGTAAGACCATCTTTAGTGATGGAATAGCCAAAGAAAAATTAAAATAAGAACGACAAAGGTATTGAAAAGTGACATCAAATTCCTTTAGAATATGCAAAATCATCGCATAAAAGTTTATAGATGATTTCAATAGAGAAATTAACATAAAAAGGGCATATAAGTTTCTACACAAAAGCATATTTCCCATAACTATACACTTATGGCCTATAAAACAAGCAAATAGCTTAGACCTAGGCGTTGAGCTTTGATTGCCCAAAATTTCTTATAACATATACTACACCCCTGAGGAGAAAATGAGTAATCATGCTTTATGGAGAAATCATTTCCCTAGACCTAGTAGATGTAACCATGATGCTTCATAAGAATGATTGAGGAGATGATTCCATGTAATGCATCAACGAAGATTTCACGATATTTCAAGACTTTTTTGAAGGATTTTTTCCTTTTAGAGAGAGAGGAAACCACTAGATGTATCAATGTTGATGTTGAACATTCGTGAACGGGTGTTAATAGATATGTGATAGTTAATGATCACTATTGTAGATAACCATCTGGTCATCCAAAATAAATGATTTGGAGAGAAACCTAGCAAGAAGGTAACGAGTTGTCTATATTAAAATATGTTTTATTAATATGCTTAAAGATAGGTGAACACATGTGATTACCTATATTGCACCAGGGAGAAGCTCCTTTGTAATACTTATTGCGTGTATAGCGTGGACCCAATGGTGATCATGATTTTTGCATTTTGAATTAAGTTTTTTAAGCTTAAAACATGTGTCTTGAATTAAAATATTCAAATTTCCCATTTGCCGATACACTCAAGTCTGGTGATATTGTCCAAGACAACAAGATAAATCTTCCTATGTGAGGAAGAGGAATCCTAATGATATTTCTTCTCAATGTATTGATATAATTTAAGAGTTTTAATGGAAAAATGCATTATGCTTATGAAGTAAAGAGAGGCGTTTAGTATGGTAAGTTGACCCCAAGACTGAGTGAATGCTTCTCTGAACAGGCAGAAGAGCATCATATTAAAGGTAAAAGAGAGGCTTTTAGTAGGGTCAGTTGACGGTTATAAATTACATTTTACCTTTAATATGATGCTAGACGGAAGAGTGGAGAGAAGAGAAAATGATCGTGAAGAAGTTGACGGTTAACACATTACGACACGTACCCTAACCTTTAATTTGATGGTTGTTTAGGTTTTATAGTAAGAGTGAGGATTTGTAAAATTGGTTTTCAATCTCAAAAAATGTTGGACAATATTGATAATATATTTGACATTTATGGCATGGAAAATGTAGGTTTTGAAACAAAAGAAGTGTGATATTAGCAAATTGGTGAGTTTATGGAATGATAAATGAGATAATGTTGAATATAAACGAGATTGTCGATACAAGCTGTATTTATAAATTCATAAACTTACTCAGTAAAAAAAAAATGAGGGAGCATTTCCATGTCTAAGGCCATTAGAAGAAACCTAAAAATGAGCCATTAATTAGTACACAAGATATAAGGATGGGCGTAAGATTCTTTTATTGTGACATGGATCTAATGGAACAATTTTACAATCTTAAATTTCTTATTAATTAAGCGTTCGTCAACTAGTTGTGAGATGTCATTGAAACAAGTGGAAACTAACGTAGAACGGGTTTTTTAAGAAAACATAATAACCCCCTCATATATGTGGTACTTCCTCCTCTCTCTTTCAAGCTCGACAGTACTAGATCGCTTTACCAAATTCCAAAGCAAAGTTGGGCTGCTCTGTTTCCCTCCATCGGCCGTCGTCCACAACCAAAGACCACAAGCAAGGGACACTCTATCTCCCTCTCCTATAAGAAAGGCAAAAGCGGCAACCTTTCCCACTTCCCTTCCCACCACCGCACAAGGGATGATGGCAAAGACTGAGCCAGCTCGGCTCCCCTTATGCATCCTCTTCTTCGTCTCCATATCCGCTCTGACCACCAATGAAGCCGCCCGTCAACCCAGCACTGTGGAGGTGAGCGCTCTAATGCAGCTCAAGGCCGCCCTGGACCCGGGCGGCGCTTTGTTGCTATCCTGGACAGTCAGCGGCGACCCTTGCAGCCTAGAGGCGTTCGAGGGCGTGGCATGCGACGGACGGGGCAATGTAGCTAATGTTTCGCTTCAGGGGAAGGGTCTGCGAGGGTACATCTCCCCGGCAGTGGCGAAGCTGGGGTCCCTGACGGGGCTGTTCCTGCACTACAACGCTTTAATGGGGGAGATACCCAGAGAGATTGGTGGTTTGTCTTCCCTTGTGGAGTTGTACCTTGATGTTAACAACCTCACCGGGGGCATCCCGTCGGAGATTGGGAATCTGGGTAACCTTCAAGGTATGCTTGTTTCGACTTAGTAAGGAGATAAACTTAACTAGGCGAATGATTCTTCTGCTTATTTCAGTTTAGAAATGCAGTTTCGTTGCTTTAGTTTTTCGAGAACTGCATCAAATGTTTCTTCTCGTTGGTTTTTTATTGACATTCTGGAGACTAGTGGCTTTAGTTTTTCAAGCTCCAGAGCATCTTGTATTTTTGGTAGTGTTGCTCAGTTTCTCCAGCGGATTATTTTAGTTTTCAATCTAACGAGATGGTTCGTTACTTTGAACAGTCAAAAGTATCCACTAGCAACCTACATTATAAGTTTCATCCTTAAAATTGTTATGAATTAGATTGGGCGTGGTTACAATGTTATTATTCCTGCGAAAAAGTCTTGTTTTCACTCAAGATTGCGTCACGTTCTTCTTTCTCCACTCAAGATTGTATCTCATTCTTCTTTTTTGCCTAGTGACTCCTTTTTGACGATCTGTCCACAGTCTTGCAGCTGTCGTATAACCAACTCACGGGTCACATACCCAACCAGCTGGGGCTTCTGAAGAAGCTCAACGTTCTGTCCTTGGAGTCTAACCAGCTGACGGGTGCAATCCCCGCAAGCTTGGGGGACCTGGTCCAGCTCACTCGTCTGGATTTGAGTTACAACAGTTTGTTTGGTTCCATTCCTGCTAAATTAACTGAGCTTCCCCAGTTGGCGATTTTGGATGTTCAAAATAACTCCTTGTCCGGCAGCGTCCCTACAGGTAATTTGTTTAAGCTTAATCTCAGAATTTAACTCCTGTGCGTCTCATGGTGGTTCACATAAACTTGCTCAGAAATGCAAGCTAACTCAGAAAATACCCCTGCTTTCTCCACAGACCTAAGGACTCTGGGAGCAGGGTTTTCTTTTCGCAACAACAAAGATCTCTGTGGAGCGGGGTTCCCTACTCTGCAAACCTGTGCTTCAGAAGACGCACTCAAACCCACACGACCAGAACCTTATGGACCCAACTCCACCAGCCTACCGCACAAGGACCTCCCTCAGTCCGTAAACATCAGTGCGTACTGCAACGCAACAAGCTGCCCCCCACCCACTAAGTCATCATCCGCATCACACGTCGTTGCCGGAGTTGCTGCCGTTGTAGCCGCCTCCATGGCCGCCAGCATCCTGACCTTCACGTGGTACCGCAGGTACAAACATAAGGCTGCCAAGTCGCTGATACCCAGCGGGCTGAGCGCCGACCAAGTGAAGAATCTGTGCAGAAAGAACGGGTCACCTCTCATCAGCCTCGAGTACTCCAAAGGCTGGGATCCTTTATCCGACGATAAGACTGGCCTTGGGATGTCAGAGGAGGTACCAAAGGATTTCAGGTTCAACCTTGAGGAGCTGGAGTGTGCTACCCAATACTTCTCCGAGATGAACCTGCTCTGGAGGAGCAAGTACTCGGCGACCTATAAGGGGATACTGCGAGACGGGTCAGTGGTTGTGGTTAAGAGCATCAGTAAGATCAGCTGCAAGTCTGAGGAGGGTAAGTTCTTGAGAGGGTTGAAGATGCTGGCATCGTTAAAGCATGAGAACCTTGTGAGGCTGAGAGGGTTCTGTTACTCACGGGGGAGAGGGGAGTGCTTCCTCGTGTATGATTTCGTGTCTGATAGGTCCCTGTTGCAGTTTTTGGATCGGGATGCAGGTGAAGGACTTGGCAGGGTCTTGGATTGGCCCACAAGAGTTGGCGTTATCAAGGGTGTTGCCAAAGGTACGGGCAAGTCCTAGTTAATGAACATTTTCCTATTTCTAAGTAACTTACAAGTCCGTATTTATGTACTGCGCTCCAATCATATGGATGTCCAGTCTTAATTCTATCTAGCCTGTGGTCATACACTATTCTTAAACACCAAATAGATTTTGATCTGAAGTGGATTGGATTACTAGATAATGACATAATTCATGTGCTAATTTGATTATTACTCTCTAACTCTACATTCTAATCTGTTTCAGGAATCGAATACTTGCACGCCATCAGTGCAAACAGGCCACCTCTAGTTCACCAAAACATTGCCGCAGACAACATCCTGATAGATGGACATTTCAAGCCATTGATCTCCGACTCCGGCCTCCACAAGCTTCTCGCCGACAATGTTATCTTCTCAACCTTGAAGACTATCGCAGCAATGGGTTACCTGGCCCCTGAGTATGCCACCACAGGCAGGTTCACTGAGAAGAGTGATGTCTACGCCTTTGGAGTGATCATTCTACAGGTCCTAACTGGGAAGAGGAAGGCAGCTCACCTCAGGCTTGGTGCGGATCCTGCAAAGCTGCAGGAAATAATCGATGACAACCTACAAGGAGATTACTCAAAGCAGGAGGCTGTAAAATTGGCTGAAATTGCATTGTCCTGCACAAATGAAGTGCCACAGCAGAGGCCAACCATTGAAGAGGTGGTCCAGCTGTTTAGTAATAGCTCGAATAAGTGATACCGCCGCATGTGTATATGTGTATAGGCCCTTGACGTCATGCCCTTCTTTTCCACTAAAGTTTAACCGAAGGAAAGTTCATCCATTCAATTCTGATATAGCACGTTTGTCACCAGGGATTTGCTTGATCCTGTGATTAGAAGCTCGGAATGGGCTTGTTACCTTGTTCGGGGTTCCTGACCAGATGTAGGTGTATGACTGTGCAACGAACCTTGACCACCTAAAAAGGATTGTTTGTTACACACTCGGAAGGGAAAATGTGGTTCTCCCTTCATGACAGACGTCTTTCTTGCTTGAATAGAATACCTATCATTCTTGAGAGTATGTATGGGATTGTTAGCTGGTCTGGGCTGAAACTAACATCGATTTTCAATTGTGGTGTCTTTCCATTGTTTGGTTCAATGTGTCAAAACAAACTGCATTGGCCATTTGAAAACCAACCGTGCTCAACTTGGGCGTAGTTTATTATCATTGTCTTTTATTCTTCTCTATCAAAAATTTCATTGATAAGCCGAAGAGATGGCACCCAAATGGTAAAAGTATTGCTGTAAGACCGAGAGGTCTCAGGTTCAAAACCCCCAAGTCACGGGATGAATGAATGGCCAATTTAAAAAAAAAAACATTGATAAAAATGTGACCTCCAACTAAACATGACCTATGTGGAATTTGATGAGAATCTATCATCTTTTCGTATGACTTGGGTTTTAGTTTTAACCCCTCCCCCCTCTCTTTTCCCTAGCTCTCCCTTGCATGGGTATTAGTTTTTCAACAAGCCTCTCTGGGAGGGAGGTCTTCACTGTCCTGGTTTGTGTCTCACTTTCTGATGTTTTCAGTCTCTCCCATGTGAGAGTTTTGAGCCTGCAGATTTTTGGTGCATCCTATTTTTTTTTAATCTCTTGCAATTGTTTTGTTGACATTTGATGGTTCTCTACATGGTGTTACAAAGAAAGAAGATCCTCCATTACATGTCGGGATGAATGACCCTCCCGTGCAAAGTCTGCATATTGAGAGAATGATTTGTCGAGGTCAAGTCATAGATTATGTATGATCTTAATTTTCTTGCATAAGAGGCTTTGTTGATAATATTAGATTTATAATATGATGTGATTGCAATCTTTTGTTGATGTATGCCAATCTATATAAGAGGCATGTTCCATCCACAATGGAGCAAAGCATGACGGTTTTGCTAAGTAAGATGATATGAGAGTTCTATAATGGGATGCGACTATAACAACAAACACCTAAAATCGAGATGGTTAAGGATAAATCATGCACACCTTATACGACTGCCACGAGGTCTTGCAAGTACAAGCATAGGTCCAACAATTGACACAATACTATGATTTCTCAACACACAATGTTATGGTTTCTCAATAGTCCATTATCCAATAAATATCATCCAACATCAACAAGAGAGTAAATCAACTGGATTGACCTACTTGGTTTGCTATTGGGGTGTGGAAAATATGGCAGAACATATGTCGTTTACTCTTTCATGACTCAAGAATAGACTCGAACAACACATTCAAGCTCATTAAGACTGAGGTACCATTTTGTTTAGTAGCATTTAGAGATGATAGACAGCTGCCAGCAACTCATAATGCACGACGAGTGCAGTAGATGAGACCACACATAGGGATGTGATGATGAACATTGATGCTTCAGTTTTAAAAAGTAAAAATAGTGATGCCACGAGCTTCATACTTAAGGGCCACTCTGGGAAATTTGGGAAATGGATTGCAGGAGGGTTCAAAAAGAGCAATGGCAATGACATCACTAAAGCCAAACTGAAGTGCATTCGACATATAATTGTGGTAACTGATAGTCAAAAGGCATACAAGATGTTAACAAGGAAAAGTGAAGTACAACCAAAATACAAACCATTATGCAGGCGCATTGAGCATGACATATCCTTACAAGAAGTAGACCATTTTGTTTTTGTTGGAAGAAAATGTAATACAACTGTAAGCTAGAGGGGCTGCAAAGCATGACAGGGAGTCCAGTACGTGGCTTCAAAAATGGTGCAACCTCTCATTTGATCAACATTAATGCCAACCAAAAAGGGAAACCCAAAACCTAAACCCAAATCGTGAAGCAAGAAAAGTAATTCTGAACAAAATGATTAACACAATATATAAAAACAACTAAATTTTTCCTTTTTCTTTCTCATAAGAATCTCACCTCAATAGCAACCTTTTTAATCACCACAAATTGTTTTCAACTCCAGTAAAGCCAAATTCAAGACATATTGTTCAGATATGATTCAGTTTACATCAGTTATATGAATATGAAAGAACGACTATGTAAACTATCCATCCCAAGAAAGAGAGTACATGGACATTTTATTATGTCTATATTATTCTATTTATATCTTCTTTGTCATGATCTCTCTTTTAGATACCATTATATCTAAAAACATTTGAAACAACCTCATGAGACTCATATAGAGCCGTAGTGAGTGGATACTTCCCACTCAAGCTAGATACATGCATCATCATCTGATTAAGTATAACGAACTTATAATAAATGTGCAGTTATTAAAAAGTCTAGCAGATACTTCTAACATCTAGTCAAATCCATATACTATAATAATCTACTCAATAAAATGAGATAATCGCTTAGACCGAATCTAACTTTACAACATCTAATAGAGAATGTCTATGAACAAATCCGTAGATGTTACTTAATTTAAAATGACGATCCATTAGTATAAGTCAAGATCTAAGCATTCAGAATCAATACATGGAAACATCATCTTTGTGATGCCCCACCAAGAGGACTAGGAACACATCCTGCAATCCTGAAGTTGAAGTCCACATAAGACATATTTACCAAAATGTACTAGCAAATGACAAACAATCCAATCATATTCATAGTGGATATAAATCCCATCATTAACTACTTCTCATTATTAAGATAAGATCCAAACTAGACATTTAAGAAATATGAAGAAGATAATATTTATAACAAAATGACTATCTACTACAATAAGAAACATAATAAAAAACGGTAAATCATCGTCTAGCAGTACAAACAATGTCACAAACATTCAAATCATGTTCTACACAGTTTGTCATCTTTTATTCATTTACTCTGAAACTACTTGGCTTGTACCTCACCAACTAGAAGTCACCATGCCTGATTCTCATGTCAATGACTCGCCGTCACTATTTTAGGGTTTAGCCAGCTACCCAAAGATATCAACAATAGACCCTGATCCACAATAGGATTTCCTAAAAAGGCTCACATCCTCATCTTGGGTACACAAGATAGGAACCAGCAAAATATTATATCACATATCACCACATTTGTTATTTTTTCATATTTCACATATTTCATTTCATTAGAGTCTATTCCTCGTGGACATAGACTTTCACTGTAAGGATTTAGGACCAGAGCCACACTAGATGACTCACTCCGAAATTATGGTGGTCTAAACTTTACAGTCTCGATCCACACTCCACAAATCCTTCTCATAATTCTCTAATTACTACAAGGAGATCTGTTTCATATCCCTAGTGTGGCACTCGGGGGAAACTCATGGTGTTCAAGGCACCTAACCAGATGTGTCATCATTCCATTTGTTATTAATCCTTTTTACTCATCTTAAAGAAGATTCAATATCATTTATCATATTTGTATATTCTTGCATAACTAGAATAACATGAATCAGATTGGGCTTATCAAAAAGACAATGATTAAAATAAGAAGTGCAACAAATCTATAATTTGCAACACATATGATTCTTTCCATTTTCTAGATCATCTCATAGTAGTCATCATCAGTGGGCTTTCAGCCCAAGACACAATCTCATTGTCTAGCATTCACCCTCATTAGGGATCTTCAAATGTAGCTAGTGCCTGTTAAATTCAATCTCAACATAATTCTTATCAGTTAATTCTATGTCACAGTTCTCAACAAATATTCACAGAGGCATTAAAACTAGCCATAGTACATGTGTATAGACATCTTGTGTAATTCATCATAGTTAGAACGGGGTTCATCATGAAGCATATACTTATTCCATTTGATTTCTATACATATGAATAAATATCAAAGCATGAATGTGAACAACACGCTTAATACTCCTCACTTACTATTCACCATCCTTCAGTTAGGGCTACTATTCAACATATAAGTGATCTCACCAGAAATTCATTACAGAAGGCCATTCTCAGAAAATAAGTATCCTAACATACAATTACAATCCAAGAGCACATTCTCATAACTGATTCATATCCTTAAACCTCATCATGTAATTTAGTTAAACTATATTCATGCATTCCTTAATCCCTCATTTGAGATCATTATTGATTAGCATCACATAGATCATTATTTTAGGGTTATGGATAGAGTCTTAAATCCATCTATTAATATTCATCATTTTCACTTCATTACTTAATCATTAGTTTTAACTTCTTTCTTTTCATGTTCGTACGATCAAATCATTTAAAATTTACTTAATACATAAAGTTTATCTCTCATTGAAATCCTTCATAATCTGGTTTTAATGTATTTCATTCAATTTAGGTAAGACCACATGTAATTACGATAAATAGACTACGTACTTCCACATACACATTTCTTTAATTTCAATCTTAAATTGACATTACTATTCGATTGATTCTTGTCTATTTCTTTTCTTATATTAGATGAGTGTACCATGTTATTGACCTCTAATGGAATTCTTGTATTCAAATAATTATTCAGTCCCTTATAATACTACTCACTTTAGCGTAAAATAATGGATTAGGTTACATCTTCTTACACCATAATCTCTAATTAAAGGACCCACATTCATGTGAGGGTTTAATCAATATTTCATAAATCATACTAAAATTTATGCATTAGGCTTAAAAAATATTAGTCAGACTCATCATCCTCTGTGAAAGTATTTAGACCTACACTTCAACGTTTCATCAAAATTTGAAAACGTATACGATTTCTAGCTTTATCACTAATACTCGTCTTAATACTAAAATTTCTAGGGTTTTCAATAAGTCGTCTTAGTTCAATGCATCATAAAAATAATATTATTAGTTAATTTCATCAAGGTTTGTAAAGGTCCATTGAATCTATTTAAGACACATGGAAAACCCAAGATTCCATACCACACAATCAACCAGTCATTCATAAACATACAATAACTTATTTACTCATTTGAGTCCATCCTTCAGCATTAGCCCTAGGCATGGATTTTCTCCATATTAAACCCTCATGCATTGATCTTGATGTACATAACATATTAAATTCAAGTAAGGAATCGAAATTTTAGTTGAGAAACTCATGGTTATTGAGTTCAAATATGATTACATTCATGTCAATGAAATTTTCAAGCATATCGCCGACTAACAGAATTTTAAGTAAAATTGATATACATCGATATACTTAAGTATCCATAAGACATTCCATATATCTTAAATCAATAGATAAAGTATAAGGAAAATACAAATTAATGAGAAAGGATCTAAATCAGTAGCATTTATTTCCCCAAAATCATCCCAATTGATTCTACAATTGCATACAAGTACTAGCAATGATCTTGATTATTCTAGTCAGATATGATTAGGATTTCAAGATAATTACAGAGACTAAAAAAGAGATAAACACTCACCTAAGGTGACAAGCACCTTAAAAATGTAGGACAAACTCTAAATTTCTAAGAACCCACTAAGGTTCTAGCTATTTAATCCATTTCCTCCTCCTCTCAACTCGGAAACCCTGGATATAGAGAATAGGAGAGAAAGAGTGAGAAAAGAGTGGTATTTGATATCATTTTGAATAAAATTAGAGGAGGGAGTGAACCTTGACATGTGAGAGAAGATTCATCCTGAAAGACTATGCAAAGAAGCTAACACTATTACAGAAATGGCTTATGAAGTCACTTTATAGGCGTCGGTTATTAACGAAGAACCGACATCTAAAACCTATAGCGTCGGTTTAAAACACAAACCGACATATATCGGATAGGAGTGGCCAGACACGGGTATCACTTTTTATTTAGCGTCGGTTCCAAAATAAACGACCGACGCCGAAAAACACCCACAAAATCCAATTTATCCAACGAAAAAAATTACCTCCAAAATTTAACGTACGGCGTCGATTATTAAATAAATAACCGACGACTAAAACTTTTTTGCGTGGGACATTTTTATCGTCTGTTGTATTTCCAAAACCGACGTCGATTTGTTTTCCCGCGCTGTCCGCTCCAAAATTTTTACACCCCTATGGCGTCATTTTTTTATTGAAACCGACGACGATAGTCAGAATTCGAGAGCTTTTTTTTGTCATAGTATGTAGATAGACGTCGAATTGTATGTAAATAACCGACGATAATAATTGAGTATATGCGTCGGTATTTTCTTAGTTACCTACGTTGTTATGTTTTAGCATCGGTTTTTTAAAGAATTGACGCTTATGTTTAACTTAATAGCACATGCACGAGCGACTCTTCCCCTTTCTCTGTTTCATTCCTGATTCTTCAGTTAGGTACGATGATTTCTTGCTCTTCGCCGCTCGTTGCTTCTCTGCTCACTGCCACTCGGTGCCGTCGCCGCTTGCTGCTCCTCTCCTCTCCTCGCCGCCGCCCCCACCGGTGGCTGCTTCGGTGCTCTCCTCGCCGTCGCCGGCTGCCTGCTAAGTCTCTGTTCCTGGTCGCCCGCTCACTACCGCCGCCCGTTTGTTTCTTGCTGCTCCGGCCACCCACTCTCTCGCTCGCCGCCGCCGCCTCCCTCTCTCCCGCTCGCTGCTCCTGGTATCCTTTTCCTCCTCTTCTCCACCATGTTGTGAAATCACAGGTTGGCACGACCGTGTTGGTAGCACGGTCGTGCTACATAGCATGGTCGTGATGGCTGATTTTGTGTTATATTGCTCAATTATGTGTGTAATGATTATTTTGATGATTTTGTGCTATATTGCTCAATAGTATACCTAAATTTGTGTGTAATGATTATCTTGATGATGAACATTCATCTACGTTGGAGATGTTGAAATCAATGTTATAGAATACGATTCCTAGACTAGGGTATGATTAAGACTATAAGATGTTTCTATTGTAAATCAACCTAGGATATGAAAAAATCTTGTGCTTGCATATATTTGTGTTTCTAATCCTCATGCTTGACCTAATTCAGTATCCTAATTTGATGCATGTTGAAATAAGATTCAAACTTGTCCATTCTAGCATCCTAATTTGATTTGATTATGTGCTTTGAACCTTGAAACATGCATGTTAAATATACATTGATGACTCAAACTTAACTCACATGTGGTTCTTTTATTTCTAAATTGATTATGTGACCCCTAATTAATACATTATAACAGAATTGAATCGTGTAGTGTGTTGTTGTAGGTGTTGTTGATTTATTGTTGATTTGCATATATTTCTTCTTCAGCCTTCAAGTGAGGTATAATATTCTCACTCTCCCAATGTTCCATTAGGCTCCATTTTGATTCAAATCTTTAGTATATGGAATCATAGTTTATTTACTATTTATTATTTACTAACAAGCATGATTAAATGATGTTACACAAAACTTAGGATATGAATGATGAAACTAGGATTGTAGGTATAAGAATGACAGCACATGTATTTGTTGGCCTAGAAACCCGTCCAAGATTTACTCATTAGGAGTAAATCTTGGATAGTCCCCGGTTTGGGACTGTTCTTGAATACCTAATATCACTTAGGATGTAAGTGTATAATGTGTATTGGGTTTTCAAGAAAATTTCGGTAGCATTTCCCTATTTGTTCTCTAAGTACATATGTACTTGGAGAACATTGGGGAAATGCTGCCGAAATTTTCTTGAAACCCCAATACACATTATACGCTTAATAGTGAGATTGGGTGTTCAAGAATGGGATAGGTGGTACACATTCATTATATATAAGAATGACAGCACATGTATTTGTTGGACTAGAAACCCGTCCAAGATTTACTCATTAGGAGTAAATCTTGGATAGTCCCCGGTTTGGGACTGTTCTTGAACACCTAATCTCACTTAGGATGTAAGTGTATAATGTGTATTGGGTTTTCAAGAAAATTTCGACAGCATTTCCCAGTTTGTTCTCTAAGTACAAATTTACTTGGAGAACAGCGGGGAAATGTTGTCGAAATTTTCTTGAAAACCCAATACACATTATACACTTACTAGTGAGATTAGGTGTTTAAGAATGGGATAGGTGGTACACATTCATTATATATAAGAATGAAAACACATGTATTTTTTGGCCTAGAAACCCATCCAATATTTACTCATTAGGAGTAAATCTTGGATAGTCCCCAGTTTGGGACTGTTCTTGAACACCTAATCTCACTTAGGATTTTTTAACCATTAATTATATATAAGACGTTAAACTCTGAAGTTTTAACCATGCATAAACTCTAATATGTTAACCTTAGACCCTAATCTTGTTGTTATATATACTTGTTTTCTATTTGATCATAGAATGGACAGATCATGGATGTACATTCGCAATCGTTGCACCCCAGAGTTTATTTCTGGTTTTGATCAGTTTATTAGATTTGTCGAGGAACATAGGAAACAACCTGGAGATAGGTTCTACTGTCCATGTTGGCATTACACTAATAACTTGAAAGTCAGCACTGGTGATGAAATCAAAAGTCATGTCATGTGCAACGGGATTGTACAAGGCTATACAGAATGACACTGGCATGGAGAGATTTCAAATCCAAAACCAATGGATGTCGATAGCAGTGCTTGTGTGGAAGAAGAAATTGCCTCCGATGACGTAGATGTGAATGAACCAGTTCCAATAGACATCGTTGATGCGATGATGGATAGTTGTGGGGTAGAGCACACCGATCCACCTCCCATTTTTAGAAACATTGTGCATGATGCTGAGATACCATTATACACAGGTTGTACTAAGTTTACGAAGCTTAGCGCTGTGTTGAGATTGTATAAGCTGAAAGATAACAATAGATGGAGAGTTAAAAGCTTCACGTCATTGTTGTCTTTGTTGAAAGAAATGCTTCCTGAAGGAAACGAGCTGCCAATCTCAACATACCAGGTAAAGAAATTGTTGTGCCCAATGGGAATGGAGGCCAAGAAGATACATGCATGCCTGAATGATTGTGTATTATTTCAAAAGGACTATGTGGATTTTAAAGATTGTTCAAAATGTGGTGCATCACAGATTGTCTAAAATGTCGTGCGTCACGGTATAAATTGACGACTTCGGGGGAGTCCAAAACTGGTTCTCCTGCCAAGGTGATGTGGTATCTACCTATAATATCACATTTTCAACGCTTGTTTACCAAACTGATAGATGCAAAGAATTTGAGGTGGCATGCAGATGTTAAGAAAAATAATGATGGGATCCTACGACATGCGTCTGATTCCCCACAGTGGAAGAAGATTGATCTATTGTACCCTAAATTTGGTGAAGAAGTCAGGAATCTAAGACTTGGGCTTTGTACAGATGGGATGAATTTGTACGAGACATTGAGAAGCCAACATAGCACTTGGCCAGTCTTGCTTGTTATATACAATCTTCCTCCCTGGCTGTGTATGAAAAATAAGTACGCAATGTTGTCGTTGTTGATATCGGGCCCTAAACAACCTGGAAATGACATCGATGTTTATCTTGAACCTCTTATTGATGACTTAAAGAAACTCTGGGGTGAAGGTGTGATGACCTATGATGCTTCATGAAGAGAGACATTTCATTTGCATGCTATGTTGTTTTGCACTATTAATGACTTTCCAGCATATGGGAATTTGTCTGGATATACTGTCAAAGGAGCTAAAGCGTGTCCTATATGTGAAGAGAACACTGATTCAACAAGACTAAAACATGATGGTAAGACTGTATATCTTGGTCATTGAAGGTTTCTTACAAAATTCCATCTGTATCGTAGGAAGCGCAAAGCATTCAATGGATTGAATGAGGAACAAAGTGCACCTAAACCTATACCAGGGGAGGCTGTTTATGAAAGAGTAAAAAACTTTGTCAATGAATTTGGTAAGAGATCACAATGTACTATGGCCACACAGAGTGACAAATCTTTATTCAAGAAGAAGTCAATATTTTGGAATCTTCCTTATTGGAGTTCTTTTACAGTCAGGCATTGTATCGATGTCATGCACATTGAGAAAAATGTATGTGATAGTGTCATTGGTACTTTGTTGAATATACTAGGTAAGACTAAAAATGGGATAAAATCCAGACTGGACCTACGTGAAATGGGAATAAGGTCAGAACTAACAAAATTACATGAAATGGAAAATCAGAGAACATACTTACCTCCCTCTTGTTACACGTTGTCTAGAAAGGAGAAGAAAGCTTTTTGTGAAT
Organism: Alisma plantago-aquatica; assembly: GCA_963693085.1. Classification (NCBI taxonomy): domain Eukaryota; kingdom Viridiplantae; phylum Streptophyta; class Magnoliopsida; order Alismatales; family Alismataceae; genus Alisma; species Alisma plantago-aquatica. The sequence continues at coordinate 669,224,794 of OY856410.1, forward strand.
GCTTGGTAAATGTTAAGTTGCCATAGGGTTACTCATCCAACATCTGTAGATTGGTATCAATGAAAGATCTGAAGTTGATAGGTCTTAAAACTCTCATAATTTTCACACTCTAATGCAACAAATATTGCCCGTGGCAATTCGATCTATATTGCCGAAGCATGTAAGGTTTGCAATCACTAGACTTTGTTTCTTTTTCAACAGTCTGTGCAGCAAAGTTATTGACCCTGGTACTATCGATAATTTGCAAAGAGAAGTGGTTATTACCCTATGTCAGCTTGAGATGTATTTCCCTCCTTCTTTCTTTGATATCATGGTACATCTTGTTGTCCACTTGACTAGAGAAGTGAAAATGTTGGGACCAATGTTCTTACATTGGATGTATCCCTTTGAACGATACATGAGCATTTTTAAAAGTGATGTTTGAAACTGTTATCGGCCTGAAGGGAGTATTATTGAGGGTTATGTGGCAAGAGAGGTTACAGATTTTTTCAATGACTTTCTCAGTGGTAATGACACTCTTGGTAATGACAAGAATATTGAGGATCTATTTGGCAAAGTAATTTTGGGATCACGGGTGAAAGTAATCAGTCGTGAGCAGTTGCAACAAGGTCACTTGTATATTTTACACAACATGGACGAAGTGAGTGTTTATATCGAGGAACATACAAATTTCATCAAGAGACAATATCCTCGAGCCAATAAAATGTGGCTTTCTAGAGAGCATAATAAGACATTTATTAAGTGGTTTGAAGATAAAGTCTTACATCAACTATCTCAAACACCAGATGATATTACTGAAACTATCAAATGCCTCACTTTTAAACCAAAATTGAATGTTATGTTGTATGAAGGGTATGACATTAATGGATTCACATATTACACAAAGTGCCAAGATGATAAGAGTGTCGTCCAAAACAGTGGGGTCACCCTTCAAGCATCGACTATGTTTTTTGCAAGTGCAAAGGATAAGAGTCCACGTGAAGCTAAAATGTCATATTACGGTGTCATTGAAGACATATGGGAGTTTGACTACATAGATTTCAGAATTCCGCTCTTCAAATGTAATTGGGTTGATAACACCAAAGGAGTTATAGTGGATGAATTGGGTTTCACATTAGTGAACTTTGAAAAGATTGGCAAGAAGGGCGAACTATTCATATTGGCATCACATGCGAAATAAGTATTTTATATCGATGATCCTGCAAATGATAAATGGTCAGTTGTTCTTCATGGTAAAAGATAGTTCATTGAAGATCCTATAGATGAAGAAGAGTACTACGATAAGTATGATGACTCCAGTCCATTCTCAGTTGGGTTGCCAACACCACCAAATATTGAAGCTAATGATGACTTGTATGTGCGTGGAGATCACAATGAAGGATTGTTGATTGATAAAAAATCGCAATATTAGAGGCATGTTTATATTTTTTATATGTTTTATTTTTCTAAATGTGAACTTTACAATGTGAATTACTTTACAATGTGAATGTGAACTTTACAATGTGAATTTTACAATGTGAATCACTTTACAATGTGAACTTTACAATGTGAATTACTTTACAATGTGAATGTGAAATTTACAATGTGAACTTTACAATGTGAATTACTTTACAATGTGAATGTGAACTTTCAGATGGCTGAGCATTCTCCTAATGAACATGCCGATGATTACCGGGAGGGTGAGGACATCAATGCACCGCCTCACAGTGTAAGTTTTAAAAATATGTCATATATTTCTATCGATCTATATGTCCATTTATAGTTATATCCTGTAAGTGTGTTTATTTTGTCAAATTTGAGGTTGATGATGCACATGTACCCTATAAAGCACTTGAGGCACTCGATGAGCAACACCAAAAAGTTGACAAGAGAAGGGGCATCACTGTGATGAAGAAGTTAATAGAGCAAAGGGGCAATGGACCCAAACTTGTTGTGGATTTTGATAATGCAGGAAATACAATTGGAGTGAACCGCAATTCGTTTGTTTCATATCTTGGGTTTGTTATTTGTAGCCATTGTGGCTGTAAGATAGATTCTCAGCATCAAGTTCCTAAGGGGAAGAAAGACATAATATGGAAGGATTTATGCGTGAGTTATTATTATTTGCAATTCTATTTTGTAGATTACTAATTTTTTGGATACTAGTTAATAGTAATTCTATTTTGCAGAGTATATTTGCATTGGATGAAAAGCTGCATCGTAAATGTGTGATGCAACATTATGGGAGGGTCCTAAGGAACTATAGGACAAATCTCACTGGAGAATACATAAAAGAAGGTGACAAGAGGAAGAAGACAACCACTGAATAGTGGAACTTCCTGGACCAAGAAGAATGTAACGCGTTTGTTACTTCAAGACAAACTGATGAATTCAAAGTATTAGGCGTCACTCCCAATTTAATTAATATACGCTGTATTCACCTGTTCAAGATTAACATTTAGTATTACTAACCAAATCAATGTGCATACTAACTAGGCCCTCAGTGAGGCACAAAAAGCAAGGCGTGTGTTGAATGTGCATGACCACACAATGGGTCCAAAGGGGCATGCAGGCGTTTGCCAAAGACTACATGTTGAGTCTTCTGCTCAGTCTGCTGCTACTCAGGAGTCCTCTACTATAGGTACCACACCTCTACCTCACCATGATGTCTGGATAGCCGGGAGGCAAAATAAGAAGGGAGAAATAAGGAAGCCCGCAACTGCTGAGGCGGCTGCAAAAATGGTAAAATACAACTCTTGGAGCAATCGTTCGAATATTGATTATTTGTGGTGTTTACTTACCAATTTCTGTTGATGGCGATTAGCGGGAGCTGCACGAGATGAGGAAATAAGGCAAGTTCATCCCTGAGATCAGCACAAGGGATGAATTGATAGTTGCTATGGGTAACCCAGAGCATCTTGGACGTGTTAGGGCTGCATACGTTGGTGTGGGCATCAAGGCTTTCTTTGGGCCATCCCAGCGCAAACATGTCTCAAAAGCGGGAATTTCACAAGAAGAGGTAACCTATTCTTTTTTTAGAATGTTACTTTAAAAGGGAATTCAATAATCAGAAGCTAACGTTTCTTTTATCCATGTATAGGTAGATAAGATAGTTGATAGGAGAGTCGATGAAGTAGTTGATAAGAGAGTCGATGAAGTAGTTGATAAGAGAATCCATGAAGTAGTCCATGAAGCAATGAGCAAGTGGCAGGCATATCTGACTGCCACTTAGACGGTACCTATGGCGTCCCGCTCTACTCCTACTATAGAGGTTGGGAGTAGTAATCCTGTAGACCCACCTAGCACATCCGATGTAAGTATTTTTATGACATAGTAGCTAGTCTTTTCAAGATGATATGTTTTTAAGATGATATGTATATATGTATGTAATATTCTTTACATAAATTTGTAGGGGTTGAAGCCATACCGTCTAAAAAGTAAAGAATATGTCGTTGAAGAGGCGTCGGCTTACCCATCCCTACCAGGGGAAATGTTTCATGGGTCTCCACTACCAGATGGTTGGGTTCGTGTGATCTCGCTATGTATATTCCCTAATTGGGTGCATCTTCAATTGCCATATGCCCACCCAAATTGTGAAACGCTTGGCGAGGCAGAAGGCAGAGTGATATTGTGGCCAAAAGCGGATGTCGTCGATACTGAAATTGTATGATAAATTTACATTAAGTTAAATTGTTAGTGTGTGTATATGAGGTCAATTTATCTGAAATTATATATACAGGTTAAAAAGAAGACACCCAGAGCATCTAGGCCTCCACCTCCACCTCCTACTTTACCAAGTTGGGTTCCATAGGACCTACCTGTCTCGTTAGGTCCTAATTGTAGGGGTATGGAAATATGGTTAGGCGAGCATGATATAAATTGCCCTATAACTGTTTCTATAGATGTGGATGTTGTAGGTCAATCATACGAAAACAAACTGTTTATACAAGATATTTTGGAGTTGTTTCACTATGATTGGCTGAATACATCTATGATAGAGTTATGGATAAGGTGAGATCTTCTTTATACATCCATATACCTTGTGTAGGATCTAGTGATCTGGTTTCTTATATATTAATGCATACGTAATACATGTTTTGCAGCTACCTATTCAAGATATGTGCAGATTTTTCATTTAAATATCTAGGGTTTTTTATTCCATCTTTGATTAGTCTAGTAGCTAAAGACCCTTCGTCAGTTCAACAATACTGTTGTGATGCTTTTACAAATTTTGGTCAAAATAAGAAGACACTAATAATAGCTCCATTCAATGTGGAGTAAGTTTACTTTGCTTATAATTTAGACTTATGAAAATTACATTTTTATTTTGGATTTTGAGTTATTAATTTTTGACTTTTTTACCTCTAGGGGTACGCATTGGGAGTTACTAGTTATTGTCCCTGAGACATTCACTGTCTATTATCTAGATCCTAAGGGGACTAAATTGAATACAACATATGGACACGCAATGAAAATGGCATTATTTCAGTGAGAAATATTTCATTTTTATATTCGTTAACATATGTTATTACATTACTATTTAATTATGCAATTTACTGTGTTACATTAACATGTAGGGTACATGAGTTCAAAAAGGCTGGAGGAAAGGTCCCCAGGAAAAAGAACCAGCCAATAATTTGGGAGAATGTGGAAGTAAGTTCCCGACTCCAATATGTATATTATTTATGTGAACTGTGCTTAGTTGTATTTTTTAAATATTTTGTATGTTTAAATTTATAGTGTTCTACACAAGACAACGGATGGGTATGTGCATACTATGTGATGTGATTTATGCACATGATTATCAAACATGATGCAGTGGACATCGATACCATACATGAGGTATTATATATAGTCTCATTAGATAATATGAAATATATCAATCTTATTTATATATTATTAATTATATATATACATCATTCTCTTTTTAGGTGTTTAAAACTTACCCCACTACAGGAAAGGCCTTGTTAGATGTTCATGCTCCCTATACGATAGAAGAATTAAATGATGTAAGAGAAGAATGGGCAAAAGCCATACAAGTAGTGGGGGTTTTAAAATATAATTGGGATATTGATAGCGAATAATGACTAAAGAATGATATTTTGTAAATGAATTTTTCTGAATTGTCATATGTGTTAATGTTTCTACATGTCTGAATGTTTCTACATGTGTCTGAATGTTTATACATGTGTCAATGTGAAAATGAATGGAACTGCTAGTTGCTACATGAATGTTTCTACATTTGTGAATGTGAAAATGAATGGAACTGTAGATTGCTACATGAATGTTTCTACATGTGTGAAAATAGAATGGAACTGTAGGTTGCTAAATGTGTGAAAATTAATGTTGTTAATTTTGCAGGTTTGTGGCTTGTTGTTGGCTGATATCAATGAATGTTGTAAACCTACAGTTCATAACTGAACTGTAGGTTCTCATCCTGTGACCAGCCACAGCAGGACTACAAACTGATAAGAAAAAAAAACATACAATCGGCATCGGTTATTTGTATAAAACCAACGACAAACGATTACAGCGTCAGATAAATAACAAAAACCGATGCCTAAGGCAGGTGATATGGCGTCAGTTATAATTAAAACACCGATGTTGATGGTTCTGGGATCATTGACCTACTAGTAACCGACGCCTAATTCTCTAATTAGGCCAGACACCACAACCGTGGTGGCCAGCACGGTCGTGGTAGCGGGCCAGACACCACGGCCGTGTTGGACAGCACGGCCATGGCAGCGGGCCAAACAACACGACTGTGCTGGCCAACACGACTGTGCTGGCCAACATGACCGTGGTAGCGGGTGATATAGTGTCGGTTATCACTAGTAAACTGACGCTGATAGTGCCCTAGATGGCACCCTTTCTGTGGTGTGAAGGTTTATGGCATCGATTTCCATACTAATAATCAATGCCTATACACCCTGCTGGTGCGTTTTCGATGGCGTGCGAAGGTTTATGGTGTCAGTTTGAAAACTGACGCCTAACGATTTTCCTTTTAGCAGCGCCCACATAGGTGTCGCATTAAAATTGATGTTGAAGGCCTTAAATAACTGACACTAAAGGTCGGTTATGTACTAGTGTAAACTTACTTGATTTCATCATTTCTCGCATGATAAAACCCTAGATCATCAATTCAACAACTTTCTCCTCTCAAAGCCTAACTCTCCCTCTGTCACTAGGATTTCATTTCTCTAGAATGAATCACGAGATATGAGAGATTCTTAGTTTCTAGGTTACTCATTTAGTTCAATCAAGGTGCTTGGGTCAATTACATATTGACCCAACTTTACACTTTCATTTATTTTAGTAGAATTTTCTGTCATAAATATGTTACTACAAATCATTTACTGAGTAGGTCAAATATCCTCCAAAAATCATAAAAAATTAGTAAGTTGTCTAAAAAAAATTCAAAGCTTTAAATTTTAAATCAAATACTAGACTGTTGTATTTCAGCCAGATTGAATGGTCGGTCGAGTTTATCCTGGAAAACCTCGACTGAGACACCTCTCATGATCAGTCTCAAATCATCCAAAAATTATTCAAATTTAGCAAAATATTTAACATGGAGTTTATCAACTACAGTTAAAATTTTAAATCAACTGGTGTACCAATAAAACAATAAAATTCAAATACCTAAATGGTATATTTCAATCTGAATACATGGTAGACTGAGTTTGTCCCGGTGTAACTTGATCGAAAAATAGGTCATAAAACATTCTAAAATTCTAATTTATTTAAGACCACTTAAACTTGAGTTATAGGAATAATATCCAAATTTCAAGTAAATTAGAACTGTAAATAAAATACTTAAAATAATTTTACAAACCAATATATTTATCAAATTATGTATTCATATGCTTTCAAAACCCTAATTTAGTTGATTAGGGTTTTGAATTCTCAAACCCTAATTATTTGAAATAAAATCATATTTATAGTTTCTAATTAGGTTCAAAGATTCACAAATTATACCACCATCATTAATCATGATTTAAACCATGGTCAATCTGGTTAAGCATGGAATTGTCCAAGTAAACCCTAACTAGATGGCTAATCTAGAAACGGCTCATTACAAATTTTCCCCTTCTTTAAGGATTTTATTCCGAAATCCATTAAAAGATCTAGAAAAATATTATATCAGATAATATTTCATCTCTCTCATAATCAAGTTAGAATGATTTCTATTTTATCTCTTTCTTTTTATATGACATAATTTTTTTGGCATTAGATGGATACTTCATCCCTTGTCATCATCATATCTCTCTTTGAGTACTACAAACACCTATTTCACATATATTAGTGATACAACATTCATGAAGGTGTGATTCATAGCACCCTTCAAATTCTTTTCAAATTTGATTATGTATCTCATGGATCAAGATTATAATTCGTTCTCTATTATTATCCCCATTCATCAATTTTATTCATTGAAAAAATCATTAGTGGTCTTCATCCCCAGTTATCAACTTTTTCTTAAAATTTTAGATTCATACTCATGTTAAAATTTGTTCGGATTTATCTTCATAATCTATTAAATTTATTGATCTTTATCATATGAAAATTTCCAACTTGCTTTAGGTTCCATATTCAATTTTATAATACTTCCTCTTTCTCCATTTTTATCCTTTTATTACAATCATACATATTCTTATACTCCCAACCTGTCTTCATATGAATGCTTGCTCAGATCATCTAGAAGCATTACAGTTGACAGTTCTATACTAGCTTATCTCGATACCCAAATACTTGACCAGAGTATTTGGATACTGAGTTCAGTCAGCCTGCATATCATTTAGGTTTTGTTCAACATCCACATTATCATTTATCCCTAGATCCTATTGTCCTTGTAGACTCATCTAACCTAGGCTATGATACCACATTGTCAAGACCTTTTTTCTATCAGTATTAATGCCAACCATTAGAGAGAAACCTAAATCTAAACCCAGATTTTGAAGCAAGACAACTAATTCTCAACATCTGTGATTAACACAATATATAAAAAACACAAATAATTTTTTTCTTTTTTTTCTCATAAAAAACATAACAATGTCACCTTAATAGCAACATATTTAATCACCACAAATCATATTCAACTCCCTTAAAACTAGAATCAAGACTTATTACTTAGATGTGATTTTGTTTACATCAGTTACATGTATAGGAAAGAACAATTCTATATACTACCCATGTAAGAAAGAGAGAGTCTGGGATATTCTATTGTATCTAGATTATCCTATTTAGATCTTCTTTCTCACGACCTCTCTACTTGATACCATTATACTGAAAAACATTTGAAACAACCTCAATAGACTCATATAGAGCCCCAATGAGCAGATACCTCCCACGCAAGCTAGGTACATGCATCTACATTAGATGAAGTATAAAAAACTTATAAGAAACTTGCATATATTGAAAATTCTAGCAGATTGTTCTAACATCTACTCATATCTAGCTTATTGTAATTATCTATTAAATAAAACAAGGTAATCACTTAGACCAGATCTAACTATAAATGTCTTTTTGAGAATGTTATGAACAAATCAATAGATGTTACTTAATTCAGAATGATAATCGATTAGTATGAGTAGTAAGCCAATATCTAAGCATTATGAATTGATACATTACAATAACATCATCTTTGTGATGCTCCACCACCTAGATCAGGAATACATCCTACAGTATTGAAGTTGAAGTTCACACAAAACATGTTTGCCTAACAGTACTATCAAATGACAAGAAATCTAAACCATATTCAGAGTGGATACAAATACCATCATAAATTACTTATCACTATTTAAGATGACATTTCAAACTTGACTAATAATAATATGAAGATGATAATCTATGTAGCGAATTGACTATTTTCCACACCAACAAACATAATAAAAAATGGTAAATAATCATCTAGCAGTACAAGGAATGTCACAAACATTGAAATCATATCCTACATGGCTTATGTACCTCACCATGTAGAAGTTTCCACGTCTGATTCTCATGTGAACAAGTCACTGTCACTATCTTAGGGATTGGTCGGCCACCCTAAGATATCAACAACAAACCCTGGTCTACTGTAGGGTTGCCCAAAGAGGTTCACGTCCTCATCTTTGGTACACAAGATAGGAACCAACAAAACAAAATATCATATATCACATCATTTCTCATATTTTCATATTTCATTTCATCACAATATATTCCTCCTGCAAATAGACTTTCACAACAAGGATTTAGTTCTAGATCCACACCATATGAATCACTCCTAAATCTTGGTGGTATAACCGTGAAGGTATTGATCCAAACTCCAAAAAAAAATTCATAATTCTTTAATTACTACAAGGAGATTTGTTTCATTTCCACAGTGTGGCACTCTAGGGAAACTCATAATATTTTGGGCACCTAACTAGATGTGTCCTCATTCCACTTGTTATTAATCATTTTTACTCATCTTAAACAAGATTCAGTATTATATATCGTATGTTTATATTCTTGCATAACTAGAATAACATGAATCGGATTCCTCTTATAAAAAAGACAATTATTAAAACAAGAAACGCAACAAATCTATAGTTTTCAACACATATGATTCTTTCCATTTTCCATATTATCTTACAACAGTCATCATCAGTCAGCTTTCACCCTGAGACATAATCTCATTGTCACCCATTTACCCTCATCATGGTTTCTCAAATGTAATCAGTGCATGTTAAATTCAATCTCAATATATTTCTTATCAATTCATTCTATATCACAGTTCTAAATAAATATTTATTGGGACATTAAGACTGGCAATAATATAGGCATATAGACATCTTGTTTCATTCAACATATTTAGAGCATGTTCATCATGAAACATATTGTGACACCTCATCACGCTAAACGAGATTACTCAAATCACAAAACACAATCAACTACTAATTAATCACATAGTCAAAAATGCGAAACAATTAAACTGATTTCAACAATGTAAATAAACTCTAGAACATTTACAAAAGGTCCATCATTCCATTCTCATATATTGTAACAAGTATTTACATATGGGTCCAAAGACCTCAGTCACATCCTGCATAAAAAAGATATTTCACATGTACATGCCATATATTTACAAACATTGGCATATGACCAAAATCTTGTGTCGATACAAGTATATCATCTAAAAAACACATCCCATACCAGGACCTGAGAGTACATGTATGACACTAAGACTCTACTACTAACATCTATAACTAACATCTACAACTAACCTACCTTCTGAATCTATTGATCACCAGGTTGGTTCTCTTCCATAGCACGACCTCGACCTCATTTCCCGCGACCACCTAAAAAATTGTGGTCACCCATAGGTGAGACCCAGTCCCAGTGAGAGATATAACTCTCTCCAACTTATATTGATCATAACATATTAATTAACTGTTAATTCATTGAGCACTTAGGGTATTGAATAAGCAATATGAACAGACTAAACAGTTTAAGCATACTAAGCAGTTAAGTAAATAAGTTGTAGCATCAAGTAGAATTACACAATTTTCATAAGTCTACATCATGTAATAACTATGTAGTGTAAAGACAAGACAAGGGTTAATCAACCAATGTGATACGTATTAAACCCTAGCAATTATAATACATGGCTGATATTACATCTTTTTAGTATTATGCCATGGGAAGTTTGAGTCCACTCAAAGTCCAACTGATCACTGTGAAGTGCTATTCAGTTCTATATAAGATCTAGGAGTGTCAGTATCCTAAGATCTCTTCCCCTCAGTCAATACGAGTAAACTGTAGTGACATACCAATCAAACTACCAACAGTGACATATAGTCAACTGATAACAACTAGTTCGTACTTGGTACAAGTTACGACACTAGAAAACAGGGTAAACAAAACCCTCAAATTGAGGTACAACCGCAGTTGTCCTCAATCACATCAAATGTCTGAGGCATGACCATAGCCATCCTCCACAACCTGCAGTTGTGGATGACAACGATATATCCTCAACTTTCCACCGCCACATACTCAATAGTATGCGCTCTGAGTTTCCCTTAGGAATACTCATTTCACCATCCAGTTAGTTCTGACACTAAAGATGGCTCTACGGCACAGGGCTCTACATGATTAAGGTTACACTTGATTAATTACTGTCAATTGAATGGATTAAGGCTTTATCATAAAAGTGGACATTCAAACCCTAATTATTTTCTAACAAGAATATATGTATAATGACTTCAAAGGATATAAAACATTTTAGATATAAATCTTAATTACATTACCACGTCCTATCATTCATTGCAAATTAATGGACCACACTTATCATCATACTATTTCAAGATACCAATATCTTATTACAAGTTCCATGGTTTTAACCCTTATTGGAACATTAAGAGGATTTCACCTCAATCATGGCTTCAAACATTCCTAAAGGTCATTAAGACCATCACATTATTTATAGTAAGGTTATCATCATCATTCCATGCCTTAAACAAGGCTCAAAAGATCATTGGAACATATGTGTCCATAAATATTAACATGGCAAGGCACTATGATATTGAAATAGTACTACAATGTGGTTTCAACACAAGAAAAGTGTAATTCATTATTACACTAATCATTCAAGAGGTTTGATTATAACCAATCAATATCATATAATTACATCAATGTTAGTTATAATAAGCTAGATCACATGGGAGTTACGCATCTACTTATTATAGTGATTTATCAAATATAACTATATAATGGCAAAGATAAGACTACCAATTAATGGTATTGAACAATTGAATTATTTTCACTAGGACCCACATATAATAACATGTGATTTATTATAATCCATTGGATGTTAAAGCATCCAATATTATTCATTGGATCTTGTTCATTGTTCAAGGTTATCAATTGAAGTATAGGTCTAACCCTTAGATCAATTTAACCAAGGAACCATTGGTTCAAGGTTTAGTCAGATCTACAATTACATTCCTAATTCATAATATATGGTGATGACCTGATCCACCATTAATTGTGATCATTAGGTCACCATTGGTTGCTAGATCAGTAATACATTCAGTTAACACCATCAAACCATCAAATATTAAGCCAATATCATCATCGATTGATAAACTCATTAGAATACTTAGTGGATGATAATTAAACGTCTAGTTGAGCCAAAACCTGACCTAAAGTGGTGACCATAGGTTGTAACCATTAATTTCACACCCTTGATCATGAACATCAGTTTCCAAGATAGCAACACTATTGGTTGTTGAATGGTATGACAATCAGATAGTGATAGGGAAGGAAATAGCTTAAAAACCCTAATTTGAACCATCATTTGTTTTGTACATATCACCATACGTTGTTGCTATCAACCTGTCCCAAATCATGTTACACCTTAGAAAGTCTGTACACATATTTACAAGTTCATATAGAACTGGAAAAGAACATGGAACACCATAAAAATTCGTAATTCTAAACAAGCATAGTTTCTCTATGCTTAGATCATCGCATTCAAGCATAAACATGAACTAACAAGCTTCTAGTAAGAAATATAAGTGAAGAATGTTATATAACTCACCTCTATAGAGTAGGTCAGATCCCAAGAAGCAAGAATATTGAGCAAATAGGGCATGGAAACCTTGAATTCAGATCTAAACTTGGCCAACTATGCAATTCTCTCCACAAACAAGCAAAACCCTAGAAAAGAAACAAGAAGGAAGGATTTTTGAGTTCTAGGGCCACTTTCACCATGAAAAATCATGGTTCTGACCTGGAGAGATATAGGAGGAAGAAGAGAAAATAAATTAATGGAATAGATAAGGTAAAACTTACACTTTTAGGTCAAGATCACTAGGAAGAATCTTTATAGACCCAAAAAGGGAATCAATTTCAACCCTAGAATTTTTTTCTAAGAAGATCCCCACTTTCTTCTTCCTAGGGTAGACAAATTTGCAGCTGAACAGAGGGAGAACGAAGCTGGGAGAAAGAGAGAGGTGGTGGAGAGGAAATGGCTCATTTTGGTGCTTGGGGATAAGTATATGACATTTTAATATAAAGAAGAAAAAAAGTTGAAACTCTAGTATATATCCAAGTGTCCATGGCTTTTAATTATAAATAATATACAAGCATACACACAAGAAACTCTCCCAATATCTGTAGAGACCTTCTTGGCTTATCTTTCTCATGTTTCTTATCCAATCACATAATTCCTTAGTTGATAGCTACTAAAGGTAGCTCATCCATGAAGTGGTAAACCCTAAAATACCCTTGACCAAAACACCTTCAAACCATGGCTCAACTAGAATACCCATGATTTAAAATCTCAAGAATGATACTATAACATCTAAGGAACATAATTTATGTGACAAATTGCAAAGAAAACCCCTCAATTGGGTAAATTGTAGAAAAGTCTAAAATGTACAGAAAATTGCATAACTTGTTCAAACAGTGTCTAAATTGGACCAAATTTAAAACTTAAGCTTGTATTATGATTTCAAAACATATCAAAAGGTTATATTAGGGTTATAAGCATTCAATTATGGTAATTAAGCTCATTCAACTCATTAAGAAAGTGCAGGGGCCTTACAACTATAAACCCCTAACAAGGATTTTGCCCCTAAATCCTACCCAAAAAGAGATGGATATTTTCTACACATCTCATTCTCTAGTTCCCATGTGTCTTCCTCTATGCCATAGTGATTCCACAACACTTTCACTAGTATTATATCCTTTCTCTTCAGCTTTTTCGCCCTTCTATCCAGGATCAACACAGGACCCTCAACATAAGAGATATCCTCATCTAAGTCAACCTCTACTGGTTGGATTGTCTGGTCAGTATCTGGATGGAATTTCCTCAACATAGAGATGTGAAATACATTATGCAATCTATGCAGCTCTGGTGGTAGCTCCAACTTATATGCTACCTTTCCAACACGAGCTAGGACAGGGTATGGTCCCATAAATCTAGGAGCCAACTTACCCTTCTTTCCAAACCTCAGCACACCTTTACAAGGAGAAACCTTAAGATATACTCTATCTCCCACTTGGAACTCAAGTGGTCTGCATCAATTATCTACATAACATTTCTACCTATCCTGGGCTGCTTTCAACTATTATTGTATCACTTTAATCTTTTCTGTAATCTAATGTACTAGCTCAGGACCCAACAGTTGATATTCACCTGTCTCATACCAACAAAGAGGAGATCAACATCATCTCCCATACAAAGTCTCATAAGGAGCCATATCTATGCTTCTTTGATAGCTATTGTTGTACGCAAACTCTATCAGAGTCAGATGCACATCCCAACTATGAAGAAATTGCAGCACACATGTCCTTAAGAGATCCTCTAAAGTATGAATAGTCCATTCAGACTGGCCATCGGTCTGCGGATGAAAAGATGTGCTGAATCTCAGTTGTGTTCCCATTGCTGAATGCAGACGCTCCCAAAAATGACTTGTAAATTGTAGACCTCTGTCATAACCTATAGTCACTGGAATGCCATGCAAACAGACTATCTCATCAACATATATTTGTGCCAATTTCCCTGTTGTAAATGTCATCTTAACTAGTAGAAAATGAGCTAACTTAGTCAATCTGTCTACTATCACCCATATGGAATCATGACCCTTGGCTGTCCTAGGAAGACCAACCACAAAGTCCATAGTAATATGATCCTATTTCCACTGTGGTATTGGTAAGGGTTGTAATGGCCTTACAGGCTTCTAGTGCTCAGCCTTCACCTGCTGACAAATTGGACATTTGGCAATGAACTCTGCCACATCACGCTTTAGACCTGGCCACCAATACATGTCTTTCAAGCTTTGGTACATCTTGGTACTTCCAGGATGCATTGCATACATGGAGGAGTGAGACTCCTCAAGTACCATCTTCATCAACCCATCAACATTAGGAATTACTATCCTATTATGGTAAAAAACTGTACCATCATCTACCTCGTGAAAGCCATCATACTTTTCACTGCCAATCCCTGATCAGATATTCTGTATCACAATATCATTTTGTTATGCAAAATAAATTTATTGTCTCAAAGTAGGTTTCATTTGTAATTGTGCCAATAATCCTGCCAACAAGGAAACTTCTAGCTGTACATTCATCTGGCGAAGAGACACTAGCATATCTCTCTTATGGCACATCAAGGAATTTATTTATGCATTATCTACCATTGATGATGAAGACAAATTTCTACTCAATGCATCAGCCACCACATTACCTTTTCTTGGATGGTAGTCTATTGTGCAATCATAATCCTTAATCAGCTCCATCCATCTCCTCTGCCTCATATTCAACTCCTGTTTTGAGAAGATATACTATAAATTCTTATGGTCAGTGAAGATCTGACACTTTTCACCATAAAGATAGTGTCTCCAAATCTTTAAGGCATGGACCACCACTGCAAGCTCCAGAGCATGTGTTGGGTAATTCTCCTCATGTTTCTTAAGCTATCGTGAAGTAAAAGAAATCAAATTTTAATCATGCAACAACACACATCCCAACCCATTCTTTGAAGCATCACAAAAGACAATATAGCCTTTTCCTTGCTCTAGCAGTACTAACACAGGTGCACTAGTCAACTTTTCTTTTAAAATCTGGAAAGAACATTGACACTTGTCATTCTAAGAAAAAGGAACATCCTTCCTAGTTAACCTAGTTAGGGGTAATGCTATAGAACTGAAGTCTTTGATGAATCTCCTATAGTAACCTGCCAGACCTAGGAAACTATGGATCTCTGTCAGTGTCTTTGGTTGTTCCCATTCTAGTACAGATTCCACTTTCTTGGGATCAACACAAACACCTTTTTCAGATATAACATGGCCCAGAAAAGACACTTCAGATAACTAGAATTCACACTTGTTGAACTTAGTATATAGATGGTGCTGCCTCAATAAAGTCAATGCCTGGTGAAGGTGTTGCTCATGTTGTTGACTATCCTTGGAATATATCATGATATCATCTATGAACACAACCACACACTGATCAAGATAAGGTCTAAACACCCTATTCATCAGATCCATAAAATATGCAGATGAATTGGTTAGCCCAAACGGCATAACCAAAAACTCATAATGACCATACCTAGTCCTAAAGCTGACTTGGGTATGTCATCAATCTTAATTCTCAACTGATGGTAACCTGACCTTAGGTCTATCTTTGAAAACACAATGGCACCTCTCAACTGATCAAAAAGATCATCAATCCTTAGCAAATGATACTTATTCTTTGGTGCCATTCTGTATGTTGACTATGCTATAGGTTGTGTTCCAGGAACAAGATTGATCTCAAACTCAATCTCTCTAGGAGGGGGAATGCTAGAAAATTCCTCAGGAAAGACATCCTCAAATTCTCACACCATTGGTAACTCCTGGACACTAGGACCTACCGCCTTGGTATCCATAACATGAGCTAAGAAAGCCTCACATACTTGCCTCATCAACCGCTTACCTATCATGGCTGACATCAAACATGTAGGAAGAATCTTCCTATCACCTTGAAAAACCCACTGTACATCTCCATCATGGAACGTCTCCACCTTAGTACTATAGTCCAAGACTACCTTGTATTTTTCCAAGGTATCCATTCCAAGATTTACATCAAAACCATGCATGTCAAGTGGTAGAAGATCCACTTGAATGTTGTGTCCAGAAAAAGAAAGAGCACAAGAAGGGAACACTTCCAGCAACTTGGCGGAATCAACTAAAGGAGTCTCCAGTCGTAGGATATCAGATATAAGACTAACAGGTAGATAGAAACTATCTATCACCTCTCTAATGATAAAAGAGTGTGTCACAACTAGGTCTACTAACACAGATACAAAACAAAAAGCAGACATATTAGAATGAAATAACTCCATCTGACCTGTCATGACTCGTGGATTGACCACTGCTTCTGGCTGGGTCATGGCATAGAACCTAGTTGTCACCTACTGCCGTCTACGTCCTCTGCTCGCCTGTCCTGAGGATCCTGCATGGGATGCCTGACCACGTCCTCTGCCACTGCCACTACTAAACTATCATTGTTATGGACCTTGTTGACTTTGCCTTGGCTGTTGATTCACCTCCTCATCTTTCATAGGGAAATAAGGTCTTGTATGCCCCCCTTTCCCATACTTGTAACATGTTCTGGTATCCTGATATGTTCTAAACGGACCTACCACTAAAATTGATGAGGTACTGCGGGCTCCTATCAGTGGAAAAATGTGACCTCTACCCTGACTCGGGGTCCACTGTGATGGTGCATGTGATCTTGGTTCAGTGAAGGTTGACCTTGGTTATGTCAGTGGTGGGAAAACATTGGCTTCTTAAAGCCTCCAGATGATTGCCCTTGAAACTGCATAGGTCGCTTCTCAACATTAGCTTCATGCTTCTCTATGGCAGATCTCTCAATCCTCCTAACATATTCCACAAAGGTGGAAAACCTTTCCCTATTCTCCAAGGCTGATGTTGTAGTAGTCAACTCCGTACTCAGACCCTTCTCAAATATCTGGATCCTTTCCTTGTCTATTATTTTCATGTGCGGGCAGAACCTCAGAAGTTTCATAAACTTTGATTCATACTCATTGATACTCATAGCTCCCTGACAAATCTTCTTAAACTGAGAGATTTTCTCATATAGGTAGGTCTCTGGAAAATATCAACTAACAAATTCCCTCTGAAACTCCTCCCATCCTATCACAACTCCTGGTCTTTTCTCCTCTTCTATGGCCCACCAGTGGCCAGATCTACCCTTCAACAAGTATACTGCATGCTTAACTTTGTCTTCTTCAGTAATGTTTAGGATTTTAAAAGCCTTTTCCAGCTCAGTCAACCACATGTCAGCGTCTGCTGGATCAGAAGTACCTGCATATTCAATTTCCCCAACACGTCTAAGATGTTCAAATGTCTTCTCGGCACCTTGGGACTCCACATCGGAGGCGGCTACCCCAGCTTGAGGTGTTGGTGCTCTATCAGCGATATGTGTAATTGTGGCCATCATCTGTCTAAACATATGCTGAAACTCAGGATTGGCCATCATTGTCGGGTCTAGATGAGGCATTGCGGGTTGCTCTGGCCCTACTTATGGCACTCTCTCATCACGTTCCTACCTCCCTGCACCTCCTCCTAGTGCAACATAGATACTCTCAATGTGTTCTTCATATCCTCCAGACATATCTACATACACATAAACTATGATTAGATATGTTGGATACATAAGAACAGACTCAAACCTAAGTCCTATGTCCCTATAGACTCAATAAACCTAGAGCTCTGATACCAACTTAACTATGACACCTCATCACGCTAAATGAGATTACTTAAAACACAAAACACGATCAACTACTAATTAATCACATAATAAAAAATGCAAAACAATTGAAACTGATTCCAACAATGTAAATAAACTCTAGAAAATTTACAAAAGGTCCATCATTCCATTCTCATATAATATAACAAGTATTTACAAATGGGTCCAAAGACCTCAGTCACATCCTTCACACAAAAGATATTTCACATGTACATGCCATATATTTATAAACATTGGCATACAACCAAAATCTCGTGTCGATACAAGTATATCATCTAGAAAACACATCCCATACCAGGACCTAAGAGTACAAGGATGACACTAGGACTCTACTAATAACATCTATAACTAACATCTACAACTAACCAACCTTTTGAATCTATTGATCACCAGTTTGGTTCTCTTCCACATCACAACCTCGACCTTGTTGCCCGCGACCACCTAAAAAAAATTGTGGTGACCCATGGGTGAGACCCAGTCCCAACGAGAGATATAACTCTCTCCAACTTATATTGATCATAACTGTGATGATCCGACAACAAATCAAACCATCACCAGTAAATAATTGTGGATTAACCATAAACAGCGGATTAACAAAAATCACTAAAAATTAAAACCATTTGCAAACGGATTCATTTATAAGAAAACTCTTAAGAAGAGAACCAAAGTACTACATACATCATGGTTCACATTGTACATACCTTGTACCATCTCATCTCGAGGATAACATATAACATTTTCTTTGCCAAACTATACATAAGCAACATAAAACCTCGAGGCATACAAGCCAAAATCTCATATCGTTCATAAAATTGTTAAGTACTGACTCCAAGGACCTGAGAGTACAGAGACGACACATAGAACATATATCTACAAGACACGACAGACAGTACACTCGACTTGAGATGCTAATGTTGCCCCTGATGCTATTGTCCTCCCTCTACTGTATGGTCTCTACCTCCTTGTCTGTGTCCACCTAAAAATGTTGGTGACCAACGGGGTGAGATCCATGTCTCAACGAGAGATATAACTCTCTGCCAACAATATTATCAATGCCGATAAATATTAATAAATTGAGCAGAGGAATCTTTTATTTTAATAAGAAAGATTTAATCACTATTTAAGCAAAATAGAGCAATATCATCTTTTGAAGCAGTGCAACTATATATGATAAAGCAGTAAATCATCTTATTCATTTTATAATGAATATGAAAAACATGTATAACATATATCCATTTAAGATGTATAAAATAAATGTAACATCAGCCAATAATTTCTGTATTCATTCTTAAGCAAATATGCTACACTGATGATTACATGTTACAATCACACTTATTCCCTAAGGAGATGAGGTGTACCGCTCATACTCCAACAGACCATGGTGGCGTAAAGCATCAGTACCATACAAGGTCACTGGAAGAGTCGTATGCCATGACCTCACCCATCTCGGTCAGTACGAGACCACAAGTAGGACCACGTCAATAGCTTAAATATCTTTACAGGGTATACTGGAAACTTCACTATAGAGCTATAGTGGTGGATGCACTCTCTTCGCAATCGAGAAATTTCATGTTTATCTCACATCGATTCAACATTCATCATCATCGGGAGATCCGTGATACATCCATCCCGAAATTTACAATGAAGGATTGAGAGATTTAATTTTTATCTCACATCAATTCCTCCATTAGGGCGTAAGGATATTCGCTCCCAATCACCCCCACATATTCAAAAATATGCCCTCCAAGAGATCCTGTGGGAAAACCTGTTTCACCATCACCAGCTACTTGTTGACTCAAGGTTAATTAGGTCAATGTTGACTCACATCTAAATTGACTAAACCTGTGTTTTGATGATGAATAACAATTCCACATATTGGTGTCTAACATCTCTACTTGAGTGATTTCATATTAGGTATAGACACACTCCAAATGCCCTAACTTGCACATCTCAAATTGGATAAAAGACAAGTCAAAGTCAATACAAGTGCACGTTTTTATAATATGATGTAAATCCATTAGAATCATGTTGTAAATCACTTGTAATGATTGTATGACTTATAATTAAGCTTTAAAAAAATCAGGAGCACTTAGATCGAATGTTTAAGCACTCAAAAGCCATTTTCCAAAATTCACATCTGGTTGTTCATCGGTCGAGTTCTGTGAGTTGCAAACTCGACCGATCCTGATTGGATCTTGAAAATGACTTTTGATCGGCTGAGTTTACACATCACAAAACTCAATCGATGGAGTACCTGACCAATTCAATTTTCATTGGTCGGTCGAGTTTCCCCAGGACAAACTCTACCGATGGTCTGAATATCGGCTTTTTCTTTTACTCTATCGGTCGAGTTACCCTTATAGAAACACGACCGATTGCACTGTACGGAAAAGTGTAGAAAAGTATTTCTAGCAATTGTGGAGTTGCAACAAGTGAAAATATATCCATTGCAAGCCACAAAATGGCTAGTTTTCATTCTCAAGTGTTCCCAAATGCTAAGAGGCATCCCCAGATATAAATAGGACCCCTTGGGCTTCATTTCAAGGTTGAGCATTTAATGCAAAACTCTATGTGAGGTTCCTATTCTATAGTTCAGTGCTTCCTACAGCCTTCTCTCTCTCTCTAAGCTTAATCACTTGCTACATCCATTAGAGTGAGTAGGAAATCTGTAAGAGAGCTAGTCCTACATGTATATCTTGTGAGGCTCTCACTTCCACCACCTCCCTATCTCTCATTTCAATCATGAAGATGAAGGTTCTCTCTCTTGTCTAAGAGAGGTGAAGAAGAATAAGGGAAGGTGTCCCTTGGTGAAGATCAAGGCTGAAGACTTAGAGCAAGAGTGGGTAAGCCCTTGGTGAAGGTAGAAGACTCCTTGCTCAAGTGGGTAAGTCCTTGGTGGAAGCTTCTCCGAGTGAAGGTGAAGTCAAAGGCTGAAGATCCAAGAAGAGTGGGTACTCCCTGCAAGGCTGAAGACTTTTGTAAGAGTGGGTAAGTCCTTGGTGAAGGCCAAAGACTCATTGCAAAGTGGGTAAGTCCTTGGTAAGGTTGAAGACTCTTTGTATTGGATAGGTAAGTCCTTTGTTTGGTCATGTATTGTAACTCTTATGAATGAATATAAGAATGCAATGGTTAGGAAATCCTAGAGGTTGACCTCTCTAGGTAAGTGGACTGACATACTTCTAGTTTGAAGTGTGGAACCACTCTAAATAGCTTGTCTATATGTGTTAGATCAATCTCTCTCATCCTTTTTATGCATGTTTTAGTTTCACTCAAATTACCTATTTAGCAACCTTATCTTGTGATATATCTTGAAGGTCTAATGATTTTTTTAAGTGCATTCAGCTCTATTCACCCCCCCACCTCTAGAGCATCTAGTCACCCATCTAGGATCCAACAATTGGTATCAGAGTGGGCTTCTCCAAGCATGTTTCAACAAGTAGGAGAAGATGGGTGACTACCAAGGAGGGAGATACTTGATCACCCTACCAATCTTTGATGGGAGAAATTTCCTCTATTAGAGAAGAAAGCTTCAATTCTACATCCAAGGATCAAGTCTTGAGATGTGGCAAATGGTGAACAGCCCATACAAGCTACCAAAGATAAAGATTGAAGAATGAGATGATTCTACCTTGAAGAAAGAAACCTTGAATGCTAGAGCCATGCACATCCTCTATGCCTCCATGAACCCCATCGAGTTCAACCGGATTTCTTCATGTGAAACAGCCTTTGAGGTATGGAGAAAGCTATGCATCACCTATTAGGGGACAGATCAAGTGAAGGAAAGTAAAGTCTACATGCTCAAAGGGCTTCTTGAGAACTTCAAGATGGTAAAGGAGGAGAATATAGCCAACATGTACTCAAGGCTCAACACCATTATGAATGGTCTTGCTATTCTAGGACATCCTATGTCTAGTGGAGAGATCAACTCTAAGATACTTAGAACTCTCCCCAAGAGGTGGGAACCCAAGGTGACTTCTACTGAAGAAGCAAGGTCTCTTAAGGATGTCCATATTGAAGAGCTCATTGGAAATCTACAAGCACATGGAGCCACACTTGACAAGAGGGAGGAAGTAGAAATACAAGAAGAGAAAGAACTCAAGAGAATGAAGAAGGCTGAAATCAAAGCTCAAATCAAGGCTCTTGTCGGTCAAGCTTCTCCATCCTCTCAAGTTGAAGAAGATGTCATGTACTCTAAGGGTAGATTCTACAAAGGTAAGAATTCCTCCTCCATCTAGTGCCTCAAGTGTGGAAAGAAGGGTCACATCAAGATAGATTGCCCACAAGTCATAAAGACCCATCATCACAAGAAAAGAGAAGATAAGTGTCACTCAAGCTCAAGTGGCTCCTCCAACTCAAGCTCAAGTGAAGATTCAAGTGGAGGATCTAGCTCAAGCTCTTACGAAGAAGGATAATGTCATTTTTCTCTTATGGCGTCAACAAGTAAAGACTCAAGTGAGGTAAATCTAAACTCTTTAGATAAAGAATCTTTGATTGCTATTATTCATGATACATGTGCCTCTCTTAAGTCTTCTAAAAGGAAAAGGAAAAAGCTTGCTAGAATTGTTGATAATATGCATGTAGAACTAGATGATCTTGAACATGCTAATTTTTGCTTGATTGCTGGTAAAAATGCTTGTATTAGCCAAGTAGACTCTCTTAAATTTGAAAATGCTAGTTTGCTTGATAAGATTAGATTTCTAGAAGCTCAACCTCTTATGCCTAGTTCTAATGAAGAGCATACCTTAATTGTTGATCCTCTCATGCATGATATTGACGTTCTTAAATCTGAAAATAAGGATAAATATTTTGCTTTGCAAGGATTAGAATTTGAAAATGGTATTTGCCTTTCTAAGATTGCTTTGCTTGAAACAGAAAATGCCTCCTTGCTTGCTAAAATCAATGTGCTTGAATCTTGTTCTAGTAGAGAGAATAATATTGCTGCTATTCATATTGATGGAGATTTTTATTTAACTAGATCTCTTTGCTTAGAAAAGGATCTTTTGCATGCTAGAGATAATATCAATAATTTGTCTTCTACTATTACTTCTCTTATGCATGATAATGATAGTTTGAGATCTTCTTTGTAAAGATTCTTAGTTGGTAAAAGGAATCTTAATGACATCCTACACTATACTACTAAACAAATTGGTAGACATAGTTTAGGGTATGATAGGAGTCAAAGGAACAACAAAGGTAAAGGACCTATTCCATGGAGAATCCTCTAGTTCCAAGACTATGGGCACATGCAACTATTGTAATGATTTTGGTCATTATTCTACTTGTTGTCCTTTTAGGAAAGAACCCAAGAGAAATAGGACTTGGATTGCTAAGCTAACCCCTCTGGACCCAAAAATATGATTGGGGACCATTTCATCTTTCTTCTTGTAGGTACTTGCAAATGGATTGACTTGAGCCATTGAATTGCAAATTGACTTCTCAATCCACATGAAAGAAGAAAGGTGAGATGTGTATGAGGTGAAAACAAGTGGAAAAGCAATGGTAAGCACAAAGGTAATGTTTTTCTTGCGTATAACCAATCCTAACTTGTTTTTGTCAAGTTAGTGTGCACTATGCATGTGGTTTTTGAGTCAAAAGTGGTATTTTGTGTTTCTCTTCACACTCTTACTCAAAAATTATTTCTAATACTTTTATAGTGCATTACTAACTTGCTTACACATGTTTGGATATGGTTTGTATTTTTAGCATGCCTCTAAATATGTTTTTATGAAATATATGTGCCTTTTGATATCAACCTTTTCGATCGAGTTTATCATGTTAGAAACTCGACCGACCGGCACGAATGGGTGTTGTCAACATTTGTGATCGGTCGAGTTGTCAATACACAAAACTCGACCGATAACACTGTGCACAGAATATACATTTGGCTTACTAGATGAGAATTTCCCTCTCAACTAGATTTTCTCAACCATTGGCCTTATTCTATGGCACTCCTTTGGTACCTTTATATATGCATATTGTCATGTTCTAAATTTCCTATCTTGCTTACAACTCTATCTCTCTAATTGGTCTAAATCGGTATATGTATATCTTGCAATTACTTGCTTTGAGTTGTTTTGTAGGTTTTGATGATGATCTCTTTGGATCTCTTGGTTGTGTCTTAAATTTCTTCCGTTGTGCTCTAATTTGCTACATATGTCTAGGTGTATATCTTGTTTTGATACAGCCTTGAGGTTCTTAGTGGAACTCATCCTTTGGTAATGATGCATATTTGTTAGTGAGTTATATCCTTTCATGTTTCTAAAATTGCATATCTATTATCTTGAGTTACTTGCATAACTTTGTGATGCAGGGTACTTAGATCTACATTATATGTAGAAATTGGAGGATTTTTGGATTTTCATGCAGCTTTTGCTCCAGTTTCAGTTTTAGGTGCAAGACTAATGTTTTTCATGCAGAAACAACCTTCTGAACAAGACTCATCGCTTTGCGATGAGCTCTGATGGTTTTTGGTCAAATTCTGTCATCTTGAGGGTTAGAATTGCATTTTATTATTTTTCTACAGTACTTTATCTTGCCTTTTGGGTTGTTCAAGTGCATGCTTTAACTTGCTTTTCTTTTTATACTTGGGCAAGCCCCTATCTGTGCTCTTCTACTCTCCTTATATAACTTTTTGTTATCTCCTTTCCTTTAACAAGTGGTGTTTCTTATTTCTTCATACCCCCACTTTTGAAATGACAAAGGGAGAGAAAGGTATGTCTCCTTTTGACAAAATAGGGAGAAGACATGTCTTAAATGAAGAGGAGAAGCATGTTCATGTAAAGGGAGTAGTTAAAGGGGAAAAGGCATATATGTGTAGAACATATATGAGTAGAAGACATAGTTTCTATAAATGTTATGAAAGCTAACCATGCAGGAGAAATAGCATCAATTGAGGGGGAGTATGAGAACTCCATGCTCATCAATTGAGGGGGAGCATATGACCTCAATTCTGTTGAAACCCCTAGGTTTCTCTGAAGGTATGATTTTACTTAAAAGCTTTCAATACATTTATGGAATGGTTTGTCATCTTCAAGAAGGGGGAGAATGTTGACTCAAGGTCAATTAGGTCAATGCTGACTCACATCTAAATTGACTAAACCCGTGTTTTGATGATGACTAACCATTCCACATATTGGTGCCTAACTTCTCTACTTGAGTGATATCAGATTAGGTATGGACACACTCCAAATGCCCTAACTTGTGCATCTCAAATTGGAGAAAAGACAAGTCAAAATCAATACAAGTGCACATTTTTGTAATATGATTTAAATCCATTAGAATCATGTTGTAAATCACTTGTAATGATTGTATGACTTGTAATTAATCTTAGAAAAAAATGGGAGCACTTAGATCGAATGTTTAATCACACAAAAGCCATTTTACAAAATTCACATCAGGTTGTTCATCGGTCGAGTTCTGTGAGTTGCAAACTCGACCGATCCAGATTGGATCTTGAAAATGATTTTTGATCGGCAGAGTTTACACTTCACATAACTCGACCGATGGAGTACCTGACCAATTCGATTTTCATTGGTCGGTCGAGTTTTCCCAGGACAAACTTGACTGATGGTCTGAATATCGGCTTTGTCTTTTACTCTATCGGTCGAGTTACCCTTATAGAAACTAGATCGATTACGCTGTACGGAAAAGTATATAAAAGTGCTTCTAGCTGTTGTGGAGTTGCAACAAGTGAAAATATACCTATTGCAAGCCACAAAACAGCTAGTTTTCATTCTCAAGTGTTCTTAAAGGCTAAGAGGCATCCCCAGATATAAATAGGACCCCTTGGGCTTCATTCCAAGGTTGAGCATTCAATGCAAAACTCTATGTGAGGTTCCTATTCTATAGTTGAGTGCTTCCTACAACCTCCTTTCTCTCTCTAAGCTTAATCACTTGCTACATCCATTAGAGTGAGTAGGAAATCTGTAAGAGAGCTAGTCCTACATGTATATCTTGTGAGGCTCTCACTTCCACCACCTCCCTATCTCTCATTTCAACCATGAAGATGAAGATTCTCTCTCTTGTCTAAGAGAGGTGAAGAAGAACAAGGGAAGGCATCCCTCGGTGAAGATCAAGGCTAAAGACTTGGAGCAAGAGTGGGTAAGCCCTTGGTGAAGGCAGAAGACTCCTTGCTCAAGTGGGTAAGTGCTTAGTGGAAGCTTCTCCGAGTGAAGGTGAAGTCAAAGGCTGAAGATCCAAGAAGAGTGGGTAATCCCTACAAGGCTGAAGACTTGTGCAAGAGTAGGTAAGTCCTTGGTGAAGGCTAAAGACTCATTGCAAAGTGGGTAAGTCATTGGTAAGGTTGAAGACTCTTTGTATTGGATAGGTAAGTCCTTTATTTGGTCATGCATTGTAACTCTTATGAATGAATATAAGAATGCAATGGTTAGGAAATCCAAGAGGTTGACCTCTCTAGGTAAGTGGACTGACATACTTCTAGTTTGAAGTGTGGAACCACTCTAAATAGCTTGTCTACTTGTGTTTGCTCAATCTCTCTCATCCTTGCTATGCATGTTTTAGTTACACTCAAATTAACTATTTAGCAACCTTATATTGTGATATATTTTGAAGGTCTAATGAATTTTGTTTAAGTGCATTCAGCTCTATTACCCCCCCTCTAGAGCATCTAATCACCCATCTAGGATCCAAAACTACTGACGATGATGGATCTATGGTCAGGGCTCTACATGATGAAATTCCACTTGATTAATTAAGTGCATTACCGTATCTTTTAGCATCATTCAAGTTTCAAAAAAGAATTATTATAACAGATGCTACAAAGAAATGTGTAATATATTTATCAAGTCCTCTTCAAATCTTTAGAACACATATAACATTTAGGATCTCAATCCCTTATCTCAATACTGGGAATTCTCATCCCTTAACATTATCATCATCATGATTACTAGATCTAGGTACTCAAACCCTTAGTTCATCACTGGACACTATTACCACTTATCAGGTAACTATTACCTCTAGGTCCTCAGACCAAGGTATACCTTATACTTGTTTCACAAGTATCTTACATGGCTCACAAGGCCCATTAAAATCTTTATCATATAAAACATCATAGCGCATACTTGTCTATGATCATCATCTCATGATATCTACATGGTTAGTATATATGATAACAACCATATAAAATACATATCAATACCATGCAATATAAGGGTAATACCACTATTCCATCATTAGGGTTAGGGTTTCCCTTTCTTATCGATTAGGGTTTCAAAAATCATTCCATCATCCTACATTAGGGTTAGGGTTTCCCATATCCATGTAGGGTTTCAAGATCATATTATCAAGGATCAAACCATAATTCATACCCTACACATATAAGGAGTATTAATGTGTGCCCATTACATGATTATCACAAAAGTATGAGTTTCTCTCTCATCCTCACCAGAATGTTGATTACTCCATACTTTATTAAGTTGGATCAATCTTTCCTTCAGGGTACATTAGCCTACTTAATCATTATTCATTAAAATACATACCTCTTAATGTACAACTTGATATAAAACACTTCATGTGTACTCCATCAAGTACCTTGCATTTAAGGTGCTTTCCTTCATATGGATTTTGATGTGCTTCCACCATATCGGGTAGAGAGGTGTGTTCTTACTACCCATATCGGGTTTGAGGTGTATGTGTGCTTCCAACTCAGGTTTGAGGTGTATGTATGCTCACCATATCACCCTTGAGGTGTATGTGTGCTTCCATATCGAGTTTGAGGTATATGTGTGCTTCCATCTCGGGTTTGAGGTGTATGTATGCCCACCATATCACCCTTGAGGTGTATGTGTGCTTCCATATCGAGTTTGAGGTGTATGTGTGCTTCCATCTCGGGTTTGAGGTGTATGTATGCTCACATTATCACCCTTGAGGTGTATGTGTGCTTCCATATCAAGATTGAGGTGTATGTGTGCTTCCATCTCGGGTTTGAGGTGTATGTAAGCTCACCGTATCACCCTTGAGGTGTATGTGTGCTTCCATATCGACTTTGAGGTATATGTGTGCTTCAATCTCAGGTTTGAGGTGTATGTGTGCTTACATCTTAGGTTTGAGGTGTATGTATGCTCACCATATCACCCTTGAGGTGTATGTGTGCTTCCATATCGAGTTTGAGGTATATGTGTGTATTCTTATGTATTCTTCACACCATATCGGGCAGAGAGGTGTATGTGTGTGTACTTCACACCATATCGGGCAGAGAGGTGTATTCTTGCTTCCGTATCACTTTTGAGTTGTGTGTGTGTGTGTGCTTCACACCATATCATGTAGAGAGGTGTGTGCATATATTTCACACCATATCGGGCAGAGAGGTGTGTGTTTGCATGCTTCACACCATATCGGGTTAGACCCTTATGCTCATGCCTCCTCAAACCTTCATGTCTTAGACCTACCCTTCACCATGGGTTAAGTGACATGATAGACAATTGGTTGAACCTTTCTCAACCCAACGTACAAACTGATGCACACCCCTATTGGTTTTCAAGTCATCTAGGGTTACTTTACCATATCGGGTTGGAGGTGCTTGTTTGTGTGCTTGAACCCGATATTGATGATGTCATCACCATCAACCTCTAGACCTTTGTTCTTACTATTCTAAGTCATGGACAACAGTCCCATGAAGCTTTTAGAACTCAAAGGATCAACAATTATTCAAGAGAAATCGAACTTGCAAGTAGATCAACAAGTATGACAAAATTGAAGGTGCATAATAATATAATTGGGTTCAAGTTATATAACATGCCTCAAGAACAACTTCAAAGCTCCAAGATCCAAAGTTTCACATACCCATGGTTGAAGATGGACTTCACAACTCCTCTATATGAAAAGAATCACTATGGAAAAGCAATTGGTGAAGAAGAAAAGAATGGAAGATCATAACCCTAAAATCATGCTTCAATCCAAGGTTGAAGATGATCATGGCCTCACCTCAGGGTTAAGTATGAGCTCCTTCTTTCTCCTTAGAACCCTTTCATGATACCCTACTACTCTTGCATGATATTCCACCACCCATGCATGATATTCCACTAACTTGCACGATATGCCACTCACTTATGATCAAAATACTCCACTATGGCTGATATCACCCTACTTGGCCGATATTATCTTGCTATGGATGATACCCAAGGCCCTATGCACGATATCACTTCACTCCTACACAATACAAGGACCCTATGCATGATACCTTAGGGAAAGATGGTGGTAAGATTCAGAAAAGTTCACTAAGGGGTGAAAGAATGGGTATATGAAGAAGTGTGAAAATGACGTGTCATCAAATTGACCTACTAGGTGCCACGTGTCCATGCATGGTTGACACATGTAAATGCATGCATAAACATTTATCTTGACATGCAAAATAGTTGAGGATAATTTAGGGATGAAAATTTGTCCATTGCATGTCCCTTTGAATAAGATATATCAATTTAATCATCACTTTACTCACAACCCGATACAACTTTTCTAAGGAAGTTGTAAACCAAAACACTTCACCTCCTTGAGGTTATTTGCACGAAATGGCCTTTACAAAGAGTCCAAAAAATTATATGAGACTCCCCCTATGTCTCCTTGGCCGATAGGCACTCATATATAAGCTTTTCAACTTGATACAACTCAAGTTAGGGTTTCATATTCAACCCCTTTCTTGTTCATTTAATCACCAAGAGTATCATCATTCATAATTGATTCAAACATGGTGTATCCTCCTTTATCTCTCCTCTATATGATACTAGGAGGGAGTATGGACACTCTAGAGGTGTTAATTTGCATATTAACCCTACATTTTTGGTAAATTATAATTTTTACCAAAATTGGTGCATAATGCACTAGCATTATACAACCAAGTTGCAACTTGAAATTTAGGCTTTCCACAAGACATACTTTAGCATCAATCTATCTATTATGATTCTAAAATACATGAGGTACATTCAACATATGACATTTTACAATATAGCCCCTCATCTTGGGTAAATTTCACTTTATGCCCAAACTATCATATAATGCACAAACAGTTTGCAAATAAGCTCAAACTTGAAATTTAAACTCCACAAGAGTCTTAAGAGCTTTTGATCCTCCTCCGGGTTACCTTTGAAAAGGGAAAGAAGCTTTTCTTCGCTGCTAGAAAGCTGCTGCACTGCACCTTCTGGCCCACCAACAACAATGAAATGATGCTGGTCCGGATGCTGCCTTGCTTGCCTGCTTCTAGCGCTTCTGCTTCAGAGCTAGCTGCCTCCCCGCCCCGCCATGAAATGGAGTAAGGGGCGATTCCTTAATTGGATTGGCAATTAGCTTCTTGGCTTCTTTGGCTGCTAACCGCCCCGACCATGAAATGGAGTAAGGGGCGTTCAATTACTTTTCGAAAGATTAAAACAAGTTTGTAAACAACTTACTTAAGCAAAAATTCTAGGGTTAAGCCATAACCCAGGTCAAGGATGTTAAATTATCAACCCCTAATAGGGATTTTGTCCCCAAAATCTCAAGAGAAAAGAGAAGGTACTTCCTCCTCATATCTTCTTCTAGTTCCCATGTGGCTTCTTCAATGCCACGGTGATGCCATAGAACTTTCACAAGAACTATGTGTTTCTTTTTTAACTTCTTGATTCTCCTATCAAGAATCATCATTGGACTTTCCACATAGGATATATCCTCATTTAATTCTACCTCTACAGGTTGCAACACCAACTCTGTATCGAGATGACACTTTCTCAGCATAGATACATGGAACACTGGATGTAGTCTATTTATCTCAGGTGGCAACTCCAACCTATAAGCTACCTTTCCCATCCACGTTGTCACTAGGTAAGGTCCCATAAATCTAGGAGCTAACCTATCCTTTTTCCCAAATCTGAGAACACATTTCCAAGGAGAGACTTTGAGATACACGTTGTCTCCAACTTGGAATTCTAGAGGTCTATGATGCTTATCAGTATAAGACTTCTGTCTATCCTGGGCAACTTTCAACTATTGTTGTGGTACTTTAATCTTCTCAGTTGTCTATTATACTAACTCAGGATCCAAAAGTTGGTATTCTCCTATTTCATACCAGCATAACGGAGATCTACAACATCTACCATATAAGGCTTCATATGGTGCCATATCAATACTGGTCTGGTAACTATTGTTGTAGGCAAACTCTATCAGGATCAAATGTATATCCTAACTTCCTACAAACTAAAGAACACATGCTCTAAGCAAGTCTTCCAAAGTATGTATAGTTCTCTCAGATTGCCCATCTGTCTGAGGGTGGAAAGCTGTGCTAAACTTCAATTGAGTACCCAAGGCTTTATGTAGTCATTCCCAAAAATGACCTGTAAACATGGGACCTCTATCAGATACAATTGTAGCTAAAACCCTGCATAATCTCACTATCTCATCTATATAGATCTGTGCAAGTTTCTTAGTAGTATAGGTTGTTTTGACAGGAAGAAAATGTGCTGACTTAGTCAACCTATCAGCTATCACCCAAATGGAATCATGACTTTTGGGTGTTCATGGTAAACCAACCACAAAGTCCATGGTCACGTGATCCCATTTCCACTGTGGTATAGGTAAAGGTTGCAATGTCCCTGTGGGCTTCTAATGTTCAGCTTTAACCTGCTGACACACTGGACACCGCATAACAAACTCAGCTACATCTTTCTTCAAACCAGGCCACCAATACATATCTTTTAAGTTATGATACATTTTGGTACTCCATGGATGCATTGCATACATGGATGAATGAGCTTTCTCCATGACTAGCTTCCTTAAGTCATTGGCATCAGGTACTACCATTCTACCATGGTAACAGACTACCTCATCCTTTGACTCATGAAAACCATCCCGTTTCACACTACCATACTATGACCTGATCTGTTGAATCATAGTATCAACTTATTGTGCTTCTTTGATCTGTTGTTTCAGAGTAGGTTTCACTCGCATCTCAGCTAACAATCTAGCTAACAAAGATACTTTAAGTTATACATTGTTTTGCCTCAAAGAGACAAGCATGTCTCGTTTAAAGCACACTAAAGAGTTCAATTGTGCTTTATCTATGAGTGGCGATGATGATTTTCTACTTAGTGCATCCGCCACTACATTAGCCTTTCTTGGATGATAATCAATTGTACAATCGTAGTCCTTGATTAACTCCATCCAGCGATGTTGTCTCATATTCAACTCATGTTGTGAGAAGATATACTTTAAGTTCTTATGGTCTGTGAAAATTTGAAATATTTCTCCATAGATATAATGTCTCCAGATCTTCAAAGCGTGAACCAATGCATCTAATTCTAGATCATGCGTGGGATAATTCTCCTTGTGTTTCTTAAGTTGTCGGGAAGCAAAAGAAACTACATGATCACTCTACATCATTACATATCCTAGACCATTCTTAGAGGCATCACAGAAAATAATGTATCCCTTTCCCTGCTCAGGTAAAGCTAACACAGGTGCACTGGTCAACCTTTCTTTCAACAATTGGAAAGAATACTGAGACTTTTCATTCCAGACAAACAGAGCTTCCTTCCTGGTCAACTTGGTTAGGAGTAAGGCCATAGAGTTGAAGTCTTTATTAAATCTCCTATAGTAACTTGCCAGGCCTAAGAAACTGTAAATCTGAGTTGGTGTCTTGGGTTGTTCCCACTCTAATATAGATTCCACTTTCAGTGGATCAACACGAATACCTAAAGCAGATATAACGTGTCTAAGAAAAGACACTTCTGATAATCAAAACTCACACTTTCTAAACTTATCATATAGTTTGTGTTGTCTCAACAATGTCAAGGCTTGATGAAGATGTTGTTCATGTTGTTGACCATCTCTACTGTATATCAGGATGTCATCTATGAAGACCACCACAAATTGATCAAGGAATGGTCGGAAGATTCTATTCATCAGTTCCATGAATGCAACGGGTGCATTAGTTAGTCCAAATGACATAACTACAAACTCATAATGACCATACCTTGTCCAAAAGGTTGACTTAGGTATGTCACTCTCCTTGATACGTAACTGATGATATCTTGACATTAGAGCTATCTTAGAGAATACGGTTGCACCATGAAACTGGTCAAATAGATCATCTATCCTTGACAAAGGATATTTGTTCTTAATTGTCACCTTGTTAAGTTGTCTATAGTCTATGCATAATCTCATAGACCCATCCTTATTTTTAACAAAAAGAACTAGAGCACCCCACGGGGAAGTACTCGGTCGAATCAAACATTTCTCAAGCAACTCTTGTAACTATTTCTTAAGTTCTACCATCTCAGCTGGAGCCATCCTATATGGTGTTTGAACTATGGGTTGCGTACCTGAAATTAAATTAATCTCAAAATCAATGTCTCGGGGTAAAGGAATGTTTGAAAATTCTTCAGGAAACACATCCTCAAACTCCCTATCAACCAGAAATTCAAAAAGACTAGGACTCTCTGCTCTGGTATCTACCACATGTGCCAAGAATGCTTCACATCCTTGTCACACCAGTTTCTCAGTTATCATTGCTGACACTAGACACGTTGGAAGAATCTTTCTGTCCCCCTAAAAGACCCATGTCTCACCATTGTCTATGAACATGGCTTGCTTGGAACCACAATCCAAGACAACCTTATACTTTTCTAGGGTGTCCATCCCAAGAATTATGTCAAACCCGTGCATCTCAAGTGGTATAAGATCCACCTGAATGTTGTGTTCTGAAAAGGAAAGAACACAGGGAGAACATACCTCCCGCAACACCGCAGATCCAACTAACGGAGTTTCTAATAACATATTATATGCTCTATGATTGACAGTCATATTACAATCATGAATCACTTCTTAAGTGATAAAGGAATGTGTAGCACCCGGATCAATCAAAATAGATACAGAGCAGGATGAAGACATGTCAGAATGAAATAATTCCATCTGACATGTCACAACTTGTGGGTTGACCACTACCTCCGGCTGATTCATAGTATAGAATCTCGTCGTTGTTGGTTGCCAACCACGCGTCCTGTTGTTGGGTGCAGATGAACCAGCTTGGGACGCTTGTCCACGTCCTCGTGTGCCACTTCTAAATTGTTGCCTCTAAGAGTGACATGGGATTTTATCACACTACCAAACTCACTTGGGGTTATAATCCCCGAGCTTTTACTAAAACCAAAGTGCAATAATACCACCCGTAAGCGGATGAGTCTTATTGCAGTATAGTTGAGGATCGAATTCAAAGGACAATGTTTTTAAGAATCTTTTTTGGTTGAATCTAGCTCAAGTAAAACTAATATTTATAATGATTGATTGATTTGAGGTTAATTAAACTAATTGCAAGAAAGTAAAAATTGAATTAAAGTTGGGTTTAGATCAATGATATGGAATTGTTGGGATGGTATCGGGTTTCACCACCAATACACATGCAAACACATTCAATTTCTAACAATCTAGGCAAGTTATAACAATCCAAATAGAGCTGCTGCAGAACCCCCCATATGGGCGTTAGGTTTGCGTAAACATCACCTTAGGCATCAGATGTCTCATCACCATCCAGATCACTTACTTACGACTCCGAAGATACAAAAATCCAATGAACATTGTGGGCCCCCTATACATGCGTTAGGTACACAGAAGCGTCACTGAAGGCTAGATGGCTCGTCCCCTCACGGATCATACACTTACGACCTCAATGGAATCCCATTCTATTTTAAGTTTGGGAGTCAACCACATTAATCGGTAAGAAAGCAGGTGATAGATCTACAAACTAACATCGATGATCAACAAAGATGATATAAAATCCAACTAAGGCTGTGACCCTCCCTGAGGGATGTTTAGACCATAGAAGTATCGTGTAGGCTAGATGTCTTGTCCCCTCACGGATCATGCACTTACGACCTCAAGGAATCCTATCAGAAGTTCTCGTCAAGGAGTCCAACTTTGTAAACCGCCATTATGTCCCACATATGGAAGATTTCACAATATAGGAAAGAACAATATGAAAGCAAGTAGATAATCAACTATGAACATACCAATTAACAATGAAATGGAAAGTTATATACATTGCCATGGAGAGGTTAATAAAAGAACATGATTTACATGGGCAGCGGGGCTAGTCCCCGTACCCCAATGAAAGAAGATTACCCACTCATGATGCGAGAGACAAGAAGAATAAGAGAAAGGGAAGGTTCCTCCATGAGCATGATGAAGAATGTGGCCGTAGCTCGGTGAAGATGATGCGGTCTCCTACGTCGTGTCGGGATAGATCTGAACAAGGAGGAAGAACCACCAAGGCAGGTTGGGCAATCCTTCTTCTTCTTCACCTTCTCTCTCCTTCTCTCCTTACACGGTGCCAAGAGGAGCAGGTGGGCATGTGGAAGTTGAGGCTGGATCGGGCCTTCGGAAGCCTGTCGGCGTGCTAGCCTCGATTCCCAAATGAGGAACCTTATGGTCCTATTTATAGGCTTGGATGAGGTAGTCACATTTTTGTTATGAATAGTGTTCCAAACAGTTTGGGGACCGTTTGGTCTTAAAATAGTTTGGAGACCATTTGGATGACCAAACGGTCTTGCATTTCTGCTTTATCGGTCTGCTTAATCGGTCTTGGAGACCATTTTGATGAACAGACAGTCTTAAAAACGTTAGACGCCAATCGGTCTTGAAATCGTTAGGCGCTAATCGGTCTTCTCTTACTGACTTCAAATGGTTTAGTCAAACGGTATGGGGACCGTTTGGATGGCCAAATGGTTTTGACTTTAACGATCTTCCTTTGACCAATCTCGTGTCTTTTACAAATTGAATGGATCCAAACGGTCCTGAAACCGTTACGATCCAATCGGTCTTGGGTTCTATTTCCATTCGGGTTTGGCTGTACAACCGATCTTGGGACCGAATGGCTCCAAATGGTCTTGGGACCGAATGGATCTAAACGGTCTTGATCGAAGCGGTCTTGAATGATCAAACGATCTTGATCGAAACGGTTTCGATTGTTCAAACGGTCTTCATCTCAAACGGTTTAGAATATTCAATCGGTCCTGGGTCCAAACGGTTTTAAAACTGTATGGACTCATATGGTCTCGGGATCGTTTAGGCTCATACGGTCTTGAAACTGAATGGGCTTAAATGGTGTTGAGACCGTGTGGGTTAATATCTGAAACCAAAAGGTCTGAGCCGTTAGAGCAGACTATTTGGTCAAGATCAAAAGTGGGAGGTTCTTTGGTGAATTCCATGTGATGATAGAACTTGATTTAGACCTACATCAAATCAATATAATTTCGATCAAAAATCATGATAATTAGATTTATTTAGAGAACTTGCAATATGTGAGATTTAAGAGATAAATTGAAGGTGTTGAATCAAATTGGTTATAAAAAGGGTGACTGAAAATCAGGATGAATATGCATTCATCAAACACCCCAAACTTAAACGTTGCTCGTCCTCGAGTAACACAAAATCTGAAACAGTCGCCAAATGAATACTTTCGACTCGTGTGACTGGTTCGTCTTCACATTAGATTTTTTTTCTTTCTGCTTAGAATGACTCAACATCTCAACTTCGTGAGATCAGTGAACACATCTTACCATATCTTTGTTCTTGAGTTCATTTTCCAATATCACTTCCTCCTCACTTTTTCCAACAACAAGCATGTCAAAGAGTTTTGTAAGAGTCTAGAGATACCCGCAGAACAACAAGTGTGCATCTGATCTGACACTGGTGTTTTTCAGGATAGAGGGGGCATGCCTGGTGCCATTAGATAGAAAATGGAGTGAAAGGTGGTATGGAAGCGAGAAGTAAATCTCTCCTCTATTCGACTCGAGATCTTCTTTTTATTTGCTTTGCAATTTCATTTATTGCATTTTTTGTGTGAATCTCTCCTCTATTCGACTTGAGATTGCATTTCTTTTTGTGTGCACTTTGGCATCTTTTTGTTTGCAAATATCTCCTCTATTCGACTCGAGATTGCATATTTGGTGGTACGCCCCTATTTATTTGTTAGGGGTATGGAAGAAGCGAATATAGAGGGAAGTGGTGTTCCACCTCGAACTTAGGGTTTGGCATAGTTTTGGCTATTTATATTTCTTTTTGATGGACAGAGAGGTACAAAGCTGATAGAAGAAGTGTAGAAGAGAGTTCAGATCAGGATGCAACTTGATTTACAATTCAGTGCACCGGGATGTTCTCTTTATCGTACTCTGCTTAAATAATGACTTGATGAGGATCCAGTGGAGATTCCATGTTATTGTTTCACTAGTCAACTAGGAAGCATGACGTGTTTGATCCCTATCAGTTTGACATATGCTTGTCATTTTGCATCAGTATCATGATGTTAGGAGTCATGAGCTTCACAAGACGATTTCAATCAAAAGGCTAGTTTTCAGATGTAGGTGTTTTTGAGGATTTGCTTCGAGTAAGGAGGGTAAAATGATTACAAAATGCATAGCAGGCTAGTTAGTGACTATTATGAAGCAGGAAGTGTCAAAAATTCATCAAGTATCTGTTCAATTTCTTTGAAAAACATTAAAGATTTTGAAATTTTTGAATTTTTTTTATCAAGAATGTGACAGTGTAAACTTAAGTATGAAAAGGATGGGTGTAGGTGGAAAGTGAAGTACGTACCACCCACCCTCCACTGTGAACTTATAAATTTGTTCATCCCGAGCAAACCCTAAATCTAAGATGGAGGGGAAAAATCACGCCAGATTGACCACTAGATGTGGTAGCGTTCCAGTTAACACGCATCCTTTTATCTGAAAATCAAAAGAAAGGTCAATCAAAACTCAAGATATTATCTCGCGATGTGAATTTTATTTGGTGTGAAATTATCCAAAAGGTGAAAATAAAATTAAGGGAAATTTTCTAATTCAAAATTAAAAACTAAATGCGAATTTATTTATCGGGTTGCCTCCCGACAAGCACTTTTGTTTTATGTCGATGGCTTGACTTGATATCTTCGACTTCACGGTGGTTCCTTTGGATTAGAGAGATTTATTATTTCTTCAGTGCTCATGTCTGTTGTGGTGAAGTATCTTTTCAAGCGTTGGTCGTTCGCCACAAATTCACCCGACTTTTTGCTCCATAAAGAGAAAGCACCGTGTGGGGAGATGCTTTTGACAATGTACGGTCCAGACAAGCGGGAGTGGAGTTTTCTTGGGAATAACTTTAATCTTGAGTTGAACAGCAGAACTTGGTCTCCCACTTGTATGTCTTTTCTTTTCAAATAACCATCATGCCAAAGTTTGGTGTGTTCTTTGTAGATTCGAGCATTCTCGTAAGTTGTCATCCTAAGTTCATCCAGCTGTTGAAGTTGTAGAATCCTAGCTTGACCTACTTTCTTCATATCGAAATTCAGTTGTTTAATTGCCCGCCATGCCTTGTGTTCCAATTCGACTGACAGGTGGCAAGCTTTTCCATATATTAATCGGAAAGGTGTAGTCCTGAGGGGAGTTTTATAAGCAGTTTGATAGGCCCATAGAGCATCATTGATTTTCACTGACCAATCCTTTTGATTGCGGCCTACAATTTTTTCCAAAATAGCCTTGAGTTGGCAGTTAGAAACATCTACCTGTCCACTTGTTTGTGGATGGTAGGGTGAGGCTACCTTATGTGTTACACCATATTTTCTCAGTAAAGCTTCAAAGCTTCTTTCAAGGAAGTGAAACCCTCCGTCAGATATCACGGTTCGTGGAGAAAATAATATCTTTGAATAATTTGATGACGGGTTTGGAATCACTGGTGACCGTAGGAATGGCTTCTACCCATTTAAAGACATAATCAACAGTGACTAGGATGTATGAAAATCCATTAGAAGATGGGAATGGGCCCATGTAGTCCACCCCCCAAACATCGAATATCTCTACTTCTTGCCACAAATTCAGTGGAATCTCATCTCTCTTTGTTATATTGCCTGACCTTTGACATTTGTCACATGATAAGACAAAGTCATGGGAATCTTTGGATATGGTTGGCCAAAAGAATCCACATTGCAAAACTTTTATAGCAGTCTTCCCAGAACTCATGTGGCCTCCAACTGGGCCAGAGTGACAGTGCTCTAGAATGAATTTGGTTTCTTCCTCAGTGATACATTATCTATAAAGACCATTAGCACATAGCTTAAAAAGATATGGCTCATCCCAGTGATATTGTTTCACATCATGCATAAATTTCTTCAGTGCATTTCTGGTGCATTGAGGATGGATAACCCCAGCAGCAAGGTAGTTCACAAAATCTAAGTACCACGGTACAGCTTCTGAGACCTTCATTAGTTGATCATCTAGCAGGGAATCATTGATTGGAATCTTCTCAGTATCCAGAGTGTGGATGCAACTGAGGTGGTCTGCTATAACATTCTCTGTACCCTTTTTATCTCTTATCTCTAAATCAAATTCTTGTAATAGGAGGATCCATCTAATCAACCTGGGTTTTGCATCTTTCTTTGCCAGAAGGTAGCGAATGGCAGCGTGGTCTGTGTAGACGATGACCTTCGAACCAATAAGGTAGGATCTGAACTTTTCAAAGGCATACACGACTGCTAGAAGTTCTTTCTCAGTAGTTTCATAATTCCTCTGGACTTCATTGAGAGTTTTCGATGCATAATAGATCACATAATGTTTCTTCTCTATATATTGCCCTAAAATAGCGACCACAGCATAGTCACTGACATCACACATAATTTCAAAAGGGTGGTCCCAGTTGGGATCTCTAATGATGGGTGTTGTTGTGAGAGCCTGCTTTAATGTGTTGAAGCTTTTGACACATTCTTCGTAAAAATTGAATTCAGCATCTTTTAGTAACAATTTTGTCATTGGCTTCATTATCTTTGAAAAGTCTTTTATAAATCTTCTATAAAATCCTACGTGACCTAGGAAGGCACGGACTTCTTTTACATTTGTTGGAATAGCCGGTTTAGAAATCACTTCAATTTGGCTTTATCTACTTCAATTCCTTTATTGCTGACCCTATGGCCGAGGACAATGCCTTCCTTTACCATAAAATGGCACTTTTCCCAATTTAGCACAAGATTTGCTTCTTCACATCATTTGAGGACCAAGGAGAGGTGCTTTAGACATGAATCGAATGAAACTCTGTATATAGAAAAATCGTGCATGAAAACTTCCATAATTGTTTCGGTGAGACCGGAAAATATGGCAGCCATGCAACATTGGAAAGTTGTAGGTGCATTACAGAGGCCAAATGGCATTCTTTTAAATGCATATGTTCTGAATGGGCAGGTAAGAGTGGTTTTCTCTTGGTCATCTGGATGTATGGGTATTTGATAGAATCCAGAGTAACCGTTGAGATAACTAGAAAATTATTGATGAGCCAACCGTTCTAAGACTTGATCAAGGAAAGGCATTGGAAAATGATCTTTTCGAGTTGCCTTGTTCAATTTTCTATAATATATGCACATCCTCCACCCTATGACTGTTCGAGTGGGGATCAGTTCATTGTTTTCATTTAGTATAACAGTTGGTCCACCTTTCTTCGGGACTACATGCACTGGGCTAACCCATGGCGAATCTGATATCGGATAGATTATTCCAGCTGTGAGCAATTTAATGACTTCATGACGGACAGCTTCCTTCACATTAGGATTTAGCTTCCTTTGATGCTCAATAGTAGGCTTTTGATCTTCCATCATAGAGATCTTGTGCATACACAGTTCTTGACTAACCCCATTGAGGTCACTCATTTTATAACCAATGGCTTTCTTTCTTTCCTTTAGTTTCTTCAGGAGTTTATCTTCTTGTTCAGCGGTTAGATCAGAATTTATGATAACTGGGCAAACTTTGAGATCATCCAAAAACACGTACTTCAGTCCCTTGGGTAGGGGCTTCATTTCGGGGGCCTCTGGTTTCTCGCATGTTTCCTCTGTAACTTTCATAGGTTTCAGCTCTTCACAAGTGGCTTCAACATCTTCTTTAGTAGAGTCGAGGGATTCGATGAAATCCTTTACTTGTTCATCAATAGGTTCATCAACTGATGGGTTTGTTAGAGCAACTTCTAATGGATCATCTGATTCATGATGCTCTTGAGTCAGAAGTGACATTTGCTCAATGCAGTCAATCAGATAGACTTCTTCTTGCATACTTGGTCTTCTCATGCTTTCAAAAACTTTAAATTCGAGAGTTTCTTTGCCTAATCTGAGCAGTAAGGTACCAGATTCAGCATCAATTAGGGATCTTGCAGTGGCAAGGAACGGATGACCAAAAATAAGAGGGTATCTGGCATCTTCTTTGATGTCCATGATGACAAAATCACACGGGATATAAGAGTCCTTGCCCACCTTGACTGGGACATCTTCGATGATTCCCTGGGAAGAGTTACTGAATTATCTGCAAGCTGTATGGTCATGCCCGTTGGAAGTAATTCTGCAAACCCTAGTCTTTTGCATAGACTTAGTGACATAATAGAGATGTTTGCGCCGGGATCCACCAATCCTTTCTTGCATGATGAGTCGCCAATGTGACATGACATTCCAAAGGATCCTGGGTCTTTCTATTTCTTGGGCATCTTGCTCAGAATGATATCAGATGTGGTTTTTGCCAGTTTTACTATCTCATATTCTTCAATTATGTACTTCCTCATGAGAAGTGACTTTAAGTACTTAGTCCAGGCTGGTATCTCATCTAGCACATCCAGAAAGGGTATATCAACATCAAGTTTCTTCATAGCCTCTTTAAACTTATTGAACTGAGTATCAAGCTTGGTGCCTTAGACGAGCTGGGAAAGGTATACGAGGCTTATATACAGGAATATCAGGTTCCGGTGTTTCGGTTTCTTCAATAGGAGGCTTCTCAGGATTTCCCTTATCTGTCTTATCAACTTTTGATTGAGACTGTTGTGTTGTTGGGTTTTGGGCAATCACAGGTTCATCCTCGTCTGTAATAACCACAGGTGTCTATACAGGGGGATCCCAATAGTCTTTTCCTGACCTGGTGGTGACTACCTTCAACTGTTTAGGATGCTTAGGATTGTTCTCGGGTTGGCCAGCAAAGACTCCAACATGTGGCTTTATGCTAGCTGTGAGTTGAGCTAGTTGGGATTCAATATCCTTCTGCTGAGCTTGTTGGTTAGCTATCATAGTTTGCTGAGTTTGCAACATCTTTTCAATGGCTCATAGCTTGTCATTAGGAGAATCTGGACCAGCTTGTTGTCCTTGTTGTTGATAAGGGACTTGGTTAAGACTCTGGTATTGGGAGTTGTTTTGATAATTATTGAAGTTCCTATTCTGAAAGTTTCCCTTGAAATTTCCTTGATTTCCAAAATTCTTTTGTTGATTGTACTGGAATCCTGGTGAGCCACGTGGTTGATTGTTCGAACCAAATTGATGTGAGTTTACTGCTCTAGAGGGGTTTCCATATTGAAAACCAGGATGATTCCTATTCTGATTTGGATTGTAATAACTTTGACCAGGAATAGTGTTGATAGCATTAAGATTTTCCATCTGACCATTATCTCCTTGGCCACATACATTGCTCAGAACAACATCATAGAGAACATTGCATGATAAGGTGGAATGATCTGTACTTTTACATGCTTCACAAAATAGTGAAGCGGAATTGATCTGCTCCGATTATCGAGTGGGCGAACGTCCTCTTCCGATAGCAGCAAGAGATGATTCAATATGGTCTTGCTTGGCAACTAAGAGTTTCAAGATTTCAGCGATACATTTGTACTCGATAGTAGCTTCGGTCATAGCTACTTTCAAAACTCCTTTACCTACAGATCTTCCTCAATTGGCTTGATTTTCTGCTCTAAGGGTGACGACTCTCCATGCGCTGTCATAACTTTGACGCATAAAGTTTCCTCCAGATGAGGAATCTAGGAATCTCTTAATATCATCTTCCACACCCCTATAGAAAATCTCAATGAGTTGGTTCTTGGGAATTCTATGGTCTGGACACTTGCGTAGAAGCTCTTTGTATCTATCTCAGGCTTCAACAAGGATTTCTCCAGGAACTTGAGTGAAATTTGTTATTCGCCCTCTAATTTCATAGGTGAGAGATGGAGGGTAGAAACTTTCTAGAAACACATTTTGCAGTTGTTCCCAGGTGGTGATGGGTATTTCACTTTGCAACGAATTGTACCAACTTATGGCTCTATCAACAAGGGAATACTTGAAGAGACGGAGTCGAATGGCATCGTCTGTGACTCCATTTTGTTTTGTCATAGCACATAGATCAATAAATCTCATAAGATGTTCTTGGCTATCTTCTCTTTGCTTGCCATAGAAAGGGTTGTTCTGAAGTAGGGTGATCCAATGCGCTCTTATCTCGAAATTAGGAGCATGGATGGGAGGAGGTTGTACCGGATGATGAACATTCGTAGCTTTCGAGATTGAGAACTCTCTATGATCTTTTTGTAGTTCATCTACTTGTGTTGCTGCTTGCGCTGCTAGAATTTCCTCTTGTACTGTAGCTCTAGCTTCTTGCATGAATCTCTCTCTCTGTGCATTGATGGCTTCAGCCACCCTTCGGGATACTTCTTCTTCTTGAGCCATCCTTGCTTGGTTTTCTCTGATCTGACGATGAAAAGTTATGTCTATCTCGGGATCAAAGCTTGATGTTAGTCCGGGGCTGTTCGAATGGTGCATGCACTATGCCTTGGATTGTACCTAAAAATAGAAAATTTTCAAAAGTGAGAACCACATAGTAGAGTCAAATTCAAGTAGATGATTGATTATTTCAAAAGAAAAAGCAAAATCCTAAATTAGTCTTAAAAGAACTAGATTTGACTAACTGATTCCGTTGTCCCTGGCAACGGTGCCAGAATTTGACGTGGGATTTTATCGCACTAACAAACTCACTCAGGGTTGAAATCCTCGAGATTTTGCCAAAACCAAAGTGTAATAATACCACCCGCAAGCGGACGAGTCTTATCGCAGTATAGTTGAGGATCGAACCCAAAGGACAACATTTTTAAGAATCTTTGTTGGTGGAATCTAGCTCAAGTAAAACTAATATTTATAACGATTGATTGATTTGAGGTTAATTAAACTAATTGCA
Source organism: Alisma plantago-aquatica (assembly GCA_963693085.1). NCBI lineage: Eukaryota > Viridiplantae > Streptophyta > Magnoliopsida > Alismatales > Alismataceae > Alisma > Alisma plantago-aquatica. Next base: position 669,269,013 of record OY856410.1, read on the forward strand.
AGAAAGTAAAAACTAAATTAAAGTTGGGTTTAGATCAATGATATGGAATCGTTGGGATGGTATCGGGTTTCACCACTGCTACGCATGCAAACACATTCAATTCCAAACAATCCAGACAAGTTATAACAATCTAAATAGAGTTGCCTCTGAACCCCCCATACGGGCGTTAGGTTCGCGTAAACATCACCTTAAGCATCAGATGTCTCGTCACCATTTGGATCACTTACTTATGACTCCAGAGATACATAAATCCAACGAAGGTTGTGGGCCCCCTATACAGGTGCTAGGCACACAGAAGCGTCACCGAAGGCTAGATGGCTCGTCCCCTCGTGGATTATACACTTACGACCTGGATGAAATCCCATTCTATTTCTAGTTTGGCAGTCAACTGCATTAATCGGTAAGCAAGCAAGTGATAGATCTACAAACTAACATCGACAATAAACAAAGACGTTACAAAATCCAACTAAGGTTGTGACCCTCCCTGAGGGATGTTTAGACCACAGAAGCGTCACCGTAGGCTATATGTCTCGTCTCCTCACGGATCATGCACTTACAACCTCAAGGAATCCTATCAGAAGTTCTCGTCAAGGAGTCGAACTTTATAAACCATCATCCGTCCAACATATAGAAGATTACACAATATAGGAAAGAACAAGATGAAAGAAAGTAGATAATCAACTACGAACATACCAATTATCAACGAAATGGAAAGTTATATACATTGTCATGGAGAAGTTAACAAAAGAACATGATTTGCATGGGCAGCGAGGCTAGTCCCCGCACCCCAGTGAAAGAAGACTACTCACTCATGATGTGAGAGATAAGAAGAATAAGAGAAAGGGAAGGTTCCGCCATGAGCATGATGAAGAAGGTGGTCGCAGCTCGGTGAAGATGATGCGGTCTCCTACGTCATGTCGGGACAGATCTGAATGAGGAGGAAGAACCACCAAGGCCGGATGAACAATCCTTCTTCTTTTTCTTCACCTTCTCTCTCCTTCTCTCCTTGCTCAGTGCCAAGAGGAGCAGGTGGGTGTGTGGAAGTTGAGACTGGATCGGGCCTTGGGCAGCCTGTCGGCGTGGTGGCCTCAATGCCCAAATGAGGACCCTTATGGTCCTATTTATAGGCTTGGATGAGGTAGGCTTGGATGAGGTAGTCACATTTTTGCTATGAATAGTGCTCCAAACAGTGTGGGGACCGTTTGGTCTTCAAACGGTTTGGAGACCGTTTGGATGACCAAACGGTCTTGCGTTTCTGCTTTACCGGTCTGCTTAATCGGTCTTGGAGACCGTTTTGATGACCAAACGGTCTTAAAACCGTTAGGTGCCAATCGGTCTTGAAACCGTTAGGCACTAACCAGTCTTCTCTTACTGACTTCAAACGGTTTAGTCAAACGGTCTGGGGACCATTTGGATAGCCAAATGGTTTTGACTTTAACTGTCTTCCTTTGACTGGTCTTGTGTCTTTTGCAAACCGAATGGAACCAAACGGTCCTGAAACTGTTAGGATCCAATCGTCTTGGGTTCTATCTCCATTCAGGTTTGGTTGCACAATCGGTCTTGGGACCAAATGGCTCCAAATGGTCTTGGGACAAAATGGCTCCAAACGGGCTTGATCGAAGCGGTCTTGAATGATCAAACGATCTTGATCCAAACGGTTTCGATTGTTTAAATGTCTTCATCTCAAATGGTTTAGAATATCCAATCGGTAAACCGTATGGACTCAGATGGTCTCGGGATCGTTTAGGCTCATGCGGTCTTGAAACCGAATGGGCTTAAACGGTCTTAAGACTGTGTGGGTGAAAATCTGAAATCGAAAGATCAGAGCCGTTAAAGTAGACCGTTTGGTCAAGATCAAAAGTGGGAGGTTCTTTGGTGAATTCCATGTGATGATAGAACTTGATTTAGACTTGCATCAAATCAATATAATTTCGATCAAAAATCATAATAATTAGATTTATTTAGAGAACTTGCAATATGTGAGATTTAAGAGATAAATCGAAGGTGTTGAATCAAATTGGTTATAAAAAGGGCAACTGAAAATCAGGATGAATATGCATTCATCAGAGAGCCTTGTTGACTCTGCCTTGATGGTTGGGTTACACTCATGTCTCTAGCTAGACAATCTTTCATCAGATGTCCCATCTTCCCACACTTATAACAGCCTCTGCTCTCCCATTGCGGCCTATATGGTCCTGTTACTGACATCGATGTTGAACTATGGGCTCCAATTGGCGGTAAACTACGACCTCTACCCTTAATGGGCGTCCACTGTGTCTGAGTACTAAACCTCTATGGTGCTATTGGTGCAGAAAACCTTGGTTTCTTAAAACTTTCAGACCTCTGTCCATGGAACTGTGCATGCATTTTCCTACTGTTGGCTTCACATTTCTCAATCACAGACCTTTCTATCCACCTAACTGAATCCACAAAGGTGGCAAACCTCTCTCTATTCTCTAGAGAAGACGCAGGTGTGGTTAAATCAGTGTTCAAACCCTTCTCAAAATGCAGAATTCTCTCCTCATTGGTAGTAGCCATGTGTGGACATAACCGTAGAAGCTCCATAAACTTAGCTTCATACTCTCTAATGTTCATTGGTCCCTGCCTAATCCGCTCAAACTATGAGATTTTCTCATCCAAATAAGTCTTGGGAAAGTATCTACTGACAAACTCACGCCAAAACTCTCTCCATTTGACCTCAACACCAGGTCATTTCTCTTCCTCAATGGCCCACCAGTGGCCAACACTCCCTTTTTAACAGGTACACAGCATGCTTAACTTTCTCAGTTTCTGGAATGTTGAGGACTCTAAAGGCTTTCTCCAACTCAGTGAGCCATGAATCTACGTCTGCTGGGTCAGCTGTATCAGCATATTCGGTGGCTCCTACCTGGCATAACTGCACAAAGGTCTTACCAGATCCATGTCCCTCATTAGAAGCTGGTGCCCTAGGTGCTGGTGTTGGCATCCGATCTACCATATGTGTTATTGTGTTCATGAACTGTCCAAACAGAGCATGAAAAGTTGGGTTTTCTATCGAAGCTTCGTCAAGTTGGGGATTCTCAGGTACTAGTTCCTCTCTAGCTTGACCCCTTGCACCTCCTCCTGGTGCAGCAACACTACTTTCAGTAGTATGTTCTTCATGTGATCCAGCCATCTTTAAGCTTTACTTCTTCTCCTATATGAGCATAAGTCACTACCAGATAAATTGGATAACACTAGAACATACTCAACAACCTTAATCCAATGTCTCCATAGACTCAGCGAACCTCAGGCTCTGATACCGAAACTTTGTAACGATCCAAAAACAAATCAAATCTTCACCAGTTAATAATTGCAGAATAACCATAAGCAGCGGATTAACAAAAATCACTCAAAATTAAAACCATTTGCAAAGGGATCCATTTCTAAGAAAACTCTTAAGAAGAGAACCAAAGCACTACATACATCATGGTTCACATATTACATACCCTATACCATCTCATCTCGAGGATAACATATAATAGTTGCTTTGCCAAACTATACATCAGCAACATAAAACCTCGAGGCATATAAGCCAAAATCTGAAATTATTCATAAAACCGTTAAGTACTGACTCCAAGGACCTGAGAGTACAGAGACGACACATAGAACATATATCTGAAAGACATGACAGACTGTACACTCGACCTGAGATGCTACTACTGCCCCTAATGTTGTTGTCCTCCCTCTGTTGTATGGTCTCTACCTCCTCGTTTGCGTCCACCTAAAAATGTTGGCGACCAACAGGGTGAGACCCATGTCCCAGCGAGAGATATAACTCTTCGCCAACAATGTTATCAATGCAGATAAATAGTAATAAACTGAGCAGAGGATTCTTTTATTTTATTAAGCAAGATTTAATCACTATTTAAGCAAAATAGAGCAATATCATCTTTTGAAGCATTACAGCTATATATGATAAAGTAGTAAATCATCTTATTCATTTTATAATGAATATGAAAAACATGTATAACATCTATCCATTTAAGATGTATAAAAGAAATGTAACATCAGCCAATAATTTCCGTATTCAATTCTTAAGCAAATATGCTACACAACTGATTACATTTTACAATCACACTTATGCCCTGAGGAAATGAGGTATACCACTCATACTCCAACCGACCACAGTGGCGTAAAGCATCAATACCATACAAGGTCAATGGAAGAGCCGGCGTCCATGACCTAACCCATCTCGGTCAGTGCGAGACCACAAGCAGGACCACATTAACTGCTTAAATAGCTTTCCAGGGTATACTGAAAACTTCTCTATAGAGCTACAATGGAGGCTGCACTCTCTTCTCAATTTAGATATTTCATGTTTATCTCACATCGATCTGACATTCATCATCATCGGGAGATTCGTGATACATCCATCCCGAAATTTATAATGAAGGATTGAGAGATTTAATATTTATCTCACATCAATTCCTCCATTATGGTGTAAGGATATTCACTCCCAATCGCCCCCACATATTCAAAAAGATGCCCTCCATGAGATCTCGTGGGAAATACTGTTACACCATCACTAGCTACTGACGATGATGGATCTATGGTCAGGGCTCTACATGATGAAATTCTACTTGATTAATTAAGTGCATTGCCGTATCTTTTAGCATCAGTCAAGTTTCAAATAAGAATTATTATAAAAAATGCTACAAAGAAAGGTGTAATACGTTTATCAAGTACTTTTCAAATCTTTAGAACACATATAACATTTAGGATCTCAATCCCTTATCTCAATATTGGGAATTCTCATCCCTTAACATTATCATCATCATGATTACTAGATCTGGGTATTCGAACCCTTAGTTCATCATTGATCACTGTTACCACTTATCAGGTAACTATTACCTCTAGGTCCTCAGACCAAAGTATACCTGATACTTATTTCACAAGCATCTCACATGGCTCACAAGGCCCATTAAAATCTTTATCATATAAAACATCATAGCTCATACCTGGATATGCTCATCGTCTCATGATACCTGCATGGTTAGTATATATGATAACAGCCATATCAAATGCATATCAATACCATGCAATATAAGGGTAATACCACTATTCCATCATTAGGGTTAGGGTTTCCCTTTCTTATCGATTAGGGTTTCAAAAATCATTCCATCAACCTACATTAGGGTTAGGGTTTCCCATTATTATCCATTTAGGGTTTCAAGATCATATTATCAAGGATCAAACCCTAATTTATACCCTACACATATAAGGAGTATTAACGTGTGCCCATTACATGATTATCACAAAAGTATGAGTTTCTCTCTCATCCTCACTAGAATGTTGATTACTCCATACTTTATTAAGTTGGCTCAACATTCCCTTTAGGGTACATTAGCCTACTTAATCATTATTCCTTAAAATCCATAACTCTTAATGTACAACTTGATATAAAACACTTCATGTGTTATTCCATCAAGTACCTTGCATTTAAGGTGCATTCCTTCATATGGATTTTGAGGTGCTTCCACCATATTAGGTAGACAGGTGTGTGCTTGCTACCCATATCGGGTTTGAGGTGTATGTGTGCTTCCATCTCAGGTTTGAAGTGTATGTATTCTCACCATATCACCCTTGAGGTGTATGTGTGCTTCCATATCGAGTTGAGGTGTATGTTGACTCAAGGTCAATTAGGTCAATGTTGACTCACGTCTAAATTGACTAAACCCTTGTTTTGATGATGACTAACCATCCCACATATTGGTGTCTAATGCTTCTACATTGAGTGATTTCAAATTAGGTTTAGACACACTCCAAATGCCCTAACTTGCGCATATCAAATTGGAGAAAAGACAAGTCAAAATAGCTACAAGTGTGCAATTTGGGATCTCTATGTAAATGACCTTAGAATTGCTTTGTAACCACTTGTAATGATTGTATGACTTGTAATTAAGCTTATAAAAATTATTGGGACACAAAAATCCATCATTTGTATAGTCAAACGAAAATTCCAAAATACCCATAACAGGGATTTTGTCGGCCGAATTCCAAACTCGGCGGATCCATATATTCTGGAATTTTTGTTGCAATCGGCCGAGTTACAAACTCAGCCGATTCCTGTTCGGTCGAGTTTCTAGCTAGGAAACTCGGCCGATCCACTGATCGGTCCAAGATGAAAGTCGACCGATCGGCCGAGTTTCTCCAAAGGAACTCGGCCGACATTCTAGCTTTCAGCCTTGTGTTTTAGTGGTTCGGCCGAGTTACCTTTATATAAACTCGGCCGATCAGACTGTACTGGAATGCAGAAAAGTGCTACTAGCTGTTGTGGAGTTGCAACAAGTGAAAATAGATCTGTTGCAAGCCACAAAATGGCTAGTTTTTGTTCTTAAGTGTTCCCAAAGGCTAAGAGGCATCCCCAGCTATAAATAGGACCCCTTGGGCTTCATTCCAAGGTTGAGCATTCATTGCAAACTCTTTGTGAGGTTCCTATTCTATAGTTGAGTGCTTCCTATAGCCTCCTCTCTCTCTCTAAGCTTAATCACTTGCTACATCCATTAGAGTGAGTAGGAAATCTGTAAGAGAGCTAGTCCCATTTGTATATCTTGTGAAGCTCTCACTTCCACAACCTCCCCATCTCTCCATTTCAATCATGAAGATGAAGGTTCTCTCTCTTGTCCAAGAGAGGTGAAGAAGAACAAGGGAAGGAGTCCCTTGGTGAAGATCAAGGCAGAAGACTTGGAGCTAGAGTGGGTAAGCCCTTGGAGAAGGCAAAAGACTCAAGCTCAAGTAGGTAAGACCTTGGTGGAAAGCTTCTCCGAGTGAAGGTGAAGTCAAAGGCGGAAGATCCAAGAAGAGTGGGTAATTCCTGCATGGCCGAATATTTGTGCAAGAGTGGTTAAGTCCTTGGAGAAGGCCGAAGACTCTTGCAAAGTGGGTAAGTCCTTGGTAAGGTTGAAGACTCTTTGTATTGGATAGGTAAGTCCTTTGTTGGTCATGTATTGTATGTCTTATTAAGTGAATATAAGAGTGCAATTGTTGGAAGTCCTAGAGGTTGACCTCTCTAGGCAAGTGGACTGACACACTTCTAGTTTGAAGTATGGAACCACTCTAAATAGCTTGTCTAATTGGTGCATGTTCCATATCTCTTATCCTTGCTATGCATGATTTAGTTGCACTCAAATTACCTATTTAGCAACCTTATCTTGTCATATAATTTGAAGGTTTAATGAATTTTGTTTAAGTTCTTTCAGCTCTATTCACCCCCCCCTTTAGAGCATCTAATCACCCATCTAGGATCCAACAAGTGGTATCAGAGCGGGTCTTCTCCAAGCATACTTCAACAAGTAGGAGAAGATGGGTGACTACCTAGGAGGGAGACTCTCGACCAGCCTTCCAATCTTTGATGGGAGCAACTTCCTCTATTGGAGAAGAAGACTTCAATTCTTCATCCAAGTATCAAGTCTCGAGATGTGGCAAATGGTGAACAGCCCATACATTCTACCAAAGACAAACATTGAAGAATGCGATGAAGCCACCTTGATGAAAGCAACCTTAAATGCAAGAGCCATGCACATCCTTTATGCCTCCATGACCCCCACCGAGTTCAACCGTATTTCCTCTTGTGAGACGGCCTATGAGGTATGGAGAAAGCTTTGCATCACTTATGAAGGGACAGATCAAGTGAAGGAAAGCAAAGTCTACATGCTAAAAGGGTTGCTTGAGAACTTCAAGATGGGAAAGGAGGAGAGCATAGCCAACATGTACTCAAGGCTCAACACCATCTGAAATGGTCTTGCTGTTCTAGGACATCCCATGTCTAGTGGAGAGATCAACTCAAAGATCCTTAGAACTCTCCCCAAGAGATGGGAATCCAAGGTGACTTCCATTGAAGAAGCAAGGTTGCTTAGGGATATTCCTATTGAAGAGCTCATTGGAAATCTACAAGCACATGAAGCCACGCTTGACAAGAGGGAGGAAGTAGAAAGACAAGAGAAGAAAGAGCTAAAGAGAATGAAGAAGGATGAAATAAAGGGTCAAATTGAAGCTATCATGGAAAAAGTCTCTCCATCCTCTCAAGATAAAGAAGATGCCATGTACTCCAAGGGTAGACTCTACAAAGGCAAGTCCTCCTCCATCCGGTGCTTCACATGTGGAAAGAAGGGTCACTACAAGGAAGATTGCCCACAAGGCAAAAAGACCCATCTTCACAAGGAGAAATGGCACTCAAGCTCAAGTGGCTCCTCCAACTCAAGTTCAAGTGAAGATTCATGTGAAGGATCAAGCTCAAGCTCTAGTGATGAAGGAGAATGTCATTTTGCTCTTGTAGCATCAACAAGTGAAGACTCAAATGAGGTAAATCTAGACTCTTTAGATAAAGAATCCTTGATTGATCTCATTCATGATATTTGTGCATCTCTTAAGTCTTCTCAAAAGAAAAAGAAAAAGCTTGCTAAAATTGTTGATAATTTGCATGTAGAACTAGATGATCTTGAACATGCTAATTCTTGCTTGCTTGATGATAAAAATGATTGTCTTAGTCAAGTAGACTCTCTTAAACTTGAAAATTCTAGTTTACTTGATAAGATTAGATTTCTAGAAGCTCAACCTCTCATGCCTAGTTCAAATGAAGAGCATATTTTAATTGTTGATTCTCTCATGCATGACATTGATGTTCTTAAATCTGAAAACAAGGACAAAGATTTTGTTTTGCATGAATTAGAAATAGAAAATGCCTCCTAGCTTGCTAAAATCAATGGGCATGAATCTTGTTCTAGTTCTAAAAATAGAGAGAATGATGTTGTTGCTCTTCATATTGATAGAGATTCTTATTTAACTAAATCTCTTTGCTTAGAAAATGATCTTTTGCATGCTAAAGAAAATATAAATAATTTGTCTTCTACTATTGCTTCTCTTAAGCATGATAATGATAGTTTGAGATCTTCTTTGCAAATATTCTTAGTGGGTAAAAAGAATCTTAATCAAATCCTAGACCATAATACTAAACAAATTGGTAGACATGGTTTAGGGTATGATAGTAGTCAAGGGAACAACAAAGATAAAGGACCTCCAATATTCCATGGAGAATCCTCTAGTTCCAAGACTATGGGCACATGCAACTATTGCAATGAATTAGGTCATTATTCTACTTGTTGTCCTTTTAGGAAAGCACCCAAAAGCAATCGGATTTGGGTTGCTAAACTAACCCCTCCGGACCCAAAAACATGATTGGGGACCATTTCATCTTTCTTCTTGTAGGTACATGCAAATGGATTGACTTGAGCTATTGAATTGCAAATTGACTTCTCAATCCACATGAAAGAAGAAAGGTGAGATGTGTAGAGGGTGACAACAAGTGGAAAAGGAAATGGTAAGTACAAAAGTAATGGTTTTATTACTTGTAACCATTTCTAACTTGTTTTGTCAAGTTAGTGTGCACTATACATATGGTTTTTGAGTCAAAAGTGGCATTTTGTGTTTCTTTTCACACTCTTGCTCAAAAACTGTTTCTAATGCTTCTATAGTGCATTACTAACTTGCTTAGACATGTTTGGATATGGTTTGTATATTTTAGCATGCCTTTAAATATGTTTTTATGAAATATATGTGCTTTTTGACAGCTGCTCTATCGGTCGAGTTTGCCCTAGTGAAACTCGAGCGATAGGCACCAATGGGTGTTGCCAGCAGTTGTCATCGGTCGAGTTGCCAATGCACAGAACTCGACCGATTACACTGTGCACAGAATATAAATTTGGCTTATTGAGTGAGAATTTCCCTCTCAACTAGATTTTCTCAACCAATAGCCTTATTCTTTGGCACTCTCATTTGGTACCTTTATATATGCATATTGCCTTGCTCTACATTGTCTATCTTTCTTACAACTCTATCTAGTTGCTCTAAATTGGTAAATCTATATGTTGCAATTACTTGCTTTGAGTTGTTTTGTAGGTTTTGATGATGGTCGCTTTGGATCTCTTGGTTGTGTCTAAAAATTACTTCCGATGTACTCTAACTTGCTACATCTATCTCGGTGTATATCTTGTTTTGATACAACCTTGAGGTTCTTAGGGGTAATCATCTTATGGTAAGGATGCATATATAGTGAGTTATATCCTCTCATGCTTCTAAAATTCCATATCTCTTGGTTTGGATATATCTCTATATCTACTCATAGCTTGCTTTATCTTGTGTATCTCTTGCTATGATCTAGATCCTACTAGTAGTCCTAACTTGTGATATCATCTACTAGTAGTTCATATACATGTAGTTCTAGCCTTGTTTAAAATTTCCATCTTTGATCATCTATATGTTATGCTTGTATCTTATCTCATACATACTCAAGATTGTTCCTTGAATTGCATATCGACTATCTTGAGTTGCTTGCATAACATTGTGATGTAGGGTACATAGATCTACATGATATGTAGAAATTGGAGTATTTTTGGATTTTATGCAGCTTTTACTCCAATTTCATTTTTTGGTGCAAGTATAGTGTTTTTCATGCAGAAATGACCTTCTGAGCAAGGCTCATCGCTATGCCATGAGCTCTGATGGTTTTTGGTCAAATTCCATCATCTTGAGGGTCAAAATTGCGATTTATTGTTTTTTTTGCAGCACTTCATCTTGCATTTTGGGTTGTTCAAGTATATGCTTTAACTTGCTTTTCTTTCTATGCTTGGACAAGCCCCTATCTGTGCTCTTCTACTCTCCTTATATAACTTTTGTTATCTTCTTTCTCTTAACAAGTGGTGTTTCTTAGTTTCTTCACACCCCCACCTTTTTGAAATGACAAAGGGGGAGAAAGATATGTCTTCTTTTGACAACAGGGAGAAGGCATGTCTTACATGAAGCAAAGAAGTGTGTCCATGTAAAGGGGAGAAGGTAAATGGGAGAAGACATATATGTGTAGAACATATATGAGTAGAAGACATAGTTTCTATAAATGTTATGAAAGCTAACCATGCAGGAGAAATAGCATCAATTGAGGGGGAGTATGAGAACTCGATGCGCATCAATTGAGGGGGAGCATATGAGCTCAATCCTATTGAAACCCCTAGGTTTCTCCGAAGGTATGATTTTACGTACAAGCTTTCAATACATTTATGGAATGGTTTGTCATCTTCAAAAAGGGGGAGAATGTTGACTCAAGGTCAATTAGGTCAATGTTGACTCACGTCTAAATTGACTAAACCGTTGTTTTGATGATGACTAACCATTCCACATATTGGTGTCTAATGCTTCTACATTGAGTGATTTCAGATTAAGTTTAGACACACTCCAAATGCCCTAACTTGCGCATATCAAATTGGAGAAAAGACAAGTCAAAATAGCTACAAGTGTGCAATTTGGGATCTCTATGAAAATGACCTTAGAATTGCTTTGTAACCACTTGTAATGATTGTATGACTTGTAATTAAGCTTAGAAAAATTATTGGGACACAAAAATCCATCATTTGTATAGTCAAACGAAAATTCCAAAATACCCATAACAGGGATTTTGTCGGCCGAATTCCAAACTCGGCGGATCCATATATTCTGGATTTTTTGTTGCAATCGGCCGAGTTGCAAACTCAGCCGATTCCCATTCGGTCGAGTTTCTAGCTAGGAAACTCGGTCGATCCACTGATCGGTCCAAGATGAAAGTCGACCGATCGGCCGAGTTTCTCCAAAGGAACTCGGCCGACAGTCTAGCTTTCAGCCTTGTCTTTTAGTGGTTCGGCCGAGTTACCTTTATATAAACTCGGCCGATCAGACTGTACTGGAATGCAGAAAAGTGCTACTAGCCGTTGTGGAGTTGCAACAAGTGAAAATAGATTCGTTGCAAGCCACAAAACGGCTAGTTTTCGTTCTTAAGTGTTCCCAAAGGCTAAGAGGCATCCCCAGCTATAAATAGGACCCCTTGGGCTTCATTCCAAGGTTGAGCATTCATTGCAAACTCTTTGTGAGGTTCCTATTCTATAGTTGAGTGCTTCCTACAGCCTCCTCTCTCTCTCTAAGCTTAATCACTTGCTACATCCATTAGAGTGAGTAGGAAATCTGTAAGAGAGCTAGTCCCATTTGTATATCTTGTGAAGCTCTCACTTCCACAACCTCCCCATCTCTCCATTTCAATCATGAAGATGAAGGTTCTCTTTCTTGTCCAAGAGAGGTGAAGAAGAACAAGGGAAGGAGTCCCTTGGTGAAGATCAAGGCAGAAGACTTGGAGCTAGAGTGGGTAAGCCCTTGGAGAAGGCAAAAGACTCAAGCTCAAGTAGGTAAGACCTTGGTGGAAAGCTTCTCTGAGTGAAGGTGAAGTCAAAGGAGGAAGATCCAAGAAGAGTGGGTAATTCCTGCAAGGCCGAAGACTTGTGCAAGAGTGGGTAAGTCCTTGGAGAAGGCCGAAGACTCTTGCAAAGTGGGTAAGTCCTTGGTAAGGTTGAAGACTCTTTTTATTGGATAGGTAAGTCCTTTGTTGGTCATGTATTGTATGTCTTATTAAGTGAATATAAGAGTGCAATTGTTGGAAGTCCTAGAGGTTGACCTCTCTAGGAAAGTGGACTGACACACTTCTAGTTTGAAGTGTGGAACCACTCTAAATAGCTTGTCTAATTGGTGCATGTTCAATCTCTCTTATCCTTGCTATGCATGATTTAGTTGCACTCAAATTACCTATTTAGCAACCTTATCTTGTCATACAATTTGAAGGTTTAATGAATTTTGTTTAAGTGCTTTCAGCTCTATTCACCCCCCCCTCTAGAGCATCTAATCACCCATCTAGGATCCAACAGTGTATGTGTGCTTCCATCTCAGGTTTGAGGTGTATGTATGCTCACCATATCACCCTTGAGGTGTATGTGTACTTCCATATCGAGTTTGAGGTGTATGTGTGCTTCCATCTCGGGTTTGAGGTGTATGTATGCTCACCATATCACCCTTGAGGTGTATGTGTGCTTCCATATCGATTTTGAGGTGTATGTGTGCTTCCATCTCGAGTTTGAGGTGTATGCATGCTCACCATATCACCCTTGTCTTCCATATCGAGTTTCAAGTGTATGTGTGCTTCCATCTCGGGTTTGAGGTGTATGTGTGCTTCCATCTCAGGTTTGAGGTGTATGTATGCTCACCATATCACCCTTGAGGTGTATGTGTGCTTCCATATCAAGTTTGAGGTGTATGTGTGTATTCTTCACACTATATCGGGAAGAGAGGTGTATGTGTGTGTACTTCACACCATATCGGACAGAGAGTTGTATTCTTGCTTCCATATCACTTTTGAGGTGTGTGTGCGCTTCACACCATATCGGGCAGAGAGGTGTATTCTTGCTTCCATATCACTTTTGAGGTGTGTGTGCGCTTCACACCATATCGGGCAGAGAGGTGTGTGTGTATGTACTTCACACCATATCGGGCAGAAAGGTGTGTGTTTGTATGCTTCACACTATATCGGGTTAGACCCTTATGATCATGCCTATTCAAACCTTCACGGCTTCGACCTGCCCTTCACCATGGGTTAAGTGATAGGATAGAAAATTGTTTGAACCTTTGTCAACCGATTGTACAAATTGGTGCACATCCTTATTGGTTTCCAAGTCATCTAGGGTTACTTTACCATATCGGGTTGGAGGTGCTTGTTTGTGTGCTTGAACCCGATATTGATGATGTCATCACCATAAACCTCTATACCCTTGTTCTTACTGTTCTAAATCATGGAAAATAATCCGATGAAGCTTTTAGAACTCAAAGGATCAACAATTATTTAAGAGAAATTGAACTTGCAAGTAGATCAACAAGTATGACAAAATTGAAGGTGCATAATAATATAATTGGGTTCAAGTTATATAACCCACCTCATGAACTACTTAAAAGCTCCAAGATCCAAATCCTCATGTTCCCAAGGTTGAAGATGGACTTAAAAACTCCTCCATATGCAAAGAATCACTATGGATAAGCAATTGGTGAAGAAGAAAAGAAAGGAAGATCATAACCCTAAAATCATGCTTCAATCCAAGGTTGAAGATTATCATGGCCTCACCTTAGGGTTAAGTATGAGCTCTTTCTTGCTCCTTAGCACCTTTTCATGATATTCTACTACTATTGTATGATATGCCACCACCCATTCATGATGTGCCACTCACTTGCACGATATGCCACTCACTTATGATCAAAATATTCCACTATGGCCGATATCATCCTACTTGGCAGATATCACCCCACTTGGCTGATATGATCTTGCTATGGGCGATACCCAAGGCCCTATGAACGATATCACTTCACTCATGCACGATAAAAGGACCCTATGCATGATACCTTAAGTAAATATGGTGGTAATATTAAAAAAAGTTCACCAAGGGGTGAAAGAAAGGGTATATACTTATTGTTCATGAAGAAGTGTGAAAATGAGGTGTCATCAAATTGAGCTACTAGGTGCCACGTGTACATGCATGGTTGACATGTGCACATGCATGCATAAACATTTATTTTGACATGAAAAATAGTTGAGGATAATATAGGGATGAAAATTCTTCCATTGCATGTCCCTTTGAATAAGATATATCAATTTAATCATCACTTTACTCATAACCCGATACAACTTTTCTAAGGAAGTTGTAAGCCAAAACATTTCACCTCCTTGAGGTTATTTGTACAAAATGACCTTTAAAAAGAGTCCACAAAACTATATGAGACTCCCCCTATGGCTCCTTTTCCGACAGGCACTCATATATAAGCTTTTCAACTTGATACAACTCAAGTTAGGGTTTCATATTCAACCCCTTTCTTGGTCATATTATAACTAAGAGTATCATCATTCATAATTGATTCAAACATGGTGCCTCCTCCTTTATATCTCCTTTATATGATACTAGGAGGGAATAGGGACACTCTATAGGTGGTAATTTGCATATTAACCCTACATTTTGGGTAAATTACAATTTGTACCATAATTGGTGCACAATGCACTAACATTATTCAAACAAGTTGCAACTTGAAATTTAGGCTTTCCACAAGCCATACTTTAGCATAAATCTCTCTCTTATGATTATAAAACACATGTGGTACATTAAACATGTGACATTTTGCAATATATCCCCTCATCTTGGGTAAATTGCACTTTATGCCCAAACTATCATATAATGCACAAACAGTTTGCAAATAAGCTCAAACTAGAAATTTAAACTCTACAAGAGTCTTAATTACTTTTTAAAAGATTAAAAAAAGTTTGTAAACAACTTAATTAAGCAAAACTTCTAGGGTTAAGCCATAACCCAGGACAGGGATGTTACAATAACATATTAATTAACAGTAAATTCATTGAGCAGTTAGGGTATTGAATAAGCAATATGAACAGACTGAACAGTTTAAGCATACTAAGCAGTTAAGCAAATAAGTTGTAGCATCAAATAGAAATTACACAATTTTCATAAGTCTACATCATGTAAGAACTATGTAGTGTAAATACAAGACAAAGGTTAATCAACCAATGTGATATGTATTAAACCCTAGCAATTATACTACACGGCTGATATTATATCTTTTTATTATTATGCCCTGGGGAGTTTGAGTCATACCAATCAAATTCCAACTGACCACTGTGAAGTGCTATTCAGTTCTGTATAAGATCTAGGAGTGTCGGTATCCTAAGATCTCTTCCCCTCGGTCAGTACGAGTAAACTATAGTGACATACCAGTCAAACTGCCAACAGTGACTTATAGTCAACTGATAACAACTAGTTCATACTTGGTACAAGTTACAACACTAGAAAATAGGGTAAACAAAACCCTCTAATCCGAGGTACAATAACAACTATCCTCAATCACATCAAATGTTTGAGGCATGACCATATCCGTCCTCCATAACCTGCAATTGTGGATGACAAGGATATATCCTCAACTTGCCACCCCCACATACTCCATAGTATGCGCTCTGAGTTTCCCTTAGAAATACTCGTTTCACCATCCAGTAAGTTCTGACACTGAAGATGGCTCTACGGCACATGTCTCTCAATGATTAAGGTTACACTTGATCAATTACATCCAATTGAATGCATTACGACTTTATCATACAAGTGGACATTCAAACCCTAATTGTTTTCTAACAAGATTATATGTATAAGGACTTAAAAGGAGATAAAACATTTGAGATATAAATCTTAATCACATTACCACATCCTATCATTTATTTCAAATTAATGGACCACACTTATCATCATACTATTTCAAGATACCAATATCTTATCACAAGTTTCAGGGTTTTAACCCTTATTGCAACATAAAGAGGATTTCACCTTAATCATGGCTTCAAACATGCCCAAAGGTCATTAAGACCATCACATTATTTATAGTAAGGTTATCATCATCATTTCATGCCTTAAACAAGGCTCAAAAGATCGTTAGCACATATGTGTCCATAAACATTAACATGGCAAGGCACTATGATATTGAAATAGTACTACAATGTGGTTTCAACACAAGAAGAGTGTAATTCATTATTACATTGATCATTCAAGAGGTATTATTATAACCAATCAACATCATATAATTACATCAAGGTTAGGTATAGCAAGCTAGATCACATGGGAATTACGCATCTACTTATTACAGTGATTTATCAAATATAACTATATAATGGCAAAGATAAGACTACCAATTAATAGTATTAAACAATTGAATTATCTTCACTAGGAACCACATATAATAAAATGTGATTTATTCTAATCCATTGTATGTTAAAGCATCCAATATTATTCATTGGATCTTGTTCATTGTTCAAGGTTATCAATTGAAGTATAGGTCTAACCCTTAGATCAATTAATCAAGGAACCATTGGTTCAAGGTTTAGTCAAATCTACAATTACATTCCTAATTCATGATATATGGTGATGACCTGATCCACCATTAATTGTGATCATTAGGTCACCATTGGTTGCTAGATCAGTAATACATTCAGTTAACACCATCAAATATTAAGCCAATATCATCATCGATTGATAACATCATTAGAATACTTAGTGGATGATAATTAAACGTCTAATTGAGTCAAAACCTAACCTAAGGTGGTGACCGTAGGTTGTCACCATAAATTTGACACCCTTGATCATGAACATCAGTTGCCAAGATAGCAACACTATTGGTTGTTGAATGGTATGACAATCAGTTATGTGATAGGGAAGGAAATAGCTTAAAAACCCTAATTTGAACCATCATTTGCTTTGTACATAGAACCATAAGTTGTTGCTATCAACCTGTCCCAGATCATGTTACACCTTAAAAAGTGTGTACACATGTTTACAAGTTCATATAGAACTGGAACAGAACAGGGAACACCATAAAAATTCGTAATTCTAAACAAGCATGGTTTCTCTATGCTTAGATCATCACATTCAAGCATAAATATGAACTAACAAGCTTCTAATAAGCAATATAAGTGAAGAATGTTATATAAATCATCTCTATAGAGTAGGTTAGATCTCAAATAGAAAGAATCTTGAGCTAATAGGGCAATGAAACCTTGAATTCAGATCTGAACTTGGCCAACTATGCAATTCTCTCCACAAACAAGCAAAACTCTAGAAAAGAAACAAGAAGGGAGGATTTTTGAGTTCTAGGGCCAATTTCACCATTGAAAAGTATGGTTCTAACCTGGGGAGATATATGAGGAATAAGGGAAAATAAATTAATGGAGTAGATAAGGTAAAACTTACACTTTTAGGTCAAGATCACTAGGAAGAAGCTTTATAGACCCAAAAAAGGGAATGAATTTCAACCCTAGAATTGTTTTCCAAGAAGATCCCCACTTTCTTCTTCCTTGGGAAGAAAAATTCACATCTGAACAAAGGAAGAAAGAATCTAGGAGAATGAGAGAGGTGGTGGAGAGGAAATGTCTCATTTTGATGCTTGGGGATAAGTATATGACACTTTAATATAAAGAAAAAGAAAAAGTTGAAACTCTAGTATATATCCAAGTGTCCGTGGTTTTTAATTATAAAGAATATACAAGCACACACACAAGTATCTCTCCCACTATATTTAGAGACCTTATTGGCTTGCCTTTCTCGAGTTTCTCAACCAATCACATAATTCCTCAGTTGATAGCTACTAAAGGTAGCTCATCCATGAAGGGGTAAACCCAAAAATACCCTTGATCAAAACACCTTCAAACCATGGCTCAAATAGGATACCCGTCATTCAAAAATCTCAATAATTATACTATAACATCTAAGGAACATAATTTATGTGACAAATTGCAAAGAAAACCCCTTAATTGGGTAAATTGCAGAAAAATCCAAAATGTATAGAAAATTACATAACTTGTTCAAACAGTGTCCAAATTGGACCAAATTTGAAACTTAAGCTTGTATTATGATTTCAAAACATATTAAAAGGTTATATTAGGGTTATAATCATTAAATTATGGTAATTAAACTCATTGAACTCATTAAGTAAGTGCAAGGGCCTTACACATACTTATTCCATTTGAGTATTATGTATATGAGTAAACATCAAACCATGAGTGTGAATAACACACTTAATACTCCTCACTTATGATTTACCACTCTTAAATTAGGGTTACTATTAAATGCATAAGTGATCTCATTAGAAATTCATTAGAGAAGTCCATTCTCAGAATATAAGTATTATAACATACAATTACAATCCAAGAGCACATTCTTATAAACCAATTCGTATCCTTCAACCTCATCTTATAATTTAATTAAAATATATTCATATGTTTTCCTTAATCCCTCATTTGAGATCATTATTTATTAGTATCACATAGCTTATTATTTAAGGTATGGCTAGATTCTTAATCCCATCTACTAATTTTTATCGTTTCACTTCATTTCATATTAATTAGTTTTCACTTCTTTCATTTCATTTTCATTACTACTCTAGGATCAAATCATTTTAAATTTTCTTAATATGTAAAGTTTCTCTCTCATTGAAATCCTTCATAATATGATTTTAATATATTTCATTAAATTTAGGTCAACCACATGCAATTACGATAAATAGACTATATACTTCATCATACACATTTCATTAATTTCATTCTTCAATTTTCATCACCATTCAGTTGATTCTTGACTATTTCCTATATTGTAATAGATAAATGTACCATTTCATTGACTGCCAATGGAATTCTCATAATGAAATGATTATTCAATCCCTTATAATACTACTCACTTTATCTTAAAAGAACGGTTTAGGCTACATCTTCTTACACTATAATCTCCAGTAATCCCTCACAATTCATTGTTATGTAGTTTGTATAGAAGGACCCACATTCATATGAGAGTTTACTCAATATTTCACAAATCATGGTATGATTTGAAATTTTAGTTGAGCAACTCATGGTTATTGATTTTAAATATGATTTCATTCATGTCAAAGAAATTTCCAAGTATACCTGTTGACTAAATTTTAAGCAAAATTGGTATATATCAATATAGTTTAGTAGCATAAGAAATTCCATATATCTTGAATCAATAGATCAAAAATAGGAAAATACAAATTAACAAGAAAGGATTTAAATCAGCAACATGTATTTCCTCAAAATTATCCCAATTGATTATACAAATGCATATAAGTACTAGCAATGATCTTGATTATTCTATCCAGATTAGGCTTTCAACTATATTAAAAATATTAAAAGGGAGGGAAACACTCACCTAAGGTGACAAGGGCCTTAAAAACATAGGTCAAGCTCTGAATTTCTTGAAATCCACCAAGGTTCTAGCAATTGACTCCATTTCTTCCTCCTCTCAACTTGAAAACTCTAGATACAGAGAATAGGAGAGAAAGAGAGAGGAAAGAGGGATATTTTATATCATTTTGAATAAAATTATAGGAGGAATGGAATTTTGACATGTGAGAGAAGATTCACCATGAATGACTATGCAAAGAAGCTAAACTTACTTGATTTCATCATTTATTGGATGATAAAACCCTAGATTATCAATCCACCACTTTCTCTCTCTCTCACTAGGATTTTGTTTCTATGGAATGAATCACAAAATATGACATCTCCTTGGATTCTAGGTTACTCATATAACTCAATTAAGGTTCTTAGGTTTATTGCAAATTGACCCAATTTTACACTTCCTTTGCTTTCAACAGAATTTTTTGTCATAAATATATTACTAATAATCATTAACTAAACAGGACAAATCTCCTCTAGATAATTATGAAATATTAATATGTTGTCTAAAATAAAACTTTAGATCTTTAGTAAAAAATTTAGAGCAATTAGAGTTACCAATCAATGAATAAAAATTAAATCATAGACTGCTATATTTTAACCAGAATGCATGGTCGGCTGAATTTATCCTAGAAAAACTCTACCAACACCCCTCTCTGGATCAGTCTAACATCATCCAAAAATTATTTAAATTTTAAATAACGTCTAAAATGGACATTCCAAACTAAAATGAAAATTTCAAATCAATTGGACGTACTAATAAAAAGATAAAATTCAAATACCAAACTACTATATTTCAATTTGAACACATGGTTGGCTGAGTTTGTCCTGGGGTAACTCGGTCGAAAAATAGGTCATAAAGCATTTCAAAATTTTGATATTTTTTAAGAACACTTAAATTTTAGTTATCCAAATTATATCTAAATTTCAAGTAAATCAGGTTGTAAATAAAATACCCAAATCATTTAATATACCACTATTATTATCAAATTTTGTATTCATATGCTGCCAAAACCCTAATTTGGTTGATTCATGTTTTCAATTCTCAAGTCCTAATTATTCTAAATAAAAGTATAGTTCGAGTTCCTCGTTAGGTTTAAAGAATCACAAATTAGACTACCATCATGAATAAGTATTTAAACCATTATCAATTTGGTTAAGCATGCAATTATCCAAGTAAACCCTTATTAGATGGCTAATATGAAAATGGGTCGTTACAAAAATTTTGAGTTTGTCTCCAACATTGTTAGAGAGAACTCAAAGTTGAACCAAAGTAGTGTTAGAAATGCTTGTTTTCTTGAGTCAGGAGTGTAGGACGAATAAATTAACTCTTTTGTTGTTAAAAAGTACAATTACATTTGAAACACAAGAAAAACAACTTAATTGGAGACAATCATAAGGTGATTTGGACCCAATTGTCCTATTATACCATAGGGTTTGAAAAATATTCTTTATGGAATACATATGAGTTCAAGATGGAATTGAATATACAATTAGCAATCTCTAGATTTCTTTGTCGGGGGGAGTGGGGCAACAAGACAGACTTATCCCTGATCACACAACCAAAAGATCATCAAACATCCAAATTATAAGAGTTATAAAAAATATATAAGTTGAAATGTTTCAATTAACCCCATGATACTTAAAATCCCAGTCAGGGGTGAGTCAAGGGTATTATTAAATTTATAAACCTTAGATGGGGTTGAATTGATATCAAAACCTAAAATAGTAAAGGGAGATCTTAGGTCATATCCTAAGTACATTATTCATAAAGTGATGACAAATTTAAGTATCTTGAGATATGTTCAAGTGATCAAATTACGACTAAAAAATATGGTTGACAATATTCATGAAAATATGGTCAAGTAACAAAAAAATTTATTACTACATGAATATTTATATGGTTACCCAACTAAACCTTGAAGTTCATGTTGAGTTTTAAGGCTTCGTGTATTTTTTTGGTCTCCAACTTCATGTAGTCTTTGAGTAGACATGGAGTTGATTTGGTTTTTTATATCTAAATAACCATGGGAAATACGCTCTTTATTATATATTAGGGTAGTGTTCAAATAGAAAAATAACCATGAAAAATATGCTCTTTTTATATATTAGTATAGTGTTCAAATAGCCTTCTTGGGATCAATTATGACCATGACTTGGATCTAATAAGAGGTATATTCTTTTCATAGTGTAGAAAATAATGATGATTTTGCAATGTAAGTGGATATGATAGTTCTATAAAGGGATGTGAATACACCCGTAGACACTTGAAATCATGATGGATAAGAAACATTTTTGTGAAAATCAAGTAAGCAATCAAAGTACGTTAAAACCACAAGGAAACCAACTTAAGTGAAGACAAATAAAGTAATATGGTTTAGACCCAATTTTCTTGTTCCACTCCTACTGGATCTGATCATAAGCTTTGAAACATAATCTTTATGGAATTCAAGTAAGCTCTAGATACAACTCAACATACTAGTAATAATCTATCATGTACTTTGTCTACGAGGGGGTAACCGACAAGACAACATTGCATTGGTTATAATCCCAACATATCTAGTAAAATCTAGAGTAAGTGACCTTGAAACCAATTAAATTCAAATGTATCAATCAAACTCATGATATTCAAAAATAATATCCAAGGATGAGTTAAGGATATTGTTACAACCCCAATTTTCGGGTTCTTTTGGTGGGGAATGTAATTTCTCATCTTAAAGATATTTGATCAAATAATGATATAATTTGTTTGGAATAAATGGATTTCGTTTACAATAGCCTTGATGATTGTGTTGTGGGCTTTATTAGCTATTGGGCCCAAATAACAAGAAAATTCAATTAGAAAATGAATAATTGAATATTTGAGAAAAGAAAAATGTGGAAACCTCTAGAAGGCAAATACAAAGAGGAATTTTTTGCCTCTTGGGTTCCAAGGAGTCCAAAGTTGCATAGAGAGTGCAATAAGAAAAGAAAAGATCAATTAAGTATTTTTTTATTAAGAAAGAAATTGAAAATAATGAAAAATGTGGAAAATAAATGGAAAGAAGTATAATGGAGTTATCCTTGGTGGAATTTCGTATCCCAAGGATTCCTAATGTTAAAAGGAATACCAATGAGGAAAATAAAAGAGAAATAAAGAGAAATCCTCAAAAAGAGATGTTTTAATAAGAATAAAACAAGATAATGAAGAATAATGCATTTAGATGCATCTAGAAGGATAATGAGTATCCAATAAAAAGGAATTCAAAATAATAGAGTTTCTTGGGATCCAAGGAGTCCCAATGAAGAAAGAGGAAAGAGAAAATACCAATAATGTCAAATAAGAAGATAATATCATGCATAATGAATGATTTTGGGGTATTGTTAAAAAGGAAGTAATTTCTATTAAAAGAAAATAGAAATTCGTGCCAATGGATTAAAAAGCAATAATAAAGAGAATAAGTGAGAGGAATTTAGAATTCCTAATTATCCAAGAAATAAGAAATATCAAAGGGATAGTAAGGAGAGAGGAAGCTTGCTTCCTAATGAAGGAATTGGATTCCTATTGGGAAAAGACCTTGCATCTTTGTGGATGCACATCGTGGGGTGCGAAAACCCTCCCCTATATAAGGGTTAGAGCCTATGGCTCGAGTTTAAGAGGATCCCAAGTCCTTTCTTTCTCTTCCTCAACTTCTTCTTGCTTCTTTACATTTGAAACCCTAACTAAGTTGGTGTGGTGCGATCCCTAGAGCACACGGGATGGTAGTGTGGTTTGTTAAAAGCAAGAAGCATCCACGGCAATCCAAGGAGGATCGGCCACCCAACCCCGCCCTAGACTTTGGGCGACCTCTGCCGTACGTCTGCAAGAACTGCAGCAAATCGCAGCAGTAAGCAGGAAGATCAAGCTCATGAGTGGCCATCTTTGGCTGCGTTTTGGATGTGCCCTGAGGGCGCCTGGGTATATCGGAGCTGGGACGGCCATGGACGGCCACCCCCGAGTCCAGAGGAGGGGAGGACGGACCTCCAACGTGCTACAGGTTGGCGCTATTAGGTTGTCGTGAGGTAGATGAAGCGAAGCTGGTCGTTGGACAGATCTACCCCTCCGGGGTATGAAGCACCAGCAACTTAACCAAGGGCATTATTGTCCTTCTGTTATGTTTCCTTTTTGGCAACATTGTATGGACGGAGACGACGTGGCGACTCCTGATTGGCCCAAGTAAGTGAAATCTTGCTAAATTCATAATTAAATATTGGTAACTCTGATTAGGACAAGTAATATATGAATATTGATCCTCAGAACGAGAGGGACACAAAAAATTATCGTTGAAGTCTAATTCTGCTTTTGATTCAAGAAATATATCAAGATGCTATCTTTAATAGTTTAATCAATGAAAAACCCTAACCTTTGATGATTAATAAATTAGAAAGTGGTTATGTGAGTGTTTAAAATAGATATTAACATTTTGTTAATAAAAAGGGCATATTAAATCTAAAAGGGTGATCTTCATGCATAATTTGATTAATTTAGGGTTCCATATGATTTAATGAACCTTGAACCCTAACTATGGTAATTATGATCCTTAATGATTTTAATTGGTCAAATTCATGTACAAAGCTGAGATATGATGGTTCTAATTTTTTTTCAAATACAAAGATTCCTAATTATGGGTAAATACCCTTAATATAGTAATTAGGGATTTCTAATGAATAAAAGGTGGATTTAATTATATATAGAGTTCATTTGTGAATTAGGCCATAATGAACTAGGAATTGATGATAAATGAGTATAATGATCT
Organism: Alisma plantago-aquatica; assembly: GCA_963693085.1. NCBI lineage: Eukaryota > Viridiplantae > Streptophyta > Magnoliopsida > Alismatales > Alismataceae > Alisma > Alisma plantago-aquatica. The sequence goes on from OY856410.1 coordinate 669,293,430, forward strand.
TGCCATGGATTAAAAGGATAAAAATGGTAGTTTTAATATAAAGATGCATAATGGGCTTAATTAATGTTTAAGTGTGCATTTAATCTGAAATTAGGGTTTGTAAGTAATTGAATAGAAATAGGGTTTAAAATAGTAAACGAAGTGAAACCCTAATTGCAAAACGAAACCCTAAAATGGATACGAAAACCTTAGGAAGAATCTTGATAAAGTGTGTAGTAAATAGAGTACATGTGTTTTTCAGGATTCTTGATTGTGTGGTTGAACTACTTGCTTGGATGGCTTTCTTGGTTGGAATTGATATTAGCTTGAGAAAATCTACTGAACAGGTATGTGGTTACGCTTATGAATAATCACTTTAGTTTCATGACAATTTCTGATCGTGTTTATCGGCTTCTTGAAAATAACTATTGGATGCCTTTTATTTCATGCAACTATAAAGTGACTATGATTATCACTATAAATATATATATATATATATATATATATATATATAACTGGCTTAGATCCAAATCCACCTCTATGGCTTGTAAAGGCTGAAAAGGGGTAACCTAGAGTAAGGTCTAGGTTATCGTGGGTTAGAAATTGGGCTACCAAGTGTAGTGCCATGAGACCCTTTAGCATGCCATGAGTTAAGGAGTGGGCTACTTATGGGTAGTGCCATGTGACTCAACCCTAGAAACTGGTTCACCTATAGGTGGGACCATGAGGGGTTTAATGGGGATCTACTATAAGGAAAGTAGCATCCAGGTCCACTGCAGGGACAGCGTAAAGGATAGGGAATGCATGGATCGTGCAGTTATATTCAAAATGTAAAATTGTTTGTTAAATGATAATTGGCTACAATACATTGTTATGAATAATTGCACGATTATTTTTCCCCCGCATACCAGCTTCGGCTGATCGCTATTTTGTTTGTCAGTGATTTAGGTACAAAATCCCAAAAGGACAAATAGTAAAGCGACATATTGTGAATTCACAAATTAAAGAACAAGGAGGTAATAGTAAGATTAGCTCCAGTGCGGATAGAGGTTTAGAAATCCAATCTTAAAAAAAGGTATGCAAAAGTTTATTTTCTTACAGCTTTCTAGTTTAGTCTGGTAAAATTTAATAATTGTTCTTGGTTAATTGTCGGACCTTTGATTCGGAAATTATGTGTGCGGCTTCGACCTCTTAGTCTCCCTTAATTGGGGGTTACTGGAAGGTGGGGTTGTAACATTTGGTATCAGAGTGTAGGTTCCTCACTTAACCATTAATAATTATTAAATTTTACAAACTCCATAGAACCCAAGGGAGTTATTGGAGGATTATCTGAAAGACGGAGGTGTCTAGAAAAGGATCACGACCGGGGGCTGGCAATATTTTCCTCCGCACCGCTAGTCGGAATACGAGGACTCCCAGATCTGTGTGACTTCCTGGCCAAAGTCTTAGGGTATGAATCGAAATAAGATACCTTTAGGACTTTCTCATCTTATTCATCCCTTCTCATCACAAATTCTATTAAGGACCTTAAGGATTAGGGTTTTCTCTCTTTTCCCCACCCTCTTGAGGTATGGGTAAGGTTGATAGGGTCTAAGGAATCATCCACCAAATTAATGAAAAGCATGTAAAATAATATGTCATGGACTTAAGCTTAATAGAGTAAGCATAAACTAAAGAATAGATACATGCTTAGGTTGTAAGACATGAGTTGTCTTTGCCCTTAGTAGAGACCTGAGGCTAGACCTTCTTATCAAGAGGATAAGTAAAGAGAGTTAGTCTTAGAGGTAGAGACCTCCATTATCAGTAGAGACATGGCACATCCTCTAAGGATGATGTTAACCCTAACCTTAAGTGAAGGTTAGATGACACGAAGAGTTAGATGTCTTGATGGACCAGGTGTGTGGGCATGCCTTGGATGTCGTATGAGCCATGAGAGGTTGGATGACCGAGTATCTTTGGCAACCCAACCCTGGGAAGGGTCATGTAGGCTAGAGCGAAGGATAGCTCCTTCCTTGATGAGGATAAAGAAGAACCCATGGAAGCCCCATGAGCTTATATGAGCATGGCATAGTAGACACCCATAGTATGTCAGTAGTACAAGCATAAGGTTGTAACCCTGGCCAAGGGAGTATGAGAGAATAGCTTATGAGATAAGCATAAAGAGCTATGGATAACCTTGAGCAAACGTAATAGGCTTCACCCACGTGGAGGTATGCTTGTGAGCTTGATCCTCCTTGGAGAGAGAACCTCGTGTAGTAAGATTGTTTGTAGGGTTAGCTCTAGAGAGAGAGAAGGACCCATGCAAGAAGGTTGGAAGCCTAGACTCCGAGATATGAGGAATAGTGGGGAGTGGAAGATGATGCGGCCTAAGTGGATGATAGTGGTTGCCTCATGCTTGATCCCTGAAGGCTGAGGATATCTTGGTTGCCATGAGAGGAACCAAACTCTAGATAGAGGATGAGTCTGTTGGTACCTCTGTGCCTAGGGTATAGGTGTTTACCTCCTGGATAGGGAGAAGAGTTCCTTAGACCTGGAGAGGTTTAGTAAGCAGGTTATGAGGCCTTGTACCTTGTTGGATGACCGTGAGGAGGACTCAACTCTGAGGTGTTACTCGTATAAAAGGGTTATGGAAGTGCATGTCATACCCTATACATGCTTGGCTCGTGGTTAAAAAGTTGAGCAGGTAGGTGGACATCACAAAAAGAAAACCAGGGTTCCTAGGCCTAAGAGGGAAAGTGTTGTACCCAATGCTCATGATGGGTTTTGAGTTTTTATAGTTCGAGCATGGTACTCTTCATGTATAGAGGAAAAGGAAACCCCTTAAGTTTAAGGTATGTATGACGAACCCCTCACAGCTAAGTTGATGACATGGGAAGGTATGATCTTGATCCAATGATAGAGGACGAGAATAAGTATGACCTATCATGGTTGAGTAGGTGGTCTGTTTGTGCCTTAGTGGCTTGCTAGGGTTAAGCATGCTAGACCTAAGGACGATTGCGACCTTTGTTATCAAGGTGTAGTTTCCTCCCATCCTGGGAGAGGGACCCTTTTGTAGGGTGTAAACAAGTCTTGTTGGTTTAAGGTAACCTAAAGAGGTCTCATAGGATCTTGAGAAGCTAAGTGAAAAGTACATGGTATGAAATGAACCTGTAGACCCATAGATATCCATCTCTAAGTACATGTGGATGTGTTACCATGGAGGTAACCGGTAAGGGGCCTGACCAAGGTAGGCAGGTCACCATGACCCCTATGAGAGGATGAATGTCAGCCCATGTATACAAAGAGAGATGATGAAGGCTTAGGTAAGGTTCCAAGTTGGACATGTATTATAAATGAAATCCTAAGTCTATCCTAGGGTCAGGTGGGGATAAGACTGAGGAAAGTGGAAGTTGCCTAATTCCCTAGTTGCACATGACCATAGGGTCGGTAGGTTACAACTATCATTGTCTGAGGGCCATGGGTTAGGAGATTGATCACCTTCATGAACTCATGGGACCCAAAAGGCAGATGAGTAGGGTACTCTCTCGATGCGTGAGGGAAGAGGGATGACCCCAAAAGTGTTGGCACCCTATAGACCTAGAGGTGATGACCAAGGAATATGTGTGGACTCAAGTAGGTTTGAGACCAGTTTTCCATGAAAATAACTTTGATATCAAGATGATTGTGATGTAGAGACATAAGTTGCACATTTCAACTTAGATTTGAAGGTGTACTGGAAATGTGGGATGTACCATCTCTACTCTTGGAACAGGAAGAACTTTGTGGCCGCCAAATGCTTATTTCCTCTTGTTATGGGAGTGAGAGATAGGACAGTATGCATGCCATACACCAAAGATAAAAGATGTTGTGAGTTGGAACGATGATATGAGGTATGAGGACAGAGATGACAACATGGATGGTTTACAAACAGTAAGAGTATTAAGGTAATCATCTTGTGAGGATGTTTTATCTTGAGCTATGTGGAATTTGCAAGTAATACAAGGTTGAGTTTGATCACCATGAGATAAGCTCAAAGTTTTCTTGATGAAGATAGACTTAGAGTTGAGATGAGATAATGAGTGGAATACATGGAGGTGTATGTCTTTAACATTACCTTATACCTAAGGATGTGAAGTGGTAATAGATGCTTTGGTTGAGATATAGCTGCCTAGTTTGTCTAGAGACTAGAAGAGGTTGTTAGCCTAACCCTAAGTTTGGAAAGGAGATATGTTTGGCTAATATGTAGATGTAACGTGATATGTTGAACAAGTTAATGGTTGTTTGGTTAGCCAGCCTAGGCCTTGATGCAATGAAAGGATGGTTGTAGAACCTCAAATGCACTTCTTTGGAAAGGAAGGTGATGAAACCCCGACTAGAGTGGTTTAGGGTTTTTGAGGAATCGAGGAATCATGACATATAGGAAATCATGAATGAAGATCACCATACACCGTGGAACTACCAAGATAATAAGTGACAATAGTACTTTAGATGCCTAAGATAAAGTTTCATGTGGTATATGGCCATGCAAGTCGAGGGTGAAGGACGAACACCAGTAACCCAGTGCATTGATATAGAGGATAAAGAGTTCCCGAGAGGGAATGGGAGTTCATCACTATGGATGTTGTGATAAGTCTCCCCTAGACCAAGGAAGGTCAAGATTTAATGTGGGTTATGGTAGACCACCTTACCTAGATGACATGAGAAAGAAAGAGTACTGTCAAGGGACAGATCAGGGTGAACTACATATGAGAGAGATGGTTCAACTACACCATGAAGTGAGTTCAAAAGTTCTTGAGTATAACCTAAAGGTTCACCTATGTGAGGTGAAAGTAGAAACATGAAGAACTCTATGTTAGTACAGTTTATCTCCCCTAACTAATGGTTAGTATGATCCATACTAAAGGGTCTGATGAGAGCATGTGTGCTCGTTCAAGGTGATATCTAGATATAGTTCTTGTCCTAAGAAAGATGTGATGATAACCACCATAGCCAGTATTGGGATTGAAAGAAGCTTTGTAAGGGAGGTTGTATCGATCACCACTTCAGTAAGGTGATGTTGGTGAAAGGACCACGTGATGGTTAGAAAAGGACCATAGTGTGTGTAGATGAAGTCACTTTGATCGTGCAATGACTGAAAGGAGCCTAGAGACAATGAGAGTCGTGAGCAAATGCAAAGTAGACTGACATGCAGTTCACTATGGGAGAATATGTGACATGAAAATATGACCCCTCTAAGTTATAGCTAAGAGAGATTAGTCCCCGATGCATGGGTTCTTTTGACATGGTTTGGTGGAGAAGGTTAAGTTTGATCTTACCCCTCAGGATAAAGTAATGTGTGATGAGTTCCATGTGTCCAATTTAGAGCACTATGTGAGGTACCCGACCATGTGCTGAGCAATGAACCTAGTGAGCCCTAAGGGAGGTTGAAATGTCCTGAGTCCCCTGTGTAGTTTATAGATGCCAGGATGAAAGAACTCAGAGAAAAGAATATGTGATGATAAAGGTTCTTTGGAAGCGCCATGAGTAAGGTGACGCCACATAGGGGCCAATGATGGACATGGAAAAGTCTTATACTGAATTGTTTATTTGCTTCATAGAATTTTGAGGACATAATTCATATAAGAGGGGAAGGATGTTACAACCCCAATTTTCGGGTTCTTTTGGTGAGGAATGTAATTTCTCATCTTAAAGATATTTGAACAAATAATGATATTTTTTTTTGTAATAAATGGATTTCCTTTACAATAGCCTTGATGATTGTGTTGTGGGCTTTATTGGCTATTGGCCCCAAATAACAAGAAAATTCAATTAGAAATTGAATAATTGAATATTTGAGAAAAGAAAAATGTGGAAACCTCTAGAAGGCAAATCCAAAGAGGAATTTCATGCCTCTTGGGTTCCTTGGGTTCCAAGGATTCCAAAGTTGCATAGAGAGTGCAATAAGAAAAGAAAAGATCAATTAAGTATTTCTTTATTAAGAAAGAAATTGAAAATAATGAAAAATGTGGAAAATAAATGGAAAGAAGTATAATGGAGTTATCCTTGGTGGAATTTTGTATCCCAAGGATTTCTAATGTTAAAAGGAATACCAATGAGGAAATTAAAAGAGAAATAAATAGAAATCCTCAAAAAGAGATATTTTAATAAGAATAAAATAAGATAATGAAGAATAATGCATTTAGATGCATCTAGAAGGATAATGAGTATTCAATAAAAAGGTTTTCAAAATAATAAAGTTTCTTGGGATCCAAGGAGTCCCAATGAAGAAAGAGGAAAGATAAAATACCAATAATGTCAAATAAGAAGACAATATCATGCATAATGAATGATTTTGGGGTATTGTTAAAAATGAAGTAATTTCTACTAAAAGAAAATAGAAATTCATGCTGATGGATTAAAAAGAAAGAATAAAGAGAATAAGTGAGAGGAATTTTGAATTCCTAATTATCCAAGAAATAAGAAATATCAAAGGGATAGTAAGGAGAGAGAAAGCTTGCTTCCTAATGAAGGAATTGGATTCCTATTGGGAAAAGGCCTTGCATCTTTGTGGATGCACATCGTGGGGTGCGAAAACCCTCCCCTATATAAGGGTTAGAGCCTATGGCTCGAGTTTAAGAGGATACCAAGTCCTTTCTCTCTCTTCCTCAACTTCTTCTTGCTTCTTTGCGTTTGAAACCCTAACTAAGAAGGTGTAGTGTGATCCCTAGAGCACACGGGGTGGTAGTGTGGTTTTGCTAAAAGCAAGAAGCATCCACGGCGATCCAAGGAGGATTGGCCACCCAACCCTGCCCTGGCCTTCGGGAGACCTCTGTCGTATGTCTGCAAGAACCGCAACAAACCGCAGCGGTAAGCAAGAAGATCAAGCTCATGAGCAGCCATCTTTCGCTGCATTTTGGATGTGCCCCAAGGGTGCCTAGATATATCGGATCTGGGGCAGCCATAAATGGCCACCCTCAAGTCCAGAGGATGGGAGGATGGACCTCCGACGCGCTATAGGTTGGCGCTATTAGGTTGTCGCGAGGTAGATGAAGGGAAGCTGGTCGTTGGACGGATCTACCCCTCCGGGGTATGAAGCACTAGCAACTTAACTGAGGGCATTATTGCCCTTCCGTTATATTTCCTTTTTGGCAACGTTGCATGGACGGAGATGACGTGGCGGCTCCTGATTGGCCCAAGTAAGTGAAATCTTGCTAAATTCATAATTAAATATTGGTAAATCTGTAATATATGAAAATTGATCCTCAGAATGAGAGAAACACAAAGAAGTTATTGTTGAAGCCTAATTCCACTTTTGATTCAAGAAATATATCAAGATTCTATCTTTAATTGTTTAATCAATGAAAAACCCTAACCTTTGATGATTAATAAATTAGAAAGGGGTTATGTGGGTGTTTAAAATAGATATTAACATGTTGTTAATAAAAAGGGCATATTAGATCTAAAAGGGTGATCTTCATGCATAATTTCATTAATTTAGGGTTCCATATGATTTAATGAACCTTGAACCCTAACTATGGTAATTATGATCCTTAATGATTTTAATTGGTCAAATTCATGTACAAAGCTGAGATATGATGGTTCTAATTTTTATTCGAGTACAAAGATTCCTAATTATGGGTAAATACCCTTAATATAGTAATTAGGGTTTTCTAATGAATAAAAGGTGGATTTAATGATATATAGAGTTCATTTGTTAATTAGGCCATAATGAACTAGGAATTGATGATAAATGAGTATAATGATCTTTCCATGGATTAAAAGGATAAAAATGGTAGTTTTAATATAAAAGAGGCATAATGGGCTTAATTAATGTTTAAGTGTGCCTTTAATCCAAAATTAGGGTTTGTAAGTAATTGAATAGAAATAGGGTTTAAAATAGTAAATGAAGTGAAACCCTAATTGCAAAACAAAACCCTAAAATGGAAACGAAAACCTTAGGAAGCAATTTCAAGTTGAGTAGAAAGAATCTTGATAAGGTGTGTAGTAAATAGAGTACATGTATTTTTCAGGATTCTTGATTGTGTGGTTGAACTACTTGCTTGGATGGCTTTCTATGTTGTAATTGATATTAGCTTGAGAAATCTACTGAACAGGGATGTGGTTACGCTTATGAATAATCACTTTAGTTTCACGGCAATTTCCGAACGTGTTTATCGGCTGCTTGAAAATAACTGTTGGATGCCTTTTATTTCATACAACTATAAAGTGACTATGATTATCACTATGAATATATATATAACTGGCTTAGATCCAAATCCACCTATGTGGCTTGTAAAGGCTAAAAAGGGATAACCTAGAGTAAGGTCTAGGTTATTGTGAGTTAGAAACTGGGCTACCAAGTGTAGTGCCTTCAGACCCTTTAGCATGCCATGAGTTAAGGAGTGGGCTACTTACGAGTAGTGCCATGTGACTCAACCCTAGAAACTGGTTCACCTATAGGTGGGACCATGAGGGGTTTAATGGGGATCTACTATAAGAAAAGTAGCATCCAGGTCCACTGCAGGGATAGCGCAAAGGATAGGGAATGCATGGATTGTGCAGTTATATTCAAAACGTAAAATTGTTTATTAAATGGTAATTGACTGCAATACATTATTATGAATAATTGCATGATTATTGTTTCCCCCACATACCAGCTTCGGTTGATCACTGTTTGTTTGTCAGTGATTTAGGTACAAAATCCCAAAAGGACAAACAGTAAACCGACATATTGTGAATTCACGAATTAAAGAACAAGGAGGTAATAGTTAGATTATCTCTAGTGCAGATAGAGGTTTAGAAATCAAATCTTTCAAAAAGGTATGCAAAAGTTTATTTTCTTACAGCTTTCCAGTTTAGTCTGATAAAATTTAATAATTATTCTTGGTTAATTGTCAAACCTTTGATCTGAAAATTATGTGTGCGGCTTTGACCTCTCGGTCTCCCTTAATTGGGGGTTACCGGAAGGTGGGGTCGTAACAGGTATTATAGGTTCTTAAACCTTAGATGGGGGTGAAGTGATATCAGAACCTTACCACTTAGACGGTGATATTAGGTCATATTTAAAGGAAATAATTCATATAGTGATGAGAAATTCATGTATATTGAGATGGGTTCAAGTGATCAAATTATGTTAATGAAATTAGGTTGACAAATTCTCATGAAAATATGGTTGATTGAAAAAAATTTATTTAGTAGAACATGAATATTAGGCCAACCAACTACAGTTTATGAATCTTTATATATATATTCTTTGGGGATATATGGTGGTAGTTTGGTTTTTATGAAAGATTCATGTTGACCTAACAATTATACATTGTCCATATTTTGATGATGACTTAACCATTCCATTCATATGTATCCAATATGTCTACTTGAGATTGATTTCAGGTATCAGGTACATGAAAATGATCAATTAAATCAAGCCCTAGATTGACCCAATACAAGCCAAAGTCAACGCAAATGCACTTTTGTGGGACTGCCCTAAAACCCTTGAGACAACTTTTATAATCATTTTTATTGATGTTATGACTTGTAATTAAGATGAGAAAAAATAAGGAGCACTTAAAATGAATGTTTAGGAACTCTAATTACATTTTCAAAAATTCATTACGGGGACTTTTGTCGTCTGAGTTTCATCCTTGATAAACTCGACCAACATTCTTGATGGATTTTGGCAAATGCCAGGGTTGATCGAGTTTCCCCAGGACAAACTCGACTGACACCCCTACACAACCAAAATAGATTTAAGTTACGGTCGAGTTTCATCTAAGATAAACTCGACTGACACTTCAAATTTACTTTGTTGCATAGTGCTATTGGTCGAGTTTACTTTACTAAAACTCAACTGATCGCACGGTATGGAGTGTGCAGAAAAAGTGTTTCTAATCATTGGAGTTTTACAAACATCAAAAATAGATTTGTTGTAACACCCCCAAACGACTAGATTTTGTTCCCAAGTGCTTCTAGTGGCTAATAGATATCCCCAACTATAAATAGAGATCTTTGGACTTCATCCCAAGTTTTCTTCTTATGCTCCTAGCTATAGTTGAGAGAATTTGTCGACTTAGAGCCCCTTTCTCTCTCTTGCTTACTAATCGTCTGAGCAATATAGGTTATTTGTGAGAGAGATACTTCTTTGTAATCATTGTGAAGCTCTCAAATCTTCCATTTCCGAATCCCTTTCTACAAGGAAGGTTGGTGAAACCATATCCTTGGTGAAGGATAAGGTGAAGGTTGAAGATCTTTGAAAAGAGTGGGTAATTCTTATAAGGCAAAAGGCTTGTTGCAAGAAAGGAACTCCTTGGTGAAGGTGTCCAGCTTGTTACAAAAGTGGGTAAGCCCTTGTAGAGGTTGAAATTCTTTCTCAAAGGATAGATAAGACCTTATAAGGTTTATTGTCTCCTATTGATCCTTAAAAAGGAAGGGTAGGTATTCTTACCCTATAAAAGGAAGGTCTTATTGTATGTCTTATAATGGAATATGAGTATGTAATGGTTGCAAAATCCTAGAGGTTGACCTCTCTAAGTAGTGGATGTACACTCTCCTAGTTTGGAGTTCAGAAACGCTATACACAGCTTGTTTTGAATCTCATTCAATCTTTCTCATACTTGCTATGTAAGTTTAGTTTCACATCAAATTCTATATTTCTAATCTTATCTGTTAGAAGTAATTTGAAGGTCTAAGCAATCTTATTTAAGTGTTTAGCTCTATTCAAGCACACCCTTCTAGAGCCCACTGATCAAACAAGTGGTATTAGAGACACGGTCTTCTCTGACTAGATCCCCCATGAGAGGAGAAGATAGGAGACAACCTTCTAGGTTCTCTCAAATTGGAGGATGGATTCTCCATGAGACCTCCAATCTTCTATGGCACAAACTTTCTCTATTGGAAGCAAATGATGTATTCTACTTGCAAGTGATGGGCTACGACATGTGGAAAGTGGTCATCCTTCCCTACAAGGAGCCGGTAGGAGATGTGGATACTTGGGATGAAGCTACATTGAAGAAGGGTCAGCTAAATACAAAGGCTATTATCATCATTTATGCAGCCCTCACTCCTTCTGAATTCAACTGAATCTCTTCTTTGGACGTCGCCCATGAGATATGGAACAAACTTTGCATCACCTATGAAGGGTCCAAGAAAGTCAAGGAGTCCAAGGTCTACATGCTCAAAGGTCTCCTTGAGAACTTCAAGATGGTAAGAAAGAGAGAGTAGTTGAGATGTACTCAAGGCTCAACACCATTGTGAATGGACTTGCTTCTTCAGGATGACCCAAAAATCAAGGTACCATCAACTCTAAAATCTTTAGGTCTCTTCCTAAGAGATGGGAATATAAGGTGACCTCCATTGAAGAAACAAGAAGCCTTGGTTATATTTCTAATGAAGATCTTATTGGGAATCTTCAAGCCTATGAGCCTAGACTTGACAAGCAAGAAGAAGAAGAAAAGCTTGAAAAGAAGGAATCAAAGAAGATGAAGAAAAATGTCTTCAAAGCTCAAGTGGAGGTCGTTGTTCTTCAACGCCAACTTGCTTGGCAGGATACTCGCTCTTCAAGTGAAGATGAAGCACCTAGTGATCATGAAGCTAACTACTCCAAGGGGAAGTATTTCAAAGGAAAACCCTCCTCCTTTACTCCAAGGTACTATGGGTGTGGCTAAAAGAGACACTACAAGAATGATTGACCCAAGGTAAAGAAGTCCTACCACAAGAAAAGCTCCAAGATGAAGGAGGACTACAAGAAGGAAAGCAAGTTCAAGAATAAGGACAAGAAGCAAAGAAGAAGCAAAGATGCAGCCCATGCCGCATGGGAGGAGTCTTCTTCTAGTGATTCCAGCTCCAATGAGGGAGGATGCCACCTTTCTCTTGTGGCCTCAACTATTGAATATATATATGAGGTAAGTGAGGTAAGTGAGGTGATATTGAATGAATTGTATAAAGAATCCCTTATTGTCATACTTAATGTTTCTCGTTCTTCATACTCCAAATGTAAATATAAGAAGATAAGGTCAGGAAAAATTATTGATGATTTGTATGATGAAATTGATTTCCTTAAGCAAAATGAAAAAGTCCATCTTGATAGTATAGATTCTTTGCAAGGTGAATTTCTTGAACTTGAGTTGAAATACAATGGAGTTGAGGTAGAGAATGGTATTTATCTTAAAAACATCAATAGTCTTAAAGATGAAAACCAAACTTGTCTTAATGAGCTTGTTTTGATTAGAACTGAGAATGATAAGCTTGATGCCAAGTTTAATGATCTTAGACATGCTTGTAATGGTATTAAGGATGAAAATATACTCTATATTGATGAGCTTACTATGCTTAGATCTAAAAATGCTAGATTGTTTGCTAAAGTCAATGATCTTTCTTCTAGACCTTTATTGCCTAGTAACGAAGTAGCTAGTATAACTCTTGAGAGAGACTCTTACTTGACTAAATCCCTCTATTTAATAGCCAACTTGCTTCATGCTCAAGATGATCTATCTAGCCTTTCTTCTACTGTTATTACTATTAGTGATGACAACCAGAAGCTTAGCACCTCCTTGCATAAGTTCATTAAAGGGAAAAAGGCCCCCAATGAAATCCTAGATCACTCTACCAAACAAAATGGTAAAAGTGTCTTGGGATATGTTAGAGATCCCAAAAGCAAGGGCAAGGGTAAGAAAATAGAAAGGAACCTCCTATTTTCCATGGAGATTCATTCGGCTCTAAGAACCCTATAGTTTTTATACACTGCAAGAGTGATGATCATTACTCTACTTATTGTCCTTACAAAGAGAAAGGGACCAACCCAAAGATGAAATGGGTCCCCAAGATAACTAGAAATCCCAAGATTTGAATTGGGCATTGACATCTTCCTCACTTATAGATAAAAGGAAAATGGATTGTTGATAGTGGTTTCTCCAAGCACATGGCACGTGAGATAAGTTACTTCAACGATTTGACAAAGAAAAAAGGAGGATCGATGACTTTTGGTAATAACAGCAAAGGTGAAGTTATAGATGAGGGTGATATGGTTTATTCACTATGCATCAAGAATGTTATTCTTGTGGATGGCCTACATCACAATCTTATTAGTGTTAGTTAGTTTCATGATAATGGATATATTGTGTTATTTACTTCTCTTGAATGCTTGCTTCTAGATTCCCTCCCCTACAACGTAATATATAAGGGAGATAGAAATGGTAATATTTATGTTATTATTCTTGATTCTCTTAAGCCTATTCTTGGCAAATGCCTTGGTGCTGATAAAAGTGATATATCTGTCTGGCAGCATAGGCTTGGTAACATAAATATGCATCAATTAAAAATGTTGAGAAAAAGGAATTGGTCAAAGGACTTCCTAAATTGGATTTTGAGAATGATGAGGAATTACAACCTTGTACACAAGGAAAGAAAACCAAATATTCCTTAAAATCTAAACGATTCCTTAGTACTAAAAGAGCCCTTAAACTTCTTCATATTGATCTATTTGGACCAATGAGAACTCAATCTCTTTGTGGTAGCAAGTATCATCTTGTGATTGTCAATGATTTTTCTTGTTTTACTTAGACATTCTTCTTAGTTTCAAAAAGTGATACTCTCGATGTTTTATCTACCTTTTATAAACATGTCAAAAATGAAGCTTCTTTCCTAATCATCTCTATTTGTAGTGACCATGGGGGAGAATTTGAAAACTATATGTTTGAAAGATTTTGTGATGAAACCAGTTATTCACACAACTTTTATTCACCTCATACACCTCAAAAAAATGGGGTAGTAGAGAGAAAGAATATGTCTTCACAGAAAATGGCTAGGACCATGCTTCTAGAGTATGATACTCTAAAGAATTTTTGGGCTGAAGCCGTTAGCACCTCATGTTTTTTGCAAAATCGAGTTTTATTGGTTTTCAATCATCCTTCCTTGAAGAAACCCCCCTATGATTTATGGCATGATAGAAAGCCCTCCATTGATTTTTTTCAGATTTTTAGTTGTCCTTCTTTTGTTTTAAACTCCAAGGATTTTCTCAAAAAGTTTGATGTTAAATCCTACAAGGCTTTCTTTCTTGGATAGAGTAATACTAATAGAGCATATAGAGTGTCTAACAACAAGTTTTCTAAAGTTGAAACTAGCTCCTCTATTTCGAAGAATATTGTAAATGAAGATGTTGTACATGAGGTGATTTCTAGATAAAAGATCTCAACATCATTGACAAAGGAAAAGAGGTGGTAGTAGATGAAGAAGAGAAAGAAGATAAAAGAAGGATCCAACTTCCTAGTTTGCTAAAGATCATCCTGAAGAGTTCATCATATGCAATCCTTTTGAAAGGGTGAAGACGTAGGCTACATTCAACAAAGAACAAACTGAAAACACCTTCATCTCACAACTTGAGCCAAAGAACGTCAAATAAGATCTCAAAGATGATGAGTGGATCTTAGTAATGTAAGAGACCACAACGGTTTGAGAAGAACAAAGTATGGACCTTAGTGGCAAGATCAAATGATAGGAAGATCATTGGAATCAAATGGTTCTACTACAACAAGCTAGATGGAAGTGGCAAAGTGGTAAGAAACAAAGCAAGGTTAGTTGTTCAAGGCTACAATCAATAGGAAGGTATTGACTTTGATGAAACTTATGCTCATTTTGCTAGACTTGAATCTATTAGAATGTTACTTGCCTTTTCCAGCTACAAAATTTCTTACTATACCAAATGGATGTTAAAAGTGTGTTTCTAAATGGTAGGATAGAGGAATAAGTCTATGTATCTCAAACTCCCTATTTTGAACATGACAAGCTTCCTAACCATGTTTATTTGCTACAAAAAAATTCTTTATGGACTCAAACAAACCCCTAGAGATTGGTATGAGAAATTGAAAAACTTTTTGTTATACAGTGTCTATGTCATAGGTAAAGTTGATTCTACACTATTTATTAAACACACTTCTAGTAACTTTTGATTATTCAAATATATGTTGATAATATCATATTTGGTAGAACTGATCTTGATCTTTGCAATTAGTTTAATTCTCTTTCGCAGAGCGAATTTGGAATGAGTATGATGGGGAAGCTTACTTTCTTCCTTAATTTCCAAATCAAACAAACAAAGGAAGGAAACTTCATCAACCAAGGCAAGTATACAAGTGAACTCTTAAAGCGTTTGGGATGGAGAACACCAAGCTTATGGACACCCCCATGTTAAACACTACCAAACTTGATAGATGAGTAAGGTGAGAAGGTAGATGAGAAGATCTATAGAGTTATGATTGGTTGTTTGTTATATTTAACTACCTCTGGACCTGATATTATGTTTAGTGTTGGCTTGTGTTCTAGATTTCAATCAAGCCCTAGAAAATCTCATCGTATAGCAGTTAAGAGGATTCTCAGGTATGTGGTAAAAACTCAAAATTTTGGACTATCATATATCAAGTCAAGAAACTTTAATCTTACTGGCTATAGTGATGTGGATTATGTCGGGTGCTTAATTCATAGAAACTGCACAAGTGGCACTTTCTTCCTCCCAGGACCATGCTTAGTTTTTTAGTTCTCTAAGAAACAAAGCATAGTGAGTCTTTCAAATCCAAGGCTGAGTACATTACATCTAGGAGTTGTTGTGCCCAAGTCCGAAGAATGAAGTAAATGCTCCAAGACTTTCATGTCCATTATGATGCTTATCCTATCTTTTGTGATTATACTAATGCAATCAAATTTTCTTACAATCCTATATTTTATAGTAGATCCAAACATATAGAGGTCCGCCATCACTTTCTTCATGACCGCATTACCGAGAAAGATATCTATATCACTCATGTGCACATGGAAAACCAGCTTGCGAACATTTTCACCAAATCTCTAGCTACATAGAATTTACTTTCATTACATCAAAATTGATTATTACTACTCTTTATGATAATGATATTCCTTCTAGGTAGATGTTCTCTTACCTATATGTTCTTGCTCATGTATTGTTCATCTTATGCTTTATAGTGCTACATGTGCCTAGTTTTAATGCCTTCTTTTACTTACTTTTGGCGATTTTTCTCATACGCTTATTTTACTACAAAATAGTAGCCAATGATGAGCGAAAAGTGCCTTAATATGTTCAAAATGCATGATAGACTAGAAAAATAAATTTAAATAGCACTCCAAGGGCCTAGAATTAAATTTCATATTTTTTGGACATGCTTTCTTGT
The DNA here is from genome assembly GCA_963693085.1 of Alisma plantago-aquatica. Lineage (NCBI taxonomy): Eukaryota > Viridiplantae > Streptophyta > Magnoliopsida > Alismatales > Alismataceae > Alisma > Alisma plantago-aquatica. The sequence goes on from OY856410.1 coordinate 669,309,539, forward strand.
CAACCAAGTTTGCTCTAGGGAAACTCGACCAACAACGGACCCAAGGACTGAACACATAGCAGTTTTGGTTGAGTTTTCCAAATCTCAAACTCAAGAAAAAACATTGTTGTGGGGAAATATATATAGACTGTCATCTGATTTTCTCCCTTTCATCTAGAGAAAACTCCATCGATTCATCACCCCTTTAATTCTTCCTTGAACCCTAGGTCACCCAATCCCCTTTCATAGACCTATCCAGCCCAATTTTGGCCTTCCCCTACCTCTAACCTAGCTTGGGTGGCCTCCTACTTGAGTTCTCCTCCTTGTTTGGTGCCATCTTTAGCTGATTTCCTCTCAATGGTGTCTAATAGGCATAAGAGAATAGGTCCTTTAGGTGTGCCTTCGTCTTCTACTGCCATTATGTATATCTCATATGATGGTACCTCCTTTTTCACCAATCAAGCAGTAAATCGATATAGGGAGATGTTGCCTAGGAATCTCTATAATTTTTTTCCCTTGTTGATTCCTAGCAATGAGCTAATCTGTGAGGTTAATAAACTCTTTTCTAACAAAAAACTTGATGCTCTTTTGTATGAATACATGACATATAACAACTCCCTTTCGAGCAAGAAAGTGGTGCATGAGTTCTATGTGAATCTTACTTGGAACTACACTTTAGTGCCTCCTCCTAACACCCAAGTGGCTTGTGTTATATTTCAAAAAATACACAAGTCGCATGTGTGTTTCTTCAATAAAACATCCAGGAAAGTGAATGACACTAAATACTTCCATAAGTTATGAATTCATGAAGAGTTACAGAATAACATGCTAAATGGTTAACAACTATTCATGCAATGCCATCTTTCAGACATATCAAATAAGTAAGTATAGTCTTTGATGAGCTTGGAGCCACAATAGTTTTGAAAGCTAAGATAATCTAATGAGCATCAATTTTGATTTTGAAGGTGATAATTATAAGGATTTTGTTCATAATCTAAGAGAGAAGACTACACTTGTGATCAAGTTCTTCATCATCGTTGAATCAATAATTACCATTTCTTAAACCATTGTTGATTTAAAATGCAAAATATTATGTAAGATTTAAATTATACACATTGTATCATCTATGAAACACATTATTCATGTTAGGACAAAAAATTCTAAATATGACCCCTTATATGGCCTTATATAACCGAATTTTACAACATAGAGGGGAGGCCCTATGACAGCTAGTTGCTTGGATATTAAGAATGCCCATCTCTTCTTCAAAAAAAGAATGCCTGTCTCAAAATCAATAATGAGCATAACACGAAAGCAAATGCACAAAAAAAAACTCGTTTGCAATTGCAAGGATCAAACTGTAACATCCCTGACCTGGGTTATTCTTTAACCCTAGGTGTTTTGATTAAGAAATATGATTATATGCGTAATCTCATCTTGTGAAAAGTAATTAAGGCTCAAAAGGAACCTATGTTTCAATTTTGGTCCTGTTTGAATAATGTTGAAGCAATGTTTGCTTATTTTGGACTAAAGTACAAATTACCCAAGTCGAGGGGTTAACTTGCAAATGTTGCATGATAAGATGTTCCTCTGATGTTAAGACATCATAATAATGAATGTGATGTAGTGGTATGGTTTCCACAAGCTTGGGCACCAAGATTAAGCTTGTAAAGCAATGTTGTGCATTAAAACCTAGTTTTGGTGAAAAGTGCAATTTACCCAAAATCTAGGGTTCAATATGCAAATTACCACTTCAATAAAGTCCCTAATGTTTCTTGTCATCATGTAGAGAAAAGAAAATGAGAGTTACTTCTCATTTGAATTAAGATGGAGGAGAGAGAATCTTGATATTAAAATAATCAAGATTTAATCCTAATTGAAACCCTAATTCAATTTAGGGCAAAAATGAATAAAAATAATTGAAGGGCTTTCAACCAAAATGTTTTGGGTTGATTTTGAATAAGGATGGACGTTCCTTTGCCAAAGATAAGGAACGAAAATATCTTAAGTAGGTGAAATTCCACTCACCTTATTATAAAGAAAAGTAATTTCCACTCACATATGGGATATTAATATAATAAGTATTAAGGTGCTTAATTTACTTTTCTTTAAATTTAGGATAATGAAGGAGAATTAAAGGAAAAGGGATATGCCTCGTATCCATGGAGTTGAGGGGGAAGAGGCGGCCATAATTTTTGGATTAATTGGATTTTTATAAGGCATATTCTCTCTCATCAATTTCTTTATAAAAGTGCCATTTCCAAGCCCAAACCAAGGCCTTTTTCGGATTTTCTTCTTCCCCTTGCTTGCAAAACCGACCAAGGAGCTAGGGAGGAGCAGGGAGCATGTACCCAACCTGTGGGTAAGCTCTTGACCTTCGTTCTCCTTGATTTCATGGTGGAAATCGAAAATAAATTATGGATTCCTTCTTATTTCGATCTCCTCTTCAACCCTAGCCAACTTTTGCAATCAAAAGCTTGAGGACGAGCCTAGGGGGAGTTTCTAGAGCTTCATCCACCATTAATGGCATGATCTTGGAGCTTTGGAGCTCAATTGGAGGCGGTTTTTATAACTCAAACCCTTAAACATTGCTATTGCATCAATTCTCTATGCTTTGTTGATTGATTTCTTCAATTTGATACACTCTTGTTTCTTTGCTGCAATTTCCATCAAGAACGGTTGCTGTTCTTGGTTGTTCGAAGGAAGGGGATGATGACATCATCCTAGATGATTATCCTAAGAAAATTACCAAGCAAAACCGTTTTGATAGCTACTCCAAATCGTTTTAATTTGATTGGCTATGCGGTTTCAGCAAACCGTTTAAGGGCAAACGGTTTGAAACCGTTTGGGAGCAAACGGTTTCAAGACCATTTGAGATGGTTGACCAAGTGTTGAACGTTTGGGAATTTTGTTCCTAATTATGTAGGATGATAACCCTCCAAATTTGAGGGATTAACTCCAAAGGAATCGAGAGTTGAAGGCCAATCAATTAGGCAATCGAATTGAATTATGTGCTGATTTTCAACCTGATTAACTTAACCTGTTTGGGCAAACGGTTTCAAGACCGTTTGAGTGAGTTGACCAAGCATTGACCGTTTGGGATTACTGTTCATAATTATGTTGGTTGATGACTCACCAAATTTGAGGGATTAACTCCCAAGGAATCGTGAGTTGAAGGCTAATCAATTAGGAAAACCTAATTGGACTAAGTGCTGATTATCAATCTGATTTAATTGAACTTTTTGGGCAAACGGTCTCAAGACCGTATAAGATGGTTGACTAAGCGTTGACCGTATGATATTACTGTTAATAATGATGTTAATTAATGACTCACCAAATTTTATGGATTAATTCCAAACGAGTCATGAGTTGAAGGATAATCAATTGGGAAAACCCTAATTGAAATCAGTGCTGAAATTCCAATGAGTTAATTAGAGATTTTGGGTTGATTAGCCCAAACGGTTTCAAGACCGTTTGGGGATCACCCCAAGACCGTTTGGAGGTCTGGGGTCAAGTATAGTTGACCAATTGAAGGTCCAAAGGTACTAATCATATTGCAATGTAGTGCTGATTTGTTGATCAACTCGATAGACCAATCCATGATGAATTTTCACTAGAGTCCAAAGGTTGGATGGGAAAACGGTCTCAAGACCGTTTGGAGCTCATCCAAACAGTCTCAAGACCGTTTGGTGGTCACCCAAGACTGTTTGGAGGTCTAGGGTTGAGTATGGTTAGGTGTTTGAAGGTCTAAAGGTACCAAGCTGTTAAACAATGTAATGCTGATTTGGTGATCAATCCAATGAACCAAACCCTAATTGGATTGCTTAGATTTGAGTGATATGATGGGCAAACGGTCTCAAGACCGTTTGGAGGTCATCCAAACGACCTCAATACCGTTTGGGGTCAGGTCATACCCAATTTGGATGATGGTTCAATGGTTTCAAAGCAACTAGTCTTACATTGATTAGTGTTGTTGAATCATCGATTCCAAACCCTAATTCAATTGAATCAAACCCTAATTGATGATCAATTGAGGGTCAATTGAGAGTCAAATCAGTTGAAGGTTGACCTATTAAACTCAATTGAAGTATGAGGGTAGGTCCAATTGATGATTGGTTCCATAAATTCAATGATTGAAGGAATCAACATTGAAAACCCTAATTCAATTGGATACCTTATGTAATGGAGGTCCAATGTGATTGAATCTCTTGAGAATAGAGATGATGAATCATCCATTGATCCAATGATGATTAGTAATGATAATCAATGAAGGTACAAAGGTTGAAACCCTAATAGTACCTAAGTGATTAGTGCCAATTAAGGAATGAACCCTAATTGCTTATAAGAACAATGTCTTAGTACACTATGTTAACCATAGTTGTATATACTTGATTGAAGGGTTGATGTAACCTAATCAAGTTGATAGGATGATGGAAAGGAATTCATACATGAGTATTGATCATGTGATGAATAGGGTATGATCCTTAATAAAGAGATCATGTGAACCCTAATTGAGGTTGATTCCATGTAAACCCTAATTGAGGGTGATGCCATGAGAAACCCATGTTGGGATGAATAGTAAACCCTAATTTTAGGCAATATGATGAGAAAGCCTAATGAAGGGTGATGTTATATGCAATCCTCACCCTAATGAAGTATGATAGTATGGGAAACCCTAATCCTAATAATGGAATGGTTACTAATATACTAATGGGGGAAATGCCTAAAGTGATTGATTATGGATACCCTTATAGCAAGTAATGCTTTAACTTGAGATGAGTCCATATCATTAAAGATAGTTGGACCATTCTTATGTGTGACCTATGCACTTCATGGTAAGGGTGATAGGTTAATGGATTAAAGGATTAAGATGGGAAATACCTTAATCCAAGATAAGCTGATAACTTAAGGAAGTTGAAAGTGATGAGGAAAGTGATATATCAATATGTGATCAATATCACTTTTAGCATTACACGGTTGATATAGTTCAATACCTGGAATGCACAGGATTGGATAACTCCCATTACCTGGAATGATAACACAGGATTGGCTAACTCCCAATACCTGGAATGATAACACAGGATTGGCTAACTCCCAATACCTGGAATGATAACACAGGATTGGCTAACTCCCATTACCTGGAATGATAACACAGGATTGGCTAACTCCCATTACCTGGAATGATAACACAGGATTGGCTAACTTCCATTACCTGGAATGATAACATAGGATTGGCTAACTCCCAATACCTGGAATGATAACACAGGATTGGCTAACTCATAATACCTGGAATGCACAGGATTGGCTAACTCCCATTACCTGGAATGATAACACAGGATTGGCTAACTCCCAATACCTGGAATGATAACACAGGATTGGCTAACTCCCAATACCTGGAATAATAACACAGGATTGGTTAAATCCCAATACCTGGAATAATAACACAGGATTGGCTAACTCCCAATACCTGGAATGCACAGGATTGGCTAAATCCCAATACCTGGAATAGTTGCACAGGATTGACATAGATCAATACCTGGAATGGTTATACGGGATTGACATAGATCAATACCTGGAATGGTTATACGGGATTGACATAGATCAATATCTGGAATAGTTGCACAGGATTGACATAGATCAATACCTGGAATGGTTACACAGGATTGACATAGTTCAATACCTGGAATGGATACACTTGAATAATATAAGTCTAATGCTTGTACTAGTTGCACAGGATTGGTGCAATCCAATGCCTGGAATATTTATATAGGATTGGTATAGACCAATGCCTGAATAAGACATGATGATGTACACTCTCATGTCCAAAATAACCAAAAATCTGTTTAGCAGATTGGCTAAGGCCAATAAGTTGAAACAAGAATGTCTCATAGGTGACATATCAAGATAATGAGTGTCACAAGAGAAGTTTGACATGATGGTATAATATGGAGGATAAATGATATACATGTTCTTCCTATTCCTTATTAAGAGAATAGGCGATCTATTGTTCTATCATGAATAGTTACAATACTTTAAGATGAGAATGCTTTAAACTGTTTATCCTCTGCCTAGTTTTATATGATTAAACTGCAATAACAATGTTTTGGCAGATAGTTATATCTCCCGCTGGGGCAATTTACAATTGTCTCACCCCCGTGGGATCCAATGTTTTTAGGTGAACAAGCACGGAAGAGAGTGAGAACATCTTGCAGAGGAAGAACATCAGCAACATCTGGGACAACAGTGAGATCTCAGGTGGAGATATTGTCTGTCAAGTCATATAGTTTAGAAGTCCTATATGTCGTCTCTGTACTCTCAGGTCCTCGGAGTTTTTAGTCTGTGTTTTTGATATATCAGTCTGAGGTTTTGGCTTGATGCCTCGAGATTTGTATGCTGCCTGCATATATGTTTATAAGGCAGCTGATGATGTAGTCTCTGGAAAGAGATGGTACAGGATATGTACGTTTGAAACAGAATGTATATGATATACAATGGCATTTGTTGGAAAAGATTTCCTATGTGTGGATCTCTTTGCAAAAAGTTTTAATTTTTAGTGATTTTCGCTAATCCGCTGCTTGATGAACGCTTCCGCATTAGTTAATCTTGTTTTCGCGAGACAGTCGTCACAATTTAGTTGGTATCAGAGCTTTAGGTTCTTTGAGTCTACAGAGACATAGGACTAAGTTGTTGAGTATGTGTTAGTGTCCTCCAGTATACCCTATAATGATTTCTGCTTGTGCAGAGAAAGGGTAAAGTTTTAAAATGACTGGAGAGCACAAAGAACACATTGCTAAGGGCAATGTTGTTGCACCAAGAAGAAGTGCAAGGGATCATGCAAGAATAGAATGAGTGCCTGAGAATCCCCATTAAGACCTGATCATGATAGAGAATCCTATGATCATGCTCTTGTTGGGAAGATTAGGGCAACAGTAATGCATATGAGTGGACTGGATGCTAGGCTTACAACCTAGGCTATCAGTCCTTAATACAGAAAGCTTGAGCTTTAAATGAGTTCCTAAATGACTTAGTCATGTTGGAACAAGGGAAAATATGGAAAAGATTAACTTATAGCAAGAAAGTGGACTCTGCTATGAGTTCAGACAGATAATAAATATGTGATGGTAGTGCCCAAGAAGGGGCAATAAGCTGAGAAGTAGGGAATTGTCTCTATAATTCTAGAGACATTTGCCTAATGGTTTTAAAAAGCCAAGTTTTTGGTACTAATAGTGCAATAAATGCCTAGTGTACCAGGGAAGTAGCCACTAAGTAAGTGCAAAGGTCTTAACCTTTCACCTGTAAGATTCTATGGATTAGTTTTTGCTTCAGTAATAAGACTAGTAAGACCATGATATGAGTACAAGGTATGTTATAAATGTGTACATGTTGAGTACACTAAACCCTTTTTGTTATAAAAAAAAAAGATTGTTGATATTGTTTTCCCCATTGGTTGCTATATAGGGATGAAATGATGAGAACTAGAATTTGAATTATGTTCAGTATTCTTTTAAATGCTCTATATCGATCTTACCTCCATGAAAGAGGAAGAGGTATAGAAGAGATGCCTGGATAAAATCCAGGGATGTTAAATCTTATGTTATGGTAATATGAAAAGAAAGGAATATGATAGCATGTAAGTGCATACTACTTGATCTCAGTACTTGTAAACCCTGATCAGGTGTACAACTATTGATGATAAAGTGAGTATGGAAACTCTTAGATTGATATCTTTTTGATTGCCCTGATCAAGCAATCATTCTGATACAATCTAAAGAGTATCATGAAATTGGAAATATGATATGGATAAATGTATCATATCTTAAGAACAAGAAAGAAGGATCTGATAGGAATTCAGATCAGTATGTGTATATGAGGAAGTAAAAGTATGACCCTCATATGATGAGAAAGAGAACAAGGGAGGTGATCCCTGTTCTATAAAGTTGTAAATATGATAAAAGAAAGATGAGAATATAATGTGTTTTCAACACATGCGACTGATACCAAGGTAAGAGATTATGGTATCTGAGAATTATCAGATGGTTTAGATTGGCTACCTGGAATGGTCAACTATGAAATCAGTCTGATTATATAAAATGATATGAACATCATATGTTAGGGGTTTATGCTTTGCATAAACATAACAACTAAATATGTCTTTAAGATAAGTTCTCATTTGACTCTATGAGAATATTGTGTGAAGGAACTTTGTGTTGATCAAAGTTCTATGATGTCTATATAACAATGAGGTGTTATGAAGAGACATGATGATATGATGAATGAATAATATCTATTCCCTTTATCAGGGATTTCGGGGACGAAATCCTTGTTAGGGGTTTATAATTTGTAACATCCCTGACCTGGGTTATTCTTTAACCCTAGGTGTTTTGATTAAGAAATATGATTATATGCTTAATCTCATCTTGTGAAAAGTAATTAAGGCTCAAAAGGAACCTATGTTTCAATTTTGGTCCTGTTTGAATAATGTTGAAGCAATGTTTGCTTATTTTGGACTAAAGTGCAAATTACCCAAGTCGAGGGGTTAACTTGCAAATGTTGCATGATAAGATGTTACTATGATGTTAAGACATCATAATAATGAATGTGATGTAGTGGTATGGTTTCCACAAGCTTGGGCACCAAGATTAAGCTTGTAAAGCAATGTTGTGCATTAAAACCTAGTTTTGATGAAAAGTGCAATTTACCCAAAATCTAGGATTCAATATGCAAATTACCACTTCAATAAAGTCCCTAATGTTTCTTGGCATCATGTAGAGAAAATAAAATGAGAGTTACTTCTCATTTGAATTAAGATGGAGGAGAGAGAATCTTGATATTAAAATAATCAAGATTTAATCCTAATTGAAACCCTAATTCAATTTAGGGCAAAAATGAATAAAAATAATTGAAGGGCTTTCAACCAAAATGTTTTGGGTTGATTTTGAATAAGGATGGACGTTCCTTTGCCAAGATAAGGAACGAAAATATCTTAAGTAGGTGAAATTCCACTCACCTTATTATAAAGAAAAGTAATTTCCACTCACATATGGGATATTAATATAATAAGCATTAAGGTGCTTAATTTGCTTTTCTTTAAATTGAGGATAATGAAGGAGAATTAAAGGCAAAGGGATATGCCTCGTATCCATGGAGTTGAGGGGGAAGAGGCGGCCATAATTTTTGGATTAATTGGATTTTTACAAGGCATATTCTCTCTCATCAATTTCTTTATAAAAGTGCCATTTCCAAGCCCAAACCAAGGCCTTTTTCGGATTTTCTTCTTCCCCTTGCTTGCAAAACCGACCAAGGAGCTAGGGAGGAGCAGGGAGAATTTCCCCAACCTGTGGATAAGCTCTTGACCTTCGTTATCCTTGATTTCATGGTGGAAATCGAAAATAAATTATGGATTCCTTCTTATTTCGATCTCCTCTTCAACCCTAGCCAACTTTTGCAATCAAAAGCTTGAGGACGAGCCTAGGGGGAGTTGCTCGAGCTTCATCCAACATTAATGGCGTGATCTTGGAGCTTTGGAGCTCAATTGGAGGCGGGTTTTATAACTCAAACCCTTAACCATTGCTATTGCATCAATTCTCTATGCTTTGTTGATTGATTTCTTCAATTTGATACACTCTTGTTTCTTTGTTGCAATTTCCATCAAGAACGGTTGCTCTTCTTGGTTGTTCGAAGGAAGGGGATGATGACATCATCCTAGATGCTTATCCAAAGAAAATTACCAAGAAAAACCGTTTTGATAGCTACTCCAAATCGTTTTAATTTGATTGTCTATGCGGTTTCAGCAAACCGTTTAAGGGCAAACGGTTTGAAACCGTTTGGGAGCAAACGGTTTCAAGACCGTTTGAGATGGTTGACCAAGCGTTGACCGTTTGACAATTTTGTTCCTAATTATGTAGGATGATAACCCTCCAAATTTGAGGGATTAACTCCAAAGGAATCGAGAGTTGAAGGCCAATCAATTAGGCAATCGAATTGAATTATGTGCTGATTTTCAACCTGATTAGCTTAACCTGTTTGGGAAAACGGTTTCAAGACCGTTTGAGTGAGTTGACCAAGCATTTACCGTTTGGGATTACTGTTCATAATTATGTTGGTTGATGACTCACCAAATTTGAGGGATTAAATCCCAAGGAATCGTGAGTTGAAGGCTAATCCATTAGAAAAACCTAATTGGACTAAGTGCTGATTATCAATCTGATTTAATTGAACTTTTTGGGCAAACGGTCTCAAGACCGTATAAGATGGTTGACTAAGCGTTGACCGTATGATATTACTGTTCATAATGATGTTAATTAATGACTCACCAAATTTTATGGATTAATTCCAAACGAGTCATGAGTTGAAGGCTAATCAATTGGGCAAACCCTAATTGAAATCAGTGCTGAAATTCCAATGAGTTAATTAGAGATTTTGGGTTGATTAGCCCAAACGGTTTCAAGACCGTTTGGGGATCACCCAAACGGTCTCAAGACCGTTTGGGGATCACCCCAATACCGTTTGGAGGTCTGGGGTCAAGTATAGTTGACCAATTGAAGGTCCAAAGGTACTAATCATATTGCAATGTAGTGCTGATTTGTTGATCAACTCGATAGACCAATCCATGATGAATTTTCACTAGAGTCCAAAGTTTGGATGGGAAAACGGTCTCAAGACCGTTTGGTGGTCACCCAAGACCGTTTGGAGGTCTAGGGTTGAGTATGGTTAGGTGTTTGAAGGTCTAAAGGTACCAAGATGTTAAACAATGTAATGCTGATTTGGTGATCAATCCAATGAACCAAACCCTAATTGGATTGCTTAGATTTGAGTGATATGATGGCAAACGGTCTCAAGACCATTTGGAGGTCATCCAAACGACCTCAAAACCGTTTGGGGTCAGGTCATACCCAATTTGGATGATGGTTCAATGGTTTCAAAGCAACTAGTCTTACATTGATTAGTGTTGTTGAATCATCGATTCCAAACCCTAATTCAATTGAATCAAACCCTAATTGATGATCAATTGAGGGTCAATTGAGAGTCAAATCAGTTGAAGGTTGACCTATTAAACTCAATTGAAGTATGAGGGTAGGTCCAATTGATGATTGGTTCCATAAATTCAATGATTGAAGGAATCAACATTGAAAACCCTAATTCAATTGGATACCTTATGTAATGGAGGTCCAATGTGATTGAATCTCTTGAGAATAGAGATGATGAATCATCCATTGATCCAATGATGATTAGTAATGATAATCAATGAAGGTACAAAGGTTGAAACCCTAATAGTACCTAAGTGATTAGTGCCAATTAAGGAATGAACCCTAATTGCTTATAAGAACAATGTCTTAGTACACTATGTTAACCATAGTTGTATATACTTGATTGAAGGGTTGATGTAACCTAATCAAGTTGATAGGATGATGGAAAGGAATTCATACATGAGTATTGATCATGTGATGAATAAGGTATGATCCTTAATAAAGAGATCATGTGAACCCTAATTGAGGTTGATTCCATGTAAACCCTAATTGAGGGTGATGCCATGAGAAACCCATGTTGGGATGAATAGTAAACCCTAATTTTAGGCAATATGATGAGAAAGCCTAATGAAGGGTGATGTTATATGCAATCCTCACCCTAATGAAGTATGATAGTATGGGAAACCCTAATCCTAATAATGGAATGGTTACTAATATACTAATGGAGGAAATGCCTAAAGTGATTGATTGTGGATACCCTTATAGAAAGTAATGCTTTAACTTGAGATGAGTCCATATCATTAAAGATAGTTGGACCATTCTTATGTGTGTCCTATGCACTTCATGGTAAGGGTGATAGGTTAATGGATTAAAGGATTAAGATGGGAAATACCTTAATCCAAGATAAGCTGATAACTTAAGGAAGTTGAAAGTGATGAGGAAAGTGATATATCAATATGTGATAAATATCACTTTTAGCATTACACGATTGATATAGTTCAATACCTGGAATGCACAGGATTGGCTAACTCCCATTACCTGGAATGATAACATAGGATTGGCTAACTCCCAATACCTGGAATGATAACACAGGATTGGCTAACTCCCAATACCTAGAATGATAACACAGGATTGGCTAACTCCCATTACCTGGAATGATAACACAGGATTGGCTAACTCCCATTACCTGGAATGATAACACAAGATTGGCTAACTTCCATTACCTGGAATGATAACACATGATTGGCTAACTCCCAATACCTGGAATGATAACACAGGATTGGCTACCTCCCAATACCTGGAATGCACAGGATTGGCTAACTCCCATTACCTGGAATGATAACACAGGATTGGCTAACTCCCAATACCTGGAATGATAACACAGGATTGGCTAACTCCCAATACCTGGAATAATAACACAGGATTGGTTAAATCCCAATACCTGGAATAATAACACAGGATTGGCTAACTCCCAATACCTGGAATGCACAGGATTGGCTAAATCCCAATACCTGGAATAGTTGCACAGGATTGACATAGATCAATACCTGGAATGGTTACACGGGATTGACATAGATCAATACCTGGAATGGTTACACGGTATTGACATAGATCAATATCTGGAATAGTTGCACATGATTGACATAGATCAATACCTGGAATGGTTACACAGGATTGACATAGTCTAATACCTGGAATGGATACACTTGAATAATATAAGTCTAATGCTTGTACTAGTTGCACAGGATTGGTGCAATCCAATGCCTGGAATATTTATATAGGATTGGTATAGACCAATGCCTGAATAAGACATGATGATGTACACTCTCATGTCCAAAATAACCAAAAATCTGTTTAGCATATTGGCTAAGGCCAATAAGTTGAAACAAGAATGTCTCATGGGTGACATATCAAGATAATGAGTGTCACAAGAGAAGTTTGACATGATGGTATAATATGGAGGATAAATGATATACATGTTCTTCCTATTCCTTATTAAGAGAATAGTTGATCTATTGTTCTATCATGAATAGTTACAATACTTTAAGATGAGAATGCTTTAAACTGTTTATCCTCTGCCTAGTTTTATATGATTAAACTGCAATAACAATGTTTTGGCGGAGAGTTATATGTCCCGCTGGGGAAATTTACAATTGTCTCACCCCCGTGGGATCCAATGTTTTTAGGTGAACAAGCACGGAAGAGAGTGAGAACATCTTGCAGAGGAAGAACATCAGCAACATCCGGGACAGCAGTGAGATCTCAGGTGGAGATACTGTCTGTCAAGTCATATAGTTTAGAAGTCCTATGTGTCGTCTCTGTACTCTCAGGTCCTCGGAGTTTTTAGTCTGTGTTTTTGATATATCAGTCTGAGGTTTTGGCTTGATGCCTCGAGATTTGTATGCTTCCTGCATATATGTTTATAAGGCAGCTGATGATGTAGTCTCTGGAAAGAGATGGTACAGGATATGTACGTTTGAAACAGAATGTATATGATATACAATGGCATTTGTTGGAAAAGATTTCCTATGTGTGGATCTCTTTGCAAAAAGTTTTAATTTTTATTGATTTTCGCTAATCCGCTGCTTGATGAACGCTTCTGCATTAGTTAATCTTGTTTTCGCGAGACAGTCGTCACACAAACAATGCTTTTTTTTACGTCTAACTTCAAGTTATGTGATTAATTGAAAAACAGCTCATTCCAGTTCAATGAAACTGATAGTAATGCTCCAACTTATGATATGCTGAAAACAACATAGAGTGAAACTTGCTTATCAAATAACAGGATGAGGAGGTACATAGTCGGTAAAATATCAGGATTTTATCTCAAATTAAAGTGAGCTAGACTTGTCTAATGTTTCATATCAATCCAATTTTGTAGTTGTGAAATATACAAGTGAAGCCATGCGAACTCTGTCCAAGAAGATGCAGAAATTAATGTCTTGCATTGACTAAAGAGGGCTTTATAGCCGCTTTTGGGTATAAACTCATAATGAGGAAATCTAGAGTCAGTTGAAAATCGGCTATGTAGTGTTCGTTACAACTGAATGTTATCTAAAAAAGAACAAAGCAGAATGGAATTTTGGGTTATGCGGCTTAGTTATTTTTTATCTATACACACTACTTATTTAAGGTGACAGTGTACCAATTACAAAGGGAAGGGACAGCATCCATGGTAGAACGATTCACGCGTACAGTATAGGTAACTTAGAAGTATGCAGGAGACATTGAAATAGGTCTCTGCTTTCATGACTACAGCAGTGTGCGAATTGGGACGTTGTTCCTGTTAACGACACGATAAACAGATGACACCTTTCCCTCGAGCTTAGGACAACGCTCTATTAGCAAGGACCGCAACCAGGTTAGGTGATCCAAGCCTGGCAAATCCTCGAGCTGCCAGCAGTTTCGTATCTGTAAGGACCGCAGAGATGTAAGGTGATCCAAGCCTGCCAATTTCTTGAGCTTAGAGCAATTTTGTATTTCCAAAGACTGCAGCAAGGTAACCAAAGCCAAGTCCGGCAAATCGCTGATCTGACCGCATTCACATATTTTTAAAGACTGTAAAGATTTAAGATTATCTAGGCCTGGCAAACGTTTGAGGTTGGGGCAGTTCCTTATTTCTAGGGACTGCAAAGACGTTAGAGGGTCCATATCTGGCGATGAGTACAACCCAAGGCAACTTTTAAGTTCCATACGTTCAATATTGGGAGGCAATGATGTAAGCCTCTGACAGTGATACATACACAAAGATGTCAAGGAGGTAAGTTGAAGCAAGGCAGCTGATAATTCCTGATCATCATCGTTAGAATTCTCGACGTCTTTAGTATTAGTGATATCCAGTTCCTTGAGGTCGACGTCTTCAGAATTAGTGACATCCAGTTCCTTGAGGTCGTCGTGGTTGATTCCTTGGAGTAAACCAATCAACTGCTTGCGGTTGCATCCACTGATTCGCAGATGCTTAGGACTAACTGATTTTGTGCTGAGCGACGGTGATAAAGGAAAAGAAGTGGGGGAATCAGTTCCAAGTTTAGCACAGTTAAAAATATCCAGCATATCAATAGAAAGTATATGGGACGAAAGCCACACCGATGTTATGTTTTCGCAGTCAAATATTTGCAGTTTCTTTAAGGACTTGGGTGCCGGTGGCAAACGACAAGAGGTCAAGTTTGGGCAAAATAAAATTTCCAATTGTTCCAGAGAAGTCAATGTTGCAGGTAGATTGCATGAAATCAGATCTATGCAGCTTCGTATTTGCAAGATCCTTAAAGAAGTCAAGCTACTGCCACCGATGAAGAGAAAATGCGGGAGTGATGCATCATCCATGCTGTAAATACCCAAATCCCTTTGAGATGAAGGGAGAAGTCCTCTGGTTGCTGCAGTATCTCTGTTGCTCATATTCTCTTCCTCAATGTTGCGCGATTCCAAAAAAGAAAACGGTTGGAGATGCTCTTTGTTGGATGGCACTTCACACATTCCACGTAATTGAAGCTGCGGAGCTAATACAGCAAAACACTTTACCTTGGAGCACGAATCAAAAGTCAAATGTTTAACCCATGGTAAAACGGTGCCGCTCCTTACTCTTACTAAATTTTTGTCTGCCACATTTGATCCCTCCTCGACTGACCATCCTATCCATTCTCGCAAATGTTCCAAATGCAACCTCTCGAGTGCTGGGAAAATGGAATCTTCATCCTCAGAAAACCGATGACACTTTATTTCCTTCAAGCATGGCAACCTCCACATACTGAGTTCCTTGAGAAATGGCATTTTCCCAAGAGAAGCAGGAAGCACTTCAACTTCACAATTCAGAAGGTTAATAGATTTTAAGGAGGTTAACCAAAAATTGCTCATCCAGGTAGGAAGCCTCCTACCTGTAAAATTCGATAATAATATATTGTTCAGCTGTTTACAAGGCTTCAGACTTTCGAACACCACCTCGTCTTCTGCTCCTTCACCTGTTGTTCCACCTGATGAATAAAGTTCTAGCTCTCTGAGGTGTATTTTCTTATCAAGACAAGCAGATTCAGCTTTTTCCTTGCTTATTACGATCCCAAGGTTCCTAATTTCAAGTATTCTTTGAATCATATTCAGGTCTTTTAAGTTGCTGATGCAAAATCCTTCTTTTCTCTGGACACAAAATATAGATAACTTGTGCAGTAAAGACAGCCTCCCAATCCCTGGTAGACAGGATACAATATCCGGGTGACAAATCAGATGCCTCAAGTTCACTAGCCTTGATATGGTCTTTGGCAGACTACCGCAGAAGTTCCATAAATTCAATACTTGTAGGTTGTGAAGTTGACCTAATGATTCTGGCAATTGTTTATTACCATAGCCTGAAATATGTAATACTCGGAGATGCTTCAAGTAGCCTGTGCATTCTGACAACTGGCTCTGTCCTTTTATTACTAAGACTCTTAAACGATTTATGTGTGTAAAATCCATGATTTCCGTCCAAAATGAATCTGAAACACACCTAAAAATCATTAACGTGCGTAATTTTTTATTTGCTGCGAGATTAACACTATCCTCACTCTGAAAAGATGCATGGCGTACGCTTGAAGGTATTTCAATTTCATTCTCACAATTGTCATCATGTTGCCAATAACAGTCATACTTTGAAACTGAACGTACGAGATCATGAATCAAATCGTGCATTGAATAAAGTTCATTTCTGTAACCAGGAATCTCAAACTCCTCCCTGTTAGCACATTTCTCATCAACATGTTCTAAAAAAGATCTGTCAACGAGGGCGTCAAAATACTCTCTACCCACATCTTCAACCTTCTTATGTGTTGTGCATTCAATACAATTATGAGCGATCCATATGTGAACTATTTCGGACTTCATGAACGTATATCCTTTAGGAAACAAAGAAAAGTAAATTAAACACCGTTTTAGTTGTGGAGGCAAATACTGATAGCTCAATCTTAGAACAGGAATGATGTCATCCTCATTTTGCTTTAATGTATATAGATCAGTTTTCGCTACATTTGTCCAATGCTCTTCCGTGTGCTCTTCTGTGTGCATTGCAGCTAGAAGTCTGCCGATAGATTTGGCAGCAAGTGGTGAACCTTTTAACCTCCCAACAATGCCTTTGACGATCGTTTCTAGTACATGAAGCATGTTATCTTCCAAGTGTGTACAATTTTTGAAAGCATGAAACCTCAAAACTTCCCACATCTCTGCTTCTTGTAATCCTGTCAAATAAATTGGTTCCATGCACCCTGAAATGGCCTTTGCAATTTTGGGAATTCGAGTTGTTATTAATATGCTAATGCCACAGCTTTTTTTGCAGGCAGCTCGTAGTGGATTTAAAAATGAATCCCAAGAACCAGCCTCGTCATTCCAAACGTCATCTAGAACTAAGAAAAGACCTTCCCCTTGCACAAGCATCAAAAGCTCTAGTTCCAAATCTTGCAAAGAGGTAGATTTGAACTCCTTCTTTCCCTGCAAGGTGCGTATGGAATGTATGATTTTCCTTATGATGATTTGTTTATGGAAATTGTTAGATACACAAACCCAAACTCTCAATCCAAAAGATCGCCCAATATCATGATCATTGAATATCATTTTTGCTAGTGTAGTTTTCCCTAGCCCACCCATCCCGACAATGGGGAGGATCGCTAGGGTAGGTTGTTGGCTTCGGTTTTTGTTGTCATTGTGCAATAAGCTCTCTAAAATTGCTTTTTCTACAACATCCATCCCAATAATTGGTAACTGTGTGGGGGATGGATCTTTCTGATTTTTTGAGGAAGATGGTTTATCAACCTCTTTGGTGTAGTTACCCACCAACATTTGCTTGATTTGCTTTCTATCGTCATCTCTACCTACCACTAGATGTTGGTCAGGGGTGGAAGTCGTTTGCCTCCATTCTAAATTGACTGCTTCTGCTTCATCATTTGATCTAAACTTAAGCCCCAGGTTAGCCCATGTTATCTCCAATCTATCTAACTCATCAACAATGCATTTGATCTTGCTTGAAAAATCCGATTGTTTGAAGATATCTTCCGTTTTATGCTCACTAACATTGTCAACGTCGTGATGATTATCAATGTGATCAGTGCTGGTTGTACCAGAAAAGCAACGACATGCTGTACTCACCTTTGCCCTCCAGCCTCTTTTGACCCTCACGGGTGTTGCAAGACTCACAACAGTAACATTAGAAGGGACTTCTGTGCTGTACTCCTTCATTTCTTGAGCTATGCCAGTTGCGTACTCATCCAGTAGATCTTCGGCATCGAATAGGACTTCTTTCAGCTGCTCAAGCCAAATTCGGACGGGTTGAACTTGATCCTGCTTGTTGCCGGCACATTGAATTATGCTTTCGAAGAGGGGAACTTTAGAAGAGAGGTGATTAAGATGCATCTCCAGATCATCTTGGAGTTCCTGTTTCTTGATATCACTCTCCAGTTTGCTGGACTCTTGTTTCTTCTTGATCCACTCGCGCAACTCCTTGATAGCTTCAATGACGACAGGGACCACTATCTGCATCACCCCCATTGCCTCGGCCATTGTGTTGGAATTCGTGTGAATTTAGGCAATGGATGTAATAATCCTCGGTGAAGTTTGTCGCTGAACGGAAAACAGGCAAGGCCTTCTTGATTTATTGTGATATCAAAACCCCAAAAGGATATACAGTGCGTGACATCTTCAGTGGCGTGCGGCACGCTGTTGATTGGTTGCAACTTGCAGGGGTGCAAAGCGACGTTTTTGTTAGAAAAATGATACTAGAACAAAATCTAGACTAGAAATGAAACCACTTTTATCATTATCTATGCATCTATAGATTTTTTTAGTAAATTACAAGTATGCCATTTTGCCCACTACCAAAATCTTCTAACCAATCAGATTGCAGCAATTCAAAATACTACAACCTCCTTGACTCTCTCTCTTCTCACAATTTTTCTACCATTTTTTTATTTTTATTTAGTTTCTTTTTCTCCCAAAAGCAACCGTTCATCACCACGTACTCCCTATCTCATATCATCATTGTCGTTAAACATCCCAACAAAAATGGGTCCTCGACCAATTTGTTGGCGTCGAGTAGCAAATTCAAACTCCTGTTATATCACCAACCCAATACATCTTATCCCCACCACCTCTATACCCCCACTCTCTCTCCTCTCGTGACACTCGCCAGTTACTCTGGTGGCACTCCTACTCAATCCTTCTTCCATCGATGTCCTTTCTGACTTTGTTTCTCCGCCACCGTAAGCACTATTGTCTTCAGTCCCAACGAAAGCCACCACATTGGGGATCGTAAATATAGCAGATGGCAGCCCACCCATCAGAAATTGGGTGGTCTGTCTTCACCGCTTTGCTTCTTCGCCGTTGTAAGCACTAGTGCCCTTTAGTCCCGACGACCTCCACCACACTGGGGATTGTGGATGTAGCAGATGGTGACGCCCACTCGCCAGCAATCATATCGTCTGATGACAATTCCTGGCTACCCGGAGGTGGTCCACCAAGAGGCTATGGCTGAAGAGTGTTTCCTTAGGTGCGACTGGCTTTCGGACCATGAAGGGAGGAGGATGTCGAAAAACGCCAACATGTGGATCCTGGTCTCCACGGTGCAGTGTCGTCATTGATGACGGACGGACACCAGAACGGGGGTACGCCCACGGAAATCAACTCTGCGTCGGTGTTCATCCCAAAAAGTAACGCCCGAAAGTTTGGCTCGGCAACTTCCAAAAAACGCATTAACCTGAGATTTTCGGGTGGGTTCGGGCTGCTTATATGGTTACGTCAGGTGCCTCATCTCCCTTGAAGGAAGGACAAATCGAGGCACACCTAGCATGTCGTTGCGATTCCAGGAAGTGTCCTGTATGAGCTAGCCGTCAGTCGACGCAACCAATTCTGGTCGCTCATCAATCTTTATTTGAATCCGAATTTTCTTGGACAGTTCTTTCCTTTTGTCAGCAATCTGATTTGCGTTTTAGATTGTTTGAATTTCTACTAGACTGTGAAGAAGACTTCAAATCCAACGTTGTACTCAAGAAGAAAGCATGTATTAGGCTGCCAAGGAGATCTTGAAAGTCTAATTCCAACAAGGAGACACCATCATGTACCTTTACCTCCTTCCATTTCATGTTCATCTGCAGTAATCTTTTATAAGAGTATAATAAAAATTTAATGAAAGGCAATTAGATACATATAGTACCTGGAAGAAGGAATCAACCTGAAAATCATTTGTACGGTATTATAGTTTTCCTTTGAACATTAATTTTCTATTTCAGAAATACGGAGAAGCTTTATAAAAACTAAATCACTTGTTCTTTCTCCTACCCATAAAAATTTCAACTTCCCTCTCACCATCCTTTTCTCTTCCTGTTCTTTTATTATAAAAATGTTTGACGTGTTTTTAAGAAAATGTTGATCTAGATATGTTTGTTGTAAATGTTACTCGATGGTTTAAAATGTAGACCAGAAAGAAATATGAGTAAAATATCAGATTAGTTCAGAGATTTCTACATTTGCATTATTTATTTTATTAACGTATACATTCATGGCAGTAATATTTTCTTTATGATTGTCAACATATAAATTTCTTTCGTAGTTTTTTTTTCCAAACCATGATCTTAAGTCTCTTCTCTCTCCCTATAATTGCTTGACGCCACTCCCCATGTGCACTTGACCGGCCAGCAAAACATCTTCTTAATGAGTGGAGTACATACCATCTTCTTAATGGCTGGAGTAACAATTTGAAACCCCTTGTTGCACACAATAGAACGAAAAGGAATTGTTTGACCTGTTCAACAAGTAACTGAATACTAGACGAGTTACTTGAACAGTCACATATTGGGTCTCAGCTCTACAAATGATCTATTTTCTCCTCTTATTTTTATCTATTTTTTCATTTTCAATGCCAACTTATCAATTCCTTGTTCTCCTTACTAATTACTCGCACTCTCATCCCTTCTCAAACGTGTCTAAACTGTTCTTTCCGGGCCATTATTACTCATTCTAAAGTAACCATCTTTAAATATTTCCGTTAAATGTCATCTTTATTTTTTTAGTCTCCTCTAGGATCCGTTTCCGACTAAATAATATTCTATAACAAGATCTTTGCTAATAAATCTCCCCATTTCATGTTCATTCTTCATCTGTTTCTTGCTAAACAATTCCGTGGAAAAATCTTTCCTAATAAGTCTCCCCTACTGCTCTCAAAAAAAAATAGTCTCCCCTACTTGTCTCTCACCATCCAAGCTCCCCACATGCATGGCTCTGTATCTTTCTTAAAGTTAGATTTTAATTTTGTTTCTAAAGATAGGGGACCATCTCACATAAATTTTTTAACATTTCTATATATGTTTCTGAAATTATTTTATTGAATCAATGTCATATTTGAGAAAGATCACATTTAAAAAAGAAAGACATTGGAAAGAAACAATATGTAAACATCACAGTTTTACAATCCATTTCAAAATTTAATAATGATGGTAATTTTCTTTAAAAGTCACAATGGTAAATTTAAACTGATTCTAATTTTTCTTTGAAAATTTAGTTACTATAGTACAATTTTTTTACATTTTCAAAATATGTTCATTTAAGGTAAATGTTGTTATTTTTTTATAAATCACAACGGTACATTATTGATAGGCACAAAGAATATGTAAATAATATTTTAATAAATCGTTTATTTTGTGCATATGAAATAGTATATGCATATAAGAACCTTTTTGAAATAAATTATTTTTGAAAGATATATTATATTTTCTATAAAATAAGGTATATGTACCTTTTAACAATAGAAGCTTACTATCCTATATGGAATGCAAATATCGAACATGGTTTTAAATGCAAAATTAATATTTTTTATTTATAAGAAATTTCAGATGTAAATGATTTAATGTACCAGTTATTGGCGCACTCAATCTCACATGATCTGGTTTTATTGTCTGAGTAGGTTGTTGTTAAGATGCACTTTAGATATGATGTATCATATTTTCTTATTTCACAATCTCTGTGACATATAATCATTTTGCAACATAAAAGTCTAAGTCTTTATATATAATTTTTGCAGTGAAAACAGTTGAGGAAAATATCCCAACTAAACAAAGAATAATCTTTTAAAAATTGTTTACTCCCTTAACTCTCTCTGTCACTATTTTTTCATATAAATTTTTAGAAAGGAGAAAATTTATCTATTAATTGTCACCTTCAATTCTTTGTGACACTCTCGGTGTGTCTTTCTCACATTGGACAAACCTCGCATATCAAGATTTCGATGTTTGTTCTTGATTTTCTCTTATAAAATTTTCTTTCTAATCTCTTTCATGTACCCCTTAAACCCCCACTTTTTGTAGCTATTGTTCAACTCCATCAATTTCTTTGATTAGAGTCTTGTCAAATAGATAATAGAAACATGGTTTTAAATTCTTTATAAATAGGTATGTGGTTTGAGTTAGAAACCAATATATTTTTTTTCATTACATAATGATGTTCAAAAAAATTATCAACAAAATAAAACTTTCTTTACTTTGTTAAAAAAATCCGAACACCGTTACCAATTTATCAAATTATGCCTTCCTTAAAAAATTTAAATCCCAAGCTAATATAAAATTGTAGAATCCATACCATTTTAAAATGTTCATTTAATTCAAACAAATAAGGATTTAAGAATTTAATAAAAAAGTTCACTCTCTTTGATTTTTTTCTCCTTGTTGTTTTTCCCCTCCATATTTTTGTTTGTTTTCTCTCTACTTCTACTATCCTGTTGTCTCTCTCCTAGCCCATAAAAAGATCCCCCTAATTCCTAAGATATAGCCCAACTTTGTCCACTATTTTTTAATTCTTTATCTTCATTTTTTTTCATTCTATTTATCTATCTCATCTCTTTCATCTTCCCTTCATATTCCTTCAATTTGAATCCACATAATTTTTGTTAATCATCTAAGATTATACTGATAATGCAATCTAACTCTTTCGTGCAAGCACTATTCTGTTATAATAGAATAATTAATTGTAGAAATATTTTGATCTATCTTTAATTATAAAGTACGATAATTATGGATATGCACATACATACATAATGTCTAAATATTATGATGGCAACATTGTATTTTCTATTTTTCGGTTTCATACTCTTACATATATACTTATGAAACAATTATCTATATATAGGATATTATTAGTTTGTACTACACTAATATATACATCTTTTATCTTTTAAAGAAATTATCCAATTGCCCACATATTTTTTAACACTTGAACAATAATGAATAGAAAGAAATTTATTTATAGTGAGAGTAATATATGCAATGTGGATGCATCTAACTATATTACATATTAATAATAGTTCAGATATATATCCATGATTATATTGATGTATCTAATTATATTATATATTTACAGATGTTTGATGTTTAGTTTTATTAACATACAAAAAATATAAATGGTTTTATTCGTTTTTCAATATAAATAATAAGTTTTACATTTTAATAAGACACGTGCATGTGCACGTGTGTGTTTACTAGTAACAGAAAAATGGAAGTTGTTAAGCATAGATAATGACAAAATTGATCTCATTTCTGATCTAGTTTCTGGTATGTGTAGTAAAATTCTTTTTTTTATGTTATAGAATTCCTCTGAGTACTCTACATTAGACTTATCTAACATAGTATATCCCGCGACCAGAGACGTAGTGACAATTTACCCTATTGTCACATCTGTCACATCCAGTAACATGAACTGCTGTTACAAGATTAACGTGACGTATTAACAAGAAGGTCATATACATCCCTAGTCAGTCAACCTACTATTCAACTTGTAAATTCCCAAACCGCCTCACTTTCTCTTTAATTCTCAAATGTCCCCTGTCTTATCAATAATTCCAGCCAAAACCAGCTGCTAACTTACCGTAGAAGGTAGACGGCCTGCTCCATTTGTCCATGTTTGACGTTCTTTTGAATTATTATATCTTTTAGATAACTAGTTATCTGAGATTAAAACAATTATCGAATAGGCATACTGTGATAATTAGATGTTAAAAAAGATTTTGCTCATTAAATACATGGGTGCAAATTTTCTCTCTCCGAAGCAATATAACGGTTAATCACAACCGCACATCATGTTTGCAACCCGCCGTCACATTGCAACTATGTGCTAAGCCCATGGTTAAGATACGGCAGACAGAGATTGGGACAGAAATGGCACAAAATATTTGAACTGAAACATATTAGACACTATATTATTAGTAAATAGTACAAGTTACAATTTTTCAAAAGGATGTCATTTTCTTACCATTGTTCTGTCTTAAGTTGCATTCACTTAGAATCGACA
This sequence comes from Alisma plantago-aquatica, assembly GCA_963693085.1. Classification (NCBI taxonomy): domain Eukaryota; kingdom Viridiplantae; phylum Streptophyta; class Magnoliopsida; order Alismatales; family Alismataceae; genus Alisma; species Alisma plantago-aquatica. The sequence continues at coordinate 669,333,769 of OY856410.1, forward strand.
CGTGCAAAATATTCCACAACATTGTTGTGTTAACTAAGAATCAAATTGTATTAATAATAATTAACTTGAAACTTAATAAACTCTTTTTATTTAGTAATGATGATGATGATGATGATAACAATCAATAGTAATACTGATAATAGCAATATTATTTTTGGATTAACCAAAGTACCACTTTCGGATAGAGGCGGCTTAGATACTGTTGGGGATGTTGTACCGATATTGTCCCAGACGTGACGAAAACTTATTGCGGAAGCGTTACCGACAAGCGTATAAACCCAAAGAAGAAAAACTAGATTTAACGTAAAAACTCTCCCCAAGACGAGAAGAGAAAAATCACGGGGCAATACCGGCCAACAAACACTATGTAATTAATATTACAACAACCCTCTAAATCCAGGTAGCCCTCCACACACGAGAACAAAGATGAGGAAGAAGAGAATCACACCCAGTGTGTCAAAACCACTATCTTTACTTAATCTCCTCACGAGGCCGTTGTCGTTGCCGGGGACTATTTGATGCTGTTGTGACCGCTGACTGGGTCAGACCGTTTTCGCTGCGGCAACACTGCGTCTGTAACCGCCAACCGCTACTTTGCTTCAAGAAAAAGTTGTTGGCCCTCTCTTATCAACTAAGAGAGCTGCTCTGTCAGTGCACCCAATGTGTCACTAACTTTCAGTCGCTACTTTGCTTCAAGGCAAAGTCGCTGACCCTCTCTTATTCAATCAAGAGAGCTCCTTTAGTTATTCTTATTCTCTGGTACCCTCTACCACGTAAGGCACCAACAAGTAACTGGAGGGATCACACCTCAACTGGTGGGATGGTGGGATGATCTCAATGGCCTCCCTCGGGGCCTCTATTTATAGGCCTCTATGTATGTGGTTGCAACTAGAAATCCTTGTCCAAATCCTAGACCCACTCCTAGTCCAACTCCATGATGTACATAGGAAACCATCCTCTTTCCTTCTTGGATTTGACTCTTATTAGGATTGGTAGCACAAACCAACCCTCTCCCAAGTCAAAATCTCACTAGGACATGGGTTGGATTATATTCCTAATCCCAACAATGTTCCCCTCCAGTCCATGAGGGAGACGTGGTCTTCAGCGGTCATCTGGAGTAGTGTGTGGATCTCATCACCACCTGTGATGGATCTACTTTCCTCGAACATGTCAGCATCTTGTCATTTTCATCCATCTTCTTGAGGTCCAATTCTGACTTCACTCTATTACTAAGCAACTAAGAAGAAGTATCATGGCAGTGCCGCTTCTCTCTCCATGCCCACACTTAGAACTTTGATGGCTCCCCCTGACTGGTATGTCGAGCCATCCTGGATGAAAACCTTATTTCTGACCTTTTGTACCAAGGTTCAGAAATCCTCTGATAATGCTTCCCATCTCCATGTAGCTTCTCAATGAAAGTTTGATCCTTGCTTCTATCATCTCTCTTCATCATGTAGACCCACTTGTTCTTTAGTGCTTTCCGGCCCGTGAGAAGTGTCACAAGCTCATTGGTATCATTCTTCTACAAAGAAGACATCTCCTCCTGCATCGCCTGATGTCACTATGTTTTATCTCTATGAGTTTGTGCCTCATGATAAGTCTCCGGCTCCCCCTGATAAGTAAGCAAGATATACTGAGATGTCAGATATAGGGTTGAAGGATGATGAACTCTGTCAGACCTCCTCAACTGTTGCTCTGAGGACTCTACCTGGTGATGATCTTGCTCCCCCTGCCCAGAAGTCTTTGACTGTGAGTCTGAATCACTCATCTCTTTATCTGGAACAGTAGCACTTGATGTGTTATCACTCGGCTGCTCAAGGTGATCTTGTTTCTCTTCTTCATCATCTGAAGACTGCACCTGTGAAGAAGTGAAAGCATCCTTATACTCATCATAGTACTCACTGCATCACCCAAGAATGTCTTTGGCAACTGTGCAGTCTTCAACATGCATCTAACTTTCTCCACTATGGTACGATTCATCCTTTCAGCTGTACCATTGTGTTGTGGTGTGTCGGGCTCTGTCCTTTCATGTCATATCCCATATTGGGTGTAGTAATCTTAGAACTCCCTAGAGGTATACTCTCCTCCATTGTCTGTACGAAGACACTTTAGCTTTTTCTTTGTCTTCCGTTCCACCTTGACATGAAATTTCTGAAAACACTGAAAGACCTGATCCTTGGTCTTCAACAAGTAAGCCCACACATTTCTAGATGCATCATCAATGAACGTGAAAAAATACTTATTACCACCCAGTGAAGCTACCTCAAACGGACCGCAGACATCCGAATGAACCAACTGTAGAAGTTGTGTCTTCACCGCAGACCTTGTCTTGAAAGAAACTCGTCGATGTTTTCCTGTCTGGCATGCGTCACATGAACTGAGACCACTATCATTGCCACAAAGAATCAACCTCTTCTTGGATAGAAGATTCAAGCCCTTCTCACTCATGTGTCCTAACCGTCTGTGCCATAGATCTATGTGGTTATCCTTAACTGCATGTACATTGTCGTCTCTGGGCACTTTAAGCTTGGGCTTGTACAATGTGAGAGATAGTTTGCCCCGTACAACAACCAAAGCCCCCTTGGTGATCTCACATTTGCCACCACCAAAATCAAGATGACAACCTTCTCTATCAAAGAAAGAATCAGAAATCAAACTCAGCCATAGATCTGGAACATGACGAACATCCTTCAGCATGAGTGTGCAACTGACACTTGTCTAAACACAAATGTCTCCAATCCCGACAATTCTAGAGAAGCTAGAATTTCTCATATTCACTCTACCGAAGTCCCTCTTCCTGTATGAAGTAAATAACTTCTCGCATGGTGAAGCATGGTAAGAAGTTGTAGTATCCACCACCCACTCTGAATCGTCCTCATCAGCATGCAAACATTGCTTCTGGACTGTTAAGACCACATCGTCCTCATTGTTCCTGTCATTTGATATTGTCGCTACGGTGTTCTTGTCATCATCTTGCTTGTCTTCAGACCCTTGTTTCCTTTTTCAGACCTGACAGTCCCTTTTGAAATGACATGGTTTGCCGCAATAGAAGCACTCTCTACTATTCTTGGACTTGGACCTACCACGAGACTTCCCGCGGTCCTGGAACTCACTGTGGATCTGAATTCTACCACGGTCTCTTGCTCTATCAGCTCTCCTACCCTCTGTGAAATGTAACTCTGATCTTTTGTCACCTGAGGCTCGTTGTCGAGTCTCTTCATTCAGTAGACTACTCTTCACCTTGCTCTATCAGCTCTCCTACCCTCTGTGAAATGTAACTCTGATCTTTTGTCACCTGAGGCTCGTTGTCGAGTCTCTTCATTCAGTAGACTACTCTTCACCTGGTCAAGTGTCAACTTGCCTTCGTGTGCAGAATTGATGACTGTCACTACGAGTGTCTCCCAGCTGTCTGGTAGCGATCCTAGAAGAAGTAGAGTCTGGAGTTCAACATTAAGAACCATCTTCATAGACCCCAACTGATTTACAAGGTTTTGGAATTCATTCATATGTTCGGAGATGCTTGTACCATCCTGGTACTTGAGGTTCACCAACTTTCAGATCAATAAAGCTTTATTTGTGGCAGTCTTCTGCTCATATAACTTCGTGAGATTTTCCCACAGATCTTTGGCATTGGTCTCTTCTGAGACGTGATGGAACACGGAGATGTCGAGCCACTTCCGTACTATTCTGATGGTTTTTCTATTTAGCTTCTTCCAATCTGCATCTGAAGTAGTCTCTGGCTTTTATCCCTCTATCGGATCGTATAGATCTTTGCAATAGAGAATATCTTCCATCTTGGGTTTCCAAATCTATCAATTTGTACTTGTCAACTTTATCATCATCGCATCTTCATCTTTCCCCATCTGGACTTGTATCTGTAGCTAGCGCTCTGATACCACTTGTTGGGGATATTGTACCGATACAGTCCCGGACGTGATGAAAACTTATTGTGAAAGAATTACCGACAAGCGTATAAACCCAAAGAAGAAATCCAAATTTAACGTGGAAAACTCTCCCCAAGACGAGAAGAGAAAATTCATGGGGCAATACCGGCCAACAAGTAATATGTTATTCAGATTACAACTCACACTTCCCGGATTTAAATGCCCCCTAAATCTAGGTAGCAATCCCCACACGAGAACAAAGATGAGGAAGAAGAGAATCACACCCAGTGTGTACAAAACCTCCCTCTTTACTTAATCTCCTCACGAGGTCATTGTCGTTGTTGGGGACTGCTTGATGCCGCTGTGGCCGGTGACTGGGTCAGACCTTTTCCGCTGTGGCAACATTGTGTCTGTAACCACCAACCGCTACTTTGCTTCAAGGCAAAATCGATGGCCCTCTCTTATCAATCAAGAGAGCTGCTCTGTCAGTGCGCTCAATGTGTCACCAACTGTCAGCCGCTACTTTGTTTCAAGGCAAATTCGCTTACCTTCTCTTATTCAATCAAGAGAGATCCTCCAGTTGTTCTTGTTCTCTAGCACCCTCTACTACAGAAGGCACCAACAAGCAACTGGAGGGATCACACCTCAACCGGTGGGATGGGGGGATGATCTCAATGGTCTCCGCCAGAGTCTCTATTTATAGACCTCCATACATGTGGTTGTAACTAGGAATCTTTGTCCAAATCCTAGATCCACTCCTAGTCCAACTCCATGATGCACATAGGGAACCATCCTCTTTCTTTCTTGGATTTGACTCTTATTTGGATTGGTAGCACAAACCAACTCTCTCCCAAGTTCAAATTCCACTAAGACATGAGCTGAATTATATTCCTAATCCCAACAGAGACCTACCCCCAACAACGGGTTTCATGAACACCTCACATGTCCATTAACCATTTAAAATGCATTGTGGGTCGGCACTATGCAGTAAACAATTACTTCTAAGAAATTTTTATCATAGGGCTTTGGGATCCGTCGAACCACACCGAGCTTCTCCTCACAAGTAATGATATTTACTCAATGAAAATATTTTTCTAAATCATTTATATTATTATTTATCGCATCAAATAATTATTTATAAAATAATTGATGAAGTACGGTTGTAATATCGTCAAAATACTATTTGACAACTTCAGTTTTTTTTAGGGAACTGTTTTGTTGATGGGCAACGTAATGGCCCCTTAGACACAAAATCCACAAACATCGGGCATCCCGCGCTACTCGAAAGCTAGTTATAGCCCACAATTAGCCGACAGGTACAAATTCTAATAATGATTGTTAGTGAGAGTCAATCCGAAACCCCTCATTGGGTTTATATGAGCCCCACAATCCGGTTTACTTCTTGCCAACATTTCTTTTAGTTAAGTGTCATTCATTTTAAGCACTTCGTCGAAAGTTGAGTCGAAATCAAATTAACTTTGAACAATATTTCCTTCGAATGCACTTTTTACCCTTCCCATTAATTATTGAAATTTGGTAGTTCCGCTTTACTTACACCGTGGGCCAACACTTCGTCAATATTGATGCCCATGTTTGGTTTGAGATTGGGATTTTAAAGTCAGGACTGGGTTAGTCAATAAATCCAGATTAATTTTACCAAAAATCGGACATAGTTCGTTTGGCAACTCAATCTCATTGTAAGCACTCATTATATTAGAATGGCTTTATTTTCGGTGTTTTTCAGTATTGAACATAAAACAAAATAGAATATAAGGTAGAGTTAAATCTAGACTGGGATTTTATAATCCTACTAAAAACATGACTGACCTGGTCTGCATAAAAGGATTACGGAATCCGAAATAAAACCCATTGTAGTCTAGTTTTTTCCAAACAAAATAGGACTAGAGTAGGGTTGAAGTAGTGGAAATTTACGCCTACATTGCACAAAAAGACAGAACCTAGTCCAAACTAGATCTCTAACCAAACAATTCTTATGGTGTTGTTTGTTTTAGGATTTTATCCGAACCCGGCATCGTCTTCTTGTGCCACATAGGCGCTAATCCCGACTAACCCATCCTAGTTCTAGTCTTGTTTTGTTTGTCAGAAAGAAGATTGATGGGGACCATTTCAGATTCTGTAATCTTCTAAATCAGATCAAGTCAGTCCTACTCTTAGCAAGATTTCAAATCCCAATTTGATTTTGACTATGTCTTTTGTGTTATTTTATTTTATATGTCATACTAAAAAAACACAACTTAAGATGTCAGTCCAATCTAATGGCTTCTTGCAATCGGATGAGTTGCCACATGAAAACAGGACCAAACCTAGATTAACTGATTCAGATCAATCGAATAACCCATTCCAGATTTCATAATCTCGGTCTCAAACCAAACGGAGGCTATAAGTTCAGTATATGCAATCTGTATAGCTTTTGGTGTTGTTTGGTTCAGGATCTGATCGGACTGGGGGTTGTCTTTTTGTGCCACGTAGGCATTGATTCTGAATAACCCAACCTAGTTTTAGTCTTATTTTGTTGGGTAGAAATTGGACTGCCGAGGTCGTTTCTAATTTTGTAATCCTCTTATATAGACCATGTCAGTACTGCTTCTCACAAGATTTCAGATCACAATCTTGATTGGACTTTGTCTCTTATTTTATTTTGTTTTGAACTAAATTTTTATAAAAAAACTAAAATTTGATCAAAAACTAAAATTAGATCATGCTCACGCTTGTTACGTGTGAATCATTCACAACATAAACCACTCTCAAAGCCACCTTCTTCTCCTATTGTCTCCCAATCTCTCAATATCCTTTTTGCTCCATTCAATAACTGGCACGTGGCAGCCTGCAACAAATTTCAAGCCGGTCTATAGAATAAGTTGGGGGAAAGTTGATTTTGAGAGGGTGACGTAGAATACATTAATTGGGTGGTTGGTGGAGATTATATAATACAAAAATAAATTTCTTTTGCTTATAAATTTTGAATTGTAATGAATTTTTATATTGAAATAAAAACCATTGGATTGGTTATAAAAAATGCATCCCAACAAGACTAATGTTCTATGATTGGCTAGATACGATTTCAAATCTCTGAGAATTCTTTGAATACTTATCATGATTCCTCATCGTCAAATTGGATGTCCTCCTACCCTACCTAACGAGACCTCCTTGACCTTGAACCCTTCTAAAAGAGATTTGACCTAAGTTTTCTCTTTCTGATATCCAAAAAACTCTTAAGAAGCCCAAGGCCCCATATAGAAAGAAACCCATCGCACAGAGTCTCCCCGGAAGTTTTTGACCCGGATTGCACCGGAGGAGGATTCTTCCTTAACTTAAGGTTCTATGATAGTGTCAGAACTTCTCCGTCTGTGTGGCCGCGCAGATGAACAAACGAGGTATAGACGAAGCTCCAGGCGGATAGCCGAATGAATTGCCACTTTTTTGGGGGGGGAACCGCGCACCCTGCGGAACCCCCCGTCTTAGGCCCTACATCTCCTATGAAGAATGAAGATGAGCGGGGGGAAACTGGGAGGAAGTAGAGGATTTTGAACTTTCTATGATTGCTCGCACGGAAAGGATGAAATCCCTAGAGAGGTCGTTTGAAGAGAGGTTGTACTTGCTTCCGATACGCCGGCCAGATGGAAGGAGGTGATAATGGAAGGAAATTCCAGAAATCTGATATGATGAGGGGATGAATCGGAAGGAAAGATCTCACTTTCTTTCTACCAGCGTCGGAGGAACATGGATAAATAAAAAGTTACGGAATGGATAGATGAGACAAATAAGAAAAAGGGTTATCTGAAGTTCGGGAGAAAGAGGGAAGAAGCGGATCTTTCTTTTGATCCCGTCGGGGGAATTGCATTTCCATAGTGAGAAAGGGAAAGGAGTGATGGAAGCATGAGGCCATGACGTCAGACAGGGAAGTCCGGGGGCTCCGAAATTGCACTGCTTTTCCTTACCATGGGCGGAGTCCTGTTCCAGGATTCTGTTCAGCCTGAGACGGGAACGAGATTTTGATTGGTACAAAAATAAGGGGTCAGAGCCCCAAGCGTATTGGGGATATCAAAAGAACTCAGTGCAGTTACGATCCAATCTGGTGCCCCCCCCCCAAAAAAAAAGAGAATATAGAAAAAAATGCAAAAAGTTTTGATGACAGGGCCGAAGTTCGCTTAGTACATAAGCTGAGAAGACCTACGGCGAGTAGAGCGCATGCGAAAAAGGAGCTTCGTCGAAGTCAAAATCAAGGGAAGGGGACTGCAATGAGCATGAGACAGACAAGCGCTCCTTCCCCCTGGCAGAGCGGCTTCGCGGTACCATGCAAAGGCTCAGTCCTCCTATCGTGAACCGCTTTTCTACTGCATCAGGGCGAACATCTCATTTTTTGATCTTTCATTCATATATATATAAAGAAATAAATCGGAGAAGGTCGTGACGACTTTTCAAAGGGTTCGGACTTGGGTCCCCGACCTAAATCTCCTCGACTTGGGTTCGCAAGTCATATGAATGGAACGGCATTGGAAAGACACCATTGTAGTCCCCCACCATCCTTCCATATTCTTCTCTGGATATTAAGACACACTTGGTTGCCCTCCTAGTTAACTACAACATCCATCTGAAAGAGAGTCAAACAGATATTACATGAACCTTGACTGTGATAATGTACTGTCTTCTTCATAGTATCTGTATCAAATGGGCAAGATACATTCTCCACCACATGACTTGCTTTGACACAGAATACTAGAGACTCCCACCTGTTATACCCTAACTTAACATGTGTTGTCTTTCAATATCACATTGGTCAATCCCTTTTTAAACACCTTGGCTATAAATTTAGTTGAAAAGGAGTTTATATCAATGACACCACAATCAAGAAATACCTTCACCCCACATCCTCTACACCTGGTGCTTCTACCTCTACCCAGGCTCCTTCACCTCCTCCTAGACCTGACCATGCCTCCTTCTTGGTGTCTAATGAAACCATCATGGGTTACATGATGCACCAACAGACATACAACGTGTAGGTTTAGGAGCATCTTCACTAGGATCTTGTTCTGATAATGTCAAACATGAACTTGTCATACTCCCATCCCTATCTCACCTACCAGTCCTACCCATCTGCTTACTATTCCTCTTATGCATATAGTCAGTTCCACCATGCCTATCAGCCTGCTGCATCCATTGTACCCCCTACCTCTGATAGAGGACCTACCCATGTTGTCTCTCGACCACTTGAACTTCATGTTGGCCTCTTTGCTGCCATTATTTCTGATTTCAATTGAGCTTCTATACCCAATTATGATCAAGCTAAGGCATTTTGTGAGTGTGGCATCACCTGGGAAGAGCAAAATTGCAGATGCCCATGTCCTTGATCTTACATTCTTGAGGAGGACCCTGACGTGGCTGATGAGGATGTTGAAGATTATGATGATGGTGATGATGATGATGAGGAGGATGAGGATGATGACGAGGATGGTGATGGTGGCTCTGATGATGATGGAGATGGTGGTGAGTCTACACTTACATTCACTGATGCACCCTCTGATGATGATGAAGACTACCACTCTGATGATGATGAGGTATTTTGACATAGATGCCCTTGATGTTTAGTTCTTAGTCCATAGAGTGCTCATCTATATATATTTTTGTAGAATTTCATGTACGAATCAATTGGGAACTGTATTTAAGGTTTACTGTTTTCATATCTCGTTGCTTTTCTTCACAGTTTTGTAGTTTTCAAATAGAGAGGACATATCTTATGTTGTAATCTGATTATATGTACCTTAACTCTATGCTTGGTTATATCTCATGAATTTTTGTTATGTGCTTCCAAGTTTTGATTATGACTCTAGTATGTTTGTTCTCTCTGGCTTATGTGTGGTACTTGCATATGGTGGTTTCTTGAGTCATTTGTGCCTTGATAAGACATGTGTTTTAGATCTTCTACCCCTCTTCCTTTGGATATGATAAAGGGGGATAAATTAGCTTAGTACTTATTGAATTATGATCCTTTTGTAGTTAATTCTTTGAAATATCATGTGACTATGTAATAGGATTCAATAGTATATATGAGATCTAGTTATGCTTTTTGGAGAAACTAACCCACAGGAATCGGTAGGCATGAATTAAGAGGGAGAAATTGTTATAGTTCATTCATGTATCCCCTTACAATTCATAAGGTAAAAGTTTAAATTCCAAGTCCTTTCCAATATGTTTAATAATGATTTACCATCTTCAAAAAGGGGAAGAATGTTGACCTAATAGTTATACATTCCTCATATTTTGATGGAGACTTAACCATTCCATTCATATGTATCTAATATGTCTATTTGAGATTGATCAGGTATTAGGTACATGAAAAGGATCAATTCAATCAATCCCTAGATTGACCTAATACAAGCCAAAGTAATGCAAAAGCACTTTTGTGGAAAACACCCTAAAACCCTTAGGACAACTTTTGTAATCATTTGTACTAATGTTATGACTTGTAATTAAGATGAGAAAAAATTAGGAACACTTAAAATGAATGTTTAATCACTCTAGTGACATTTTCTAAAATTCATTACAAGAACTTTTGCCGGTTGAGTTCCATCCTTGATAAACTCGATCAACGCCCTTGATGGATTTTGGGAAATTCTAGGGTCGGCTGAGTTCCCCAGGACAAACTCGAGTGACACCCATGCATAGCCAAAATAGATTTAAATTGTCAGTCAAGTTCCATTTAAGATAAACTTGGCCAACACTTCAAATTTTCTTTGTTGCATAGTGCTATCGGCCAAGTTTACTTTATTAAAACTCGACCGACCAGGTTGTGCGGGATGTGCAGAAAAAGTGGTTACAACCATTGGAGTGTTGTAAACATCAAAATTAGATCTCTTACAACACCCCAAATGACTAGAATTTGTTCCCAAGTGCTTCAGTGGCTAGTAGACATCCCCAACTATAAATAGAAACCCTTTGGCTTCATTGCAAGTTTGCTTCTTATGCTCCTATCTATAATTGAGTGAATTTTTCTACTAAAAACCCCTTTCTCTCTCTTGATTGCTAATAAAAATGTCAATCTGAGTTATATAGGTTATTTGAGATACTTTCTTGTAATCATTGGGAAGCTCTCAAATATTCCCTTTCCCAATCTCTTTCTTCAAGAAAAATTGGTGAAATCATCTCCTTGTTGAAGGAGAAGGTAAAGGATGAAGATCTTTGAGAAGGGTGGGTAATTCCTTCAAGGCAGAAGAATTATTGCAAGAGGGGAGCTCCTTTGTGAAGGCGGTTAGCTTGTTGCAAAAGTGGGTAAGACCTTGTAGATGTTGAAGACTCTTTCTTAAAGGATAGGTAATATCTTTTAAGGTGTATTGACTCTTTTTTATCCTTAAAAAGGAAGTTTAGGTATCATTTCCCTGTAAAAGGAAGGTCATATTGTAAGTCTTATAATGGAGTATAAGTATGAAATGGTTGCAAAATCCTAGAGTTTTCCTCTCTAGGTAGTCGATGTACACTCTCCTAGTTTAGAGTTTGGAACCACTATGCATAGCTTGTATAAGATCTCATCCACTCTCTCACATCCTTTCTATGTATGTTTAGTTGCAAATCAAATTCCATATTTGCAATCTTATCCCTTCGGAGTAATTTCAAGGTCTAAAGAATCTTGTTTAAGCATTAATCTCTATTCACCCCCCCCCACCTTCTAGATCCAATTGATCCAACAATTCAAATAACCATGAAAAATAAGTTTTTTTCGATAGACTAGTGTAGTTTTCAAATACCTCTTAATTGGATCATGTATGACCAATACATTGATCTAAAAGTGGTTAAGCAGTGTTTAAACTTTTGTGGCATTTGAAAGAAGAACATGAGACATTTTAATTTCTAATGATAATGATAATGTTTGTGATTCTTGTATTTATACATTGACTTCTAGTTCCGTTTCTAGGGATCAACTTTATATTGGGCATTGATACCCAACTCCCTATTAGAGATCTAGTTGTTTCAACCTAGTTATTGGTCAATTGGTAATTTTAGTTGTAGTTTTCAACATGAATTACGATTTATTTGTTTCATAATTAGTTAATGATTTAAAATATTAAATATTGATTTCTTGTAAGCTAATTTAGAACATCAATTTTCAAATATTTGTTTCAATATATGAATGATAATAGAGCAATATAATCTTGTTTGAATTGAATTCTAGTTGAAATAATTTGTGTTTGAGATGTAATATGTATTCAAGTATATGTAGATGAACAAAAGAACCCTAAAATAAGTATATAAAAAGTAATGATTTCATTGATTAGCATAATTGTAAAGCATAAAATACATTATATATTAAATTTTGATAGTAGGAAAGGGCTTTTGGTAGAGTCAAAATACATCTAGCTATTCAGTGTAGACACAAAGTAGTCGGTCAACAAGCCAATAGTTGTAGGGCTAATGGTAGAGCCATCAACTGTAGAGTTTTGGTTTCGTATTGGGTAAGTTGTATATAAGTTAAATGAGACTTAGATAACATAGGTGGTAGGATATATTTGGGGTTCTTTGATAGTAGAGAGGTCATTAGTGGAACCTATTATCAAGCATGTTGAGTCTTGCTCCTAAGAGTCAATATTGTTTTAACTATTAGTAGAAAACATGAGGTGTTACCATTATAATAATAAATTATGAAGAAATAGTCAAAGAACAATTAGTAATTACTTAGAAGAAAAGTTTGGCATAAAGATAGGAACAAGTATCAGTTATAACTACACAACATCTCATAGTATACTTCCTTATTGCATTGTAAAAATATTTACATCTACTATAGTATTTATTTAAATTATTACACCAAAACCATCACCTTGCAAACCACACAATGAAAATAAACTGAAAACCACTAGATAACCAAACCATAAGTACAAGAATTGACTAACTCACTCAGGAAAAAAAATGTGTACAATACATCCACATCATTTGGTGAAGTCATTTTGGTTTCTTTCTAGAAGGGTAATACGTCACTCGACATCAGGATTTAAAAAGTTTGTCAATAGATTCATTAGGAAATACATGAAAAAATAAGGACTTCTTAGTATCACTTGGTAAATATGATGTTAAAATTTTATAATGTAAATCAATATGTAAGACATAAACAAGTAAAATATCAACTAACTACTATAAATTTTTCATCTTTTAGTTATTGCATGAAAGATTTTGGCATGTTCCCAGCAAAGTAGAAGTCATCACGGCATGAGCACATGCATGACTCACCACCAAACCTTAGGGTCTCTTTAGCACCCTAAGGAAAAAAATACAACCAAAATTTGTCACATGGTTAGGTCGGCACCCCTAGCATCCTCACATCTCATTCCCACTCCTTGGTACAAGTATGGGTCTATTTATATCTCTTGCACAATTTGATATTCATAAGGATTGCGGACTCATATCCCATAATCCATCACATTATATCTTATCAGATCATTTGTTTAGGTAAATTGGGGCTCCTATCCCACACCCTATGGGTCCCCCTAATCTCCATGTGATTTGGTTCCTCAGGATACAGATCAAATTGGATTATTATTCTATAGTTCAAATCTCAATATAGAAACAATATATTTGCTTCCCTAGTAGGCACATCCAAAGATACCTACTATAATTAGGGCTCTTAACCATATCAATAATGGATTTATCTTTGATACGTTTGTTTGATTGAAATAATATATATTCAGAAGAAACCCTAAAACATTATATGTGTGATAATATTAAGCAAAATTGTAGTTAGATATAATATTGAATTTATTTTCATCCCATGTTGTAATCAACCAAAATAGCATTTTCATGTGATTTCTCAATATGATGCGTCTTTCTCTCCTTTCATGTTCTCTTTAATTTCTCTTTTTTATTAATTTAAAGATAATATTTAGGTATAACAATAAATAAATCATGAATTCCTCATTTTTGGATTTGTATAATGGCATGAATACTGAAGGAGTAAATACTTAGCATGCATTTCAATTTGGATAATTCTCCACAATTCAGAAATTTGTCTTAATTTGAACCTTTGATTCACTTGGAAATGATTATTCTTAGGTATTATTAGTTGATTTTGTATATTCTCACCTTTTCTATTAGAAAGATACCTAATTCCATCTTTCAATAAAACTAGGTCAGAACACATATGAATCTTCTTCTTATTCAAGAAGGGATTCACCTTAAAGAACCCAAACAAATTCTAGCAAGATGAAAAGAGAGAAATATGAGAGAATTCCTATTATCTTTAGTTCATCATAAATACTAAGAGAGAATAAAAGAGGATATAGAAGGAGTGGGGATCATTTCTTACTTAATTACCCAACTCTCTTTTATCCCTAGACTAGTTCTTAATCTAAAATATAATTCATCTCCAACATCATGCTCTTAAGAACCCTAGGTTTGGGTGGAAATCATGCTAGAATAGCGAGAGGTAGTGGAGGGCCATCTACAGGTTGATATGAAATGAAGATATCGATAAAAGACATGCATATTAACTCAAATATATAGTTATTTGTAATTTATGCTCATCCTAAAAGATTCATTAGTTAGTAGACTTCCTCATTATTCATCCTAACAAATGGGTTGTGACTAGGACAGACTTGCTACCAACACGGGTAGCTAGTACCATGGGCCTCTAGTTGTTCTCCAACAGTCAACAAAATTATCAATGGTTTGACCAACTGTTAGTTTGTTACTTCCCCTCTATAAAATAAAACCTAGTAGAATTTCCTACTTCACTACTTCTAGGATTCTCCTATAATCTCAACAAGTAAGTTAAACATCTCAATAGTCACCTGACTAATCATCTTGGTTATGATAATGCGGAACCTAATTGGGTAATAATAGCCTCAAATGCCAACTTACTTTGGCATAGGTCATCCAAATTTTATGATTGACCCTATTAATAGTAAATTTCTCCTAAACCAACATATATTTTATAAATTTTCATCAATTATAGCTTAATATTTGTAACACCCCTGACCTGGGTTTTGGGATAAACCTAGATGTTTTTCCTAAGTAAGATCATTAGAACCTTATCTTAATCTTTTGAAAAGTAATTAAGACTTATGGATAACTCAAGTCTCAAGTTTAGTCATGTTTAAATGTTGTTTGAGCATTGTTTGCTTGATTTTGGACCAAAGTGCAATTTACCCAAGATGAAGGGTTATCTTGCAATTTATCACATCATGGGTGTTCCCTTAGTTATTTATCATCATAATAGGAAGAAGATGCTAAGGGGCACCTTATGGAAAGCCTAAGTTCCAAAGTTGAGCTTGTATGGTTGATGTTTGTGCCTTGTGTACCAATTCTGGTGTAACTTGCAATTTGCCCAATATATGGAGTCAGTATGCAATTTACCACCTCTAGAGTGTTTTTACTCCCTCTTGATACCATATAGAGGATATATAAAGGAGGTGGCACCTTTTTTTATCTTTGGTTGAGTGATGACACTCTTGGAGACGATAAAACCATGGAATGTTGAGTACCTTGAACCCTAGATGAGGTTGTATTGAGTTGTGGAGGTCATAAGGGGTGCCTATCAATTTAGAAGCCATGGAGGGAGCCCCTATCAGTTTGGAAACTCTTTGTAAGCATCCATATTGGGCTAAACACCTGAATAAAATGAAGTGTATTGGTTTAGGACTTCCTTAGAAAAATTGTATCAGTTTGTATACTTAGTGATGTCGAGTTATGGTATCTTATCAAGGAAGCTAACCAATGGTCGATATCTCACCCTTGGGTTATCCATAAGAGCCTTGCATGTTGAGCTACACATGTTGCAAATGTCACTATGCATGGATACATGTGTCACCCATGTACAAATGGTGGTGACACCTTACATACACTCTCTTTCATTAGCCTCAACTATATATACCTCTCTTTTCACCTACTAGTGAACCTTGTGATCCCTTTACCTTCTCTTGATTGGAGAATGATCCTAGTGGATCAAGAAGGAAGAGGAAGGCCTAGATACTTGTTTAAGGTAAATCCATGGTTATCTCCTACCTTGGAAATACTATGCTTCTCGGGCCATGTTTTCTTTCTTACCTTCTCCACCTAGTTATTCACTATGGTGTCTTCCTTCCATGTAGAGGTGTTGTGGTTGAAGTCTTGGACATTTATAAGTCATCTTCAACCTTGGCAACATGATGCTTGGAAGCTTGGAGCTTTAATTGTAACATCCCTAACCTGGGTTATACTTAACCCTAGGCATTTTTATTAAGAAAGATGATTATATGCTTAATCTTATCTTGTGAAAAGTAATTAGGCCTCAAGAGGAACTTATGTTGCAATTCTAGTCCTGTTTGAATAATGTTGAAGCAAGGTTTACTTGTTTTGGACTAAAATGCAAATTACCCAAGTTGAGGGGTTTAAGTGCAAATTGTGCATGATAATATGTTCCTCATGTGTTGAAGCATCATGAGAGTGAAAATGATGCAGAGGTATGGCTTATGGAAGCCTGGTACCAAGAAAGAGCTGATAAAGCAATGTATGTGCATTAAAACCTAGTTTTGGTGTAGTGTGCAATTTACCCAAAACCTAGGGTTCAATATGCAAAATTACCACTTCAATAAGGTCCCTAATGTTTCTTTTAATCATGAAGAGCAAAGAAAATAAGGGGGCGCCTCATGTGAATTAAGTTGGAGGAGAGAGAATCTTGATATTAAAATAATCAAGATTAATGCCTAATTGAAACCCTAATTCAATTTAGTGCAAAAAAATGTATTAATTAAAGGGCCTTCAGCCAAAATTAAAATGGTTGGATTCAGATGTGTGTGTATATCCTTGAGCTTTGCAAGGACCACGAAAATTTCAAAGGGAGTGGATGACTCACTCACAATTTTATAAGAAAAAGAAATATCCACTCACATATGGATATTAGTATAATATGATTTGAGGTGCTTAATTTGCTTTTCTTTAAAGCATGGATAATTGAGAGGAATAAGAGGAAAACAATAAGGCCTAGGATCCAAGGAAGATGAGGGGGAAGAGGCGGCCCTATTTTTGGGATTAAATAAATTTTTATGATGCATATTCTTTCTCATTGAATTTTTATAAAAAGACTCTTTACAAGCCAAATGAAAGGCTTTTTCGACCCCATTTCTTTTCCTTTGCTTGTAAAAACGACCAAGGAGCTTGGGAGGACCAGTAGGACGACTCCCTACCTATTTGTAAGCTTCTTTGTCCCTTTTCACCTTGAATCCATGGTGGAAATCACAAATCAATGCATGAATTCTTCCTAATTTGATCTCTTCTTCAATTCTAACCATTCCTTTTCACTCAAACCTTGAGGACGAGCCTTGGAATGGTGAAGGGAATTGCATCCACCATTGTTACCATGATCTTGGAGCTTTGGAGCTCAATTGGAGGCAGTTTTTATAACTCAAACCCTTAATCATTGCTATTGCATCCACTTCTATAATTATCGTTGATTATTCTTTTCTATTTGATACTCTTTTGGTTATTTGTTGAAACTCCCATGAAAAACGGTTTCTGTTCTTGGTTGAACGGAGGAAGATGATGATGACATCATCTTAGATGTTTATCCAAAGAAAAATACCAGGTCAAACGGTCTCCCTAGTTGCTCAAACGGTTTCCCAAACCGTTTGGGAGTAAACGGTTTCAAACCGTTTGGAATGAAACGGTTTCACCCAAACCGCATGGAAGCAAATGGTTTAAGACCATTTGGTGATGTTGACCAGGGTTGACCATTTTGGTATTTTTTCATAATAATCTAGGTTAATGACCCATCAATTATGATTGATTATTTCCAATTGGTTCATGAGTTGAAGGTCCATCAATCACCAAAACCCTAATCGGGTTATAAGTGTTGATTTGTAATTTGATTAAGTTGGAAACATGGGTTGATTGACCCAAACGGTTTCAAAACTGTTTGGGGATCACCCAAACGGTCTCAAGACCGTTTGGGGGTCACCCAAGACCGTTTGGAGGTCTAGAGTTGAGTATGGTTAAGTGTTTGAAGATCCAAAGATATGGTATGAACCCTAATTGGCTAAGTGCTGATTTTGTAAGTGATTGAGATGATGTTTTGGGTTGATTGACCCAAACGGTTTCAAAACCATTTGGGGATCACCCAAACGGTCTCAATACCATTTGGGGGTCACCCAAGACTGTTTGGAGGTCTAGGGTTAAGTATGGTTGACTAATTTTAGATCCAAAGGTACCAAATTACATTGCAATCAAGTGCTGATTTGTTGATCAACTCAATAGACCAAACCCTAATGAAATTTCACTAGAATCCAAGGGTTGGATGAGCCAAACGGTCTCAAGACCGTTTGGAGATCATCCAAACGGCCTCAAGACCGTTTGAGGGTCATCCAAGACCATTTGGAGGTCTATTGATATGTATGATTGGTTGATAGAAAATCCAATGACATCAATTGAAATACAATCAATAGCTCCATTGATGATCAACTTTGAGGCCCTAGTTTATGGTTCCTTGTGTATGAACCCTAATCCAATTGAGTTCAAAACCCTAATTTGAATGTCCAATTGAGGGGTGATTCCATGATTCAATTGATGTATGAATTGATTATCCAATTGGTTGGAGGTTCGTTGATTGAAATCAGGAACTATTTGAGTGTTAATTGACCTTTTTGGTCCATGCAGTTTTGAGGGGTTTGGACCAAATGGTCTTGAGACCGTTGGAGTCCAAACGGTCTCAAGACCGTTTGGGACCAAACTCTCTCAAAATCGTATGGACCAAAAAGGTCAATCAACACTCAAATAGTTCCTCCAGACGGTCTCAAGACCGTTTGAGACCAAATGATCTCAAACCGTTTGGAGACCAAGTGGTTCCAAGGTGATGTGGTTTCAATGCAATTGAAGGTTCAATTGGTTAATCCAATTGAGTACCTAATGTAATTAAAAGTACAATGGGTTAATCCAATTGGGTACCTAATGTAATTAAAGGCTCAATTGACCAATCCAAATGGATACCTAGTGCAATTGAAGGTTCCATTGATCAATCTATTTGGATACTTCATGTTATTGAAGATTCAATTGATCAAACCATTTGGACACCTAATGAAATTAGGTAAGTGAACCTTTAGTGGAATTAATCCATGATGCATATTATGCATGGATTCAATACATCATGCTAAATCTAAATGCATGAATTTGAATAAAAGAATATACTCAATTTAATTAAGAATTGAGTAGTGAATATCCTAGAAGAGGATAAGAGAAAGATATCCATATATGTATATTAATTATGGATAGAAATATATGAATCCCTAATTGGGATGAATAGTAAATCGTAATTGTGGTCTATTGAAGGTAAACCCTAATCTAGGGTGATTTAATGTGAAACCCTAGTTGAGGGTGTATCCATGTGAAACCCTAACTGAGGGTGTATCCATGTGAAACCCTAGTTGAGGGTGTATCCATGTGAAACCCTAGTTGAGGGTGTATCCATGTGAAACCCTAATTGAGGGTGTATCCATGTGAAACCCTAACTGAGGGTGTATCCATGTGAAACCCTAGTTGAGGGTGTATCCATGTGAAACCCTAGTTGAGGGTGTATCCATGTGAAACCCTAATTGAGGGTGATGCCATGAGAAACTCTAACAAAGAGTAATGGCATGTGAAATTCTTTCCTTAATGAAGAGTGATGATATGTGAAGCCTAATCCTAATAATGTAATAGTAGCCAATACCCTGATAGGGGAAGTATCTAATGTGATTGTTTATAGGCAACTTTATGGTAATCAATGCCTTAACCAGAGAAAAATCCATATCATATAAAGATAGTTGGAAAATTATAATGTGTGACCTATGCACTATATACTAAAGGTGATATGTAAGTGATTAAAAGTATTAAGAGGGAAATACCTTAATACCAGATAAGTTGATAAACTCAAGAAAATTTAAAGTAATGAGAGAAGTGATATATCAAGACATGATAGATATTACATGTAGCATCACAGGGTTGATATACCTTGATGCACCTCAAATCCAATATACTTGGATAAGAAATACATGAAGAGTGTTATGTAATTTATTACAATGAAATGTAATAAGTTTGTTATACTTTGATAAGTATAGGCTAATATACCTTGAGAATGGGGTTAAGACAAACTAATGAGTATGATGTAATCATACCATGATAAGGATGAGAAATGAACGCATACCTTGTAATGATAATCATTTAATGATAAATGATAAGAGTAATAAACATGATCGAATACTCAAGATGAGTAATGGCATTGTGATCCATGTGGTTAGATGTTGCCTAGTAAGAGGTGACAAGATGTGTAATGGCCTTGTGAGCCATGTGGTTAGATGTTGCCTAGTAATAGGTAACAAGATGATTAATGGCCTTGTGAGCCATATGGTTAGATGTTTCCTAGTGAGAGGTGACAAGATGCTTTATGGGCTTTATGAGCCATGAGAACAATTGTAGTCTAGTGAGAGGCACCAAGATAATTATAAAAGTTTATTGTAAGAAATGATAATGTTTTAATAAACTTAATAAAAGGAACAATTGCATTCAGTAAAGAATGTGAAAAGCTATGAAGGCTAACCTTAGGGTTCAGAGCCTAGGGAAGGATGTGATGATTAATAATGGGTTAAATGAATTTATATTCCATGATCCATGTAATCAGGTTTGGTTAAAATCCAATACCTGGCAGAGGCTTAATGCCTGTAATCAGGATTGGTTAAAGTCCAATGTCTGGAGGGTTGGTAGAGTCCAATGCTTGATGGTGTAATCAGGTTTGGTTAAAGTCCAATACCTGGCAGAGGCTTAATGCCTATAATCAGGGTTGGTTAAAGTTCAATGCATGGCTGTGTAATCAGGATTGGTTAGAGTCCAATGCATGGCTGTGTAATCAGGATTGGTTAGAGTCCAATGCCTGGCTATGTAATCACGATTGGTTAGAGTCCAATGTCTGGCTGTGTAATCAGGATTGGTTAGAGTCCAATGCATGGATGTGTAATTAGGATTGGTTAGAGTCCAATGCCTGGCTGTGTAATTAGGATTGGTTAGAGTCCAATACCTGGCTGTGAAATCAGGATTGGTAGTGTCCAATGTCTGGCGGTGTAATCAGGTTTGGAAGAGTCCAATACCTGGTAGAGGCTCAAATGCCTATAATGATGACACAGGATTGGTAATAACCCAATGTATGTAATGATGACATAGGATTGGTAATAACCCAATGCCTGTGTTGATGATATATGATTACATGGTAAATGTAATTCCATATCTGTTTAACATATTGGCTAAGGCCAACAGATGAAACAAGAATGTTTCATGGGTGACATATTAAGAGAATGAATGTCACAAGAAAAGTTTGACATGATGGTATAATATGACGGATAAATGATATACATGTTCTTCCTATTCCTTATTAAGAGAATAGCTGATCTGTTGTTCTATCAAAAATGGTTACAATGCTTAAAGATGAGAATGCTTTAAACTGCTTATCATCTGCCCAGTTTTATATTATTAAATTGCAATAATAATGTTTTTGGCAGAGAGTTATATCTCCCGCTAGGGCAATTACAATTGCCTCACCCCCGTGGGATCCAACATTTTTAGGTGGACAAGAACGGAGGAGAGTGAGAATATCTTGTAGAGGAAGAACATCAACTACAGCAGGGACAGCAGTGACTGCTCAGGTTGAGTGTACTGTCTGTCGTGTCATGTAGATAGAAGTCCTATGTGTTGTCTCTATACTCTCAGGTCCTCAGAGTTAATAGTTAGTGCTTGTAACAAATCGTTTTGAGATTTTGGCTTGATGCCTCAAGATTCTTATGATGTCTGTGTTTAGCTTTTAATAAGGCAGTCGATGTTGTAAATCTCGAGGAGAGATGATACAAGATATGTACTTATGAACCAGGATGTAAATGTAATACATTGGTTCTCGTTGAAAGAGTTTTCCTATGATTGGATCTCTTTGAAAAAGGTTTTAATTTTTAGTGATTTTCAATAATTCGCTGCAAATGATACGCTTCTGCATTAATTAATCTTGTTTAATGAGTTGGATGCCACATTAATGGTGATAGTGAGGTGGGTTATATAGCATGAACTCAACTTTATTATTATGCACCTTTTATCATGTAGTACTTGGTGATTCCTTCTTTACTTTGACTTTTCTTGTTTGTATGATGGTTCTATGAGATTTAATGGATATGTAGGGCTTCTTTCCATGAATTAGAGTGGTTACAGATGAAAGCCTAGAGCTTGAAGATGATGAAACTGATATGCACAAACCAATATCAATTTGTGGGAATGCCCGATACAAAAATAAATGAGTGTAAACCGATATACATGAGTCCCTAATCTCTCCTATCAATTTTTACATGAGTATGGTTGTTGTCCTTGAAATTGTCTAGCCTATCACTTAAGGTTAAGAATATGGTAGGTTGATATCTTGAAGGTAGCTAAATTCAATACACACTTGCACTTCAATATTGATGCTCATGATGAATTATGATGCCCTAAAATGATATGTTAATAAATCGATATGCTAGACCCTATAAACTGATATGCCTCAATAGCATTAACTCTCATGACCAAGAAGATGTTTAGTGAAAAAAGAGCATGTAATCATCTTTCCTTAGATTGAGTAGGGTGGCCGACGTGGCTAACCCAAATCTGATACAACTCAAACCCTAGAGACCGATACACTAATTGATAGTGTGGTTGATACCATAGTTGGATGAGAGGTTGATACCCTAGTTGAATTTAGGATACCCTAGTTGATGAGTGCAGATTTGTACACTTGGATATAACTAACATTTTCCATTATGAAGTAATGAGATGAATGTAATTCATTAAATATGGGAATGATAAACCCTAAAGTGAGCTCAACTAATGTGATAAGTATGTGGAGATCAATAATCTAATAAATATGAGAAAGAAACGTGTATATCTCATATGAAAAGGTAATACCTCATGTTGATAATCAATTGAATATGATCAATGAAAGTATTAAGTATGCTTGAATACTTATGGCAATATTATAACTCTTATGATGATAATCAAGGTGTGATTGATAGTCATGAACTTGGGAACCCTAATTGACAATAAGAGGAAATCCAAACCCTAATTAAGGGAAGGATGAAAGTTGAATGGTTCTCCATGTGACATTGTGTTGTCATGAGACCCTAATTATGGAAATAATGAGTATAGCTAGAAATGAGCTATGATGTAGTAACATGAAATAGATTATGTTAGGCTTTGTGATCCATATGGAATATTTGCACAATAACATGATATATATAGGTCTAATGACCTAATGATACTTGTTTCCTGGTAAAAGGTAACATTCTCCATAATGAACTAAGGGTTTGATGGTCAAATCAAGTCTAATCAGTAGGAGGCCTAATTTTAGTTTAGATACCTCATGATATCCTCCTTGTCTCAATTAAAGATGTCTGAATGTAATTTAATATACCCTCTTTCTATACATAATGATTAAAGTATGTTATGGCAAGTTAATATAAATGATGTGGTAGGAGTAATGCGCATATGCATAATAAGGCATAATGAAATAACAATGAGTCACCATGTGTGATGTGATGGGTCTTAGGACCTAATAAAGGTTTAATGCCTAATGGAGGTAATATCATCTGGAATTGATATAAGGAAGTGATATTCCAGGATGATTGGTGATAATAATAGTCTTGTGAGGCACTTGTGTTTTGATGAGAAAAAGGAAGGAATAAATGGTCTTATGACCTGATGAAGTTCTACTGTCTTATGCGAAAAGATAGTTCTCTTATGATAAGATGAGGGGTCACTACCCCAAGATATGTGTTTGTGGTTATGTACATGTAATGAATGATAATCATCAAATAATAATGTGAAAAGATCACACTCAGTAGGTTCTATATGTTTTGGTAATAAGTTAAGTCCTTTCTTTTGTAGAATTTGTTTATGGATTGTACATTGTAACTTGATTGATGCTAAAAGGCATTTCAATTGGTCTACTTAATCAAGTGGAACTAAGAATGTAATTTCCCTGGCCATAGATCCATTCAGTGTCATAACTTGTTGAATGGTGAAACAAGGTTAACTCAGAGCACATATTGTAGAATATGTGGGGTAAATTTTTTATCCTAAATTCAAGAAAGAGTGTGGTCAAGGCCATAGCTCCAACACCAAGGAAGAGTATGGTTGCAGGCCATGACTTAGTGTATACAAGTAGGAATGATGGAAGAAGGTCATATCCTGAATAGAGAGAATGCTATGCATTGTATCTCTATAGCAAAGAGCATCTATAGGCCAGGTTAGCTAAAATGCATATTGACTCATATGTCACTACCACTCTCTTATTTCCAAGGAAGGTGAGTTCATGGATTTTGACTCTTCCATAGACCTTTATGACACTGATGAGACGTAGCAGTGGTCAGCTGGAGATGGAAGGTATATTTCCATCTCTGTAGGGCATAAGATTGATTGAAACTGTAATCATCCATATAGTGTATCTATTTAAGGATCAAATATGAAAACATTGGTTGAAGTCTTGCTTTGATTTTATATTGTTTAGTTATAATAGTTAAACATGTTCTTCACATTCCTTCTAAAGTAATTATTTGATCTACTATTCAAGCATGGTTACCTGGAATATCCATTTAAGATATTATTTGTTAAGTTCACCTTCTGTTTAAATAACAATATACTTGTGATAATAATATTGTTGACGGAGAGTTAAATCTCTCGTTGGGACTTGTTGTCTCACCCTATGGGTTCCACAATTTTTTAGGTGGACAAGCCCAAGAAGATAGTGATCGTGTAGATGGGAACGAGTAGCAGGAGGAGGAACAGTAGTAACAGCTTAGGTTGTGTGTATTGTTAAGTGTCTAGTAGAATAGAGTCCTATGTGTCATCCTTGTACTCTCAGGTTCTTGGAGATAGTTTTTATATCCGATTTTGTGTTCGGTCTGAGATTTTGACGAGGAACGCCTCAATGTGTAGAGTTTCTTTTGTGTATGTTTTGGATAAAGCAATTATTGTCTCATATCCAGGTTATATGAAGGAATGATGTATGTATAAAAAGTCAATGGTGTACTTGTATATATGGCCTTGGGCCTTTTTGTGAAAATTCCTGGAAATGGATCTTTGTGAAAGAAAATGGTTTTATTTTTTAGTGATTTTTAGTAATTCATTGTTAATGGTTGTTTCCACATGGTTTTGAGTGATGACGTTACCATTTGGATAGTATTTGTCGCAATATTACCTTATTACAACACTCAACTTTATTTCAACTTTCAATTCTTGACAAAATATGGATTTGCTTCATATTGACATATCAAAGAATTAGGTTTCTTAACCATTACATTCATATAGATAGTATAAGTCATTTAAGGCTAGCTTCTTTCATCATCGTTAGCCATACCATAAGCATTAATTAGGATTTACCTTTAGATCATGAGAGAAAAATATATGTATGGGGGTTGGGCCACATGATCACCAAGTACTAGTTCCAATCATGTGATAAATTGCTCCTTCCATGGCATGGGATTATACACTCAGGAAGAGGCATACCAAGAAGTGAAGTACTCATCGATGAAATCTTAGATCAAAAAATAAAGACCTTTGGGGTGTGTGGAACACCATTTGGGTGTGTGACAGCCAAGTGATAATAGGAGTTTTGGCCACATGTCAACAAGTAACCATTTTGATCATAGGCCTAATCCCTCCTCCTATGGCCTAAGGCCATATAACAAAAAGAGGCATATGCTAAGACAACACCCTCATTGATAAAAGCTTAAGTAAAATACAAAAGAATATCTTGTGAGGCATGCGAGGGGCACGCTTCCTTAACAAAAATCCCAAAAGAGAACAAATTGAACCTCACTTAGATCATCAACTATTTTGAAGCTAAACCCTGTCAAAGTTACCACCGAGGTTTTAGGTGCAATAGAGTGGAAACCATGGGGTGAATTTCGATGGACAGGTCTCTAATAATATGGAGTTGTCACCACATTTATGTAGAATAATGAGAAAACTCATAGAAGGTGCACATCAGAAAATTAGGCGGAGAAGGAAAATAAGGATATTCAGAGTAACGCGTAAGGCATTAAGTTACATGTGGGGATGGTGTTAGGATCCCCCCACAACACCCTTGTCATATCATAAATCACAGTGTGGTTATGGTGTTTTTTCCTAAAACAAGGGCTTGTCTGTGCAGGATATAAAATAAGAAAAACCACCTACAAATCAAGTATTGGTAAGAACATAATTGTATTGTTGATGATCAACCTTGAATTTTATTATCCTCACACCACTAAGGGGTTTGTAAAAGTAAGAGTGATGAATGCATATTAATACCATATATATTGAGTGTTTCAATTTAGATTTATAAATTTTGCACTTCGTGCTTTGCCATTTTCAGCTTGGATTAATCTAAATTGTGTTTATTCACAAATTCAGATTTTTAGTGGAAATTTACAGTCTTTTATAGGAAATACAAAGTCCAAGGAAATCATCTTTACCCATACCACGCTCTCTGTCCATGTTTAGAAGTGATTGAAGGCTCAAGGAGAACACTAGTAGTGATCTTGAACGTCATTTGATGGACTGTCTCACTAGTCAATCGGTTAGCCAAGCCAGATAAGAGTCCTTCGAGATTTGTTTAGGACATGATATTATAGAGTCTCATTGACTTCCCTGTGATGCATGGATTGATTGAATGGACTCCCCAGTCTACTGACTCAACATCAATATATCTCCATCGAGCTGACACTACTACAGAAACGGCCTTTGGCGTCGGTCGTTTAACCCCATTTGGCGTCGGTTTCTGACCGACGCCTATGTGGGCACCGCTAAAGGTCGAACACTTCGGCGTCGGTTTTTTAACCGACGCCTATTTGTCCTATAGGCGTCGGTTGTTTAGTAAATAACCGCCGCCAAAAGTGTTCCCGCCACAGAAAATGGCGTCATCTAGGGCACTTTGTGCGTCGGTTATTTACTACATAACCGACGCCTATATAGAATATAGCGTCGGTGTTTTAGTAGATAACCGACACATAAAGTGCCCTAGATGACGCCATTTTCTGTGGCGCGAACACTTTTGGCGTCGGTTATATACTAAACCACCGACGCCTGTACTTTAAGACGACACGGCCGTGCTTCCCTACACGGCCGTGTTAGTACTATAGGCGTCGGTTTTATATGAATAACCGACGCCATTTACACCACGGCCGTTCTATCCTGCACGGTCGGGTTTTTTGTACTATTAGGCGGCGGTTTTATCACATAACCGACGCTGTATGTCTTTGCTGACGGTTTTCTATAAATAACCGACGCCTATTTATATTTTTTTTTTCATATCAGTTTGCAGGCCTGCTGTGGCTGGTCAGCAGGATGAGAACCTGTAGTTCAGTTTTCTGAACTGCAGGTTTACGACATCCATTGATATCAGCCTACAAACAGGCCGCAAACCTGCAAAAGTCACAAGCAAAATTCTACACAAGTACATACATTCAGACATCAATTCAATTCTCACATTCACACATATAGAAACATTCAAATACATGTATTAACATTCAGAAATATTCATTTACATAGTATCATTCATTATCGCTATCAACATCCCAATTATATCTTACAGTTGCCACTGCTTGTATGGCTTTTGCCCATACTTTAAGCGTCGGTTTTTTATAAACAACCGACGCTTAATACAAAGCGGTACCCGTGTCTGGCTGGTCTTCGAATATAGACGTCGGTTTTATTAAACAACAGACGCCTTATATGTTAGGCGTCGGTTTTCCTTAATAACCGACGCCCAGAAAAGCGACACTGAATGCTATTTCTGTAGTAGTGTGAGGCTAGGTAGTCAATTGGGAAATCTTTAGAAACACCCCCTTTAGTAGCCAACTGAGTAGTTCTCCATACCACTCGATTGACTGGAAATCCAACAAAAGAAAGCAATCAGAATCTAGTTATTCATGTAATTGAGTCGGCTAACTAGAATCCCACATGTGCATCCACTTAAA
Source organism: Alisma plantago-aquatica (assembly GCA_963693085.1). NCBI lineage: Eukaryota > Viridiplantae > Streptophyta > Magnoliopsida > Alismatales > Alismataceae > Alisma > Alisma plantago-aquatica. The sequence goes on from OY856410.1 coordinate 669,361,619, forward strand.
GGTAGTTTGACCGACCCATCATCACTAGTCGATCAACTGGTGCATCACAAATTCATATGGAAAGGCATCATTGTCCCATGCATAGTTAGAATGGGTGGGAGAGGAGGTGTCCCTATATAAGATAAAAGTACCCTAATGGCAAAGGGATCAATTACTCTTTATTCTAATATGTTTTATAGCAATAAGTAGAGAAGAGAGAAGAAGCATTGTCTTCTTAGTGAAGATCTCCAGACCTACTTCTACCAAAGTGAGGATCCATTTATGTATATCTGTGGACTTATTTCTCTTCATATTATCTGATACGATTCTCTCTTCTTATCCTTGTGTTTGTGTTATTTCCATGAACATGAGAAATTTGTTCCCTGGTTAGGGCATAACGAGTAGCTTTGATGCTCATATTTCATTCTAGTTTTTAAACTTGTCTCTTTATGGATTTTAGATTTCTTCCCAATTATTTATTGCTTGTTCTCTAAATTGATCAATCAATTTACATGTTTAATGTAATCCTAGATTTATATATCAAAAAGTCTAGGATTAAATTACAATCAGATGGGTTGAATCCCAGATGAGATCACTAAACAAGCTCTCTAGAATGATTGGGTAATGAGACCTCGAGCCCATGGGGAAACCAATCTGTGTGTAATTTGTATTCTAAAAAGATGTCATTCAATTGGTCCTAATACAAAAAGCCACATTTGAGCAAGTGGTAATGATTAGATTGATTTCATAGGTTGTAGTCGTGAAATCCATACACCCTGGTGACTTTTATTCAATTATCTTTCATATCCTTTTAGTTCCTTGCTATTAGTTTAATCCATCAATCAACCAACCATTTTCTAATTATTGATTTAAGTTCCTTGTATTTAGTAATAATTTCTTATAAAGTTTGTATCTTGGGTTCAACCCTATATCTATACTACAAAAAGATTCATCCTCTTGTGGGTGAGTGTTACTGCATATGGAAATAGGATAAAACTCAGGGTTAATCACCTTGGTATATTTTCTCGTGTGTCAAAATTGCACATCAAATTTGGCACCATTCTATGGGACAAAGGAAGGGTTTCCGAATCTAATAGTCGAGGATGATTAGGATTTTTCTTTTCAATTTATGTTAGGTCGTATATGCTTGAACTTTCTCAATCCCATTTATTCATGCTTGATTCTCATTTTTAGTACTAGTATAGTGCATGCGACTCTCCATCAGTGTCAACTTTTCACCTTTAGATCTTGATCCTAAGTTTGATAGAACTTTTCATCTAAACAAAGTAAATAAAAAGTAGGATGAATGAGGAAGAAATGACCTATCAGTTGAACACGGCTCTTGCAGCTTATATAGAGGTACTTATGCGAGAGAGAAGAGTCACTAATATAGAAGATAATAAGAAAGAGAGGTAACCTCTCTTGAGGATGAATGACAAAAGTCATTTAGGAATTTTTTGTCACTAAATCTATTGATGGCCACCACCCTATGGTTCCTCTAACAATCATATCCCCACAATTTGAGATCTATTCATCATGGTTCACAATGATGAAAATTAATGCCTTCAGTGGTAACAAAGGTGATGATTTCTAAGACCATTTGTAATAATTTGTGGATGTATGTTCTTTGAGCAAGCGACTAGTTAGAGTGTTAAAAGATGCTACTAAACTCTAGTTGTTCAAGTACTCTCTAATTGGTGAGGCAAGGAGTTGGTATAATTTCTAAGGAGGGTTACAATATAGTAACTTGAAAAGGTTCAAACTAAGTTTGTAGAGAAACACTACCCTCCACCCACTTATCAGATATGGGGCCAAATCACACAGTTCTTCATGGTCCTAAGCGAGTCCCTAGTAGAGGATTAGGAAGAATTCAAGGAGTTCCTTCCTCGATGTCCACAACAAGGCCATTCCACAAGTATTGTCAATAGAAACTTTCCACGAGAGTGTCGACGATGACACAAAGGAGTTCTTGGATTCCCCATCTAGAAGAAATTTCATGTTTTGAAATTTTGACAGTTCTTGGGAGGTGGTTAAAAGAGATTTTGAAAATCAATCACACTCAAGTAGAGGCCACGGTGGTGTTCTTAAGGTGGCCAAAGCAGAAGGCAACTCTAAACTCAAATATATAGCCAAGTCTCTATAGAAATTATCTTTAAATCATGATAATTTAGAACTATCTTTCAATATCTATGAGAGAAGAGGGCAGCCACAACAGATTCAACAATAAGTCAAATCTATTACAAAGGCATTGATCACTCTACTCTAAGTTGCCAACTTCTTTATGATGACATAGTGAACAATGCACAAGCTCATAGTGATGATGTCCAAGTAGAGGATCTCAATTATATTTACAACATCTAAGGTGAAGGCTACTATAACCCCAATACAATATGGAACCATCTAGGTTCCAATATGGTAATATGGTAGGTGTTAAAAATGCTTCAAAATTGAGGGGAGGACATGTGAATAGCCATGTTCAGTGCACTCATGAGTTCTAGAATAGACAACAAAATTTTAGGAACTAGTGGAATTACAAAGGGAAATTTCTAAGATCATGGATACAATCAAGGGTTATAGTTCCAAAATCAGAATCAAGTGCCACATATGCAATAAGAAGTGTCCCTTCTTCTCATGAAGAAAAATTTTATGGTATAGAGAAGATTATTCAGTCATAATAGTCTATGATAGTTGGTCAAAAAATAATGATCTCAAACCAGGAAGCCTATCAAAAACCCATGATTCCTATTTTGCCCACCATTTTGCATCTCTACAACCTCCTGCAAGCACCTTAGTAGGAAAACTATAAAACAATCCATAGAATATAGAATATCTTCAAGCAGTGATAAATCACTTTGGCCTTGTCTTGCTAGAGAGAATAACCACTATCCATGTGATAGCTATCCAGGATGATAAGGATGATGTGGTTAATAGTTGGAACATGGAACAGTTCAGCCAATAATTCCATATCTCCCTCACCCTAAGGCCAAACGTTCTTGTATGTAAGTCATGTGTGCCATTTTAGAATCGACTACTCAGCCCTTTTCTATGTTAAGATCCAAAAATTTAAGGAAACTATATAGAATTTGTATGTCAATATATCATTATTGGATGATATAGATGAGAAGCATCATTGGTCTACATTCTTCAAGTTCTTTCTCAATCGCAAATACATAATTGAAGAATATGAGACAATAATGTTGGAAAGAACACAATCAGATATAGTACACACTAAGTTGCCTCACTGACGCGGTTTAAACTACACTAACAAATTCACCTAAGGGTTGAGATCCCCAAGGTTTGACCAAAACAACATGCAATAATACCACCCACAAGTGGATGGGTCTTATCACAATATAATTAAGGAAAATGCTTTTAAGAATCCTATCAATTTGTATCCAATTGAACCAAGACTAGCATTTAGAACTAAGAGTTGATTTGGGTTGATTTGGACTAAGTGCAAGAAAGGTCATAGAGCAATATTAAAATAGGATCTAGATTAATGATGAAGATCACTGGGTGAAATTGGTTTTCACCACCACTACACGCACAAACACATCCAAAAAATTTCCAAAAAAGATGTAACTATTCAAATAGAGACAAAGCATGGTCCACTCTTTAGGCATGAGAAAACACATAGATATCCCCATGAGGTTATGTTCATCACTCACGGGTCATGTATCTACTGCTCCAGAGATATCCCTTCAGAAGATCTTGTATGAACATAAACTAAGTAAATCAATATTCAAATCCTAAGGATTGAATTCTCACAAAATAGGAATATAATAAATTATGCAAGGTAGGTAATTAATCCACAAGGCATGCATTAAACAAATAACATTGAAATCAAAAGTTATACACAAGCCATGGAATGTCCAAATATGGACATTCAAGCACAGGCAGTGGGGCTAGTCCCCACACCTGTATGAGATGGAATACTCGCTCCTCATGAAAGAAATAATAAAAAACATGGAAGGAATAAAAATCACCCAGGTCATGGTGAATAATATAATCATGTCTCTGTGGAGCAGTGATCTTATACTCTAATGATGTGACTAATGTAGAGCAGGAAGGGAAGAGCACCAAGGGTAGGCGTGGATGGTATTCTACGTTTCTTCTTCCCTCTATTCTTATACACAGGTTCATCGGAGAAGGAGCGGTAGAAGAATGATGCAGCAAAGACACCATGGGGGCGTCTATGGTGGTAAAGATGGATCATAGATCAATGGGGATTGTCTTCCTTGGCTGGACAGGGAGAGACAGCCTCTCAATGTAACAGATTAGAAGAGATACCCCTTGCTTGAGGGGGTAAGGTATATATAGGTTGCAAGTGTGTCCAGCAAAGCCATCGGGCTTGTCTTGTAGAAGTATCGTCCGTCAACAGACATGTGAGTAGCAACTTTGTCAGTCCACTCAAAGTTGAGAAGCCTTTGGTTGACAAATCTATTTATCTTGTCAATTGGATGGTAGTAGGAACTTTTTCAAGCATGGAAGAGTCTTTGGCGGTCGATGGATCATTGTAGAGTCATCACTTAACAAATTTTGATCCCATTGGGGCTACTAGTAGACATGATGGAGATATTCTGTCAGGTGATGTTCGTACCATTTCCATCGGGCACACAGTCTTCATTAGGGTAAAAAGAGGGATCATCGATCTATGAGAATAGAAACTCATCGGGGTTCAGACTTCATTGGTGATGAGCCATCAATTCATAAAGCCATCGGTCATGGATCAGCTAGATAGGATCAAACCCTCCTAGGGGGGTATTGGCATGGGTCAATGAGGCTGCCAGATGAAGGTTAGGTCAATGAGACCACTACTCGACAAAAGGACTGACCATGGAGAGACAAGTCCAAAATATTATAAAGTTCTTGGGCCTACTAGTTGGATAGCGGGACCACTGTGGCCTAATCTAGTAGACATGTTGTGAGGAATATTCCTTCCATAAAAACCAATGGATTTGATCAAAACCCAAGATATTTACATAAAACTAAGAAAAGGTATAAAGAGGCAAATTCATAGGTAAGTTTAGGGAATTGAGTGCAAAGTTGAGCTAATGATGTAGCTAAAACTAAGATGAATATTCATTCATCAAAATGTCCCAAACTAAAATGTTGCTCAGCCTCGAGCAACACAGAATCTAAAATAGTCTCCAAGGGATACTCTCAACATTTATGACTGCCTCATCACATCAAGTTAGTTTCTAGGTTTCTAAGTATGGCTCAGCATCTCAACTTCTTGAGATCACTGAACACATCTTACAATATCATTTTTCCCTATTTCATTTCCCAAAAGCACTTCCTCCTCATTGTTTAACATAAATCATGTCTAGGAGCTTAGCATGAGTTTAGAGTTACGTGTAGAATAAAAAAGTACACATGTAACGACCCCCTCCCCCTGTTATCCCCTATTTAGATGGACCAAGAGGGCAAGGGCCATTACCTTCATTATAGGACTGAAGGTTTAGCACATAACTAAAAATAGTTAATAAATTTCATTAATTAAAAGGAGTCTGGTACAAGACTAATATTACATATTCTACTAAGGAATTACATGATCTGGATATCTAAAGTTGCAATATGAAATAAAAGCCATCTAACTATAACCCCCATTATTATGTTAATGTCTCTTCATTTTGTGCCTTCTTTTCTGGATACCCATTTTCATTGTACTTGCAGAATAGTAGTTTATCCTAAAATACCAAAAAAAACTCAGTCAGTATAACGAGTTGTATTAGTATGTTAGGGAAACAAATTGTTTGCATATACTTGTAACAACATAATTACAACAATTATTTGTTACATAATTAAAATTTATTACTTTCTACATAACTCCTCATCCCATTTTTACTCAACCTCTGGGATACCCTCTCTTAGGGTTTTGTCCCTACATTAGGCTTTAGGCTACCTCTCAATCTGGAGTTAGGTGCCATGTTGGTCTTCCCAATTTGGGGCCTGATCTCATATGACCTTCCCAGTCTGGGGCCTGGTCTGACCTTCCTAATCTGGGGCCTAGTCTTAAGTCATCACCATGACTTTTCATTACTTTCCATTTTCAAACCTCCAGAGTTGATATGCGGGGTTCGATCAAGTTATAAGCATAAATTTTCATAGACATAATGACTTTATAGTTTGCAGGAATTAAATAAACATGCAATCATATAATTTCAAGCAATCTGACAAACCTCGGTAAAACTCCATGAAACTAATGTGGTTAGTCATAGGTGTAACCACATACCTTGATGGTCATCCTTGTAGTTTATACAATTACACTTCGTCACATTTAATCAATCCAAACAATAGAGAGATTACAAGCAATTATATCTGCATGTATGTAAAACCTAAAGTGTCACCATTCGTGTTATTCAAATCAACCCTACTTGGCCATAATTGGGGGTTAGGGTTTAGACAATGAATAAGGATATAAACCCTATTTCCATCACATGTTTAGGCATCAGATGAAGACCCTAATCATTGGGTCCATATTACCCTTTTCTTAGATTACATTGAGTTCATTAACAACATGTCAAGTTAGGATCTTTAACCCTAATTCTTCATATGCATGGTTATCCATTATAGAAACCCTAAATATCATCATCATGACCAAAATCATGTTAGGTTACCATTATATTCCATATTATCAGTTTGCATCTTATAAGATTATGACCAAAAACTAGAGTTTTGTGCATCTAACACTACTTTGACACATATCACTGGTTTTAATATCATATGAACTTTTAACCCTAAAATAGGTCCAAGATGACCCTTATATCTGAAAATATTAAGATTCATCTATTAATATTGTTTACAGAAGTGATGACCATTAAAATCATGAAACTAGGGTTGTTATGCATATTTTATATTAGAGATTGAATATGAAGCATAACTAGACTCTGAAATCATTTTATTTAGAATATACATCTTTTTCAATCATTTTGGTATGTAGGTTTGCTATATTCTGATCTACTAATAATTAATTACAAAATATTCAAAATAAACTTACTTAAACCAATGGGAGCTTGACACATCAGTGAAATCTACTTTTCCTTAATTCCTTATCTGGGTCAGCTTTAATATGGTGAAAGACCATTGTGTCCCTCCCTCATGAACATACACCAAGGGGCAGTCAACTCATTTTATTTTCACTCGCCTTCCACCTTGCAACACAGCCCGCCGCAAACCCTACGCAACTACGTGCCCTGAGACAACACCTCTTCCACCTCGTTCCTGGGTTCCCAAGCCTCAGAGGTGGTCAGGCAAGGTCATCCACGACTTGCAGGAGTTGGGGAGACAGAGGGTGCCACTAAAGGTGGTCAAAAGCAAACCAATCTAGTCCCCTGTGGCTTTAGGTTTTGGCATAGGGAAAGATGAGGAATAGGTTGATTGGAGACCCTATCCAATTTCCCTTACACCATGGATGGGAAGGGGAGACCTTTAGAAAGCCTTCCACTTGCTTTACAAGTTCTATAGCGATTGGTTTCCTTGTTAGAACTCAGTTCATCATGAAGATGAAGAAGTAGCACTGTCGATGCTCTTCAATTATCTTTGGGTTTTACACCACATAGGAGGGGCTCTCCTAGTTTGTTTCTCCTACTCAAAGACCCCTCATGCATATTTATACTCTGGGGGTTGTAAGGGATAGAGGATACATTGATAGGGTTTTGGGGTTCTTGGTGAAGGAAAAGGAAAGTCCTTCCTAAGTTTTAATATAAAACCCTGATATGAAAAATAATTATTCATTTCTCTCCATAACTCACTTTCTCGTCAAACTTTTGGAAGACTCCATCCATTTCATTATCTTTTATTAGAAGAAGGATTACTCCTCAATTAATCCTTTACATTCCCAAAACTTGATTTGTAAGACAGTACCAAATAAATTACTTAGTCTACAAGATATTTGGAATCCTCTAGATTTTCTCCCATACTCTTAAATTGGGATTATCTCTTATATAAATTATCTAGGATATTTATCTTGGGAATGAGATTCCTTCTTTCCTATTTTGTTTCACAAGGACTTATATGTGAACTTTTAATTAAATAACACATCTCTCTCTCTCCTTTTATCATTCTAATCCCAAACTTTAAGGGAAATTCCATAATGACTTTAACTAATTGTGGGAAAATTTTGAGACTAAAGCTCAAAAATATAAGGGCATTTTCCTAACATGCAAGTATTCCCTTTATAATACATATTTCAAGCATTAAAACACATCCTTTTCTCTTTCTTTCTTTTCTATTTTCTTTATTTTGACTATTCTTGTTATTAGAACCCATGTGAAACTAAAATTTTACTCTTACGGGTCATCCATACCACTTTCTAGAGAATTCCACATAACTCTCTTAAGTACATTATTCATTTTCTATTAACTTTTGCATTTTTCTTAATACTGAACTTTCTTTCTTCCTTTTTCCCTTATATCCTTTATTGGATCAATAAAATCGATAGAAACCACAAAATTCACAACAAAGGGAAAATTTTGCAAAAGAAAATTATACTTTCAAAACAAATCATAACATATTTCCAATATGCCCCTTTTATTCAAATAATTGTATTTCAAGTACATAATTACTTCTGAAAAATCAAGTTATAACATCCCTATCCATCTTATAGGAAAATCATACAAACAATTTAGTATGGGACTTTTCCATGTCCAACTTTAGCTCCCATGTGGCTTCATCCTCTTAATGATGTCTCCAAATAACTTTTACCATCTCTGTCATTCATGAGCTCTCTCTCACCTTGGTATCCAATACCCTCTCATGTGACTCAGGTTATGACAGCCTCCCTTAGAGTTCAGTAGATTCAATGCTCAACACATGGCTAGGATCCTTCACACGGCACTTCAGATTGGACACATGGGACACATCATACATCATACTATACTGAGGAGGTTCATTCTAAATTCTAAGAAGCTTTCACAATCTGTTCTAGAATCTCAAATAGATTCGCATACAGGGAATCATCTTTCCTATGTTCTTATCTATAGCTTGAAATGGTCGAATTTTTATAAACACAAGTTCACTCACACTGATGTGCAAGTCAGTCCACTTTGCATCAGCATACGAATTCTGTCGATCATGGACTCTCTTTAGCCTTTTCTTGATCAAAGTGACTTTATCTGCATATAACTAAAGTTCTTCTTACCTCAACAAGGTCCTCTCACTGACATCATTCCAGTTAAGTGGTGACTGACACGGTCTCCCATGAAGATCTCCGTACATAGGCGTCCCGAAACTGGATTGGTAACTATTATTATAAGCAAACTAAGCTAAGGGCAAGTATTGCTCCCAAGATCCACCCCAATCGAGCACACCCGCTCTCAACAGATCCTCTAAGGTATGAATCATCCTTTCTGATTGTCTGTCATCTGGGGTGATGAATCATGCCAAAATTCAACGTCATACCAAGTTCTCCACGTATTTTCTTTCATAACTTAGGGTCACATTTAGAAATAACTGAACTCGGAACACCCTACAGACAAACTATTTTTCTAATGTATAACTTAGCTAGGTCCAACACCTTGGCGGTAATTCTTTAAGATTAGAGATTGCACTGACTTGGTTAGGCGGTTTGCCACAACCAATATTGCACCATGACCTTCTTTGTCTTGGGGAAACTCATCACAAAATCCATATGATTTGGTCTCATTTCCACTCAAGAATTTTAGTTGATTGTAGTAACCCAGCGGGTCGTTAATGTTCAACCTTCACCATCTGGCATGTGAGGCAACTGGCTGCATGTACTACTATGTCCTTCTTCATTTTAGGTCTCCAAAAATTATCATTATAAGTCTTTAAACATCTTTGTGGTACGAGGGTGTACTGTATAGTTATAACTAGGAACTCCTTAGAAGATATGAGTCTTTAAGGGCGAGTCTTCAGGAACTCAAGTGCAACTTTCATGTTGGATTCCACCATCCACACTCATAAAGGGATGTTTCTAATCCTTTTCTATATCATCTACTCTCAATCATCTAATTGCTTACTTACAAGCTCGATCAACAAGTCAGATTCAGTTTACCTTATTTGGTACCTCAACTCTTACATCCATTATTTTGATTGTTAGATTCAAATCGTATACGTATATAATCCAAATTCCATTAGGTAATTATATTCTCTCTTGAAATCTTAAATATGGGTGACTTCCCTACTCACCTAGTTTTCCAAACCATTTATCCAATTTTCTCTCCAAAGGGTGTGGTAGTTCCTCGAATTCTCAATTATCCTAAAAGATTTCAAATTAAGTATTTATTCCTCATATCAATTCAATTCATAATATGGCATGTGTCTATCTTGTGTCTCACATTCATAACAAGATGAAATAAGCATTTGGCTACAGTCCAAATATGACGATCATCCCATCCTAATAGTAGACATGGTGCATCACACATCACCATTTTATTTGCAAATCTAGGTTGAATCATTATCCACATGACTCAAAAACATGAATACCACCATTCCCTTGATCATGTATACCTATAGGATAAACTCTCTTCATAACCTTTGAGGCTTATCATAACTCTTAGTTATGATCCTTTGTTGTTCCCTCAAGGTCTCTAGGGTGTCGGTCCTTTTGGGGTGATCTCACCCTTATACACCTAGGGAGTGCCTCTCACATTTACCCCTTGGGTCCCATGAACTCATGAAGGTGGCCAATCTCCTCACTCATGGGCCTCGAGTAAACATAGATGTTACCTCCCGACCACATGGTCTTGTGCATTCAGGGAACAATCAACTCCTACTCCCATCGGTCTCATCCCTACTTGACCTTAGAATTGACTTAGGTATCTATTGAGATGCCATAAATTTATTTTATTGCACCACACCCTTGTGGTTCCTCTAATAAGCACATTGTAAAGTTCAAGATTCTCTTACCCAAATTTCTTTCATCTCTTAGGGAACCAATAGTTTTCTATGTGTCCATGTATTGGGCTCATGGTGACCTAGCCACCTGAGTATGGTCCCATCTTATCAGTCACTTCCCTAGTGACTTTTCCTCATGTCCCTTACAGATGGCATACATGGGTGCCTGAATCATACTCAATGTATCTTCTCTTGTGTGTTATACGCTTAACCCCTCACATCAACGGCAACCATGTTCAGTATTTTTGCAGTTATTATCCCATTTTACTTTCTCATATTAGGTTGTGTTCCTTATTAAATGTTCACCCTAAGGTTAGTTAATCACTTTCCTTTACCATATTCCATGCACGTGGCTAACCAATAGTAAGTAGAGAACTTATACAACCATTTCTAATTTTCTCATATCCATTCATCATACCTCAAATTTGGTCCAGTTTCATAAGTATATATGATAGAATGGTAGTTCTAGACCAACTTGTGTGATTGGCGCCTTAAAAATATATCACTGTCCAAGTGGATTTCCTTTAACCCAAAACTCAAGGGGTTTCATGCTTAATCTCTATGAGCTTACTCAACTTGTGTGAATTATATGCACTAGATGCCAACACTTTCCCTCTCAGGTCTAGGAACCTCATTTTTACCTCCTTGGTCATCTAAACTGCATTACTTAGCCATTCAAGCATGCACCAAACCAAAACATGATATGGCATTTTCTTCCAATCTAAACATGAGGCTTCACACCACATTACCATTCCTTACCTCTCTAGGATATTGGTACTCTCTTTCCCTCACCTAGATGGTAGGTACTCATATCATCTACACATCTGCATAAGAAGCCTTATTAACATATCCTCTAGGTTTTGGTCTATCTAAGGACATCTAGGATGCAACAAGCCTCTAGGGATCACGCATACAGTAACTCAACGCATTCACTCAGGGTTGTCGAGTTTAGGACATAAAACTATATCTCGTAATCCCTCATGTCTTGGAGTCTAGGTTTATGACTCCCTCTGGGTCTCACTCTCTCCTAGAGTTAAACTTATAATTGGTCCTAACACCAGGGGTCCCCTTTTGTAGAAGAGGTCGTGGCTCCTGTAGGTTCACATCCCATTATACTTAATTTAGAAGAAGCAAATATACTTGCATCCTCTAATTCTATGTCAAACTCTTAAACCCACTGAGATCACTGTAACTAAAACTCCTTATATATATTCCATCCAGCATGCATATCTCATAATCCAACATGCATAAACCCTCTAGCTTAAAACCAATCCTCTTTTCCATCCTTGACGTTACTTACTTTCCGTAGATTCATGACTACCTCCTACTCATATCTTAGTGGGAACACACTTCTGTTAGGGTTCCTATCTAGAGGACTCACAAACTAACTTTCCATTTAGGATGTGTTATCTCTCATAGATCTTTTCCTTCTCTAGGGTCGACCTTCCCTAGGTTGGGACACCAAAACTGAAAGTTACACTAAGGGTTACACAACCTCTTATTGTCTATGTTTCACATGTATATCCAAGTCATCTGCATGTATAATGCATGACTTACTCTATGCACTTGCATGCATGGACAAACTATGGATTCCAAACTTATGGGGTTTTCTCTTTTCTCTATCCACTTGCTTAAGGTTTATTATTGTGGGGTTGTTATTTAGCTTCTACTTTACTCATACCACAAGATTAAGGCTTAGTGTCAAGGTTAGGGACTACAACATGTACTTCATGGTTTTGTGATTCCCTTGACCCATTGAGGTTGTTTCCCAGATCGGCCCTAGTTCCATCTAGGGTTTACCAATAAAAAAAATTCTCTTATTATGTCCACTTTTATAATTTGGCAGATGATGCATTAATCCCTAATATCCATAACCCTAGTACTCAAAAGGGATAAAGAGAGCAGGTACGGGTACCTAGGGTTTAGGGTGTGAAGGGGGTAGAGAAGTGACAAAATTAGATGAGAAATCCTAAAGGAATGTTATTTTGAGTAAAGTCCTTTGAATTTGGCCAGGCGGGATGCACAGATTCGAGAGTCCTCGTAAGTCGACTAGCGGTGTAGAGGAAAATATTTCCATCCCTCGATTGTGGCCCTTTCTAGACACCATTGTCATTTAAAAACACTCTAATAATTCCCTTGGGGCTCTATATAACTTTTAAAATTTAATAATTATTAGAGGTTGAATGGTAAATTGACTCTAATATCAAATGCAACGACCCCCCTTATTATCCCATATTCAGGTGGACCAAGAGGGCAAGGGCCATTACCTTCATTACAGGACTAAAGGTTAAGCAAATAACCAAAAATAAATAATATTTATTACTTATAAAAGGAGTTTGGTACAAGACTAATATTACATATTCCACTAAGGAATTAAATGATCTGGATATCTAAAGTTACAACATGAAATAAATTCTATCTAACTATAACCTCCATGATTACATTCATATCTTTTTATTTTGTGCCTTCTTTTCTAGATACCCATTTTCATCGTACTTGCAGAATAGCAGTTTATCCTAAAATGCCAACAAACAAAACTTGGTCAGTATAACAAGTTATACTGGTATGTGGGGGAAAAAATGTTCGCATATACTTGTAACAACATAATTACAACAATTATTTATTAGAAAATCAAAATTTATTGTTTTCTTCATAAATCATCAACCCAGTTTTACTCAACCTCTAGGATACCCTCCCTTAGGGTTTTGTCCATGCAGTGGACTTTAGGCCACCCATAAATCTGGAGTTATGTGCCATGTTGGTCTTCCCAATCTAGGGTCTGACCTCATATGACCTTCCCAGTCTGGGGCCTGGTCTGACCTTCCAAATTTTGGGTCTGGTCTTAAGTTATCACCATGACTTTTCATTCCTTTCCATCTTCAAACCTCCAAATTTGATATGTGGGGTTCGAGCAAGTTATAAGCATACATTTTGATATCCATAGTGACTTTATAGTCTATATGAATTAAATAAACATGCAAGCATTTAATTACAAGAAATCCCATAAACCTCGATAAAATGTCATGAAACTAATGCGGTTAATCATAAACATAACTACATACCTTGATGTTGATCCATGCAGTTTATAGAATTATACTTCATCACATTCAATCAATCCAACTGATAGAGAGATTCTAAGCAATTATATATGCATGTATGTAAAACCTAAAGTGTCACCATTCATGTTATTCCAATCAACCCTCCTTGTCCCTAATCTAGGGTTAGATTTTAGACAATAAATAAGGATATAAACCCTATTTCCATCACATGTAAGGGATTAGGTGAAGGCCATAATCATTGGATCCATATTACCCTTTTCTTAGATTACATTGAGTTCACTAACAACATGTCAAGTTAGGATCTTTAACTCTAATTTTTCATATGCATTGTTATCCATTCTAGAAACCCTAAATAACATCATCATGACCATGTTAGGTTACCATTATATTCCATGTTATCAGTTTGCACCTTAGAGGATTATGATCAAAAACTAGAGTTTTGTGCATCGAATATCACTTTGACGCCTATCTATAAAATTTTGAAAAAATAAGCATAATTAGAATCTAGAATCATTTTATTTATAATCTACATATTTTTTCAATCATTTTCATATATATAGGTTTGCTATATTTCGATCTACCAATAATTAGTTGTAAAATATTTAAACTAAACTTACTTGAGCCAATGGGAGCTTGGCATATTAGCTAAATCCAATTTTCCTTAATTCCATATTTAGGAGGCTTTAGTATGGTGAAAGACCTCCGTGCCCCTCCCTCTTGAATGTGCACCGAGGGGCAATCGAGTCCTTTCATTCTGACTCACCTTGCACCTTGTGACACAGCCTGCCGCAAACCCTACATGGCTACATGCCTAATTCAACGCCTCTCCCACCTTGTTCCTAGGTTCCCAAGCCTCAGAGGTAGTCAATAAAGGTCATCCACTACTCGCCAGAGTTAGGGAGGTAGAGGGCACCACTGAAGGTGGTCAAAGGTGAACCAATCTGGTCCCCCATGGCTGTAGGTTGTGGCAGAGGGAAAGATAATGAATAAGTCAATTAGAGACCTTATTCAATATCCCTTACACCTTGATTGGGAAGGAGAGACTTGCAAAAATCTTTCCACTTACTTTCTAGGTTCTACAATGATTGGTTTCCTTGTATGAACCTAGTTCATCGTGAAGATGAAGTAGTTCTGCCGATGGTCTTCAATAATCTCAGGGTTCTGTACCGCATAGGAGGGGTTCTCCTGGCTTGTTTCTCCTACTCGAAGATGCCTCATGCATATATATACACTCTGGGGTTGTGAGGGATAGAGGATAGATTGACCGGGTTTTAGGGTTCTCAGTGAAGGAAAAGGAAAGTCCTTCCTAAGTTTTAATATAAAACCTTGATGCAAAAAATAATTATTCCTTTCTTTCCATAACTCACTTTCTCATCAAACTTTTAGAAAACTCTATCCATTTCATTATTTGTTATTAGAAGAAGGATTACTCTTTAATTAATCCTTTACATTCCCAAAAACTTGATTTTTAAGACAAAAGCAAATATAAACCAAATAAATTACTTAGGTTACAAGATATTTTGGAATCCTCTAGATTTTCTCCCGTACTCTTAAATTGGGATTATCTCTCATATAAAATTATCTAGGATATTTATCTTTGGCATGAGATTCCCTCTTTCCTATTTTGTTTCACAAGGACTTATATGTAAACTTTAATTAAATCTCACATATCTTTCTCTCCTCTTAACATTTTAATCCCAAACTTTAGTATTATCAGATTTGTGAGGGTAGATAAAAGTATGTTCTTTTTCCAAAATTAGTACTAAAGTGTTGCATCTTATTTATTACACTGGCATCAAGTTTATATCTAGAAAAGTTCATAATGACTTTGTGTAATTTTGGAAAAGGTTTGAGACCAAAGCTCGAAAAGAAAAGGGACTTTTCTTAACATGTAAGTATTCCCTTTATAATACATATTTCAAGCATTGAAACACATACTTTTCTCTTTCTTTCTTTTCTATTTTCTTTATTTTGACTATTCTTCTCTTTAGAACCCATATGAAATTGAGATTTAACTATTAGGGGTCATCCATACCACTTTCTAGGGAATTCCACATAATTCTTTTAAGTACATTATTCATTTTCTATTAACTTTTGCATTTTTATTAATATTGAACTTTATTTCTTCCTTTTTCCCTTATATCCTTTATTGGATCAATAAAATTGGTAGAAACCACAAAACTCACAACAAAGGGAAAAATATTCAAAAGAATGGCATACTTCCAAAAACAATCCTAACATATTTCCAATATGCCCTTTTTATTCTAATAATTGTATGTCAAGTATATGATTGGTTGTGAAAAATAAGGTTACAACAATACGCCTGATCCAATAGTGGTGGTTATCAAGAGAATGGTAAAATTAATACATTCATTGCGCCTCTATTTGACTCAATGTTGCATTTTTTTTATGTGCGCATTGGCATCTTTTCTTTCAATCTTGGCAGTACACCCCTATTACATAATGAGGGGTATGGAGGAAGAGGATAAAGAGAGAAGATTGTGCCACCCTGAACTTGTGGGTTTGGCACTATTTTGTGGCTCTTTATATCTTTTTGATGGGATGGAGTAGAAAATGGAAGAAGAAGCATACAAGAGAGATCTATATCATAATGTAACTTGATCTATAGTTTAGTGCACTGAATCATTCTCCTTGTCACACTATACTCAAATAATGACTTGATGGGGATCGAATGGTGATTCCATGCAATTATTCTACTAGTTAGTAGGAAGAACAATGCACTTTATCCCTCTCAGTTCTGCAGATACTGAACATGATGTTAGAAGTCATAAGCTTCACAAGGTGATTTATAGCCATGGTTAGTTTCATAAGTTGTTCCTTTTGAGGCCTTTCTTCAAATAAGAGGGATGTAATGATCCAAAATTACATGGAAAAAAAGAACAGCCAGCGAGATAGTGGCTACGATTGAAATGCACTAAAATTTGGACTCCAAAGTTAGTAGTACCGAGTTGTGTAGATTTGTGTAGATTACCTGAAATACACAAAAATCAAACATAAGCTCTTGAAATATAATAAATCATTCAAGAATATTCAAATTACATTTATTTGATACAAATAAGTTTCACAGCATAATGAGAGTAAATCATGCACAAATTAATATGAAAATGAACAAATAGTGCACAGAAATCCATATTAAATAGCCTATGAAAACGACATTTATCAGGTGCATTAAGTGGTCAACGCGGTAGGGAGAGAAGGGGGCACACTTTAATTTGTGCCCCGCATTCTAGATTCTTTTGGGGCATTTCTTAGTTACATGGATTTGATTGGTTAGCATGTGAGGACAAGAAAAGAGGGGGTACATGTTCCTCCTTCTAGATTCTTTCCGACCAAGCTGTTGAACCAAGGCAGGTAGGGAAGAGGGGTGGGGTAAGATAGGTGCCCTTTCCTTCTGCATTCAATTTGAATCGATTTGATTAAACCTAAGGCCAATTTAAGGAGGGATTCAGTCGGAGGAGCATGTCTAATAATGCACTCATACATCCTAGGATCAAGATATGGGAGTGTCTCAAGTTGGGACTCTTGTGACAACATCAAGCAATGTAATTCATAATGAAGCTTTCATGAATTGGATGTTCATCCGAGTTGATAGACTTCCCATTCAAAGAATTTGATATTTGAATATATGAAAATGGTCACTAATTGTGAGCAATATATTGTTGTCTTTAATTCAATTGGTGAGTTTTTTACATTGTTTGATCTCTGGATCATGTATCAATATTTGATCACGAACCTAGTCAAAATTCACCTGGTTTGTTGGATATGTTGAGCTTTGCATTTGAATCATCTTTTTTTGTATCCTGGCAACTCTTGGGCTATTACTAGTGGATTTTATATGTTTTTATTGTGTTCTCTAATTCCACGGTGACCTTTAGCACCTTTAGGTCAGATTTTGGTGTATATGGTTACACCCATAATTCACCACTATATTTGTTCTAATGTAGGAGTTTGACTACATACCTATATTTGTTTACTTGATCCTTGAATTGACAATTGTCATGATTTTATTAAGCAATCAAATCAGTTAGATTCGGAAATTCATTTCAGAGTGGAAGTTCATTTTGATGTTAAGATTTTAATGAGAAATAAAGATCCAACCAACAAAGAAGAGAGAGGTGAAAACCTGAGAGACAAATATTTTTTCCCTTTCTTTGTTTAGAAAATATGCAATTGAGGTACGATTGAACTTGGATTCCAAATAGGATAATGGATTGAATTGAATATCTTATTCATTATAAAAATGGTGTTGATTTATAAGGAGAGATGAATAGCCAATTGAATTCCCAAATGGGGTTGGAAATGAATATAATACATAAAAAATCAATTGTACAATTTATTGAAAAAGGCTTGTAAAATCTCAATTAAAGACCAAAATACTATTAAATTCAAATAAGGAATGTTTTTGTATATAAACCTTCAACGTGCTATGGATGATTAATAAATGGAATAATCAGATGGGAAAAGATGAAAATATTGCATAACCCATATAAATTTTACCATTAGCTAGAGAGATTATCTATATTAATTTTTGGTTGAGTAACAAAATGATCTATCAAAAGTCTCATTACGGTAAAGATATAACCCTTCCACAATTAAAAAAATGCACATCATAGCTACATCTGATGCATGGTATTTTCTTTGTGATTTTGTTGATTTACATGGGTTAAGAGTGGATTATATAACCTTATAGTGTGACACCATCAATCTAACAAATTTGGTGTCAATGGTTTCAAAATCCATGTTGAGTATACTAATATTTTTTGTATCAAAAGTAAGTAAATCATGACGTGCAAAGTACTTGACAACTTATTTGTAATAAATAATAACTCAAAAGTATAAGTAGAGTCTTTGCAAGGATTATGGGTAGATTTTTTAAGGGAAACCATAATATGAGATGCAGTACTAACATTAATCATGGTATAGCTTATTCATATATCACTCAAATCCAAATTTGTAGTATAGTGTTTATCCCCTAAAGTTTGTGAAGTGAAGATACAAACTAGTCATTTGATTCAATCATAACATTGAGAAAGTATTAACTCATCCTGCATGTACCCAAAAAAATTAACAAAACAAGCACCTATTCTCTTCTCATCATCTATACCCTTCTCTTCCCATCATTTTCCCTCCAACCATAGGCAAATAGTGAGTGTTGTATGGGCAGGGTAAGAGTTTACCAATACCTAGGAGTGGATCTAGGAGCTAAGGGGGTTGTGGGGCCCCCTCCCATATCCAAAAATTAATATGTAGTTATAAGAAAATGGTAAAATATAACACATTACATATAGTTTTTGCATAAAATATGAACAAAGAAGGGTAACTGCTAGAGCAACCAGTGTTTCTTAGTTTGTTTCTAGAGATCTAGGTTCAAACTCATTTTTTTACAAGTTAAAATCAACCCCCCCACATCTAAAGTCACTTGCTAGGTCCACCATTGCCCATGCCCTTACCCACTAAGACTAAGGCCAATATATATAATAGTCACCCAGTTTTGTATACCATTTTTAGTACACTTATTTATGCATACAGGAAAATGAGTATATGATAATATTTAGTGTACAAGTTATTAAACATATAAACTATTTTCTAGGTAAGTTCAAACTAGAAGGATCAATCTGTTGACTTGAGAGTTATACATTGTCCATATTTTGATAATGACTTAACTATTCCATTCCTATGTATCTAATATGTTTGTTCAAATTGATTTCAGGCTTTAGGTACATGACAAGGATCAAATTACACAAGCCCTAGCTTGTTCAAGATCAAGTCAAAAGCAATGCAAGTGTGGTTTTTGGGAAATCACTCCAAATCACCTTAGATTAATTTTTTAATCCCTTGTATTGATGATATGACTTGTAACTAAGATGATAAAAAATGAGGGATGCTTAATTCCAACGTTTGGCCACTCAACAATCAATTTGGAAAATTTGTCACAGGCTATTTATCAGTTGAGTTGGAAACTCAACCGATCCAATGATGGATTTTCTTAAATGATCAATCAGTCAAGTTGTACACTCATAGAACTTGACTGACCGACTCACTAACCAAAATTGATTTTAGCTCATCGATCGAGTTTCCCAGAACAAACTCGATTGATAGTTTCAAAATCAGCTTTTTCAGTCAGTAGATTGGTTGAGTTATCTTTATTGAAACTTGATCAAATGTACTGTACAGAAAATGTAGAAAAAGTAATTATAACCATTGAAGAGTTGTTGTAAATAAAAATAGATCCATTGCAAGTTGTAAAATGGCTATTTTTCGTTATTAAGTGATCCCACACTCAAAGGAACACCTCCAGCTATAAATAGGACCCCTTGGAGTTCATTCCAAGTTTGCCCATTCATGTTATTTTAAGTCCTTGCTAAAGTTGAGTGTGTTGCAACCCTTTGAGCCCATTTATCTCTCTCATTTACAAAGCATTTTGTGATTATGAGTGAGTTAGGTATGTTGTCAGAGAGCTACCTCCATGTGCTTGTAAATCTCTCATTCCTTCCATATTCCCAATACCCTTTATCAAAGAGCAAAGGTTGAAGCAAGCTACTCTGAGTGAAGGTGAAGTTGTTACTGGTCTTCTTCAAGGTTGGAGAATCGGTGAAGATCTTCTCCAGGTGAAGGAGAAGGGCAAGGACAAGATTCAAGAAGAGTGGATAATTCCTTCAAGGCCAAAGACTTGATGCAAGTGTGGGTAAGACCTTGTTCAAGGTTGAATACATCTTGATAAAGTGGGTAAGTCCTTATCTAGGTGAAAGACTCTTGTGTTTAGTAGGTAAGTCTTTGAATGTATGGTGGTCTCCTTGTATCTCTTATGATGGAATGTAAGTATATACGAATTGCAAAGTCCGAGAGGTTGTCCTCTCTAGGTAGTGGATTGACTATCTCCTAGTTTGTAGATTGGAACTACTCTAAATCACCTTGTCCAAGTGGATGTTTCAATCTCTCTCGTCATTACTTTGCTTGCTTGGATAGGACTTCAAATTATTCTTAAGCTATTGGTTTTGATTGATATAATTTGAAGGTCTAACTATTCTTGTGAGAATTTTGAAGCTCTATTCACCCCCCCCTCTAGAGCCCTAGATCTAACAAGTGATATCAGAGCTAAGTATCTTCTCCAACAATCTCTCACGAGATGAGAATATGGGTGATAACCTACTTGGTTCATTCAACTTAGATGGAGGCTTCTCCATGCATCCTCCAGCCTTCGATGGCACCGACTTCCTCTATTAGAAGAGGCATATGCAGTTCTACATTCAAGGGATGAACTTTGATATGTGGAAGGTGATGGTCACACCATACAAGGAGCCAACTAGAGTTTTGTCAACTTGGAATGAAGCTACTCTAAACGAAGCCCAGCTAAATGCCAAATCTATAAGCATCCTCTATGCAACCCTTACACCAACAGATTTCAACTACATCTCCTCATGGGATACAGCCTATGAGATATGGGATAAGTTATCCATCACCTATGAGTTCACAAAGCAAGTTAAGGAGGCCAAGATCTACATGTTGAACAGCCTTCTAGAGAACTTCAAGATGGGCAAAAAAGAAAGAATTGATGAGATGTACTTTAGCATCATCATCAATGGCCTAGCTGCTTTGGGAAACACTTTAGATAGAGGATCAATCAACTCCAAGATCTTGAAGACTCTACCAAAGAGACGGGAGTCTAAGGTGACCTCCATTGAAGAAATGAGAAGCCTTGGTGACATCCCAACTGAAAAGCTCATTGACAATTACAAGCTCATGAGCCAAGGTTTGTGAACCAACAAGAAGAAGCCAAGCAAGAAGAGAAGGAAGTAAGAAAGATCAAAGATAGTGCCTTCAAGGCTCAATTGGAGATTATCATCCTTGAACAAAAACTTGATTTATGGACCTCTCTTTCCTCCTCTAGTGAATACGATGGCCCTAGTGAGCACGAAGCCAACTACTCTAAGGGCAAGCACTTCAAGGGAAAGTAATAATCCTCCTCTACTCTAAGATTCTACAAGTTTAGCCAAAAGGAACACTACAAGAGTGAATGTCTTAAATCAAGAAAGTCACACCACAAGGGCAGCTCCAAGAAGGAGGAAGAGTACAATAAGGAGAGCAATTATAAGAGGAAGGAAAACAAGGAGAGAAGATATAAGAATGTAGCTCATGCAGCTTGAGAAGCATCATCCTCAAGTGGCTCTAGCTCCGATGAATATGGAGAGTTCCACCTTGCACTCATAGCCTCTATAAGTAAAGAAATTGTTGAGGTAAGTGAGGTAAGTGAGGTAAGCTTGAATGAGTTAGCTAAAGAAACTCTTATTGATATGCTTGTTTCTACCCGTTCTTTTGCTAAATGTAAATCTAAAAGAAAAATGTTAGGAAAAAACATTGATGATTTGTATGTGAAACTTGAGATTCTTGAGCAAAATGAGAAAATTCATCTTGAGAGCATTGATAACTTGCAAGGCCAATTTCTTGATCTTGATCTCCAATACAATGGAGTTGAGGTAGAGAATGGTGTTTACCTTAAGAACATTGAAACTCTTAAGGAAGATAACCAAAAGTGCCTAAATGAGCTTGAAACTCTTAAAACTAAAAATGTTGAATTCAAGCTTATTTTTTATTCTTGTAGAGATGAGATGGATGTTTATCTCAAAGAAATTCAATTACTTAAATATAAAAATGCTAGGTTTCTTGGTCAAGTTAATGATTTATCTTTTAGACCTATCTTGTCTAATAATGATGTTTCTTATATTTCTCTTGAGAAATATTCTTATTTTAATAAAGCCCCATGTTTAGAGGATGATCTTTTTCATGATAGAGATAATCATTCTAGTTTATATTCTACTACCATATCTCTTAATTATGACAATCATAGACTTAGAGCATCTCTACTGAAATTTCTCAAAGGGAAAACTCCCTAAATGAAATCTTTGACCATTCTACCCAAAAAAATGGTACCAGTAGTTTGGGATTTGTAGGGGGAGAACCTAAGGGCAAGAATAAATACAAAGGTAAGAAAAAGAGTAAGGAAACCTCCGTTTTTATTGGAGAATCTTCTGACACTAAGAACCATGTGATTTGTTTTCATTGCAAATGTGATGATCATTACTCTACTTATTGTCCTTACAAGCCTAAGGGGACCAACCCAAAGATGAAATGGGTCCCCAAGCTAACTCTGAATCCCAAAGTTTGAGTTGGGAATCGAAAATCTCCTTTCCTGTAGGAAAAAGGTAGATGGATATTTTATAATGGCTACACTAAGCACATGACAGGTGATATAAGCTATTTCGACAACTTCACAAAGAAGAAATGAGGTTTGGTTACCTTTGGGGACAACAAGAAAGGTAAGGTGAAAGGTGAGGGTGATGTAGGTGAATCATTGTGTATCAAGAATGTCCTCTTTGTGGATGACCTACATCACAATTTAATAAGTGTGAGTCAATTATGTGATAATGGTTACCTTGTGCAATTTATTTCTTTTGAATGCTTGATTCTAGATTCCCTAACCTATCAAGTCAAGTGGTAATCTTTATTTAATTGTGCTTGACTCTAGTAGGCCTATTGTTGGTAGATTCCTAGTAGTCAATTCGAATGATATTTCTCTTTGGCATCATCGTCTTGGTCATGTAAATATGCATCAGTTGAAGAAATCGAGCAAAAAGGACTTGGTCAAGGGACTTCCCAAATTGGATTTTGAAAAGGATGAGGAATGTCAAACTTGTACCCAAGGAAAGCAAGCCAAGTCATCCTTCAGATCTAAAGGAGTCCTTAGTACCAAGAGATCTCTTGAACTTCCTCCATATTGATCTATTTGGACCATTGAGAACTCAATTGCTTCGTGGTTCCAAGTATTATCTTGTTATTGTTGATGATTTCTCTAGATATACGTGGACCTTCTTTCTCATTTATAAGAGTGATACGCTTGATGTTTTCTCTAGTTTTTGTAAACGAGTTGAGAATGAAGCCTCTTGCCGGATTGTCTCCATCCGTAGTGATCATGGGGGAGAATTTGAAAGGATCTTTTTGAACATTTTTGTGAAGAATCTGGATAAGCACATAACTTCTCTTCACCTCGAACACCTCAACAAAATGGGGTTGTAGAGAGGAAGAATAGGTCACTACATGAGATGGCTAGGACCATGCTTTTAGAGTATGACACTCCAAAGAAGTTTTGGGTTGAAGCCGTTAGTAACTCACGTTTTGTAAAAAATGAAGTTTGTCCTCATCCTTCTTTTAAGAAAACCCCTATGAGCTATGGCATGGTAGGAAAACTTCTATCAAATATTTCTATTTTTTCAGATGTCCTTATTTTTTTAATACAAAAAAATCTCTCGACAAGTTTGATCTGAAATCTTACAAGACTTTCTTTCTTGGCTATAGCACTACTAGTAAGGCTTATAGAGTGTTTAATGTTGATCTTGCCAAAGTAGAAGAATCTATAAATGTTAAGTTTATTGAGACTAACACCTCTATTCCCAGAGATATTGTTCTAAATGATGAAGTTGCAGGTGAGGTGATTTCTATTTTAAAAGAACTCAAGATCACCCAAAAGGGAAAAGAGGTGGTCACTCAAGAAGAAGAGAAAGATGAAGAGAAGAAGGATCCAACTCCCCGCTTTGCAAAGAATCATCCAAAAGAGTTGATTTTAGGTGATCCTTTTGAACGAGTGAAGGTGGGGGCTGCCTTCAACAAAGAGCAAGACAACAGTGTCTTCATCTCACAACTCGAGCCAAAGAACGTCAAAGATGCTCTTGAAGATGATGAATGGATCCTAGCCATGAAAGAAGAATTGGAACAATTTGAAAAGAACAAAGTGTAGACCCTAGTGCCAAGACCAAGTGATAGAAAGATCACTGGCACCAAGTGGGTCTACCACAACAAGCTAGATAAAATCGGCAAAGTGGTAAGGAACAAAGCAAGGTTAGTGGCTCAAGGCTACAATCAACAAAAAAGTATAGATTTTGATAAAACATATGCGCATGTAGCTAGACTTGACTCCATTCACATGTTGCTTATTTTTGTAATTTTATAAAAAAAATCTTCTTTATAAAATGGATGTTAAAATAGCATTTTTGAATGGTACAATTGAGGAGAAAGTGTATGTTGCACAACACCCGGGCTTTGAACATGATAGCTTACCTAACCATGTTTATTTGTTGCAAAAAGATCTTTATGGAGTCAAACAAGCACCTAGAGCTTGGTATGAGAAATTAAAAAAAATTGTTAGATCATGGGTATATCATGGGCAAAGTAGATTCTACCTTATTTCTCAAACACACTTCTAACAATTTTCTTATCATTCAAATATATGTTGATGATATCACTTTTGACAGAACTAATATTGATCTTTGCAAGGAGTTTAGTGATCTTATGCAGAGTGAGTTGGAGATGAGCATGATGGGTGAGCTTACATTCTTCCTCGGCTTTCAAATTAAGAAAACTAAAGATGGGAACTTCATCAACCAAGGCAAGTACACAATTGAGTTACTTAAGCGCTTTGGGATGGAGAACACCAAGCTGATGGACACACCCATGTCAAACACCACCAAACTTGATAAAGATGAAGAAGGTGAGAAGGTATATGAGAAGCTCTATAGAGGTATGATTGAAAGTTTACTTTATTTAATGGCCTAGACATGATATGATATTTAGTGTTGGCTTGTGTGCTCGCTTTCAATCAAATCCCAAGAAATCATATCTTATAGATGTTAATAGGATTTTAAGGTACTTAGACAAAACTCCAAATTTCGAACTATGGTATCCCAAGTCAAGGGACTTCACTCTTACGGCTTATAGTGATGTGGATTACACAGGTTGCTTGATTGATAGAAAGTGCACAAGTGGTACTTGCTTTCTCCTAGAACCATGCTTGTTGTCTTGGTTCTCCAAGAAATAGAGCATAGTAGCATTATCAACTACCGAGGTTGAATACATTGCATCTGAAAGTTGTTGTGCCCAGGTCCTATGGATGAAGCAAGTGCTCCAAGACTTTAACATTCATTTTGATGCTTCTCCTATCCATTGTGATAATACTAGTGTAATTAATTTATCTTGAAATCTTATATTTCATAGTAGAGCCAAGCATATAGAGGTTCATCATTATTTTCTTCATGACCACATTGCCAAAAAGGATATCAATCTCACGGATGTAGACACAGAAAATCAATTGGCAAACATTTTTACTAAACCTCTAACTAGAGAGTAATTTAATTTTATTAGATGTAAACTATTCATAACTGCTTTGGATGAAT
The DNA here is from genome assembly GCA_963693085.1 of Alisma plantago-aquatica. Lineage (NCBI taxonomy): Eukaryota > Viridiplantae > Streptophyta > Magnoliopsida > Alismatales > Alismataceae > Alisma > Alisma plantago-aquatica. The sequence continues at coordinate 669,387,759 of OY856410.1, forward strand.
CTGATCTGCCCTCTAGCAAGTTTCCATCTATCATATATTCTTTTCTTATGTCTTGATCACCCTTTCTTGCTATAATGTTATTTTTTCATGTTCATATGCCTTTTTTTGCTTATTTTGGGTATTTATCACAAACGCTTATTTTATCACAAAATAGTACCCAATTATGAGTGATATGTGCCTAAGTATGTTTAAAATGCTAAATGGACTAGAAAAAATAAATTTAATTAGCACTCTAATGGCTAGAAATGAAAATTTCTAAAGTTGGTTCAGGTTGACCATCGGTCGAGTTACCAACTCAACCGATATGTGGTCGAGGACTTTTGTAAAGAGTCGTTCAGTCGAGTTTCCCAGTCATAGAACTTGACCGATGGCCAGGCTAGAGAAAACTTAAGTATGATTCGATCGACTTTTCTCCCTCTCAACTAAAGAAAAATCGACTGATTCACTCTCCAGCTCCCTCAAGCTCTCAAATCTAGCCTCGAACATCCTCTCCCTAGCCCTAGTTCGACCTTGTTCGACCTCCCTTGACTTTCTGCTCATCAACCCTAGGTGTTTGGTTGGTTTGTGGTGGTGTTTCCTACATTTTTGACCTCTCTATCCTCTTATCTCTCCTCCATGGCTTCCAATAGGAGAAATAGAGCCACCACATATGGAGCACCATCCTCCTCCTCTAACTCACATATTATACCCTTTGATGATGCCTTTTTTGTCTCCAATGATGCTCTAAATAGGTACAAGGAGATCCTTCTTAGGAATCCCTTTCCTTTTGGTGCCCTATTTGAGCCAAGCCCACCTAGACAAAAGGTTATTGATCAAGTAGTCAAGTTGTTGTACGACCATCACCTCTCTGCCTTGAGTCTTGAGATCGCATGCTACCACAATTCCATCACAAGCACCAAAGTCGTTCATGAATTGTATGCAAATTTACAATGGAATTATGATACTCTCATACCCCTACCTAATGCTCAAGTAGTCATTACTTACATGATAGCCCGGAAGAAATTTCAAGTCTTTGAGGATACCTTGAATATCTTTTTCTCATGTACTGAGGTGACTGACACTTGGAGGAAGGATTACCCTGAGTATTTTGACCTTCTTGACCTTGAGGCCTTCTACGAGAAATATGATCTCACTCTCCCTAAAATCCATAATTTTTTGAAGAAATCTCAGTTTCTCAATAGGAAGAAGTCCACCCTTCCATCCTGCCTTAGACCCCAAGAACCACATACTCGCCCTAGTAGTCAACTGTAATATTCATCCAAAGAAAAATCAAACTAAAATTGTAGAGAATACTGCGGTGATTATGTTCTATATCTTGAAGAACATCAAAGTCAAGTGGGCCAGATATGTTCTCCACCACATGACCTGCTTTGAATCTGGTAAGAACATCCATGGAACCCACCCACCCTACCCAACCCTGATTTGTGGTCTTTTTCAGACTGCCACTGGAAAGTCTCTTTTTCATGTCCTTCATTACAATCCTGCCCCAAAAGGAGTTTGCATCAGTGAGACCACAATTAAGAAGAGTGTGCCTATCCCTTCCTATACCACACCTGGACCCTCCACCTCCACCCGTGCACCTCCACCTCCTCAGCCATCCCGACCTGCCCGTGCCTCTTTCCATGTATCAAATGAAACACTCATGGGATACATGATGCATCGACAACCGTATAACCTTCAGGTTCAGGAACACATGCATCAGGATCTCTATTCTATCATGTCTACCATGAACATATCTTGTTCTCATCCTTACCCTGCCTACCAGCCCTACCCAGGATGTGATTATGCATCCTATGCATAGAATCACTTTTATTCTGCCCATCCACCTGTTGCTTCTGTTGTTACACCCTCTATTGTTGGTGGATCTACCCCTACTATGCTACCTCTCCCTGTTGGTCCTATAGCTACCTTTCTTGTAGGACTTGGCACTTCTTCTCCTTCTTATTATCAATCCCAGGAGTTGCATGATCCTAGTATGTCTTGGGCTGAGCAGAATGTCAGGTGGCCTGGTCGTGGTTTCGATTCCTCTGTCAATGAGGAGATGTCAGATCAGGTTGATGAGAAAGTTGATGCTGATGAGGAGGCATCTGAGGATGATGGTGATGATGGTTCTGATGGCTCTACTGGTGGTTCTGGTGATGAAGGTGGCATTGTTGTCTCTATCGTACATCTTCAAACGGAGATGGTGACTATGAGCCAGAAGCCTCAGTTGATGATGATGATGATGGTGATGTTGTGGACATAGATAGCCTAGACAATTAGATGTTTTAGTTTTTAGTCTGTATATGTTGATCATATATATCTTTCTAGAAAATTTTGTACTAAAAATATCTGGGCACATTATCTGAGATGTACTATTTTCATCATCATATTGGTTTCATCATTTTGGTTTGTAGTTATTTTTGAGGACATGCTTTATGTGTTGTAATCTTAATCATATGTACACTTACTCTTTGATTTACTATATCTCATGAGTTGGTGTCATGTTTCTCATATTTTAATTATGACTTAGATTGCATGTTTCTCTCTCGTCTCTGTTTGGTGTATGCTTTGAGATTGTCTATTTTATGTTGTGGATGTATGTTTTGGTTGTGATTGGAGAAGACCTATTTTTGTACTCTTCTACCCCCCTTCATTTCTGATAATGTCAAAAGGGGGAGAGAATTTCAATGTGTTGAATCTCAATCATATTTCTTTTATTGTCTATGTGATTCTTTTCTTATTCATTATATGCTTTATCATGTGACTTGCAAAATGGCTGTATAGTATACATGTTATATTTTTTTGTGTAGAAAGACTAACTATGCAGGTAAGAGTAAGCATAGATTGAGGGAGAGAAATTCACAATGTTAAAATCATGAATCCCCCTTCAATTCACAAGGCTAAGGTATAACTTTGCATATCCTTTTCAATATGATTGAGGAATGGTTTGTTATTGTCAAAAATGGGAGAATGTTGACTTGAGAGTTATACATTGTCCATATTTTGATAATGACTTAACCATTCCATTCATATGTATCTAATATATTTTTCAAGATGGATTTCAGGCTTTAGGTACATGAAAAGGATCAAATTACACAAGCCCTAGCTTGTTCAAGTTCAAGTCAAAAGCAATGCAAGTGTGTTTTTTGGGAAATCACTTCAAATCACCTTAGATTAATTTTGTAATCGCTTATATTGATGATATGACTTGTAACTAAGATAAGAAAAAATCAGGGACACTTAATTCCAACGTTTGGTCACTCAAAAATTAATTTAGAAAATTTTTCACAGGCTGTTCATCGGTTGAGTTGGAGACTCAGTGATGGATTTTCTGAAATGATCAATCGGTCGAGTTGTACACTCACAGAATTCGAGTAACTGACTCACTGACCAAAACTGATTTTAGCTCATCAGTTGAGTTTTTCAGAACAAACTCGACATATAGTTTGAAAATTGGCTTTGTCAGTTAGTGGGTCGGTCGAGTTATCTTTATTGAAACTCGACCGAATGTACTATACGGAAAATACAGAAAAAGTGATTATAACTGTTGGAGAATTATTTTAAATGAAAATAAATCTGTTGTAAGTTGTAAAATGGCTATTTTTTGTTCTTAAGTGATCCCACACTTAAAGGAACGCCCCCATCTATAAATAGGAACTCTTGGAGTTCATTCCAAGTTTGTTCATTTATACTATTCTAAGTCCTTTCTATAGTTGAGTGTGTTGAAACCCTTTGAGCCCCATTCTCTCTCTCATTTACAAAGCATTTTGTGATTATGAGTGAGTTAGGTATGTTGTAAGAGAGCTAGATACATGTGCTTGTAAAGTTCCCATCCCTTCCATATTCCCAATACCCTTTCTTGAAGAGCAAAGGTTGAAGCAAGCTACTCCGAGTGAAGGTGAAGATGATGATGGTCAGAAGAGGTGAAGATCTCCTCCAGGTGAAGGAGAAGGGCAAATCCAAGATTCAAGAAGAGTGGGTAATTCCTTCAAGGTCAAAGACATGATGCAAATGCGGGTAAGACCTTATTGAAGGCTAAAGACATCTTGATCAAATGGGTAAGTCCTTGTGTAGATGAAAGACTCTCGTCTTGAGTAGGTAAGTCCTTGGATGTATGATGGTCTCCATGTATCTCTTATGATGGAATAAAAGTATACACGGATTGTAAAGTCCTAGAGGTTGACCTCTCTAGGTAGTTGGTTGACTATCTCCTAGTTTGGATATTGGAACTACTCTAAATCACCTTATCCAAGTGTATGTTTCAATCTCTCTCATCACTGCTTTGCTTTCTTAGATAGGACTTCGTTTTTTTTTCTTAATTTATTGATTTCGATTGATATAATTTGAAGATCTAACTATTCTTGTGAGAATTTTGAAGCTCTATTCACCCCCCGTCTAGAACCCTAGATCCAACACAATCTTCATATACCACACATGTATAATACACACCCACTCTGCACACACAAGAGAGAGCCCTCTATGAGTACCTTCTTACAATGAGTAAGGCGTATTTTGAAAAACTGTAAATTTCAAAAGGTGTTATATTATCCAATTGCTTGGATGGAGATAACATCCTTGCCTTTGCTTTAGATAAATAAAATCATCATGGTTTGATACGTTCCCTTGTCCATTTCACATATAATGCTCAACAACCCAAAATTCTAATGGAACGTTGAAAGAAATATTCTGGCTAGCTAAACACAATAACAAACTTTTTGATCGATACGCAATAACAAACTTTTTGATCGATACGATCCATATAAAAAGATTATGAATTATATCTCATTGAGTGTGCAATTATCCCATAAGTAATCACATAATTATAAGGTATTTGAAGAGTGATAAACATTTTTTTGTTACACATAGTTCGCAATTCAAAAAAATTAATCTCGTGCAGTCGTTAATATAATGATGTGTACAGAATGTTACTTTTTCGTTCCTATGGGAAACAAACATGGTGTCTTAGATCCTGCCCATTTATCTTAAGGTTCTGATTGGTTTGGTTTAAGTCATAAGTTATGTGGAACTCATTTTCAAGGAATTCTAATTCAGTTTCTGAAACGTAAGTTTCACTTTCTTCCATACAATTGATTTATCATAAGTTTAAATATGAATATCATTGAAAAAATATAGTTGATTTTTATTGTGTAATATTAATAAATAAGGACAAGACATGAAGAAAGAATCCTACATGTGAATAACCAAAATATGTTTTAACCATTTTAAGTTCAACAACTGATTTATGGTACATGTCTCTCCATTAAAAAATATTTAATGTTGTATGGTTATAATTTAAATAAAAATATAATTGTTGAAATTACATCACAACTATGTACAGAGTATCATAATAATATCTATATTTTTTGGAAATGTAAATACAAGTTTTGGTTCATTATTGTTTAACAATGTACGATATTAAATCTTTTAATATATTCTCTACGCACAGTTCTAGTTAATTATCATTTTTGACATTATATTGTTCAAACATGGAGAATACAAATATATGTTAATATATTTTTTGTTTTGTAAATTAAATTGATAATGGTGGTTGTAACGTAAAATATTATACATTGACAATAAACCATAACATTACTAGTCTAAAATATGTTACATATGTAATTTATGAAAAATGAAAAATATAATTGCATAGGAAATGTTGTTAGTAGCTTCGGAACTCGTTTTAAGTAAGGACTTAGAAACTCTGCTTTGGATGTAAGTTCGTAACTCATGGGAAGTCACGGAACTCAAGCTCCAACACTTCCTTTAAGGCTCTGATTGATTTGTCGTAACTAGTTCGAAAAACTTATGAACTGGAGTTCCTCAAGCAATTCTTCATGATTGGTTTAAAATGAGTATTGGAATTTGAGTTTCGTGACTTCCAATGAGTTACAGATTTACATACAAAATACAGTTCTTGAATTCCCTCTTAAAAAAATAGAAAATGAGTTCTGGGACAACTAACAACATTTCTTATATAAGTATATTCTTCACCGTCATAAGTGACACATGTAAAATATTTATAACTAAAAATATTAACAGTGTAGATATAGTTCATAGTTAAAATTGTAAAATAATATGACAAAATATTATACATTATAATCACACTATGTAAAACAGCTTACACTATAGCCGCCATTGTTAGTGCAATTTACAAAACAAAAAATATAAACATCGTAGAAAAAGAAACACACCGCACCATGTGAAATATAATATGATTTGCCTAACGTATTTTTATTTTTCATCCTTAAGTAATATGATGTGAAAAATGATAATTAACTATAACCTTGCAAGAATAATATAATAAAAATTCTCTACAAAAAATGAAAATTAATATTCTACATTGTGTTAAAATCAAAACTTATATTTACAAGCACATGAAATACATATATTATTACAATACTTTGTATACACAAAGTGAAATAAAAATATTGTGATGTAAATTAATCATAATATTTTTATTAAGATTATAAATTACCATAATAAAATATTTTTATAGGACCAACATTTGCACCATAACTACTTATTAAGGTTATTATGATTTAACAATATTATGATTTTTCACATATATGATTTTTTTATATTTTTACCATCTTTATTTATTTGTATTACACAATGAGAATTGACAATATTTGTAATGATATCTATATTTACACCTACAACAAACCAATCACATGGAAGTGAATGAAACTTAAATTTCCAAAACTGAACTGGAGTTTCAGAAAATGAGCATGACTTACACCAAACCAATAGGAGCCTAAACCAATCATGAAAAATTTGCTTAAGAAACTTTAGTTCATAAGTTTTATGGACTAATTGCGACAAACCAATCGGAGCCTAAATATAGGTAACCGGTAGATGGGTAACAACTAAACGTGCAATAGATTAAAAGAAAGCTTATTCCCTTTACCGTACTCTATGGAGTATGAAGAGTTAATAAATGAGTATTAACCTACACTTTTGGTCCCTGGAGGACACTACGGCCGCCATCATTCCTTTTGGAACATACTTCCAAAATTTCTTTACGATGATGCAGTGATCAGATTTTAAATGGTTACAACTGAAATTTACAAGAATTAATCAGGTTCCGCCATCTATACCAAAAGAGGTAACTTGCAAATTGTAGAATATATACACTTTCAGGAACTTGCAAGCGTCAACAATTCAAAGATATTATATACAATTACATATCATGAGACCTGTAACACGAGATGTTTGCGTCTAAGGATACAACAAATTGATGCCGTACAACTAACACAGAAACTACTAACGTCTAATGTACACTATCGGCCATGCCACGGCTGCATGGCTCAGCCACCGTTCGAACCCCTGCTGTCCAGTAAAGAATGACAAGATCATACCATGCATTGCTACTGTACATCTGAAACAGTTAATAACGAAGCTGTAAGCTGGTTGCTACCTGCCTTGGGTAGGAGGGGCTGCCACCGAATGATATGCTGTGAAAAAAAACTCCAATAGAAATCAGTCGAAATCCTTGCAGATGATCAGCTTTGTCGCAGAGGTATTACAATGGTCAGTTCGGGATTCCAGTTTCCTTCGACCTGCTTAAAAGTTTTGGGAACCAATTTCTGATTTTGATGGATACTCCAGTCCCTGAAGAGCAGGCATCCTCCTCATATCCTCCTCTGAGTAGAGTGGGAAGAACCAATACATTTTACTGATTCCAAACACCTGTACATAACGACAAGGACAACAGCCAGTTAGCCTTACTAGGATGGACAAGGCCAGGGTCGGAGGTCAATCCAAACTAACCTGTTCGAAATTCTTCCTCCTGCCAACATCATATCGCCATCTTGGAGTTGTACCTTTCTCATAACAAGCCTGAATCACATAGAAACAAGACGCAAATTGATATTAAGCTGAAAATATAAAAGCACACAATCAGCAAGAAGACTGACCTCAATCGTGGTAGTGTTACTGAACACTAAGGAAATATGCATGATCAAGAGCCCAAGAATGCTCAAACTGAATGCTGAGTTCAGGACTGTAGTACAAATTGATTCGTTACATGTCAATTTACAAAAAATGAGACAGGAAATGTTCCTTGACAAAATGAGATAGTTAGTAGCTCACTAAATGCAAGAAAGGTTGTGGTGAGAATTCCAGGAGTTTCAGGAAGCTCCACCTGCCCAAAGAAAGCTACAATGTTTGGAAAAAGAGATGCAGCAACCAGAGTCGTCTCAAGGTAAGTGTACAGCTGCAAAAAGATTAGCAACCTGAATGAATACACCAAATTTGCCAAATTCAGATACGTTGGGCCAATGTTCGACATATTAATTCCTTTGAAAACATTAATAGCAAAAAGTACTTATAGGCTTATTGTTTGTCTTAGAATCTATGTTTTTTCTTGAGTTTGGTTTAGTCAACCAAATATTCAAGGTGGTTCCTGGGATCTCTTTGAATGTGAGTGTGATTATATAGAATTCGACTCCCCTTTGTGACCATCAGACTATCAACCACTCTCCCCATTTGTAGGATGACATCAGGTGTAGGGAAACTACACTAATGTCAGATGCTTCTCTTCTTACTTTGGACAGTCCAGACGTAAAAAGAAAAAAACGGCCAGCCCACTTAAGCAATCTGGCCTATGTACCTTGTTTGAAGCAGTTGGTGAAGCATTTTTCTGTTAAGCGGCACCTGATACTTACAGGCCGCTTTACCCCACTTTATGTGGCCCACTTAATCACCCAAATAGGGATGCTTCACTAAAACAAGGTTTAGCCTGGTCGAACAAAATATACAAAATTATACTGATTTGTCAATATCATGGAACTAAACTTCGGTGACGTTGGGCGAAGTTTCATTGAAACTTCGAACTTCGAGCCTAGGCGAAGTCGAATCCTCAATACTTCCGCTTCGTCTAAACTTTGGGGTGAAGTTTCCCTGATTTCGTCGAAGTTGGTTTTTTTGTATGTATTTTTGTCTCAACTTCTCCGAAGTTGTCAAAGTTTCCTCGAAGTTGGCGAAGTTGGGGAGAAATTTAGACGACCCAGATCATTAATTCTAACTAGTGCACTAACGGTCATATAATACATAAGTGTTGCCTCCAACCCTCTTCACAACTTCTAATATCAACTCCTATGTTTGTTGCTGCCACTCTTTCCTAGAGAGGGTCTTGTAACTACTATTTGGTTGTATATTTGTATATAATACATATGTTGCCGGCGGGGTCATAGCTCAGGCGGTGCGGCTCGCAAGGCCTCTGCGAGAGGTCACAGGTTCGACTCCTGGCTGTGGCTCCGGAAGTGCTTTAAGCCCACGCGTCGGCCGGCCAACGATGCGACTGGAATGGGGCCCTGGTATGGGCAGCAGGGGTCCCCGAGAGTTTACACCTAATAACCTCACCTCGTGGGGGGTGGTTCTCTTTACGAAAAATACATATGTTCAACACTTGAACTGTATTAGTATGTGCATCGCAAGTTTGACCATTGCAGGCGCACGTCATATTATCAACCTACTTAGGGCTAAGGACTCATGAATCGTCTATTTTTGTTAAATTAGCAATTATAAGAGAGAGGTATAACATAATTTGAAGTTTTCAATCGAAGTTTCCTTCAAATTCACATCATTTTCTTCAAAAATCGGCATCGAAGTTTGTTGAAGTTTGCGTCTAAACCTCCTCGAAACTTCCTCGAAGTTTCCACAAACTTCCACTTCCACACCTAGCGAAGTTGACACAAAGTCGAACTCCTGCACCATGGTCAATATCCTGTATTTTTCAATATCCTCCTATGTCTTACAGGCTACTGAAGTACAAGAAATTGAGCATAGTATTCTGTTCTTTTTACACCTATAATGGACTTGTGTCAGTGTTGTACGTTTTACTATCACTTATTACCGTCTATAGACATATACTATAACTCTATAGCTAATTGATAATATTCTACACAATGTTTTAAAAGAGCACAGCACCTTGTAACTGCTTGAGCGGTAAGTAGGTGATATTTGAAAAAGCGGGTTTTAGTTTTCTATATATTTTTATGCAAAAATACACGTGTATATAAATATTATATCTTTTGGAACTTTTATACATATCTAAGCACTCCACACAACAATATGAACATCCAAAAAGTTTATAACAACTATAATCCAATGATTACGGCTATAATCTAGTAAACAATAGACTCGTCATAGATAAACATCCTGCATAGCTATAAAGCAATAAGTGTATATACATGATACAACAACAATTTTGCATCACAATTTTACATAGCTAAACAGCAAACAATATACTTAGAATAAATACCTACTAACTTCTTGTTACATATCATCAATTAGTGTACATTACAGCAGTACATTTAATCAAAGTATGCATTTTAAACTAGATAATATTTACATACAATTTACTTAGATACATTACAATAATACTCTATTATTACGGTTTACAAAGTATGTGTCTTAAATTAGAACTACGGCTTATTATAGAATATTCAATATATTGTAGTCAATATTACTTGGACCGTATGATTGTTTAGAGTCTCATACTTACATCAGTACTTTTAAAAAAGGGAAGCGGGAGAAAAGCGGAAAAAAACAGGTGAAGCGGCCAAAAAGTGGACGATTTTTGCAAATATTGTGGAAAGCGGTATGCGGTGTGCATTCTGTCAAAGTGTTGCATAGAGTATATGCAGAATGCGGGCGTATCCACGGGGCATAAGCGATTTTGGATATTTTTTAATAAACTGATTATATGAGCATAATTTTAAACTGTAAAATATTTCAGCGACATATATTAATATGTAAACATATTAATATACATGTATAATATGCTATATATATATATGTGCATATGTGGGTGTGTGTTCGTGTATAAGTAGTTCAATGAATAAATAAACAAAATAATTGATAACTAAGTACATACATATAGTCTGTATATGAAAAACGGATGCACATGTGATGCATATGGCCGTATATGCACTGCATATGTGGCCAAGACCGCATAATGGACTGCATAGACATATGCGGTTTGGAGATGTGGCCAAAATACATATATGGTCGCATACGCGGCCTCATGTGGGACATGAACACTGATTTTTGCATATCCAAAGGTGATTAGGACTTTTTTAAGCGTCTTAGGCATACTTGTCAAGGCGCTCGCCTAGGTGCGCCTAGGCGAGGACGCTTTGTTTATAATGCTACAGTGACCTAGTTTTGTGGGTCTGGTTGTATATTCACTTATTTTAATGTTTGATATGGCTACACCAATGTTCAAAATTAATAGTGTTGCCTATTTTATGTGCCAAATATCACTTTTAATTGGATCTAATACTCTTTTTTGGGTTTGACTGGATCTAATACTCTTTTTTTGTTTGACTGGATCTGATACTCTTAATACACATTTGATTTTTCTTAGGTTGCACCTTCAATTCAGATTGTACTAAGTAGCTATGCTATGAAGGATAGTGATTACATTGCTTAATACTTGTAGCTATGCATGACAATAAATATATATTTATTTTTTTATCACTCTCTTACATTCTTTACAATAATTCTTTTCGTGTTCTTGACATTATTGTCAATGATAATTTATTAGAAATGTAATTGGTTATTTTTTCATACAATAAAATATATATATATATGGGGAGATCGACTATGAATATGTAGATAACTACATATATAACTATACAATGTGTGTATATGAGTGGGGAAAAATCATGACACATGTATATATACATAAAATATATACATAAATTATTATTTTTAAATGCCGCCTAGGCGACGCCTAGTCGCGCCTAGGCACAAGGCGTTCAGCCCCAACGTCGTGTCACCTTGCCGCCTTAACAAGTATGGTCTTAGGTTCTTGGCCGCTTTGCACGCTTTTTATTTCACTAATTCACAAGACCCTATATTAGTTCAACTATGTACAACTACGAGCATTATGTTAGTATCTTGAAAGCACTAAGTTTCACAAAAGTACTATTAAGAGTATTGCAAATTTGTAATAAGAAGTTTGTTCATATTGCATGGTTATTAAGCAGTTATTCAATAATTTATGATGCAATGTTACTAAAATGTATATATCTTAACCGTTTCACTGCACAGTCCGCTTTTTGGAAAAGTGTCTTCCTAATTGGCCACATTTATATGAATTCCAAAATACTATGGGGCAGGTTGTATTCTAGTGTTTTAAAAAATGTGCGGAGAGGTTACCTTACAGAGTATATGCGGTATGCGGGAGCATATGCGGAAATATATGCGGCTTCGGGCTTTTTATTAATTGACTTATTAATATATAAAGTAATCACACGATTGTACATTTAATTTGTACAATCATATATTTGGTCCCTGATATTTGAGATGGATTCAAATATAAAGTTTCAATGAAAAATAAAGCACCATTTAGAATGCATCCTAGAATCATTTAATTCTAATGAAGCATGCTCCAAATGGTTTAACACGAGATAACGATGAAAACTAACGAAATCATACAAAAACATGCACACATGTCCTAGAGGTCCAAAACAACAACATATTTAAGCATGTGACTCATGTACATAACATACAACAAATTAGTACATCAAGAGAATGTTATCAATAAAAATATAGTTTGAGCCATGATAACAAATGTCTATCTAAAAATCGATGACTAATCGGCCTTATAAGCGGCTAAGTATAGCGGGCCGGGCCGCCTATGCGGCCTTTTTTAAAAAACACTGTTGTATTCAGAAAATGAGACATCTTCTCATGCTCGATGCATGTTGGCCCACTGCACCTATTTAACTAAAACCATGTGATGCATAGTACACCATAATAGTCAAATGAAACAAGCATTCAAGTGTTTATTTATCATATACAAGATATCTTCTAATGTAAGTACTAAGATGATAAGCGAGACACAATAGATATAAGTGAAAAAGAATATGCTGAAGCTTTTTGTATCTAGATTCGCATATGATATACCATATACAAGATGTCTTATGTAATGTAACTAGGGATTTGATTATGAAATGATCCAAGATCTATAGATGTAAGACAAAGCATATAACTCACACTTTCTATCAATCTAAAACTGTCAATGGTGGTGCCAAGTTGGATGCAATTGGTATAACATGTGATATGTTTTGTTATTACGACGATGATTTTCAAGATGATGTTTGCCACAGGATCACAAAACAAATGCAACATGAATGGTATGGGATTGGAAGATCCCACTTTAATTATTTTTTTTAAGTTCAATAAACAGTTATACTGCTAGCCATTTATATGTAAGTGATGTTGGGCAGTCAAAAAAAGTGCACCAAGATGGAAGCCTCAGATGGTAATGACACGTGCAACAAAAATCAACAAATGGATCAATCCAAATTAGTTATATAGGATTAAGCATAGTTAAAAAGGAGAATGAGGCGCGCCTAAAGAAGAGATTTATACCTTTTAGAAGAAGAAAAAATATGGATTTATACCTTTTAGAAGAAGAAAATTGATTACAATAATCACACTTAGCGAAAGTCCAATTAACAAATACAAATATCTAAAATTGTATAGTTGGCTAAATATAATGTATGTAGGTAAATATCATCCATTGTTTACGCTATGACATTAATTGAGTTCACTGGGAGCTTCAAGAGAGGTAGCTAGCAACTGTACAATGTTGACAATAGCAAAAGCAACACAAGTTATAGTAGTAGAGTCGGTCCAAAATGGTCAAGAGGTCAAGGAAGCAGTGAAAGAATAACAACGTAGAGGATGTGATTGAGGAAAAATGGATAAATATAATAAGGTTTGGCGCGGCGTATCCCAGACAATTGTAACAGACAAGATGAAGGAATTGAGACCTCCATTGATACTTATTCGATGTCAGTACGAGAGGGGAAACAGTAGTTAACTATTGGGAACCAGCAAAAAACAATTGAGATGCATCAATGTAAGAGATCATGGGCTCAAATCTTGAAAAAGTTAGCAACCATTACTTTATGTGTATTTGTGGGATTCAAAGAGAAAAACTCCGCTCCCTCCGCAACCTGTGGCGAAGGCCAAACGCTTAGGGGGAATCATATCTAGACATGTTTGTCTAGTGGTCAAACTTAGGTCCCTTCATTCGAAAATACTTGAATTCACCAACTGCGCTATCGTGTGTGTATTTTTTTGGGAGGTGGGGGTTTGAGAGTCCTAGCATAAGTAGGCTATATTGGAGTGTCCATGAAAGTCAAGTGACAGAAGTCAAAATGCAAAAACACTTGCAGCATATTCTGAAGTGATTTGTGTCTATCAGAACCAATATTGCAGAGAAAAATAATGGGTCAAACAGAAGGATGGGATGACAGCTTCATTTAACTTTGCTAGTGTAAAGAGACACTGCATTTAGATTACTGAAGAAATTCTAGAGCTTGTTATGGATGAGTTGACAAAGCATGTTCAAGATAATATCCCTTGGTACATGTTAGTATGTTACTTGTTGATGATATTGTGTTGATTGATGAAAGAAAAGAAACATTGAATGATAAAGTTGAACTATGGAGAAATGCATTGGAATCTAACTGATTTATGATCAGTAGAAGCAAAACTAAATATATGCATTACAACTTTAGCCAATCTAGAATTGTGAATGGTGGAGTCAAGTTTAATGGAATGGATGTACCAGTATGTCATCATTTCGTTACTTGGATTCTATTATTGAAGAGGGTGAGGTCCATGATGATGTTTGTCACAAGATTACAGCAGGATGGTTGAAGTGGAGGAGTGCAACTAGAGTAGTATGTGACCAGAAGATCTCACTCTGATTAAAAAACAAGTTTTATAGAACAGCTATACAGCCAGCCATGCTATATGGGAGTGAATATTGGGTAGTGAAGAAACAAGGTCTCAGCAAGATGAATGTGGCGGAAATGTGTATGCTGAGATGGATGTGTGGAAAGACAAGAAAAGATCGTTTGAGGAACGACTATATCAGGAACAAAGTGGAGGTGGTGAGCATCGAGGACAAGTTGTGTGAAGGCCATCTAAGATGGTATGGACACTGCAGGACCGACCAAATAATGCACCTATTCGAATCAAGGTTATTGAGTCAAGCACAATGAAAAGAAGCAGAGGCATACCTAAATTATCTTGGGAAGAACTTATAAAGCGAGATTTTGAATCTTTGCATCTTGACCAGAGTATGGCCCATAACAGCTGATTGGATAAGAAGGATCCATGTAGCCGACCCCAACATGGTTGGGATTGAGGCTTAGATGATGATGGTGATGAAGAAGAAGAAATTTTAGCGATATAGAACCTAAGGACACCCACCCACTCTTGCTCTTAGATTTTTGAAATCAAAACGCATCACAAGCATCCTATGGACACATAACGTCTCCCACCCTCAACTATATAAAATGACCTGAAAGAATTAATTTGCCCATACAATTAACACTGGGATCAACGCCAATTTCAGTTGAGGGTGTCAAAGCTCTCTTCCATGGATACATCACCCAACCTCCCTCTAATCCGATAGTAATATCCTTTTGACAAAATATGTGTTGGAGCAAGACAAAGAAGACAGAATGATCTGAGGATGATCTCGTTGTGCTAGAGGAAGTACAACAAAAGATGACTCTAGAAAAGATTATTTCCTTCCCTCTCTCTTCTGGTTTTCTATCACATGAAGCAAATCCAATGCGTGGAGGACCTAATCAGAATTGCCTAATCCAAGTGACTTATTACTGATGTGTATCACAAAAGTGGATGCATCATACAGAGGCCCTCAAATCCAAAAAACCATATAAACAGAATGTTATTTATCTCATATATGATTATATTGCAGTAAAATCAAGTAACTTGAATACTAATTAGCATTTATCTTCCTCATCATTACCTAGTCATTTCTATCTTCCTAGATTTTTAATTTTGTTAAATGTGATAATTTACACTTGTCAAAAGTATATTCGAGATTCAACTGTTCAACCACAAACGATATTTGGATTTGAAACCTCATCTAAAATCAGTTGGCCCATGTGCTTGTGATAGTACAATACAATATATGCACATCACTGAAGTTTAGAAAGAAAAGACGAGAAAGAGACTCTCATTTTGTAGTGGTGAATTAGTTGATAATTGATACATAGGATTTTTTGGTCATCCCAAGAGGATGAAATGTGATATTTAAAGATATGAGGTAGAAAGAGACAGTTAGGCAATGGCTCTTGGCAGCATAATTAGCATTCAACAATCTCCCTCTCAAAAGTAAAATGACCTCACCTTACCTTAATTAAAAACCTATTAGTTACATCATTGTTTTGAGTGCATATGCTATAATTAACAATAATAAAATTAGATAGCTATTTTTTCTCTAGGACATTGGTTATAGTAGGAAAGTTAGGACATTAGATGTGGACATTACGTGGTGCATCTCTTACCTATGATATTAGCTGGAGTTTAATTGAAGCTTAAAGGGAGGTAGCAATTGCAGTTGCAGTAGCAAGAGCAACAGCAGGAGCAACCGCATGAGTAGTCAGGCTTGGGAACAAGAGAGTATTATGCTAGAAAAGTATTATGCACTTCGTATATGGGAACAAGAGAGTATTATGCTAGAAAAGTATTATGCACTTCCTATATGGGAACAAGAGAGTGAAATAGACCAAACAGAAAGTATACAGCTCTAATAGCCATTTCATGTCTGTTCAATCTCGCGGGCCATCCGCTACACACTCAAAATGACTTTTAAGACATACTATGTGTTAGTTCTCTGAAGATTAATCTGGAGGAATAAACAAATAGAAGACTTTGGAGTTACAAGGGCACAGCTCAGTGGTTCAGCCTTACATCTGAGGATCTAGGAAATTTTAGTTCAAATTTCTGTTGCGGCTCTTCCATTCGAGTCCAGATTGTGTATTATGGCTATGTGCACCGCGGCCGTGAGACGACAAAAGAAATGAAGATTTCTAAACGCCTTTTCAGCAAACAGTGATCTACTATTTTAGATGATCCAATAATTGTTGTTGAATGCAAACAACATAACTTGACAGTAAGAGGGTCTTATCACGTCTGAGTCTAGCTAGTCCAGGAGATATACGCTATAGAAAACTATTAACCGTTAAAGAACTAACACATAGTATGTCTCAAAAGTCCTTCTAAGTGTATAGCACATGGCCCATGAGATCGAATAGTCATGAAACGCCTATTAGAGCTGTATTATTTTCTGTTTGATCTACTAAGTTCACTCTCTTGTTCCCATATATAAGGTGCATCATAATTTTCTAACAGATGGCTCGTGAAGACCAAAGAAATATCAAATGGTTGATACAGCTAGGCTCAAACGTACATGGGGGATGTGCAAGAATAAACAAATAGAAGACTATTAGAGTTACAAGGGCACAGTTCAGTGATTCAGCTTTACATCTTAGGATCTAAGAAACTTTAGTTCAAATCTCTGTTGTAGTGCTTCTATTCTGTTCCAGATTGCGTGTTTTGGCTATGTGCACGGTGAGACAATAATAGAAGTGAAGATTTCTAAAGAAATCACGACTTTTCAGCAAACAGCGATCAGCTATTTTAAATGACCCAACAATTGTCATTGAATGTAGACAACATAACTTACAGTAAGAGGATCCTATCACGTCTGAGACTAGCTAGTTCAGGAATTATATGCTATAGAAAACCCATGCCACCCAGGCCCCAGATATACGGGGTGCCAATAGAAAATCATGAAAGCACATTTGAAATCAAAAATGGTGTTAATCATCTTTCAGATACAAAAATTTGGCAACAAAATATTCAGGGCTTCTAAGATGGGAAGAATAAAAACATTTAAAAAGCGACATGTATATGCAAGAAGGTGTCTCACCAGGAAAAGAAGAAAAGACTTGTAATTCATTGCCCCGATGCAGTTGACAACCCACAAGCAATGATGATCCATTTTAAGTATGCATTTGCCACCTGATTGGAGGAATATACAGTTACGCAAAAAGTTTTTTTTTAAAGAACCAAGGGTCTGCAGACAAACAATCATAAGACAACTTACAAACTGAACAATGACGAGAACGAGGGGGCTGCAGATTGTTGCATTTCCAGCAGAATCTTATCTTTGAAGTGGACTTCTCTGTGTGTGCAGAAGGCTGGTGTGAAATGGAAACAGGGCCGCCAATTTCTACACTAGCTGAAGAAACAGCATCCCCCTTCTCTTCATCAAATGCAGGCATCCAATTTGGTGGAACACTTCCAGGATCAGTCAAGATGACAGAGAGATAGCTCCAAAGAAGCATAACCAACTGAAGAAATGAAATATGTTTAGGTTCAGTTGTCTACAAATAAGTGGATATTTTGAGAACCTAGGTAACACTGATCATATAACGTAGCAAGTTCGCCCTACTGGGAAGAATTTATGGAATAGCTTATTTAGAATCAGATTTCCTCTTGCATCACTAATATTTCCACAGAAAATGATTTGTTGACACGGTTAATAGATTCTAGAATGACTAGCATGGAGATGGAAACAAACAAGATTTACATTACTGGGATTCAAGAGTCGGTAGCCAGAAATAGACAACAAACAGAACTAACAAGAAGAAAACGAATTTGATACGAGGACACAACACGAATCTTGAGGAAGCGTGAGCATCAAACACAAACAATTGCAGCAACAAATTACTACCAATGGCTGTTCGACTGCATCGCGGGATCCTACTCGTTTTACATACCGGACCAGTGCGGAAAACACTAACTTATGTTTTTTGCCGAATATTCTTTCACCCTACAGCCAACATCGAGGCCAAGTAGAAAAAAATGACTCTTTTTGCCGTCAGAAGGAACAGAAGAAAAGACAGAAGCTTGTACTTGGATGTGCAACACCAACACCCATAAGCTTTTTGCGATCGTGTAGGAGCAAGATTATTTAAAAGGGCTACATACATGATTGCTGATTAAAAGGAAACTGACAAACAATAAATATCAAGAGGGGGACGATATATACAGAAATCTGGTTAAGCACCCTGCGCTGCCTAGAAGAAGAAGAAAAGAAAAAAGAAAAAAAGCAAAGCTAGGTGAGGCGTTAGCAGGAGCGAGGGCGGCGGAGGTAAGGGTTACGGCCAGCAGAATTACCAGCACATGGAAAACCAGCACCAGTAGGGCCGCACCTATGCCCGTTCCCTCGAGTCCTGCGGCGGAGGCAGCGAGCAAGGCGGGTCCATATCCGTTGACGACGACAGCGTAGTACGAGATTGCAACAATGGCGAGAACCAGCAGGATGGCCATGGCGGAAGATGGGGCTGAGAGCCGCTTGGCGCGTTCGGGGACATACCTCGAGCTTGCTTGCGGAGGGAGATAGCAGCCACTACCCCCGGTGGAATTTGTGGCTTCTCTCGGACTTGCGTAGGAGGTGACGTCTAGCTACCGGAGGAGGACGGACGACCTACTAAGTAGAGGGGCCCTTCTAGATGCGAACCCGCCGAGCCGTCGGGAGACCGTCTAGAAGTGGAAGACCAGCGTGGTGCCGCCTGGCCACACTGCTCACCACTTCTTCGGCTGACTTGTACATTACTACAGTGATATATTACTTTTGTATTATTCCCAATAAATCCTGCACTTTACTAAGAACTTCGTAATGCGAATCTGCGATATGGAAGGTCGGTAATCTTGTAGGGTTTGATATGCGGAAAAAAATGGATGGTGATGGTGATTGGAAAGGGATGGTAATGGTGATGGGAAATTTTTAAAATATGTTATTTGGTAGTATGTGGATGGTGATAATGATAAAAATAGTGTATAATTTAAAAAATATTATTTGTTATATGATTATATGGACGTGGTGGAGAAAATTCTTTATAAAAACACCCCATACAAGTTAGAATGACATTTATTAAACTTTTTTTTACATATTTGTCTAAATAAATAGTTGTCTTGAAAAAAACTTCTTTCACCGTGATTCACTAGTTTTTTTATGGGAACAAAAACTGACCATAATTTACCACGGGTTCATTATGGATTCACCATGATTTCCTGTCACCATGACAAACAAACAATATTTTTGTCACTATCATTCTCTTCCTTATGATTCACCACGTAACAAACACAGCCTTTAGAGATTTTTGCATAAGGACATTCTGGAGTTTATATATGAATCATGGTCTATTTTGTTATGGAACTAATCATCTATTTTATAATTGAATG
The DNA here is from genome assembly GCA_963693085.1 of Alisma plantago-aquatica. Classification (NCBI taxonomy): domain Eukaryota; kingdom Viridiplantae; phylum Streptophyta; class Magnoliopsida; order Alismatales; family Alismataceae; genus Alisma; species Alisma plantago-aquatica. The sequence continues at coordinate 669,407,838 of OY856410.1, forward strand.
AGTGAAGCATAGTTTTGAAATCCCAACTTGGCAGGTTGAACTGGTTAGACCTTCACTTAGCAAGTTTTGCGGGGCGGGTAAGGCTAAAACCCGTTTTTGGCCAAGATCTGGAGTTGACCGGTGACCCGGCCAGTTCAACTGTCGCCGTAGTGACCCGACCCTCAAATCAAAGACCGGAGTGGATTTTGTTGGTTTTATTTTTTCTTCCTTAAATGACCATTTGACTAATTTTAATGTCCTTTCATGCAACTTCAACTATTCCATATATTGATATATTCACTTAATTGTATTTTGTCACTTATTTTAAGTATTGCAAGACCATTGGTTGGTTTCTTTATGAATATATACTTGGTTTTCTATGTTGATGTTTCATAATTCATCATCTCATGACTTCATAGAGTAGATTATGTACCTATACATACACACTTATATAGTATATATGTATGGACATACATTTTATTGTAATATACATGCATATACATGTACGTATATAATAATATTATGTATATGGTGTCATGTTGACGTCACCGGGTCCACCAGGTCGACCCGACAATTAAACCAGAAACATGTGGCCCAGGAGTTTTGTCGGGTCGATCTCGAGGTCGGGTTTGAAACCTTGGTTATAAGAAAGACTTTTTTTTACAAATTAAGTCATGAGATACTTTTATTCATCCTACCTTTATATAGGTCAAATCATTAAAAAAGATACAACATTGCTCCATCATCAATCTCACCGCTTAACAAAACGATCAAATCAACAAAAAGGTGAAAGAAAAAAAAACGGAATGGAGACTCTCAACCGAGATTCATCTATACGAAAAATTTGTCACTACGTGTCTGTCCAAGTAGTAGCCATGTATGGCGTACCCCTTCTGTCAAGAATCATCATATATCTTGTATGCATCACTAAACGAGCTTGTTAGTAGTGATCATGATGTCCTCCAAACCGACTTTATCACAACCAATGGATCTAGCAAGTGCATTCACCACGACTTTGTGAACACAATTACCAAAACTAGAAAATTCCCCTATAGCCCTTCTGATCTCTTGTACATAAGAAATTAGATGTCATATGTATTTCTTACTACCCTATATATCATCTGAAAACTACAACAATCATCCATTTCAATGGAGGGGATGATCAAGTTCTTTTCCTTCACAAACTTCAACGCAATTACCAACGATTGTATCACTGCATCCACATGGATATCCTCCCGCCACCCAAAATATGTGTGCCATGATCACATATCCCCTTTTGTCCCTTATATCTCCCATGACCCATATTCTCTTGACCCCATCATCATAATAGGAAACACCCGAAGCCACATTCAGCTTCAGATTGCATGATTCTGGCAGACTCCATCGCAACAATAGAATCTGCCTCAGCTTGGTTAGTAGTTCTCGAATCACTTGTACATTTATCTTTGATAGAAGCTTGGATCTTCAATACCTTGGATATATTCTTCTTCCCTATCTTCCCATTTATGACCTCACAATTTCCTTCAACATCCCAGTGCACCTATCCTTTGTCTTGTTAAAATTTGCCTTACATCTATGTTTCCAAATCACCCAACATATTAGTGAAAGCACACATTTGAAAATCCATTCTTTCATGCCTCGATCCTCTTGAGCGTGAGTTATGAAGAATACAACATGGAGTTGCGCCCCTTTCCTCCTTCAACCATCAATTAAAAATTCAAACTTGCCCCCACATGAATCCAGCTATATCACTATTAAGGAAGATATGGGGAATCATCTCCTCCTGATATGCAATACATCATAGGCAAGTCAATGGCACCTAGATCATACGTCTTCATATTTTGTCATCCGTTGGCAATGCTACTCTATACATCTTCCACATAACCGCTTGCGCCCATGGCAGGGAGTCATTATCCCAGGTGAATGTTCTTGGTGACCTAGAATTCAAAGAATTTGTAATCACCTATTTTTCCATTTTTAGCTAGAAGTTGTCTTGGATTGTAGGTGTTCACATTAGTTATTCATATTCGTTCGTGATCAATTGATGTGAATGAGCTATAATCTTGATCCCTTCCCACATGAGTGGCTATTAAATCAACTCTCAATCTCATCCTTCTACTCCCCTTCCATAGATCTTTAACCCAAAAATATATATTTGGACCTATGGATGACCATGCATAATCGTGAAGATTGGCTTCACACCAACAGTCATGCCATAAAGATATGGCACCAAGGCCCACTTTCTATATGCAGTTCAATAACACTGATGGGAACAATTTCTGTAGGCTTTTCCAAAAGGTGATGCAAAAGGAGCTATGTTTGAGGAAGCACAAATAACCGCCATCTAGGTGTATATATATGCCCTCATTTTTTATTTTGCAAAAAGCGGCCCACAATGACATTCCTTGAAGAACTTTGTACTCATCTTATACATGAAGGCCTTAGACATAAGATGCAAAGACATGATCCCCAAACCTCCTTCTCAACATGGCTGACTTACCAATTACCATGCCACACAAGCTCTTCTATTCTTAAACTCACCTAACCTCTACAAGAACAATGAAAACATGCCATCACATCTACATGGACATCTCTAGCAGCCATTGTATATAACAAAAAGAGACAAGAATGTGTCGGTGATCAACAATCTTTTGCCAGTGATGGAGAGATAGTTTGTGTAACGAACTGAAATATGGCTATATTACCTTTTTTATCGTTTTCCAAGCTTTTTCTTTCTTTTCTATCCTCTTTGGCCTTTATGTTGAATTTGTGGAAATAATTATGGTTTGGTGAACATTTGTTCATTATTTGTGCCAACAAATGGGTTTATGCCCACATAATTCAGTGAATGTTGTAATCAGGGTCTAATATGCAATTTGACCACATATGTGACATTTTGATAAAATAATTCATACTAGAACTTTCTATAGCCTTTTGGAATATGAAAGAGAAAAAGAAATATAATGGAAAGGGCTAAAGTCAAGAAAATAAGGCATTAAATGCTTTAATGTGACAAATAGTGATAATATGAGTAATTTGTCAATCATTATAGGGGAACTCAAAAGATAATTCTAAGCCCAAATTCATTATCCTTGAGTTAAAGGGTACTTGAATGATAAGTTTCACAATTTTGAAAAATTAATAATTGTCTTTGCATTAATTAGAATTGAAAAATATTAGTTTTCCTCCAAATTATTAAATAAATTATTAAACAACTTGAAGTGGAAACAAACCTCAAATTTGTAATCTACATGTCAAAATTAATCTATGTTTGAATTTTCATCGAATTTGGACAATTTTAAATATTTTATTTTATCCTGGAGAGAGAAAATAATTTAAAGACCAAAAATATTAAATAATATGTTGAAAAAAATTAATTAATGTCAAAACTGTGTTCCTCACATTTAGTATTGTTTATAGGCAAAGTTTCATATTTTTAGAAAGTTTCTAGATGCATCTAATTCATTAAAAGGATAAAACAAGTGATAAGATTTAAATGTATTAAATAAAATAATGCCAAATTCTTATTCTACATGCTAAAATAGGCCTTTGGTTCAATTTTCACTCAATTTGGAAAATATTTGATGAAAATGTGAATTTAGGAGAGAGAAAGTGTGTAGAACCTTCAAATTAGAACCTTCTTTTTCAAGTCATATATTTCTTTTAATTAAGCTCAATCGAGTTACATAACGAAACCTCTGGCAGGTGCCAGGGAGGTTTGAGGGTAAAATCTACTGGCGAGGCATTTAACATAACATGTCTGGCTATAGCATCAGCAACTAGTGTGAACTTCCTAGGTAAGAACTCTAAAGCAAAGGAAGATAGTTGGTCCTTAGACCATTGCCTGAAGATGGGCTTCAGACTGGGTGGCGCCTCCTCCATGTTCTTGAAGAAGGTGATGTCATTTTTTGAATCAGAGAGGATGAGAGGCCTCAAGAGAGCCTTCAATCGACAAGTGTTTACATCATGCGAGATGGCTTTGATTTCCGCCTCAACAGCACTGGAGGCGTAACCTGGGGCTCCAACTCCTCGCACAAGGTCCCCAGTAGTGGTTGTGATGTAAAATCCAGAAGCACATTGATGAGAGTGATTGTTGAATGAGGCATCAACGCAGACCATGAAGTCCCTATCATCAAGTTTAATCGATGGCTCAGTGTCAGGGACATGCTTAAAGATATGACTCGGGAGGCCAACAATAGAACATGCATGCTCTTTGATGAATTTAATCTGCACTTGCGGTGGAGCAGCTCTGAGAGAGTGGACGTACTCGTTCCTCACCCTCCATAGATGCCAGATTGCGACAGTGTATAGAGGGCTCAAAGTGGCAGACGTGATGATGTGCGAGCACCATGCGTCGACGTCCAGGTTGAAAAAACTACAGTGTACATCTAGGCCCTTCCAGACAGCTCTTCTATAGGGACAGTCTCAAAGACAGTGGAGAAGAGTTTCATCCTTAGCGTTACACTGGAGGCAGAATTTTGGCATGTCCATGTGTCTCTTGGCTTTCTCCACGTTCGTAAGCAGCGCTTTGTGCAGTAATAACCAGAGGAACATTTTGATACGGTTGGGGAGCTTGGTCTTCCAAATAGTCGACCAAGCGCCATTGCAGCTGAACTTTTTCTGGCGCCTGATCCAGGTGTACACTGAAGCAGATGTGAACTTGCCTAGAGAGTCTTCGTTCCAAGCCCAGCCATCAGGCCCGACGGTCGGTGCAGGAGGAGGTATGCTCTTGATATGGGCCCACGCGTTCATGGGGAGGAAATTCCTGATGAAATCACAGTCCCATGAGTCATCCAAAGAAACCATAGATTCTACCCTGAGGTCATTAAGGCTCTCAGGAATGATCAAATCCGGGTGAGAGACCACAAGGCTCTTGTTACTGAACCAGGCATCATACCACACGTTGATGTCAGCTCCATTATTCACAATTCTATGGCAGTTAGCCTTCACATCGTTGATAGAAGTACGTATGAAGGACCATGCTTGTGAGCAAGACCCACTCTTGATGGTTCCTCTGGGGTAGTATTTATTCCTCATGACCTGAACCCACGACTTCTCAGGGCATGTTAGGAATATCCAGGTTTTCTTCATCATGAAGGAAGTATTTTGGTCAACTGCATCCCTAATGCCAAGACCTCCATTCTTCTTGCAAGAAGTAACTTTCTTCCAAGAGACTAGAGACATTTTACACTGTTCTTCGGACCCTTGCCAGATAAAATGCCTTATGTGTTGGTTGATGTCTTCGCACACGCTATGGGGGAGGTGTACCGATTGCATGATGTATGCGGGGATTGATTGTAAGGATGATTTAGTAAGGGAGACTCGACCTGCAAATGAGAGGTGCCGCTGAGTCCACCCATTCATTTTGGTTCTTATGGAGTCCACGATGGAGGCATGCGTAGTCATGTTAACCCGCTTGTGGAGAATGGGCACCCCTAAGTACTTGCCCAGATCTTCCGTGGGAGGGATATTCAGACGTCGACTAATGTGATTCCGGATCACCGTCGGAGTGTTAGGAGAGAAGAAGCACTTCGACTTGCTTGTAGAGACTTCTTGCTCGGAGGCTTCGGTGAAATCTCAAAGGATACGGTTTATGCATTTTGCTTGTCCGACAGAAGCTTCAGCGAGCAAGATGATGTCATCAGCGAACAAGGCGTGTGAGATGGGAAGCCCGTTCTTGTTCATAACCAGTGGTTTCCAATCCCCACATCCCACAATAGCCGCTATGGCTTGATGTAAGCGCTCCATACATAGAACGAATATGTAAGGGCTTAGGGGGTCCCCCTGCCTAACACCTTTGAGGGTCTTAATGGCAGGGAGGGGGTGCCATTCCATAGAATAGAGGTGTGTCCCGAAGTGATGATGTTCATGATCAGCTTGGTTAAGTGGTTGGGAAGACCCACCTTATTGAGCGTGTCCTCAATGAAGTGCCAACTCATTTTGTCAAAGGCCTTAGACAGGTCAAGCTTTACCGTCATCCAGTGCTTCTTTCCCTTCTGAATACGCATGGAGTGAATGGATTCTTGAACGAGAAGGATGTTGTCTGTAATCCTTCTCCCTGGGATGAAACTAGACTGTGTTTGAGCAATCCAACCATTCAGAAGAGGTTTGATCCTTTCCACAATCACTTTGGAGATCAATTTCAAGTAGGAATTTGTGAGGGAGATGGGTCTCAAGTCGCTGCAGGACTCGACACTATTGGATTTAGGGATGAGCACCATATGTGAGTTGGCTAGTTCAAGTTGAACAGACGCTGTGGAGAAAGCTTGGCGTACAGTAGAAACCACAGAGGGGCCAACTAGCTTCTAGTTGTTTTGGAGGAGGTTTCTATGTACGCCATCTGGGCCAACTGCCTTCAAAGGGTTCATCTTGAAAAGGACCGCTTTGATCTCCGCTTCAGAAGGAATTGTCACTAGTTTAGAGAGATTAGGACTGGAGATGCCTGGGAAGGTGCCCACAAACATGGTGCAATGGTGAGTGACATGCGGAGGTGAGGCCAATAAGTTATTGAAGTGCGACCAAACAAGGGACTTGAGTTCTTCTTCATCGGTAATCCATCCTCCGTTTGGGTGTTTGAGTTTACTAATCAAATTGTGTTGACGTCATGCCTTGACATAGGAGTTAAAGAATTTCATGTTGCTGTCTCCCAGCTGTAACTAGTCAATGTGGGATTTTTGCCTCCAGTCTGCCTCCTCCCTCATGAGGATGTTTTGAAGCTTCTCCTGAAAGTCAATGCATCTGAGTTCGTTAGAGATAGGAGGAGATGAGGGGAGAGATACCTGCAGGCTATCAAGCTGATTGAGAATGTGATTCTTTTGTTGATGTTGTGAGTGCATCATGTTGTTCTCCCATTTTAAGATTGCCAGGGAGAACTTGTTAAGAGCCTCCAAGAAAGGAAGTGATGGGTCCCAGAAGGCAGTGACTTGGTTGGGGAAGTCAGATTGGAGTTGCCAACTTGATCTCGTCTTGAAGATGCCTTTGCGACGGGTATTTCCAGGCCGATGAGAAACCAAAAGAGCATTATGGTCAGAGATAAAGCGAGGAAGGACTGAAACAGTGGTAGAGGGGTTAGCGTCTAGCCAGGCTTCGTTAGCTAGAAGCCTATCCAAACGCTCAAACAACTTGCCTCTATGGAAAGTGAACCACTGCCCAACAGAGGGAATTTCAGTGAGGCCCGAGGATAAGAGTGCCTCGTTGCAGGCAGAACTGGACGAATGATCAAAGTAATGACTTCCAACCTTCTCCATAACAGAGAGCATGGAGTTGAAGTTCCCAATGACTGACCAGTCACTAGAAGCCTCATTTGCTATGCTTGAAAGGTGCTTCCATAGCAGCTTGTGTGTGGTCGGGTTTGGGCTTCCATAGAAAAAAGTGACCAGAGAGTCGTTATCCCGACAATGGATAAATTGCCTGTGATTTAATAAAATCTCCATAGATGTGGTATTCTGATCCCAGAGGATCCAAATTCCACCTGAATAGCTGATGGCCTCCACTCTGTGAGAAGAAGAGAACCCCATAGATCTGATGATTTTATCAGCCCTTTCGCCGATGCACCTTGGTTCCGCAATGGCTATAAGATTTAATTAAAATCTCCTCTTGAGGTAATGTACAAACTACATCTTCTTGTCAGAGCGAATGCCCTGGATATTCCAGAAGATGTAATTCATTAATAAAGGTGATTAAGCTGTGTTATGTTGTCCAGCGACTGGACCAGGGTCGTCTTCATCAATGGAGTGAATAACGTTACCCGAATCATCAGTTACAAATTTGGGAACAGAAGAGATGAAGAGACGACGAGCCTCAGTCACTGTTAGGCCTTTTTCTCGCGTCCGGAAACGATCACGGGACAAAGGAAGGAATTAAGCTTTAAATTTATAACCTGAAACCTTCTAGGCCCCCGCAACTTTATTACGGGGTCGAAGTAGATATACGGGGTCGAACACATGGATGTGGTGACGTTTAGGACGCTACATATCTCGTTCTTTAGTCAGATAAGCCAAGATGATAGTTGATAAAATTAATTGCTAGAACTAGTCTAGCGGGTTGTCACGATATAAAACAAAACAAAGAAAATAAACCAAAACAAAATAGAGCTCGTGATTCTACTAATCAGAGAAAGAGAGTTCCCGGCTATGTAACCACAAACGGGGCAGTCTATGCACTCGTTCTTGGGCGTAGAAAACCCTTGAACACCCAAGCAAGCATCTAGTATGCACAGTGGCATATGTCATGTGGGGTCGTCCCACTCGCTCTCGCGATGCGTGACTAAAACCATCAACAATATGTCAATGACCCTCTCTCGAGGAATGACATATCAACACCTCGGAATATACTAAGTTCCCTCTTGGATCTTAGGATATTCTGGGGTGTTAGGAACAGAATACCCTGGGATCGTCCTCCTCTCGGGTTCAGATCCATACTATCATCTCTTAGCTATTCCTACAACAGATCTCTCGATACAGGCAGAAACTGCAGTCCAAACGAGTAAGAGATCAACCAAACTAGCAATCATAACTTAGAAAGAGAAAATAGAACATGCAACATACTAGATCTGATATGAATCTACTTGCTTAAGGTAAACGTACATATACATGCCCAGATCGGGCTACATAGCCAAGAAGGAGCTAACTAGCCATAGACAAGTATAGTTGGCACCGAACAAAGATGGATAAACATCGTTTGTACAAGAAACAGAGGAATGTAGTAGAATGAAAGAGAAGAGGGAAGAGATATAGCCAGTAGAGGAGAGGTGGCTCTCGCTCCTCGACCTCTGTGCAGGCTGGATCTCGCCCCTTGGGTCTTCTCTTCGTCCCTCTAGACTCCTCGGCTCTCTCTCTCTAGATGGTATCGGGCAATCGTATTGGGAAGACCGTATCGGGCAACCGTATCGGGCAGTAGACTTTTGGGGAACTCGACACACTAGCTCCTTGGTCTAGGCACTAGCTCTTGTCAGGTCCTCCCTCCGGCTCCTCCTTTCTTTGTAGGTTGCCAGCTGCTATTTATAGGCAGCGAGTTGATGGGAGTTGTAGCTTTTATTGGTCCACGTGTCCTTCATTTGTGGCTTCGATCTTGAGGCATCAGGTGGGCTAATATGTGTGGGCTCCGATCTCCAAACCATGGATTAATCCCGATTTAAACACATGCGGAAGCATTCGGTAAACAGCGGAAGACGAAAATCACGGGAAAATAAAACTTTTCGAGATTAGAGCTTGAAACCACAAACCTTTTCCATAGAAAAAGGATTTAACTGTTTACAACTCAGACCAATTACTTCTTGAGTAATTACATGCAACATGCTTACAAAATTTTCTCAAGAATGAACCACAAAACATTTCAGGACCTGAGAGTACAGAGGACATCTAGGACTTTACTCTAACTACACCATGAAGCAGACTAGATCTCCACCTGAGATAGTTACTGCTCCTGATGCTGCTGCTGCTGGGATTGTTCACCTGAGTTCTTATTCCTCCGTCTTCGACGACCACCTAAAAAGTAGAAGTCTACGGGGTGAGACAATTATACACAATTGCCCCAGCGAGAGTTATAACTCTCCATTAGGCTTTATAAGCAAGGCAGGAATAACTAAAGCATTAAGAGCCTTCAAGATATTCACTAACAGTTCTATGATAAGCAGAGTTCAATCAATATTAACAATATGAGAACCTCCATGCTATTCAATGATAACATCAATCAAATAACTCGTAGCTAACTTTAACAGATATGCTACGCTATTGATTACGTTTTTCAAACATTATTGTTATGCCCTGTGGAGATGAGGTATACCACTCATACTCCAACTGATCACTGAGAAGTCGCATCAGTATCATACATAGGTCATTAAGAGAGCTGGATTCTTATGACCTCACCTTCCTCAGTCAGTTAGAGGATTGATTGTTTGACATCTGGCGGGATGTCTATGTAATAGCTCACCAGGGTACTCTGGTCCTTCGCTATTTTTAGAGTTACAGTGGCATTCTGTACTCTCTTCGCTATCGGAAGATTTCTTGTTTATCTTTCACCGATACGGGGTTTATGTCTTTAAGGGAGTGTAGAGATACAGCTCACCTTTAAAACTTTGGGGTGGGGTCTGATGGACTACTAGAATCTACATCATCCACTCACCCTTTCTGTTATAGTGAAGGTATGACGGACTACGAGAATCTACATCAAATACCTACACTAGGATGTCAGGTTCTACACATCCATGTACCCCACATACTCAACAGTATGTGCTCCAGGAGTTCCCTTAGGAAAACCTGTTTCACCATCATTTAGACAACTGACAATGATGGATCTATGATCAGGGCTCTACATTTCACTTGATTAGTTAGGTACATTCAGTATTCCAATCATCATACAGTAACACAGCTATATATGAGAATACAAAATGTAGCAGGCCTAACTTATCCCAACTATCATATATTCATCTTCAAGTCATCTGTCAAGCATGACCTTGATAACATTTATGGCTCTTACAGCCCATAAATCGCAAAGGATGTCACTTAATAGTGCATCAAGATGGTTCACTATTCATAAAGCATAAGACATGCTTTCAATGAATATAACATGGTATTCCATACCTGGGTGTGACCATCATCTCATAACAACCTGCATGGTTAATTCAACAGATAATTGTAAATAATTTAGTAAATAGGGATACATTCCCAATTTGGGTTTCACTTGGATTCACCCTCAACTAGTGTTTCACATGGAATCACCCTCAAATAGGGTTCCACATGAGATCACCCACAACTAGGGTTCCACATGGAATCACCTTCCATTAGGGTTCCACTTAATAACCCTTACAATCAGGGTTTACTATTCATCTTTCATGTCATCGCCCTAATATTAGGGTTTACTATTCACTCCATGGTGAATTGTACTCATTACATCATCATGTAAGAGAAACATCATCATTAAGACTCTTAATTATCATTAAGATCCATTAGATATCATCATTAGGGTTTCCATGACCTCACATAGGTGGGTCATTCCCTAATCATGCACCTTCATATGTAAAAGAAGTATCTTACTAGAGATTCCTCCTAAAAAGGGCACTTTCTCTCTCTAGGATACTTTCTCTCTCTAGAAACACTTTCTCTTTCCTCTCTCTAGTAGATGGTGGCAACACCACTCTAGATTAGGTTGAGACAAGTCTCCATTGACTGATATGAGCCAAAGCATCAACATCATGTGATTAGGGTTTGATTAGATTAGGGTTTTACCCCTTTAGACCCCTCGAGGGTATTTTGGTAATTTGCCACATGATCACCATCATGGGTTAACTCACTAATCACATAGTCCCTTAATGACCTAGGTTACCATTAGGGTTTAGATGGAGTCATCATTAAGCCATTGGCACCATCAAATGGTTAAGCATAAATCCCCACAAATCTCCAAGTGGTTTCCAACTTTCAAACGATCTCAACCATCCAAACGGTCTTGAGACCGTTTGGAGGTGAGGACCGTTTGGGAAGTTTGACTTCCAAACCGTTTGGAGCCTCAAACGGTTTGAGGTCGTTTGGACCAAACGACCTTGAGGTCGTTTGAGCTCAAACGGTCTTGAGGTCGTTTGAGCCCAAACGGTCTTGAGGTCGTTTGAGCCCAAACGGTCTTGAGACCGTTTGGTCTCAAACGGTCTTGAGACCGTTTGGCCCAAATGGGCTCAAACCGTTTGGACCTCCAAAAGGGTTCAAAGATCACCAATATTTATAGATAAGTGTATTGAAGCCCTCAATTGGTTAAAGCTGTGCTAACCACTTATAAATTGAGTCAATTAGGGTTAGCCGTAGCCACTTAGTCATCAAATTGACCCTCAATTGCAAACCAATTAGGGTTCAATCGTTCTCAATTAGGGTTTCAAATTGATTGGTCATCAATGTTCAACAGTGTGAATCAATTCAAGGTTGAACCTATCAATTGACCTCCAATTGGGCTCAAACTTGGCCCAAACGGTCTTGAGGTCGTTTGGACATCACCCAAACGGTCTTGAGACCGTTTGCCCAAAGTTTGACCAAGATCCAAACCGTTTTGACTCAGGTTGAAGTCCAATTAGGTCAAAATCAGCACTTTTCAATCAATGCATCAATTTCCTACAATTGGAATCTCAAACCACTAGATTAACTCAACCCTAAACCTTCAAACGGTCTTGGATTGTGCCCAAACGGTCTTAAGACCGTTTGGAGGAATCCCCAAACGGTCTTGAGACCGTTTGGGTCCTTCAACCCAAAACTCAACAAGATCTATGTGTTAAATCAGCACTTTTTCACCCGATTAGGGTTCCATGTTGAAGTGCCTTCAACTCCCAATTGGTTAAGAATTAGGCTTTGATTCTTTGCAGGGATGAGATTCAACCTGTTGGGAACAGACCCTCAAACGGTCGTCCCTTGGTCAACGCCCTCAAACGGTCTTGAGACCGTTTCAATCCAAACGGTCTTGCAAGACCGTTTGAGAGCAAACGGTTTGAAACCGTTTGAACCCAAACGGTTTGCAACCGTTTGGACCAAAAGGATCCAAGACCGTTTGGAAAAGCAACACAGGGAATCACGCCCCTCATCTTCAACCTCTTGCAAGGTCGGTTTCTCCACTGGTTCAATTGCAATCGTGCAAAGAAGAAGGGAGATAGAAGGAGATATACTAGCAAATTTGCAAGAAACAAAGCATGATTATAAAGCACAAGTTCAGAGTTATAAAACCCGCCTCAAGTTTGATCCTAAAGCTCCAAGACTCTGAGGTCCAAGCTCTAATGGCGTCCTTGAGCTTCCACAACTCGATCAGGGATGAAAACTCCAAGGAATCGAAGCTTTGGTTGGCTAGAACAAGAAGACTGGTTAAGCTAACCATGAAACCAACCCTAGAAAGTGAAAACCACCATGAATTCGAGCTAGACATGAGGTTTCTTACCTAGAGCAAGCTACTTCGTCTCCCTGTTCTCCAGAGCAAGTCCTTGGCCGTTTAAGAAAGAAAGGAAGTGAATGGAACAGGGAAGGATCGTTTGCTCGTTTGCAAAGGAAAGGCTTTTATAGTTTTAGGCTATTTTCTAACATAATGACCTTTTAAAGACAAAAATTCGCATCTAGGTCCCTCCTTGCTCAAGGGCACGTCCAATCCCATCTAACCTTATGCAAATCTTAGAAAAACTCAAGATCTAAGGGTATAGGAATCCAACCTTCAACTAGGGTACATACATGTTAGGGTCTTGTACCCATTTTAGGTGATTTCTACCACAAAGATCATTTTTCTTATCTGATTAGGGAATGATGTAACTCTTTCATCATTTCTACTCTAAATGATGACAAGAGTCATAAAAGATGTTCTAGATGGTGAAAATATCAAGTTGGACCCCTCAATTTGGGTAAATTGCAATTTATCCCAAATTAGGGTTTCTGAGCTTGGGGATTGCTTCCACAGCTGCACCTTGGTGCCCAAGCTTGGGAAATCCCTCAAACCTTATCATAGACATCCCCATGATGTCTTAACATCAAAGGAACATCTTATCTTGTGAATTTTGCAAGTTCAACCCTTAAACTGGGTAATTTGCACATAGGTCCCTGCATACAACATAATGCTACAACTTTATGCAAAAGGAGCAAGATATGAAAGTGAATGTCCCTGAGGGACTTAATTACATGCCAGGGAGTGTTCACAAGTATATAATTACATATTTAGGCAAAACTTCCAGGGTTAGGTCATAACCCAGGTCAGGGGTGTTACAAATTCTTTACCCCTCAAAAGGATTTCGTCCCCGAAATCGATAAAGCATATTATAAGAAAAGAGTAGGATATTTTCTTCTCATCTCATCTTCTAGTTCCCAAGTGGCTTCTTCAACACCACGATGGTTCCATAGGACTTTTACAAGGCTTATATCCTTCTTCTTTAACTTTTTGGTTCTGTTATCGAGGATTGATACTGGTCCCTCCTCATATGTTACATCTTCATTCAACTCTACTTCCATAGGCCGTAGAACTGATTCAGTATCTGGGTGACATTTTCTCAGCATGGAAATGTGAAACACAGGGTGCAGCTTCTGTAACTCCTGGGGTAACTCTAGTCTATAGGCTACCTTTCCAACTCTTTCAACAATTGGATAAGGTCCCATAAATCTAGGAGCTAACTTCCCTTTCTTCCCAAAACGAAGGACTCCTTTCCAAGGTGAGATCTTGAGATACACTCTGTCTCCAACTTGGAATTCTAAGGGTCTACGACGTTTATCGGCATACGACTTCTGTCTATCTTGTGCAGTCTTCAGCTGTTGTTGTATAACTTTAATCTTTTTTGTAGTTTGCTGCACAAGATCAGGGCCTAACAACTGGTGTTCACCAGTTTCATACCAACACAAGGGTGATCTACAACGTCTACCATATAAGGCTTCATATGGTGCCATATCAATGCTATGCTGATAGCTATTGTTATAGGCAAACTCTATCAAGCTTAGGTGTAGATCCCAACTCCCGGTAAACTGGAGAGCACATGCTCTCAACAGATCTTCTAAGGTCTGTATAGTCCTTTCTGACTGTCCATCAGTTTGAGGATGAAAGGTTGTACTAAACCTTAGCTTGGTGCCTAGGGCTCTGTGTAACTGTTTCCAAAAGCGACTTGTAAACTGGGGACCTCTGTCAGAAACTATAGTGACAGGAACTCCGTGCAAACGTACTATTTCTTGAACATATATCTGGGACAACCTCTCAGCAGAAAAGGTTGTTTTGACAGGCAAGAAATGGGCTGTCTTTGTCAACCTATCAACAACTACCCAAATGGAATCATGTCCTTTGTTTGTCCTGGGTAGGCCAACAACAAAGTCCATGGTCACATGATCCCACTTCCACTGTGGTATGGGTAAGGGTTGCATTGTTCCTGCAGGTTTCTGGTGTTCAGCCTTAACCTGCTGACACACAGGACACCTCAGAACAAACTCAGCTACATTCTTCTTCATCCCAGGCCACCAATACATATCCTTCAAGTTCCGATACATCTTGGTGCTCCCTGGATGCATAGCATACATTGAAGAATGAGCTTCTTCCAGGACTAACTTCCTCAGGTTATCCACATCTGGCACTATCATTCTTCCATGATAGCATGCCACCTGGTCATCTGACTCATGAAAACCTTCTCGTTTCTCATCACCAAACTCAGATCTAATCTGCTGTACAAAAGCATCTACTTGTTGAGCCTCCTTTATCTGCTCTCTCAGGGTAGGTTTAATCTGCATCTCAGCTAACAGACCAGCTAACAATGATGCCTTCAACTGCACATTGTCTTGTCTTAAAGAGATAAGCATATCTCTTCTAGAGCATACTAAAGAACTTAGTTGTGCCCTATTCATGGTTGATGTTGCTGATTTCCTACTCAAGGCATCAGCAACCACATTGGCTTTGCCTGGATGGTACTCAATTGTACAATCGTAGTCCTTGATTAACTCCATCCAATGACGTTGCCTCATATTGAGCTCATGCTGAGTGAAGATATACTTAAGGTTCTTGTGGTCTGTGAAAATCTGAAACGTTTCTCCGTAGAGATAATGTCTCCAGATTTTCAAAGCATGAACCACAGCAGCTAACTCTAGATCGTGTGTTGGATAATTTTCCTCGTGTTTCTTAAGCTGTCGGGAAGCAAAAGAAATCACTTGGTTGTCCTGCATCAACACACATCCAAGTCCATTCTTGGAGGCATCACAAAAGATTACGTATTCCTTTCCTTGCTCAGGCAACACAAGCACAAGTGCACTTGTCAACCTCTCCTTCAACAGCTGAAAAGACTGTTGACACTTATCACTCCAAGTAAAAGGAACATCCTTCCGGGTTAACTTGGTCAAAGGTAAGGCTATAGAACTGAAATTCTTAATAAACCTTCGATAATAACCAGCTAACCCCAAGAAACTTCTAATCTCCGTCGGTGTCTTCGGTTGTTCCCATTGCAATACAGACTCTATCTTTGCAGGGTCAACACGAATTCCCGAGGCAGATACCACATGTCCAAGGAAGGATACTTCAGATAACCAAAACTCACACTTGCTAAACTTAGCGTATAGCTTATGCTCTCTTAGCAAGGTCAAAGTCTGGCGAAGGTGTTGCTCATGCTGCTGAGCATCCTTACTATAAATCAGTATATCATCTATGAAGACGACAACACACTGATCGAGGAAAGGTCGAAAGACTCTATTCATGAGTTCCATGAATGCAGCCGGTGCATTGGTTAGTCCAAACGACATGACCGTGAACTCATAGTTACCATATCTTGTCCTAAAGGCAGACTTAGATATGTCACTGTCCTTAATGCGGAGTTGATGATATCCAGACCTTAAGTCTATCTTAGAAAAGACTGTTGCACCACGCAACTGGTCGAAAAGATCATCAATCCTCGGCAAAGGATATTTATTCTTTATCGTTACTTTATTGAGTTGTCTATAATCAATGCACAACCGCATCGATCCATCTTTCTTTTTAACAAACAAAACCGGAGCACCCCAAGGTGAGGTACTCGGTCGGATGAAACCCTTCTCAAGTAACTCTTGAAGCTGTTTCTTGAGTTCTGCCATCTCAGCAGGCGCCATCCTATACGGAGTCTGGGCTATGGGTTTCGTATCTGGGACCAAATTGATCTCAAAATCAATTTCCTGGGGTGGTGGTATACCAGGAAGTTCTTCGGGAAACACATCCTCAAATTCCCCAACTATCGGAACTTCAGCAGGGTTGGAACTCTCCTTGGTAACATCTACCACATGGGCTAAGAATGCGTAGCATCCTTGCCTCATCAACTTATCAGCAACCATAGCTGATACAAGACAAGTGGGCAGAATCTTTCTTTCACCTTGAAAGATCCATGTGTTGCTTTCATCAGCAAACACTGCCAGCTTGGATTCACAATCCAAGACAACTCGGTACCTTTCCAAGGTATCCATCCCTAGGATTATATCGAATCCTTGCATGTCAAGCGGTATAAGATCCACCTGAATGCGATGCTTAGAAAAGGAAAGTACGCAAGGAGAGCATACTTCCTGCATAACAGCAGACCCACTCAACGGGGTTTCCAACAACAACTTATCTGCCCTATGACTAGTTGTCAAATTGCAGTTACGAATCACTCTTCGAGTGATGAAAGAGTGCGTAGCACCCGGGTCAATCAAAACAGATACTACACAAGATTTAGACATATCAGAATATAAAAGTTCCATCTGACCTGTCACCACTTGTGGGTTGACCACTGCCTCTGGTGGGTTCATAGCATAGAACCTCGCCGTAGCCTGTTGCTGAGGTGGTGCTGATGATCCAGCTTGAGACGCTTGCCCGCGTCCTCGTCCTGTTCCTTGAGATTGTCCTCCTTGTGATCCCTGTTGTCCTTGTCTCGGAGGCTGTGTCACACTGACGGGTCTAGATCAGCAGTCCTTCCTCAAATGTCCCACCTTTCCACAGTTGTAACATCTTCTCTCTTGTGGTCCGGTGACAGACATTGAGGCAGAACTCTGTGTCTCCCGAGGCGGTTGTCTTCTTCCTCTACCTCTACTAGGAGACCACGGAGTCTGAGAACTAAATCTAGATGGTGGAGGGTTAGGTGCAGAGGATCTAGGCTGCTTAGAGTCCCTAGATGAAGAACCCTGGAACTGTGGATATCTTTTCTGAGTCTGCCTCTTCTCAACCACAGATCTCTCTATCCTTCGGACTGACTCAACGAAGGTAGAGAATCTTTCGCGGTTCTCTAAGGTAGACACAGGGGTAGACATGTCAGCATTCAACCCCCTCTCAAACCTTCTGATTCTCTCTTCCTCTGTGGCAGCCATATGCGGACAAAACCGCAATAGCTCCATGAACTTAGCTTCATACTCGCTAATGTTCATCATTCCTTGTCTCAGTCTCTCAAACTGAGAGATCTTCTCGTCTAGGAAAGTCTTTGGGAAGTATCTATTAACAAACTCCCGCCGAAAATCTTCCCACGAGATCTCTACTCCAGGCCTCTTCTGCTCTTCCATGTTCCACCAGTGACCAGCACTTCCTTTGAGAAGATAGACAGCATGTCTAACCTTCTCAACTTCAGGGATGTTGAGGATTCGGAAAGCCTTCTCTAACTCAGTCAACCACAGATCTGCATCTGCGGGGTCAGCAGTCCCGTGGTACTCGGTAGCTCCGACACGACGTAGTCGCTCGAACGTCTTCCCGATACCTTGCCCTTCTGGCTGGACAGGTGCCCTAGGTGCAGGCATAGGCAACCTGTCGGTTATATGTGTCATGGCAGTCATGAACTGCCCGAACATCATCTGGGCTGCTGGATTACCCATGTCAGCTGGGTCAAACTGGGGTGGCTCTCTGGGTTGTTCTGGTACAGGTTGCTCCACCTCTGGTACTCTTGCACCACTTTGAGGTGCACTGGCACTGCTCTCTTCCACATACTCATCATGTGGCTCAGACATCTTAAGTATCTTCTTCTCCTGAGGAGTAGAAGATTCTATTAGATAAGGAAGGAATACTAAAGATAGACTCGATTTCCTATGTCCTATGCCTCTGTAGACTCAGCGAACCTAGAGCTCTGATACCACTTAATTGTGGGCTCCGATCTCCAAACCATGGATTAATCCCGATTTAAACACATGCGGAAGCATTCGGTAAACAGCGGAAGACGAAAATCACGGGAAAATAAAACTTTTCGAGATTAGAGCTTGAAACCACAAACCTTTTCCATAGAAAAAGGATTTAACTGTTTACAACTCAGACCAATTACTTCTTGAGTAATTACATGCAACATGCTTACAAAATTTTCTCAAGAATGAACCACAAAACATTTCAGGACCTGAGAGTACAGAGGACATCTAGGACTTTACTCTAACTACACCATGAAGCAGACTAGATCTCCACCTGAGATAGTTACTGCTCCTGATGCTGCTGCTGCTGGGATTGTTCACCTGAGTTCTTATTCCTCCGTCTTCGACGACCACCTAAAAAGTAGAAGTCTACAGGGTGAGACAATTATACACAATTGCCCCAGCGAGAGTTATAACTCTCCATTAGGCTTTATAAGCAAGGCAGGAATAACTAAAGCATTAAGAGCCTTCAAGATATTCACTAACAGTTCTATGATAAGCAGAGTTCAATCAATATTAACAATATGAGAACCTCCATGCTATTCAATGATAACATCAATCAAATAACTCGTAGCTAACTTTAACAGATATACTACGCTATTGATTACGTTTTTCAAACATTATTGTTATGCCCTGTGGAGATGAGGTATACCACTCATACTCCAACTGATCACTGAGAAGTCGCATCAGTATCATACATAGGTCATTAAGAAAGCCAGATTCTTATGACCTCACCTTCCTCAGTCAGTTAGAGGATTGATTGTTTGACATCTGGCGAGATGTCTATGTAATAGCTCACCAGGGTACTCTGGTCCTTCGCTATTTTTAGAGTTACAGTGGCATTCTGTACTCTCTTCGCTATCGGAAGATTTCTTGTTTATCTTTCACCGATACGGGGTTTATGTCTTTAAGGGAGTGTAGAGATACAGCTCACCTTTAAAACTTTGGGGTGGGGTCTGATGGACTACTAGAATCTACATCATCCACTCACCCTTTCTGTTATAGTGAAGGTATGACGGACTACGAGAATCTACATCAAATACCTACACTAGGATGTCAGGTTCTACACATCCATGTACCCCACATACTCAACAGTATGTGCTCCAGGAGTTCCCTTAGGAAAACCTGTTTCACCATCATTTAGACAACTGACAATGATGGATCTATGATCAGGGCTCTACATTTCACTTGATTAGTTAGGTACATTCAGTATTCCAATCATCATACAGTAACACAACTATATATGAGAATACAAAATGTAGCAGGCCTAACTTATCCCAACTATCAGATATTCATCTTCAAGTCATCTGTCAAGCATGACCTTGATAACATTTATGGCTCTTACAGCCCATAAATCGCAAAGGATGTCACTTAATAGTGCATCAAGATGGTTCACTATTCATAAAGCATAAGACATGCTTTCAATGAATATAACATGGTATTCCATACCTGGGTGTGACCATCATCTCATAACAACCTGCATGGTTAATTCAACAGATAATTGTAAATAATTTAGTAAATAGGGATACATTCCCAATTTGGGTTTCACTTGGATTCACCCTCAACTAGTGTTTCACATGGAATCACCCTCAAATAGGGTTCCACATGAGATCACCCACAACTAGGGTTCCACATGGAATCACCTTCCATTAGGGTTCCACTTAATAACCCTTACAATCAGGGTTTACTATTCATCTTTCATGTCATCGCCCTAATATTAGGGTTTACTATTCACTCCATGGTGAATTGTACTCATTACATCATCATGTAAGAGAAACATCATCATTAAGACTCTTAATTATCATTAAGATCCATTAGATATCATCATTAGGGTTTCCATGACCTCACATAGGTGGGTCATTCCCTAATCATGCACCTTCATATGTAAAAGAAGTATCTTACTAGAGATTCCTCCTAAAAAGGGCACTTTCTCTCTCTAGGATACTTTCTCTCTCTAGAAACACTTTCTCTTTCCTCTCTTTAGTAGATGGTGGCAACACCACTCTAGATTAGGTTGAGACAAGTCTCCATTGACTGATATGAGCCAAAGCATCAACATCATGTGATTAGGGTTTGATTAGATTAGGGTTTTACCCCTTTAGACCCCTCGAGGGTATTTTGGTAATTTGCCACATGATCACCATCATGGGTTAACTCACTAATCACATAGTCCCTTAATGACCTAGGTTACCATTAGGGTTTAGATGGAGTCATCATTAAGCCATTGGCACCATCAAATGGTTAAGCATAAATCCCCACAAATCTCCAAGTGGTTTCCAACTTTCAAACGATCTCAACCATCCAAACGGTCTTGAGACCGTTTGATCCTCAAACGGTCTTGAGACCGTTTGGAGGTGAGGACCGTTTGGGAAGTTTGACTTCCAAACCGTTTGGAGCCTCAAACGGTTTGAGGTCGTTTGGACCAAACGACCTTGAGGTCGTTTGAGCTCAAACGGTCTTGAGGTCGTTTGAGCCCAAACGGTCTTGAGGTCGTTTGAGCCCAAACGGTCTTGAGACCGTTTGGTCTCAAACGGTCTTGAGACTGTTTGGGTCCAAACGGTCTTGAGACCGTTTGGCCCAAATGGGCTCAAACCGTTTGGACCTCCAAAAGGGTTCAAAGATCACCAATATTTATAGATAAGTGTATTGAAGCCCTCAATTGGTTAAAGCTATGCTAACCACTTATAAATTGAGTCAATTAGGGTTAGCCTTAGCCACTTAGTCATCAAATTGACCCTCAATTGCAAACCAATTAGGGTTCAATCGTTCTCAATTAGGGTTTCAAATTGATTGGTCATCAATGTTCAACAGTGTGAATCAATTCAAGGTTGAACCTATCAATTGACCTCCAATTGGGCTCAAACTTGGCCCAAACGGTCTTGAGGTCGTTTGGACATCACCCAAACGGTCTTGAGACCGTTTGCCCAAAGTTTGACCAAGATCCAAACCGTTTTGACTCAGGTTGAAGTCCAATTAGGTCAAAATCAGCACTTTTCAATCAATGCATCAATTTCCTACAATTGGACCCTCAAACCACTAGATTAACTCAACACTAAACCTTCAAACGGTCTTGGATTGTGCCCAAACGGTCTTAAGACCGTTTGGAGGAATCCCCAAATGGTCTTGAGACCGTTTGGGTCCTTCAACCCAAAACTCAACAAGATCTATGTGTTAAATCAGCACTTTTTCACCCGATTAGGGTTCCATGTTGAAGTGCCTTCAACTCCCAATTGGTTAAGAATTAGGCTTTGATTCTTTGCAGGGATGAGATTCAACCTGTTGGGAACAGACCCTCAAACGGTCGTCCCTTGGTCAACGCCCTCAAACGGTCTTGAGACCGTTTCAATCCAAACGGTCTTGCAAGACTGTTTGAGAGCAAACGGTTTGAAACCGTTTGAACCCAAACGGTTTGCAACCGTTTGGACCAAAAGGATCCAAGACCGTTTGGAAAAGCAACATAGGGAATCACGCCCCTCATCTTCAACCTCTTGCAAGGTCGGTTTCTCCACTGGTTCAATTGCAATCGTGCAAAGAAGAAGGGAGATAGAAGGAGATATACTAGCAAATTTGCAAGAAACAAAGCATGATTATAAAGCACAAGTTCAGAGTTATAAAACCCGCCTCAAGTTTGATCCTAAAGCTCCAAGACTCTGAGGTCCAAGCTCTAATGGCGTCCTTGAGCTTCCACAACTCGATCAGGGATGAAAACTCCAAGGAATCGAAGCTTTGGTTGGCTAGAACAAGAAGACTGGTTAAGCTAACCATGAAACCAACCCTAGAAAGTGAAAACCACCATGAATTCGAGCTAGACATGAGGTTTCTTACCTAGAGCAAGCTACTTCGTCTCCCTGTTCTCCAGAGCAAGTCCTTGGCCGTTTAAGAAAGAAAGGAAGTGAATGGAACAGGGAAGGATCGTTTGCTCGTTTGCAAAGGAAAGGCTTTTATAGTTTTAGGCTATTTTCTAACATAATGACCTTTTAAAGCCAAAAATTCGCATCTAGGTCCCTCCTTGCTCAAGGGCACGTCCAAGCCCATCTAACCTTATGCAAATCTTAGAAAAACTCAAGATCTAAGGGTATAGGAATCCAACCTTCAACTAGGGTACATACATGTTAGGGTCTTGTACCCATTTTAGGTGATTTCTACCACAAAGATCATTTTTCTTATCTGATTAGGGAATGATGTAACTCTTTCATCATTTCTACTCTAAATGATGACAAGAGTCATAAAAGATGTTCTAGATGGTGAAAATATCAAGTTGGACCCCTCAATTTGGGTAAATTGCAATTTATCCCAAATTAGGGTTTCTGAGCTTGGGGATTGCTTCCACAGCTGCACCTTGGTGCCCAAGCTTGGGAAATCCCTCAAACCTTATCATAGACATCCCCATGATGTCTTAACATCAAAGGAACATCTTATCTTGTGAATTTTGCAAGTTCAACCCTTAAACTGGGTAATTTGCACATAGGTCCCTGCATACAACATAATGCTACAACTTTATGCAAAAGGAGCAAGATATGAAAGTGAATGTCCCTGAGGGACTTAATTACATGCCAGGGAGTGTTCACAAGTATATAATTACATATTTAGGCAAAACTTCCAGGGTTAGGTCATAACCCAGGTCAGGGGTGTTACAATATGACTGTCGCCCGAAGACCGTGTCGGGCAGGGGGAGTGTCAGGTAGCTGTATCGGGCAGCCATACCGGGCATGTCATATTGGGCATGCCGTATCGGGCAGCCATATCGGGAAGGCCGTATCGGGAAGCCGTATTAGCCAGGCCCTATCGGGCAGCCGTATCGGCCAGACCATATCGACCAGCTGCTGGAATTCTTGTCTTTTCAGGTTCGGTACTTGAGAGTCCCAAAATTGGCTAGTTTTGGTGCCTGTAAGTCAAAAATTGGCTAATTAGCTACATTATTGGCTATTTTTACTACTTTTATCTAATGCGAGACAGAAAGCATAAAACATGAACAAAAGAGTGCATATTAAGACTAAAGTGGCACACAACTATAGATAAAATGCATAGAAAATATGCACTAATTTGAGTGTTATCAACTACCCCAAGCTTAAAATTTGCTTGTCCTCAAGCAAGGCTGTGCTCAAAGAACAAAAACATAACATCCAAATTAAGCTTGGCAATAAATGCTAAGGTTAAGAAAAACAATTTAGAATATCAATTCTCCTGATCCATGTCATTTCAGAACAATCCCCCACCTGTCAGGCACAATCCTGCCAAAGCAAGATCAAAGAGTTTCCAGGCAATATTAAGCAAATTCACTACAACCTGTCGATACTCATGAGGGTTTGAACCATAATTATTTAAACATGAAAGAGCTATCACACAGGTGATCACGCGGGTGATGAGCAATGAGTCATCACCATGAATCCATGCAAACCAATCAGGAATACCACGCCTCTCACTTATTCATGTCCTAAGAAACAAAGTAAAAAGACTCTACTGACTTCTGAGAATCCCGATATGCGTCAGGTTGGTCCATGTAACGAGCAACAGTCCCTGTAGTCCGAGCTAGTTGGCCCAGAGCAGTGAGACGAACTCCTCGTACTGCGCTTGAACCAACCCTGCTACTGAGATGATCTCATAGGTCAACTAGAGGGTTCCTAGTGACTCTCTAATGAGCTTTTAGAGTGGTACTACCAAGCATGACATATCTGTGTTCATGAGCGCAGTCATACACCGGCTGGGCACCATCCTCAACTTTCCTAAAAGAGAAAACAACACTCATTTATTGTTCACACTCAAGCTTTTAACATCTGCATTCTATTTGTAGGCTTGGGTGAGAACTATATAGATATTTTTGGGATTTTGTGGGCGGCCAAGCCTCTTTTGCACATTTTTATGTTTTTAATCTTTTTGACTCAATCTAATGTGAGAAGGCACGTAGTCCATCAAGGAAAAACATTTTATCTTGATTATATCTCAAAACTCATCATGATCTGCTTGACACCTGTGTGAAAGGTTGCAATTATGATTCAAGAATCCTTAGAATAGAGGCAAGCTTGTGAAACTGCATCTAGGATTCTTTAATCATGTTTTAGCTCATTCCAATGGTCCTTTACCATGGATTCACCATTCACAACATAGATCAAGGGAATTTAGCTTTAAGCTATGAAAAAGGGACATAACCTTAGATTTATTACCAAACTCAAGGAAAGAGTCAAAGAGCAAGTCAAGCAATTTTTAAGATAAAAATTGTGCAATTAGGCATAAAATCAAGCATTTATCTATTAGAGTCACGCCACATAGCCATAATTGCAAAGCTACAAGTTTATGCTATATGCAAGAAATAAATGTGCATGCAAGAAGGGTGAAGAGAAAGAAGGGCGAAGCCTACCACCCCAAGCTTAAGAGTTTGCTCATCCTCGAGCAAGACTTAAACTTGAAATAGTGAGGCATGAATGCATGATTGTTAATGGCAGTTATTGAAGTTCTAAAGATGATGCATGGATGCAAGGATATAAAATAGTTAGAGGAAAGAAACTAACAAGAACATGAAAAACAAAATTTATTATAATAAAAGGTCGGGAGGGTGGGTAATAGAAAAGGGGGTCACTGGGATCCCAAATCCTAAGTTTTGGGACCAGTGTCACCTCTGTCTTGCCGACGGGTTCTGCCACATAGTAGGAGTAGAATTGGCGGATGTGTTGGCCCTGCCGAGTCTGAAGAAGCGAAGTGAAATCCGGTGACTTGGTGAAGTCATCTTTGGCTGGAAGTGGCTTGAACTGCACTGGGATGAATTCTTCAGCATATCATCCTCAGGGCACCTTTCATTATATGATTATGAAAATGAAGGTCCTGGGATGTCGACACAGGATGAGATATATGAGAGAGGTTGGACGTCATCTTGAGGACTCATATCTTCTCTCTCCATCTCTGCACTTGAGGTTGGATGCTCAGATAAATCTTCATGTACTGTCTGAGTCATCCAATCATCTTCTGAGCAAAAAGTACCCCCTGAAGAATCTGTTTGTCATTCTACCACCCCAAGCTTATCACCTGGCATGGAGTCAGGGGTGTCTTCATGCTCAGTAGCCATGTTGTAGTGAACCGTCCATCCTGCCCCCTTGACATCCACCAAGCCTTGTAAAGGGATGGTGGCAAATGATGGCTCATGCTTCTCCAACTCGTCTTCGTTACTATACTCACTGCTCCATGTCGAGCAGTTGTCGTCGTTGTCAAACAAATTGTTCCAAACCATGGTTGGCGTACTGCTCAAAGCGAAATGACAAGTATCAATATGAGAAATGTCACTCTGGTCTGGTTCAATATCTAACTCTGGTTCCTCAAATCAACCTTCTGGTTGTGAGGTTGATTGTCTTTTCGAGTCTTCATCATCGTCATCATAGACCCATTCATGTCTATGACTTATTCCTTCCACTGGTTCATCAGTTGGGTCATCTAGATAGAATGAAGGGCTTCCCCAAGTGGGTTGGTCTTCACAGAAAAATCCTGGTGAATCTAGTTGATGGTCTGAATAGGATGATGGTGCATACTCCACTTTAGACCCAATGGAATGATCTTGATGACTAACATCTTCATTGTCTTGTGATGGTAGTTGTAACTGAATTGTAACCAAATCGATGAGCTCTTGGAGCTTCCTGCCTTGTTCAACATCTTTATCATGAAGTTGCTGTACTTGAGCAGCAATGCTTTCGAGACCCGCTGATTCTGCCATGCACATATAAGGGGAACCCGCTGTATCAAACTGATGCTTTAGGATGAATCCTTATTCAACAGTTTGAAGTATACTACTACTGCGGTCTGCAGCCTCGGTGGCTACTTTGAGATGACGATCCTGCTCTTCTAGTAGTTGTTGCATTGGATTGACATCTTCTTGGAGATGAGGGGTTAAGGAGGTGAGTGCTTGAATACTTTCCCTAGCCAACTCCACTTCCTTAATCAGTTCTTGATCCCATGATAGCATGGGGGTCGAGGGCTGACTGGAAGTTTCTGTTGTTGGAATCTTGACATATGACAACGGTGGAGGTAAGTATAACTTGACTAGCTGTAGAGCACGACCTTCAATTATTTGCCAGCAGTCGGAACTGCGAAAAAACTCGGGAGGATAGGTGGACAAGATGACTTGTCTTGCGGAAGCAAGGTCCATGGCTAAAAAAGGTATGAGAAAAAGAAAAGTGATTTAGTATATATGAACAAGTATGTGTAAAGCAAGAGGAAAACTATTCATATATATATATAGGCTTATAGTAACAGAACAAAAATCTACTAGGCGTGTAAACGTGGAAAACCATGTCCCCGACAGTAGTGCCAAAAGTTGATAGGCCTTTTTCTCACGTCTGGAAATGAACGCGGGACAAAGGAAGGAATCAAGCTTTAAATTTATAACCCGAAACCTTCTAGGCCCCCGCAACTTTATTACGGGGTCAAAGTAGATATACGGGGTCGAACACAGGGGCGTGGTGACGTTTAGGACGCCACAGATCTCGTTCTTTAGTCAGATAAGCCAAAATGATAATCGATAAAAGTAATTTCTAGAACTAGTCTAGCTGGTTGTCATGATATAAAATAAAACAAAGAAAATAAAACAAAATAAAACAAAGCTCGTGATTCTACTAATCAGAGAAAGAGAGTTCCTGGCTATGTAACCATAAACGGGGTAGTCTATGCACTTGTTCTTGGGCGTAGACAACCCTTGAACACCCAAGCAAGCATCTAGTATGCACGATGGCATATGTCCTGTGGGGTCGTCCCACTCGCTCTCGCGATGCGTGACTAAAACCATCAACAATATGTCAATGACCCTCTCTCGAGGAATGACATATCAACACCTCAGAATACACTAAGTTCCCTCTAGGGTCTTAGGATATTCTGGGGTGTTAGGAACAAAATACCCTGAGATCGTCCTCCTCTCAGGTTCAGATACATACTATCATCTCTTAGCTATTCCTACAATGGATCTCTCGATACAGGCAAAAACAACAGTTCAAGCGAGTAAAAGATCAACCAAACTAGTAATCATAACTTAGAAAGAGAAAATAGAACATGCAACATACTAGATCTGATATGAATCTACTTGCTTAAGGTAAAAGTACATATACATGCCCAGATCGGGCTAGATAGCCAAGAAGGAGCTAACTAGCCATAGACAAGCAAAGATGGCACCGAACAAAGATGGATAAACATCATTTGTACAAGAAACAGAGGAATGTAGTAGAATGAAAGAGAAGAGGGAAGAGATATAACCCGTAGAGGAGAGGTGGCTCTCGCTCCTCAGCCTCTATGCAGGCTGGATCTTGCCCCTTGGGTATTCTCTTCATCCCTCTGGACTCCTCGACTCTCTCTCTAGACCGTATCGGGCAATCGTATCGGGAAGACCGTATCGGGCAGACCGTATCAGGAAACCGTATCAGGCAGACCGTATCGGGCAGACTATATCGGGCAGACCATATCGGGCAACCATATCGGGCAGAAGATTTTTGGGGAACTCGACACACTAGCTCCTTGGTCTAGGCACTAGCTCTTGCCAGGTTCTCCCTCTGGCTCCTCCTTTCTTTGTAGGTTGGCAGCTGCTATTTATAGGAAGCGAGTTGATGGGAGTTGTAGCTTTTATTGGTCCACGTGTCCTTCATCCGTGGCTTCGATCTTGAGGCATCAGGTGGGCCAATATGACTGTTGCCCGAAGACCGTGTTGGGCAGGGGAGTGTCAGGCAGCTGTATCGGGTAGGCCGTATCGGGCAGCCATATCGGGCAGGCCATATCGGGCAGGCCGTATCGGGCATCCATATCGGGCAGCCGTATCGGGCAGGCCGTATTGGGCAACCATATCGGCCAGGCCCTATCGGGCAGCCATATCGGCCAGCTGCTGGAATTCTTTTCTTTTTAGGTTCGGTACTTGAGAGTCCCAAAATTGGCTAGTTTTGGTGCTTGTAAGTCAAAAATTGGATAATTAGCTACATTATTGGCTATTTTTACTACTTTTATCTAATGCGAGACAGAAAGCATAAAACATGAACAAAAGAGTGCATATTAAGACTAAAGTGGCACAAAACTATAGATAAAATGCATAGAAAATATGCACTAATTTGGGTGTTATCAGTCACTTTTGCGCTCTCCGGGGCTTCTTGTGCCTTTCCTTTTTTATGGATTCTGTCTGGGCTGCTGGGTGTCGTCTGGTAGACTATACGCCTATTGCTTAGTAAGACACCTCGTCTTGCTGTACTGGCTCCGCCCTCAGTCTCAGGTGAAGCTCCGAAGTTAAATTGGAAAGAAGAACCCTCGTTGTTACCATGCGCTCTCCCGACGGAGGTGTCATCTCCGAAGAGGTGCACAACTATGTCAGAGGGCCATGTAGTCTCTCTAGCCTCTGAGTTCTTGTTAGAGGTGTTCTATTGGTTGACACTGGGCGTCTTCTTCCGATTTCTCCTGTTGGTCACTGTCTGCCATTCATCTGCCATCTCCTCTCCTGGTCCGGCTTGCGAGGAGGGGGGGGCTTGCTCCTGGGATGAGCTTTTCTCTGACAAGTTGCGAGGCGGACGTCTCTTAGGTTTCTTCACGTGCATCACGATAGAATAGGGGACTACTGGATTAGGGGTGGCAGGCACCGTAGGCATTGCCATTACTGTCTGGGGACAGCGGGCTTCTTCATGCCCTATGTGCTCGCATCAGATGCACAGGGAGGGAAGATTCTCATATTCAATCTTGATCTCACCATTGATGAACACTGCTAGAAGTAATTGTTGCCTGGTGTCAATTTCTGTGGCATTTCTCGCAAACTTGCCTCTGTTACCTTGTGCTGTTGTAGAGTTGATTTTAATCATCTTCCCAACAAGGTTTCCTATTCCGGTAAGGAGTTGGGTTTGATAGAGATGAACCGGCAAGTCAGGAACTCTGATCCAGACGACCAACTTACTTGGGATCGAATCTAAGGGGCGAAAGTATGGTGACCATGTTTGAACAGAAAGATAGTTTCCGAACAAGGTCCATGGCCCTCCCATCAGAATATTCACGTAGTCATCATTGGAGAAAAGCTGCACCACATAGTACCCATTATCAAGATCAATGATGCGGAAGCTATCATGGATGCCCTAGAGGATAGTTATGCAATTGACCAATACCTAAAATCCGATGTTCATGCCAATAGCCTTGATGACTATCACATACTTCCAAGGTTCCAGGAGAGGGGGGACGACTTCCTCTCTGATGGAGATTGCCGGTATGGCTCCATTACGATCAATGACCAAATCTGACAATTTCAAGAGATCTGGGCAGATGATCGGGTAACCGTCATGCCTACTCTGACCTATCATGGTGTCCTTGTAAGACTTCTTTATGTGCTGTGCCGCTGATCCGTCTCCAGAATCGATCGGTTGCTCACGATCTTCTATCATGCGAGTGTAATCTTTGTGAACTTCTAGTTTGTTAGCCCCGGTCATTCCATCGTCGTCAAGATTGGTTCCCACATACTCTCCATTGAAACCATCCAGCAGAGGGAGGGCATGGCTGAAGCCACCCCAGCCTCCTCTGCTTCCCGATCGCCCGGAGCCACCACCTCTTATAACCCTAGAAGCAATTTATCCTCAAATTAGAACCTTCAAATTATTAGTTCAACAAATAAAATTAATGACAAATTTGTGTCCAACACACTAAATATGACTTGTGGGTGAAGTTTCATTAATTTGGAGAATCCTAGAGTCATTAATGCATGAAGAAAGAGAAAATAAGTTTTGCTTAATTAATAGATCAAAATTCTTCAACAGGCAAATCTAATTACATTTTCGGATTTTACATACTCAAATTAGTTTAGGTGTCAATTTTCACTTAATTTGGATTTCGTTTGCACACTCAAATAATTATAGAAACTTTGTATATTCAATGCATCAAAAGACCAAAGTTGGAAACTTATATTAAATGCCTTCATTGAGGATCTACATCGACCATCTGATGCAGATCGGATGGCAGACGAGTTGTCTCCTACCTTGAGTAGGAGACACCCGCATGAATAGTAGACGTGAACAAAGGGGTTCGGTTTTTCGGGCATAACTCTCTCTTTTCTCAAGAATACTTCATGAAACAGGTTGCACTGGATTGCAAATTCAATTCCACATATAACTAGCATAAGATCTCATATTTTAATAGGATATTCGAGAAACGTCGAATTCTTAGACAATAAGGGTTTGCGGCCACCTCCCTCTTCCCGAATTAACTCACCCACACCTATATAAATTGGTGCCTATGGCTTCGTCGCACCTTGCTAAACCTTCATCCTCTGCTAATTTCTTCTTTGATCACATGTTGGTCCTTTGTTGAGCCATTTTGCTCTTAATTTTGCGACGCCTTGCACGGGCAGTTGGTATCACCAATTTTCAATTCCACCTGGAGGTGAGTTCCTTGACCCATGTTCTTCATTCTTGAACTTTCAGTTTGTTGTTTAGTCGCCTATTCGTGCTTTTCCCAATTTTGGAGAGAATCAACCATGCTACTTGAGCAGCAATGGTGCTCGTTCTTGAGAAGAAGATAGCCCCTGAACTTTTATGCTTTTACCCCTCGCTTCTCCTTCTTTATTTGTGTTTCTGTGCGGGGTACGCTTGTCTTTTGGCCGGTTTTGTCTTTGCCTTAGACGTGGCTGACATGGTTTTGACCCGTGACTTGGTATCATGTGATTGAGCCAAGTCACGCAACCAGCCCTCTCTAGCTCTCTCTCCTCTCTCTCGCCTGCTTTGATGATGTGTCATCCTCTGATTGGTCAGATTTAGAAAAATTGTATCTTTTGATTCCTTTGTCCAAAAATTAAAGTAAAATATGTTTTGAATTGGAATAATGTGTTCTTTATAATAAAAATACTCTTGAGGTTTGGTTTTGAGTTTTGTCAAAAGGTGTTTTCTAAAAATGATTTTAATACCTTAAAATCACCAAAAATACATTTTAATCATCATAACTCCAAAATTGAAAAAAATATATGCTTTCTTAATCAGGAAAACCTAATAAGATCAATGGTGATATTTTTTAAGTCTAAATAGAGGTTTTGTACAAAAATTCCAAAATAAGGATTTCTTTACATTAATATACATGATATACCCTAATACATTATTATACATTAAAAATGGGAAAAGTGGACTTTGGACTCAGTTAAAGTGGTGAAAGTGAATAATTGAAATCAATAAGAGAGGTATGTGCAAATCTTAACCTTAAGTTGGGATATTTGTGAACCAACCCTATTTTCCTTAATGAGGCATTGATTGAACCCTAATTCTCCTATTATTGATTGTTTTGCTATAATTGACTCAAAATCAATTTTGTTATTTATTTCTTGTGTCTTGTACCTATGCCATTTTTCTACTATTTGATGTTTATACTTGACATAGTTCTTTAGCATGTTGATTTTATTAGACTATTTAACTAGTGTAGTGGTACTTTTGTACAACCACCCATAGATAGGGCATGCCTAAATTCACCCAGGGGAATGTATTACTCTCTCAATATAAAATATTTGATAGGTGACTGGAATGTGTTACTATCCCTCACCTATTTGGTTGACGTCCGGTAGGTGCCTCAACCCTACTTAGTTAAGGTAGTCAATATTAATCATGCATGCAACCCTTTTATTATTTTCCTTGTTATGGAAAGCACCTACTTGTTATATGCCTCATTCTCTTGGCCTTCTCATCTTACGATGAATCTATATCCTTATGTTTCATTGTTGTTCTTATCTTTGTTTCATGTTCATATTGTTGACTCATACCTTGTTTCGCTCTCTTACCGGGTGACTTCCTAACCACCCAGGTAAAGCACAAGGTGTTAAACAAGATCAAGGAGAACATAGCTTTTGGCATGGACCTAGCTCTTGGAGATGTTGATTTGGAGTCAAGAATTGAAGTAATTTAGACTTCCCTCTATCTTAGATCCTTTGATGTATCTTACATGTAAACCCTTAATCGGAGATATGATGGAATTTTGTAATCTTTTGAAAAATTGAATACAGTCATGATTTTTATTCCGTCGCTATACATTTTGGTCTTTTGTATACCATTATATAAAGATTTGAAAATTTTACACCTATTTCAATATACCTTTTGAGTATGTTTGGGATGGATGTTTTATTCTTCAAATGTTTAGTAAAGGGGTGATTTCACTCTTCTACAACATGGTATCAAAGCCCATGGTAGTCGAAATCTGACTATTTTAATTTTGTTTCCCAAATTAGAACCCTTGTCTTACATAGTTCCCCTTTAAGTGACATATTTGCCCTAGAATTGATCTATGAAACCCTTAAGATTATGAAAGGTGGATTTAGGATCCTATGAATTTCACATTAGAATCATGTTGAATAAACCCCTAAAATATTTACAACTAAAAGACACATAAGTAACCATGGTAACTTGAGGTTGTTTAGCTTGGCCTTTAGGCATCTACTAGGATATGAAGTTGAAAGCAAAGGTATCTATAAAGGAACAGGGTTCGGGGGATGGAAAGATTTTCCTCCACACCACTAGCTTGGTTTACGAGGACTCCCGGATCCATATGATACATGCCTAGCCTGAGCTGATATGGAATGTCCAAAATAGCATGCTTTTAGGCAATAACAGCCTTAAACATCTATCTTTTGGGAACCTTATGTGATGATCTAGTCTTTCAGGTATTGTGACTTGTTTTGAGGATGGATGCCTAATATAGTTCATTATGTACCTTATGACCACATGTTTGGTAATCCTAACCCTAGAACGTAGACTTTGAAGTTTGGTGTTTAGTAAGCTATCAGAGTGCACAGTGGAAGCGTGATGGATCATGTTCATGGTTTAACTAGACTCAACCTTTTACCTATAGTTTAATTTGTCTTGGTAGTTCAAACCTTTTAAGGGATGGAGAGTAGTTTGTCGTTGATGCTTGGGTGGTTAGATTTCAAGGACGAAATACTTTTTAAGGGGATGGAGCCTTGTGACATTCCGAAATCTAGCTACTCTGACTTTAGAAACTCTAACTCCACGAATAGGAAGATGTTGTGCTTGAATCCTTAATTTTGACCAAACAAGTTATAGTTATAACTTTACATGCTTGTTTATATACTAATGAACATATAATGGTCATCTAATGAATAGTTCATATGTTTGAACCCTGATGAATATATAATGCACATAATATGAGTAACTCACAGATTAATACTAATAATGGATATCCATGATGTTGACCATGTCATAAACCAATAAACCCTAATGATATTATGAGTAAGATAATTGTAACCTAATCTTGGACTTAATGTCTTCTAAGAAGGTATAAGTAAAATATAATGATCATGTTGACCAAAACCCTAAGTTGCAATCATCTAACCTTTATATATGCACCCTTGATGTCTTTCATGATACATTAGTGATATTAGGTGTCATAATCAAATAATATACCTTGATACACATAAATGTTATATAATCACCTAATCATAGATGAATCAAGTCATTAATATGAAATGCATATCACCTTGTTATCTAAAACACACCTAATTAATCACCTAATCATGAATTGGTATGTGAAACAATTCATTAATATGTAATATGTTTCACTTGTTCATTAAAATACATGTAATGACTTCAATATGGATAATAAGTATTTGGATTAACATAAAAGTTCATAATCAATATAAGAAGTGAATAAATATGAGAAATTAATTAATGATGACATTAATGTGAGTAAGGAAGGTAGTGTGATGATGAATATATGTTTAATATAGATAAAAGTAATTAATGTGACATTATTTATATTAATTTTAGATTTAATAACCATTTTGGATAAAATGTCTTATTTCATGTAAATAATCTTATATAATTCAATATGGTGATAATATGAACATAATGGAGTCTAATTCCAAATTATTAAGGATAATGATCAAGTATATTGAGATAATTAAGTAAACCCTAATTGTGCTAAAACTCTTAATGAGATAAATAAGAAATAAATAGAATTTCTTGCATAATAATGAAATCAACTCTTTTGGCAATAAAGTGAATATGACATGGCACAATTAAAAGAATAATAATGTTAATGTAATATCCTATAAATATAATGCTAATAAGCCAAAAATGTTAAAAAGAAATCTTAATAGTGGAATCCTAAGTGATCCTTGAGAACCTGACCTATGAGGTGTTGCTAGTGAAAGTTTTGGTAGAAGTTTTATGGTTTGTTTAGATATGAGTTGTTACTTACTCACCCTTTTCCCTCTTTGCTTGAGATTTCGGGGACAAAATACTTTTTAAGGGGTGGAGTATTGTAACGAACTGAAATTTGACTATATTATCTTTTTGGCTATTTCCCAAGCTTTTCCTTTCTTTTCTATCCTCTTTAGCCTTTATGTTAAATTTGTGGAAATAATTTTGGTTTGGTGAAAATTTGTTCATTATTTATGCCAACAAATGGGTTTATGCTCAAATACCTCAGTGAATGTTGTAATCAGGGTCTAATATGCAATTTGACCACTTAAGTGACATATTAATAAAATAATTCATACTAGAGCTTTCTATGGCCTTTTGGAATAAGAAAGATAAAAAGAAATTAAATGGAAAAGTTAAGAAAATAAGGCATTACATGCTTTAATGTGACAAATAGTGATAATATGAGTAATTTGCCTAAAAATCATAAAAGGGAAACTCAAAAGATAATTCTAAGCCCAAATTCATTTTCCTTGAGTCAAAGTTTACTTGAATGACAAGTTTCACAATTTGAAAATTTAATAATTATCTTTGCATTAATTGGAATTGCAAAATATGAGTTTTTCTCCAAATTAGTAAATAAATTATTAAATGACTTGAAAAGTGGAAAAAAACCTCAAATTCCTAATCTACATGTCAAAATTAGTCTATGTGTGAATTTTCATCTAATTTGGACAATCTTAAATATTTTATTTTATCTAGAAGAGAGAAAATAATTTAAAGACAAAAAATAATAAATAATATGTTGAAAAAAATTAATTAATGTGAAAATTGTGTTCCTCACATTTAGTATTTGCTTATAGGCCAAGTTTCATATTTTTAGAAAGTTTCTAGATGATAAAATAAGTGATAAGTTGTAAAATGTATTAAGTAAAATAATAAAAGTCTTTTAAAAAAATAATTCCAGATTCTTATTTTGCATGCTAAAATAGGCATTTGGTTCAATTTTCAATCAATTTTGAATTTTTTATGAAATTGTGAAATTAGGAGAGAGAAAGTGTGTAGAACCTTCAAACCATTAATTAAAATAATAAACAACTTCAAGAAATAAAATTAATGGCAAATTCATATCGAACACACTTAATATGACTTGTGGGTGAAGTTTCATTAATTTTGGAGAATCCTAAAGTCATTAATGCATGAGGAATGAGAAAATAAGTTTTGCTTAATTAATAAATCAAAAATCTTCAAAAGGAAAATCAAAAGGAAAATCTAATTACGTTTTGGATTCTACATACTCAAATTATCTTAGGTGTTAATTTTCACTTAATTTGGACTTTGTTTGCACATTCAAATAATTATAGAAAGTTTTGTATATTTAATGCGTCAAAAGACCAAAGTTGGAAGGTTGTATTTAATGTCTTCATTGTGGATCTGTGCTGACCGTCTGATGCAGATTGGACGACTTCCGAGTTGTCTCCTACCTTGAGTAGGAGACACCCACATGAACAGTAAACATGAACAAAGGGGTTCGGTTTTTCGGCCATAACTCTCTCGATTCTCAACAAAACTTCACAAAATAAGTTGCATTGAATTGTAAATTCAATTCTGCATATACCTAGCACAAGATCTCATGTTTTAATGATATATTCAGGAAATGCCAATTTTTTTGACAACAACACTTCACAACCACCTCCCTCTTCTCAGTTTAACTCACCCACACCTATATATATTTGTGCCTATGGCTTCATCGCACCTTGCTAAAACTTCCTCCTATGCTAATTTCTTCTTTGATCGCATGCTGGTCTACCACCGATCCATTTTTTCTCTTGATTTTGCGGTGCCTTGCACGGGCAATTGTCAGCACCGGTTTTGGATTCCACTATGAGGTGAGTTCCTTGACCCATGTTCTTCGTTCTTGAACTTTTGGTTTGTTGTTTAGTCACCTATTCATGCTTTCCCCAATTTCGACCGAGGACCAGTTGTACTACTTGAGCAACAATGGCGCTCATACCTGGTAGCCCTTGATCTTTTTATACTTTTACCCCTCACTTCTCCTTCTTTGTTTGTGTTTCCGCGGGGGGGGGGGGGTACGTTTGTCATTTGGCCGATTTTCTCTTTGCCTTGTACGCGGCTGACACATATTTGATCCGTGACTTGGCTGCCTGTGATAGGGCCAAGTCATGTAGCCGACCCTCGCTCACTCTCTCTCTTCCTCTCACTTGCCTGCTTTGATGATGTGTTATCATTTGATTGGTCGGATTTAGAAAAATTATATCTTTGATTCCTTTGTCCAAAAATTAAAGTAAAATATGTTTTGGAATCGAAAAAATGTGTTCTTTCTAAAAAATATTTTTGAGGTTTGGTTTTGATTTTTGTCAAAAGGTGTTTTCTAAAAATGATTTTAATACCTTAAAATCACCAAAATACATTTTAATCATCATAACTCCAAAATTGACAAAACTATGTGTTTTCTTAATTCGGAGAACCTAATGAGATCAATGGTGATGTTTTCAGAGTCTAAATCAAGGTTTTGTACAAAAATTCCAAACTAAGGGTTTCTTTACATTAATGTACATGATATACCCTAATACATGATTATAAATTGAAAATAGGAAAAGTGGACTTTGGACTCAATTAAAGTGGTGAAAGTAAATAATTGAAATCAATAAGAAAGGCATGTGCAAATCTTACTTTTATTAGCTCACTCCTGATTCGTCATCCATGTCCCTCCTACATTTGGATACCTTTATCAGCTTACCAAATGGATTCACTATCTCACTCAAAGACTCATCATCACAACATGATATAGGCAACCCCATGAACCAGTACCAAGCTTTCTATTGTGTGACTCATTGGCCCAAGGCATCCATGGGTTTAATCATCAAGACCTTCCCTCCAATTCTATCATCATTCTACAGAGCACCTTTTGTGTGCCCTGGTGACAGCTGATAAACACCATTGCTCTCCTATCAGAGAATTTGTATAGGTCCATCGTGTCTGGGAATGAGTTTTTCAGAATAGGTGCCACCTCGTTCAATTTACATTCTAGAGTCCATGCTATCTGCACTGCATGCTCCATCAATTCTGCCTAGTGACATCTAGCTTCATTCATCAAGTTCAGGACCACTGCCATTCTCTTAAGTGACTATGGATAACCACCTCTTATTTCTCCAACTCGAGTGCTTTGTTCTAGCCCAGGTAAATTCCTTTGAGATTACATATTTGTCAGTGGGATAGGGGATGGCTATCCTGACATTGATTAGCTAGGTGTCTAGAGTGATAGAATTTGTAAACAACCTCTAGACGGGATCATTGCCTCTTCTAATGCCCTTTACCTAAGCATGTGGAACATGTGTGGATAGGGATGTTGAAGTTTGTTGTCTTTTTATGTTGATTGATTGTGTTTCCACATTCTTTGGTTCTATTTTCTTTCCAGACTTCCTCAGATTGGTTATCCTTCATCTATGCTTCCAAGATTTGGACCTTCAACTGTAATCTAAATTCTTGAACCTCCATCATTGCATCTTGATCTTAGTCTTGGTTGAGTATGATAAGTAAGCCCTCCATCACTACCTCTGAGTCTAATGAACTTATTGTTGTAGTCATCCTTCTTTCCATGACCATTCAATGAGTTTCTAGATTGTGGATCTATGGAAATCACATTTTCTGTATGGTCTCCTGGTAACTCTAGTAGAAGGGGTGCATCTATCAACTCACTATGGGTTTTGTGGAATGGGTAACAGGAGAAATGGAAGGGATCTAACTATCCACTACAATTTTAGTAATGGAGAATGTCTGAGAACTTCACCTAATTTTTCCTAGTTGGAAACACAACTGGAATATTTGCTACATGCTATATTTTCTATGAAAGTAGTCTTCCTCTGGTCTTTACAAGTGAACTAAATCCATTAGACACCACTCCTAAATTGTGTTTTTTCCTATAGATCCACACACATATACTACACTACCTTTATTGATGGAGGAGTATTCATAGATCTTGTTGTATGGATTGTAGGGTGAAAAGCAACATCAATATAAGCCTTCTCAAAGTCCATTCGAGCTACCATGGCCACCTAATCATATTTTTTACCATGAAGCTCACATATTCAAGGTGTTATCCCTTATCCATATTCCCCTCAGCTGGACCTTCTTCAAGTTGTAAGGACATCCTTGATGAGCAATTTTTTCCCTCCATCTTGGGTTTAGTGTTTTCTTAGGGATGAGAAAATTTCTAAGCTCTAGTTGGAGGGTGGAGGGTACATACTTATTTCTACCCACAAATATCTCTTTTGTTTTCTTGTTTTATTTCAACTATTTTTAGCCTTCCACACATCTGTTGCATTTAGTTTACTTGCATTACAATGTAGCTTTAAACTGTATTCATTTTGGTTCATAGTTAATGAAATGTTAGTTGAATCCCTTATCTAGTCGGCTTAGTTTACATTCATCTTTTTCGTTGCATATAGGATTTGTCATACAATCTGCTTATTTGAAGTAAGTCCTTGATGTTAATTGTATTTCCATAAACATTCCAATGGCTAAAAGTCACCCTTTGTAGCCAATGAATATAAAATAGTGTTCCCTAGAAATGATGACAAGTCATATGGGATTGAAAGAAATTAAATATAACATGTCTTTTTACTTACTAGCATAGCATGCTTGTGGAAATGTCTTAATCTTGCATGTACATGATGTGATTGAATTGTTGTGTAAGATTGTCCCTATGCTCTGAATTCTAATATATGAGATGCACAAGTTCATTCCTTTCCACATTTCTTCCATCACCATATTATCCCACCATTCATAAAAAATCCATAAACTTTTTCAAACTCTAAGTTCGGGGTGGCACAACCTCCTTCTCCCTGTATAATAACTACTTCCATACCCTCTCTAAGTGATAGGAGTGTATCAACAAAAATAAATAAAAAATGCAAATGTTCACAAAAATGCAATCAATGTAATTGTAGAAAAATAAAGGATTCTCGAGTCGAATAGAGGATAGATTTACAACTTTTATTTCATACCCTCATTCACTCTATTTTTTCACACATGGGAACCAAAATACCCCCAAAATAATCTTCCATGGTCAAACGTTCTTCTTGTGTGAAAATCTCATAGGAATATGTGGCATTATCAGAAACATCAAGAATATTACATCTTATTTACACTTTATCTTTTTAACACAGAAGCAAGTGTGCAAGTTTAGGATAGATAATATGAGAAGTTGTGTTATGTGATTTAGGAAATCTAGGTTGGCCATGCTTGGTGGTAGGGACTCAAACATTATGTGAATATGAAGCAGACACATTGGTTGAAAGTATTTATTTGGAGAGTATTTTGGATCTTTTGTTATTTGAGGTTGATACAAGTTCAATCTTGGTTTGTGATG
Source organism: Alisma plantago-aquatica (assembly GCA_963693085.1). NCBI lineage: Eukaryota > Viridiplantae > Streptophyta > Magnoliopsida > Alismatales > Alismataceae > Alisma > Alisma plantago-aquatica. The sequence continues at coordinate 669,447,890 of OY856410.1, forward strand.
AATTTCTATTCATCATCATTTTAGTTGTATTTTAGATTAATTTTTGCATACTTTGTTTACATTGTACTCAATATTTTACTTATTTTAAGTTTTGAGTAGGAATTTCCTTAGAATCGAATATATTTGATATTATATGTGTAGTTTTATATAATAAGAAAAGAGAAGTAAATATCCCTTCATGAGATCCCAAAAAAAATGATCAAAGATTGCAAACCCTCACTCCCCAAATCCAACAATTGAAGTGAGGATTAGTGAAGTATGGATGGCCATTGAAATGACTATAACTCTCTTATACAAATTCAAAATTAGATGGTTTAAAAGTCATTGGATGCATATTTCAATTATAAAAAAATTATACATGTGATATAGGTTGATCGGGCAATATTCCTTGAATTACTTTCTTGGTCAGGCGATACGTCTATTTGTAGAAGAAGCTAAAAAGTTGATCGAATGAAAAGTATTTTTGATTGACCGCTCTTAATTGATTATCAATTGTTCTATAATCATAGGAATCATACATACTTTTGATCGCTCAATCACCTTTGTAGATCACCTAGTATTCAAGTAGGGGGAAATCCTTATCAGTTAGCGGGTCACCCGATCACAAAGCGGGTCATCCAGTCAACAAGTATACTCCAACACTAAAATGGCTCTAACTTTCACATCAGATGTCAAAATTGAGTGTTTTAAGTAGATTCAGAAAGATAATTCAATTATCTACTCAATAAATATATTTACTTACCACTTTAGATTAGATGATCAGGTTTAAAGTTACCTTAAACTATTATGATGAAAATCTGCATCTACCAATCGTTAAATTAGTTTAGATAGATATGGTATTTACGGGCGGATACACAAAAACTTGAGGGACGTTCATGGCAATATTTTAGACCTATTTTTTTTCTCATACACAATCCTATCCATCGCCAATTAATTTTAGAGATGAAATCCTCTAGTTTGACATGAAGACGCACTCCACCGTAGATTTGTACCAAAGACTGAAGTTATTGATTGAGAGTTGTGGAGAGACCACTAATTTTCACTTCTATGCTTCTACTTTCTCCATGAGTTTTCTTCTCATTCTCTTTGTATAATCAACAAGATTAGAGAGTAGATCTTGTACTATGATGTGGGGATTATCCCCGCTACCTATATCTTCTACTCTTTGCTATTGCTATTTATATGGATTTTCAAATTGATTATAGAGTGATTGATTGCATGCCCTATAGACTAGTCTACATATTTTGCATGAATAATAGAATATAAGATGTAGAGACTGTAAAATATAAGATTAGAATACCAATATGCGTCATAAAATCTCAAATTAAACCATGGAAGGAAGTTCTCTGGAGTGATGGATTATGCATACTTAGGTAACGAGACATCAAGCCTATGAGAAAATCCATCATTTTGAATTTCATACTCTCAAAGGATATGAAATTCCTTGAATCCAATACAAATATATGTATGAATGAGCTATGTCACATGAGAGAGTAAATATGCAGTCAGTGGCGGTGAAAGTTATCATCCCAACAATTATATCATAGTATAAAAATCACTTCTTCTTATTTTGATTTTATTTCATATATTGTAATTTAGTTATTCAATAAACCATCAACTCAATCAATCCTTGTTAGTCACTTTTATTTATTAGGCTAAAATCTAAATTTTTCTTAGTAACATTGTCCTTTGGTTTCGATCCAAAAGCTATACTATGATAAGATATGTCCTCTTGCGGGTAGATAATAACTTTCTTGTGCTATAATATACCACATCAAACCACAGACTTGAGCCAAGTCTGGCCCCCTTTTTGGTCATGAAAGACTAGAATGGTTAGAGTTGTTAAGGATATATTGATCATTAGGAAGTGGATAATATATGTAATATTCTTTTATCACATGTGTGCATTGGTGGGATATCATACATAAAAGCAATAATGTTGGGTACTAGAAAACAACTAGGGTTAGATTGTGGCTGACTCATCATATGTTCCCATATGGTGCTAGTGAGTCATTCCAAGAATTCATCTATGTCATTTTATTTGTAATTCACTTCATGATTCACTCTCCCACTAATATGTTCCCTAGTGAGGGAAAGATGAAATCAAGAGTGGTATTGGGGTGAAAACTGTATGCACTTTATTTTCCTTCCAAGGATATATTAGTTGGACTACCATTCACAAAAGAAATGAGGTTGGGTATGTGCAATCAACCAGGGGTAAGGTAGCCCATGCGACCAATAATTATGGCTGAATTATAATTTGTTTCTCGAGAGTGTTGAGGAGTCCTTCAAAGTCATCATCTCCATTGCTCTAGTTCTTATTCAATCCATGTCATATTCTATCACTAAATTATGTCCTATCAAGGGAAAGGTGAAAGACAAAGGGGGTTGAAAATGGGTGAGGTGCAACAAAATTGTAAATTTTTTTGTATGAGGAGTTTATAATCATAAAAGTTCATTGTAAGTGTGTGATTTTAAAAGATATTGAGCAACTATTATCTCTCTATCTACAATTTAGATCTTTAAATGAGTTAGGTCAATTGTGAGACTAGGAAGATGGACAAATTTAGGGCTAGGATCCCAATCCTTAAAAGGTAAAATGTGGAGAGTTTCCTATACGTGATAGGAATTTAGATGATGTAAGGTTTTCCTACTCAAGATAGGGCTTTGGATTTGGTACAGTTCAAGGTCATGTCTAACCCAACTGAGGGTACCTAATTGATATAGGATTTTAAAATGATGTGCATATGCTCTAAAGATAAGATTGCAAACAATCATCCAACAATGATATTAGCCCTAAATCAAGTCTAATTGTTGTACATGTCCAACCATATGTTCCTTAGATCATTTTGGGTAGTCTAGTTTTAGGTCAAGGACTAAGACCCACATGGTCATGTGGTTGTTCTGCATTTATATTTAGCAATTGTCGTTGGAGAACCAACTTGTATCAGAGATGCTTTTTCAGGTGTTGAGGTACATGTTGGTGGTTAATCTTTAGGTCACATGTGTTATTCAAGTTTTTCTCTTTTAATCATCAAGTTTTTGCCAAACATGTTGTTGGTTGGTTGAAGAAAAAGTGGGAGAAGTGAATGTAGTGACCATTCTTGGCTTTGTATCTTTATTTCTACAAGTATTTTATTTTTTTATTTACTAAGAGGAAAACTATATATTAATGTAATATTTAGTCATTAATGAACTTGCTTTTAGGTATTTGAATTAATTTTAAATTTGAAAATCAAATATGTTATATTTGTCAAAATCCCCTTCTAGCCAAAGTTTCATATCTGTTGTAGAGTCAAATTTGTGGGACCCACACTGGTCAGGTGACATAGTCAATTTTTCCACTCAAGATCGTATGTGGATTCCTAAATTCATGAGGGAAGAGGACACCGACTCCTAATATTTCTTAATAAGCGTATCCATTTTGATATAATTGCTCGGGATGGCTATAAATAAGGCATGATGACTCGAGTCTCGTGCACCCATTGGCTTGAGAGTTTTGAAGTTTCTTCTTCATGGCATTGTCTATAATCAATGAAGTTCCCCTTCTAAGAAGTCCCCCAATGAAAATATACTTAGTTTGGCTTTAGTTTACATATTTTTTAGAGACTGAATAGGTAGAGTTATCTAGACTGGATGTGACTCATCATCTCTATCATATTATGTATTTTATTTTTGCTAGAGAGTTGATGTCAATTTTCATCCATTTTTGGGATTATTTTGGTCATGCCTTCTGCTTTTGGGATGTGATGCACTTCTAGTCTATACGACATGGCCAATATTACTCACCTTCCTTTTTACAACCTTTGTCCAATACTCCCAAAGAAGTCATGTTGGACTACAATGTTGGCTGATTTGCTAGGCATGAAGAAACCTAAAACTATTAAGTAGTTGTTTGAAGACATTTGATTCATCACTTTGTCTCTAGTATTCTTTGACGAGTAAATTGTGATCAAATTTGTGGTTTTTGGATATGTCATATTTGGGATCCTATTCTTTGACTATATTTGTAGAGCTTTTTCTTAGTGACATAGTTGGTCAAATGATGGCCTTAGTTGTAGGTGTTCTGGCAGCAATGTAGCATAAGGAGACTACCATGCCTATGGTATTCAAAGAGCTCTATCAACATTTGGATGTTTACAAATCTACTAGAAGAATGCTGGGACTTTTCAAGGTCTTATAGAGTTATCTAAGGTTGTGATTGGTCGTAATAAGTTCCAAGAGACATTAAGCCTTTATCATATTCATGCCCACTATTGTTTTTTTATGCATATTAGGATCAATGGATATCTTTAGTAGTGTGATGTGTTATCTATATATATTTCTTGTTTGTCACATGGAGACATGTGTGGAGGCTAGAAGAAGTTCCACTATAACACATAAAGGTTGAAGATTGCATTTCCTAGCTTCTAATGGCTAACAATTATCATGAGGCTTGAGCATTGTGTTGCTTATTACCTATTATTTTTTTAAGGTAATGTGATCGACAATAGTGTGCATATGATGTTGAATAACTTATTACTATATTATTTCAAATAATGATGGCTGACTACCACAAGGTATAGGAGATAGTAGCAAGATTGTGGGTTAGTCATCAAAAAATGACTCTAGAAGGATTTCTAGTTGGCAAGGGTTGCCTTTCGGAGTGCTTGGATTGGATATACTTGTCCTCTTTGGCAGTAGTGATCTACAGTCCTAAGGGAGAGCTGAGTGATCCTACATGATTTATCTCAACTCTTCCATTCTAGAGTTTCATGTTTATTTTTATGAGCACAAGGTGTCATAATGCTTTACAAGAAATGCATTATGAAATCAAAAGAAAACTACACTAGGGTAAACCCTTCTACACGTTTTTAATATGCAAATAATGAAATGACTTCCCCATCTTTGGAATAATTGAAAGGATACTCCTCAAACTTCCAAAACCCTTATGCAAGATGACTTCCTACAAAAGAGTAGGTGATAGATTTCAAGGTACATGTGCCTATCATTGATAGGGTTAAATGATTTTCCAATCATGGTGCAAGATGCACCTAGTAGCACTACATTTGTGATAGATGGATTGTGTTTATGGTAGAGAGGTGAAGTTAGGATGACATCTAGGGGCAAGGTGACCCAATAAAGACCAAAGATTATGACTAGGCATCCATCTATTCTTCATGGTGCATGCGATCTCTTCCTTTTTTAGGGGATGTCTCGTGAGAGAATCCCCACCCCAAAAAAAGGAAATATTGAGGATCTGATTAGATAAGGCATGACCAATTTAAATGCATGCAGTGCAGGAGTGGAGACAAAGGTGACTGGGGTTTCTCCTTCTTGCGATGTTCTTCATGGAGAAAGGTTGGAGGACAAAGATCGAGTGTGGTCTGATGTTTCCTTCCACATTATGGGAGCATCCTATTAGGCCTGGACATGCCTATTCACAAAAAGGGAGGATGGAGATGCATCGAGGTTATCAGAGAAGGAAATCATAGTTCTAGATGGGAAATTGCTTCACCTTAAAGAAAATGCGGAAAAGAATATGGATAGATGGAATCACTCTGCTTCTTGCTACATCATTGGTTTAAAACCACATTGGCCTTCCCTGATAGATTTCCTTAGTCATCTTTGGAAAATAAATAGATTGATCGAGGTAAAATAAAGGGGTAAGGGTTTCTTCATAGTCAATTTCTCAAGTTACGAAGACATGGAGACTACTATATAAGGGGCCCGTGGTTCACCACTAGGAAACCTATTATAAAAAAAGGGTGCAAGGTAAACCTCTTGAGAAGCCAAGCCTTTCAGAAATTCCAAGATGGATTAGGATCTTTGATCTCCCTCTAGAATTGTGAGATGATGAGATGTTTTTCTTCCTCAGATCTTATCCATGTCGACTAGCAAGAGTTGATACATCCACACAAATTTTTAGTGACTGAAGTTTCCAAGAATGCATATTCTTATCTTGGATGATTCAATGTTTCCCAAAGAACTTCCTGTTGGGTTTGAGAGGAATCAGAGAAGGCAGCGGAAACAAAAAAATTTCTCCCAAACCCAGAACGAAGGAATCACGTCAACATCTATACAGTAGGAATGATGGTTTGTAGATACATACCTTGTCTCGAGGCTAGCTCGGTGACATTACCTCGCAGCTTGCACGATCTTCACCTCCGGTCTTGGACGGTGTCCGTGTAGCTCCTGGTCTCACCGGGACTGTCAGGATTGACAGCTGTCCTCCGAGCGGCAGAAGTCTCCTGCCTCTGTAGTAGTCCACACGGACCACCTGGAACTTCGATCGCCTTGTCACACAAGGCACCGGAGGAGTTGTACCCTCCTGTTGGCGTACTAGTCACCGACACACTCTCCTGCCACCAGTTGCCTTTCTATAGTTGTCTTTCCCTTGTTGTGCCTCCCTTATCGGGTAGCACTTACTCGGGCTCTCTCAGTTACTACAACCAGAGAGAACGACATTTTGCATAGCAATTGGTGTTCTGAGTTGTACTTTGAGAAGCCCCCAATACCCCTATATATAAGAGGGTCATGGGACAAGGTTCTATACCCCTGGCAATGTGGGATTAAAGCAGGAGTAGAAGGGTTTGAGATTTTCCATAAAACAACCAACTGCGCCAGCTGAACTGATCGTTTCAAGCATGAACCGATCGGTTGGGGACCTGAGCCGACCAGTTCACACATGAACCAGTCGGTTGGGGTAGTTGAGCTGATCAGTTCAAGTCTAAACTGGTCGGTTCACTCCCCAGATCAGTTCCCGATTGACTTTTCCTCTTTTGTTTCAAATTGATCCAAATACCAATCCTTGTTCCAATCAAATTGGACAAGTGAACCGAAGAGAAATTTCTTGCCAACCTGACTTTCCCAACTTGCTCGGTTGGACAAGTTGAGTCGATCGGTTCAACCCTTGAACCAGTCATCTCAACTTGTCCTGAGCTGATCGTTTCATCACATCAGCCGATCGGTTCATCACATGAGCCGATCAGTTGGGAGTGCAGACTGCGCATAATCAGTCAATTGCAGTTTCAATCAATCTGATACTCTAATCAATCGGTCCAACACCTTGAACACTATGATACTGAGCTATCAATTAATTAAGTGTTTAATTGAACTACTAAACTCCTTTAGTAATTAATCTAAACATCATTTGTGGATAAACTCCTCTTCTAGGTTAAATCCTATGTGTGTGACCCTGCAGGCCCATTTCACGTTGGTAGTGAAAATCCATAACACTTATGACTTCACAAGCAAAGAGTGGTCCCTAGTCGCACATCCGTGCTTCCCAAGTGAAAAGGAAAGTTGGAGAACAACTTTCAATCCTACAATCTGTGAATGGTGTTACAACAAATGTATAATTCCTTTGTCACTGATATCCCGAATGAACTCAAGGCATGGAGCAATCATCCTGTCAACGTTCATTCACTTTCTTGATCTTAGAGTAGATTGGAGGAGATATGTATGACATCAATATCACATACTGATTCACAAATGCGTGCACACGCCTATCTCAATCCTACTCATCAAGTGGCCATGGATATCAAACTCCCTCAGGAGGGACAAATCCCATATATATCACTCACCCCTCAAAAGTCCCATGTGTCAAAGCCACCCAATCATCACCTTTATAACAACCCTCAGGACTACATTTGATGATGTCAAAGTGTACCCAACGACATGTGTTGAGTGTAGTGATTTCAGGTCAAAGAATCACACTCACCACATCACTGTGAGAACTGACTGTGACTACCATGTCATGGTTCCATGTGTCAAACTCACGGTGGGTCTGTCCGGTATACTTGTTCTCCAACAATTACCCATGTGTTTGGTTTGATATCTCCATATCATGACTAATGAGATTCTGTCATCAACCAACACCACAATCTGGTCTTGTGTGTCATTGTTGTTTATCTACCTTCCATAATGACATCTGACTAGGGACCTAATAAGAATGTATAAACTCTTAGCATATGTATGATCTCATCGTTCAGGTCCTCAACCTGAAAGCATACGTCATTGAGTACTGTCATTCTCTAGACATTCAATCGGTTCTATCATTATCTCATACGACTAAACCAGAAAGAATTGGAAGCTTGCCTTTGATGCTTATCAAATCAATCTTAGTGTATCCCACCAATCATCCCATAATTGGCTCTCAGGGCATACATACCAACTGACTCCCACTTGCACTGTGAGCCAATCACCCTTGAATCATATTCATAGTGATCTTCAAACATGTCCCACTTACTGTAATCTAGTGCTAATATAGTGAGTTATGGAAACACCTTGCCAAAGTCGGTATTAACTACATATCTCTCATCTCTTCATTGTACGTCACATGTATGAGATGGAGTTGCTGTGATATGCGATCTAGTATTCCTTTGCTAACCTTTATCCACATTGCATGACCAAGCACTCCTTATTTGTCATCAATGACAGGAATATCTATAAGTTCATCTCAAGAACTTCCATATCCATATAGTATCCACTAATGTTCTCTAACACACGGATACTTGGCTTTTCCTTTTAAACGACTTTATTGGAACATTTCCATTTATCAACAAACATTCACTTTTATATCTCTTATATATTTTGCGATTAATTTTCTATCCTTTTTTGAAGTTCGCATCAGTGTAACTCTTTACAATGAACCCTTCCTTATTTCCATAGAACTAGTACTTCTCAAGTACTTATCAAGTTCTTATGGTATTCCAGTAACCCTTACTGGAACTAGACAAACATCCACTCGTCATGTCCCACATACGAGTTATCAGGATGAGCACATCATATTGTCATGTCCTACATACAAGATGATGAATGCATTTTATTCTTGCTATGTCCATACATGCAAGATAATGGAATGATTACATACATGATAGATCCATATCTATCCTTAGTGTTCCCATTCTTCATAAGAATTGGACACTTGGATTTGGGATACTAACTCCATGTAACATGGACAAGTTTTCTCCCACTGAATCTATGCCAACTGAACCCTTCAGTATAGATTGCCAATGTATGCTTTCTCTTTTCAGGTCAAGAGGTTTTCGAGAACTATCTCTATAGATCTTTATTCCTATTACATAGGAAACGTCTCTATCTTCCTTAAAGATAATTTCCACTTTGGATTTCCATTCTAGAACATCTCATTCCTCATCAACATGTGGAATGCAAATATGCTCCCACTAAATAATAGATCCCTTCTTTATCTTTGACATATCAGTCAAACCCTTTGACCATATTATCAAAGTAAAGATCACAATTATGAGTTGCTTGTACTCAATCAATCACATTGATTAGTCCATTGTAACTTATAGACTTCATTTGCATTAAAGGATTCATAAACCTTATAGGTTGTGTCACATACACATCCTTGTTTTATTCCTCATAGAAATGCGGTTTTAGTATCCGTATGCCAAATGTATTAGTCATTAAGTTGCAATCAACAAGCATCATCCTTCTCAAAATGCTATCCATGTGTCTTAACGCTTAAGACTCATTCACACTTATGGATTTCATCCAATGGGTGCTACCATCAAAGTCATACCTTATGGTTCACATGGAAGTCATTTAGGATGTAATGGTCATAAACCATAAATCAAAATTTGATTCCTCATATTCATCTAGATAGTTGACTCATCACATGACCAACTCATCACATAGATAATCAAGGTGTATCTATCAAGGATATAAGAACTCATAACTCCTTGTGATTCTTAATGTCCTTTATTAATGTAGGGTATTCTTTATTTAAGAAGAACTTAGTTATTTGACAATCATCCTCTAACTCCTTAGAGTATGACTCCATTTTGATTTAGACATCACCATGCCTTAATCATGAGTTCACTACGATACACTATCAAAATCACTCATAAGGTTCACAAACATTTGGTTCAAGTATTTCATTCATTGATCTCATCAAGAATTGACACTTTACCAAATCCATACTTGTTATGGAGTGGACTCTTGGGATTTAGGATACCTAGTTGGATAAGTGAACTCATATTTATATATTCAATATTGAAACGGCCTTTGAATTTATTTACACATAGATGAGTTTAATGTGATGTTGATCTTATGATTTATACCCCTAATATTGCCTTTTGAGGTACTTAATTGACTGATCAATCATTTGAGTTTTGGCACCAAATTTGAATAGGATGTACGGTTGAGTTATGAGTAAGCTATGGTCTATTTCATGCAGTTCGGGTGTCCATAGAGAATGTTATAAGAGTTTGATTTTAGGGACGCATATATGCATGATTTGTTAGAGGACTTTGGTTGCTTTTTTTTATTTAGAACCTAGTTGTGGTTCGGTGTTGTATCACATGGCCTGGTAGTGGACTACTACCATAGATTTTCCAATAGCTAGCATCGATCCAGTAGAATCCATGATGGATTTGAAGGCTGCAACCTTACCTTTAACCTCCCACATGTTGAGACTTAAACGTGGGATGGCGTGGTCCAACCTCTAATCCACGATCATGGAATACGTGCGCTAGGGAGGAAAATTGACCAAGCAATTAACATCGACATGAACCTTTGCATTAAGGCCTTGCGCTTAAAATAATAGAGAGCGAGAGACCATCCCCGCTACTCTTTCTCTCCGTTGCATACCACAAGGGAAGTGAGGAGAAGACATGTACATGTTAATAACCACAGTTGATGAGGAGGAAGCTTCCCACTTTTGCTAGCTGGAGGAGACCAGTCGGCGGCTAGGTACACAAATGGATCATAGTTCCCGTAGCAACACACACGAGGACCCATGGAATCCAAAGCATCCGATGAGGAGGAGCGCAGCAGTGCCCTGAGCAGACCTCACGTCAGTGGCACACTCGGGTGGGGGTCTGGCTCTGTTATTGCGGGAATGCTGAGAAGAAGGATGGAAGAGCCTGTTGCTTTCCAGAGGAGAGCCAGCGGCAGTGCTGGTGCTTCATGTAGAAGCAATCGAGGACCTAGCGCGAGCCTGCCGTGGTGGTGTTCTGGAGGTGCCGCGGGACTTCTAACCACCAGAAAGAGGCAATAGATCCTTGAAGGATGAAGTCACATGGGAGGACAAGCAGACATCATTACCCCCCTTCCCTCCGCCGCACTCCCTGCATACGACAGCGACACCTGTTCACGGGAGAATAGGGTCACGCCTCGCATGCGTGAGAGAAAGGAGGAGGGCCGGTTGGTCTAGCCGTTGAACCGGATTGCGCAACCAAGCTGAACCGGGTTCAAAAATCATGAAGCGGATGGACCCCAATGAGGAAAGTGAGGCTGTGCCCCCATGGGGCCACGTGGCGCAACATGATTGGCTATAAAAAGGTAAATATTCAATAATTCTCAGATTTCGTATAATTCGTAGAAAATATCCCCATTATCAGAAAAATACATATAAGGTACCAAAATTCTCAAGAAAATGAGTAGAACACATTAGAATGATAATATTAGTCTTTTGATGCACTAATATTGATGATATCATGTATGATGTAGAATGCTTAGTCCATGAGTAATAAATATCAAATGGTGATATAAAACTATGGAAAAATATTAGAAAGTCCATGATCATGTTTATAATCCATCTAAAGTTAGAAATAATGATTTTGATGTACGAAATCATGTAATTTGCTTAATGTGGCTAATTAGGGCTTATAACCCTAATTTATATACAATAAATACATACATGCTTAATAAATGATAAAATTCACAGAAAACTCTCATATCAGTAACATGAAAATAATATGTAAATATGAGATCAGTCATATATACGAAATTCATGTTATATGAAGAACACCCTTAATACATGTGATATAACCCTAATCTTGGTTAATGGTGTAACCTAGGGTTAATTAATGTGCACAAAAATGCTATGGAAGATAATGTTCAGATAATGAATCATAATCTGGAAAATGACACCAGTATGATAATTATAAAATAAGAATGCAAGTAATGGTGCACATATCCAAATGAGTAAGAAAACCCTAAAATGGATATAACTAGGGTTAAGATGAGATGTATTATGATGAGAACCTGATAGTATATGATCTTGTCTTAATCAAGGTTTGACCAATGATATAGTTGACATCAGGAATATGTGATTAAGAATATCTCTTTGGAAGGTACGTCATTACCTCTTACTTGTCTTATTATACATTATGCTTGTGTTATATGGTAGTAAAGTCTTGGCATATGGTATTGATTGAAATGATTGTCTTGTATGATATGTTGCTTGAATTTCCATACATATTGCTATGAACACATCAAACATAATATATCTGTTCCATTATATGAAAGAACCAACTCTATGGCAGTGTGCTTGGAAGTGATCGAACTCTTTGGTAGTGGTCTCGTTGTACATATGGAAGCACCAACTCTTTGGTAGTGTGCTTGGACCCAACTCTTTGGTAGTGGTCATATTGTACATATGATCCAACTCTTTGGTAGTGATCATAAGGTCTTAATGCATTCAACCTTTGGCGGTCAATGCATGGATGATATAATGAAAAATGTGCTTAAAATATGTGTTCTCTTTTGTTGATGAATATCTTTGTGCAAGTATACACGTTTCTTATATTTATTTATAACTGCCAAGTGTTAGTTTTATCTTATTGCCAAGATATGATGGGAGGTATATAAAAGACACGTAGGCATACTCAGTACAATATTCTTGAATATTGTGCTGACGTGTACCACATGTAATCTTTTGTTTAGGTTGTGCTTATGCTCTTGAAAATCCAGGATAGTTGAGAGTTGTGTGGCGAGCTGATGTACAGGTGGACCTGTTGTCTTAAGATCCTGTAGTTTAGTGGTAGTGCATGTATATAATATAAATATGTTGTTCAATATGTAATATCAAATGTTGTAACAATTCATGTTGTAATTATATGTTGAATGGTGAACATGTGTGTATGGTTTTCTTATTGTTCATGGACATGTGCTACTGTGTTTCCTTTTGACTTCCTTTGATTTTCTTCTTCTTAGCCTAGTGTGTGTGTGTTTAAATTGGGATTCTCGCTGAGGTGAGGGTTTCAATTTGGATGTCGCACATTAAATTAAGTTTTAGAAAATTCAGGTACGTCATAGGTGGCATCAGAGCATGAACAATAGCAAAGTCTGACATTTGCTCATTATGCAACTCAAACTAAAGAAAACCTTGAACTTAATAATCTTTTAGGGTTAGATTAGTCATCTTTTAGAGGATAGATCTAACTTAGCCTCTAGGTTAGCACCTAGATGTCCAAGAACTAGGTCTAGACTGGTGCTTGTTGAATAGCAAGTCCTTAGATGTCGTTCTTTCCTTGAGGTGTAGCAGTATGGGATGTTGCACTATTTGGAAATGATGTACATCAAGGGAAGAGAAACCCTAGACATATTGTGCACATTGTCTAGAGTAGCTACACTAGTCTACACTATGTTCTCACCCTTTTCACTAGTTTCATGACACTAAACTCTCTACTATGTGTGGGACACTCATTTTCAAGATTTGGTTTTTGATTCCAATCGAATCGAACCTCGATAGTTTTCTCTGACGCTTGTTTTATCAGAGAAAAACTATATAATATTTTATTATGTATATATGTATTACAAAAATGTGTCCCCACACATGTAGGAGTAGGAGGTGGCCATGTAACCTAAGTGAAAGTGAATGACATCAGTCTAGAAGAGAGAGTAGTTCTAGATTAGATGTCTAGAGCCTTTTTGATATATATGATAGATGGAATACATTATATAAGTTTTGATGATGTGATGTAAGTCTTACAAAGATGACATAAGATGGTTATGATGATCTATGTTTGTATTTGAGGACTTTAGTTCAGTTTTGAAGTTTTGAGATAAGTTTTGATGATGCAAGAAACTAGGCTTTTATGAGATAAGATATGTTAAGTTAAGACAAGGTTGTGAATCAACAAGAGCCTCAATCTCTTTTACGAAGGAGGACCTCTAGTGTTAGGACCAGTTTCTGGGTTAACTCCAGAGAGAGTGAGACCCATTGGGAGAAGGTTAGAGAACCTAAACTCTAAGATATGAGAATTCTGGGATATGTGATATGATATGTCCTAAACTAGAATACTCATGAGTGAATGAGTTGTGTTGCTTAATGCATGACTCCTATAGTCTTGTTGAACCCTAGATGTCCTTGGGAGGACCAAACCCTAGAGATAAAGAGAGACTGGTTATATGTGCATATGTGAATATGAATGTGAGTGCCTAACATCTGGGTGAGGGAGAGAGCCCAAGACCCTGGAGGAGGTAGCTATGTTAGTTTCTATGAAGCCTCATGCTCGGGTTGGTGGTTTCCCACATAGGAATCTAGTGGTTTATATAAGAGAGCTTTGGGTAAGATGTTTCCTAGTTAGAGATCTAGGAAGAGTATGCCATATCATGTTTTGGTTTGTGCTTATGTGGCTAGAGTTTGTAAAGATAATCACCAGTGCCAATGAGGTAATCCGAGAACCCTAGGCTAATAAAGGGAAGACAAAGTTGTGCTTATGAGATACTCATAGAGTTGAGTGAGCTAAGAGAGACTGAGCATGGCACTATCCTCATGATATGGGTTAGGAGAACCTCAATTGGACTAGATAAAGTTTTGATATATGTTTAATAAGTCACTCACATAAGTTTGTTTAGCACAACCATGATAAAATATATGTAAGATGGTGATCTAATCATGAGATATGGATATGAGATGATGGAAACCTAGAGATGGTTTAATAGACATAAATGCATAAATGGTTAACCATATAAATGAATAATGATGATATTGTGATATCATTGGATAGTGTCATAATGAATCTCTAATAGAGTTTTCAACCTACTATGAGAAAGTACAGTGAAATGACACTAATGATGCATGTGAATGAATAATGATCATGTAATATAGTTGGTTAATCTTGCGATGAAATCACTAATAAATGTTGCAATTTATTATGAGTAAAGAAATAAGATCATATGAATGAAACATGTTACATAAGGTGTTAATCTTAGTGCTTAATAAAGATGAAAAATGTAATTTTAAAGTTAGCACAACATAAAGATTATGACACCTCGATACGATCTAGATGGATAAGGTGGGTTAACTATAGTTAACGCCCTCCTAAAAGGCATATGTTAATAATGAAAATGTTCTAACAATGAGCTATGTTATGACCTAATCAGAGTTTCTAAACCCTTGTTTGAGCCTTCTATGAAGGGGTGTTTCACCTTTGACGTTTTAAACCTCGTAATGGTAGTTTGGAGATGGCTTGGATATAGTTCTGGAGCTTTGTTTTTGGATATGTTGCACCTAGAGTGATGCCCTACATGTGGTTGAAGACATGTTAGTTTTTCCCAGGAAGTATGAGTATGGTTTACTTTCAAGGATGAAAGTTCTTTTAAGATGTATATGATGTGAAAGACTGGATTTCTGGATCAATTATGAGGATGAAATTTCTTTTAAAGTGTGTAGGATGTTATGGAGTGGACTCTTGGGATTTAGGATACCTAGTTGGATAAGTGAACTCATATATATATTCGATATTGAAATGACCTTTGAATTTATTTACACATAGATGAGTTTAATGTGATGTTGATCTTATGATTTATACCCCTAATATTGCCTTTTGAGGTACTTAATTGACTGATCAATCATTTGAGTTTTGGAACCAAATTTGAATAGGATGTACGGTTGAGTTATGAGTAAGCTATGGTCTATTTCATGCAGTTCGGGTGTCCATAGAGAATGTTATAAGAGTTTGATTTTAGGGACGCATATATGCATGATTTGTTAGAGGACTTTGGTCACTTTTTTGATTTAGAACCTAGTTGTGGTCTGATGTTGTATCACATGGCCTGGTTGTGGACTCCTACCACAGATTGTACAATAGCTAGCATCGATCCAGTAGAATCCATGATGGATTTGACGGCTGCAACCTTACCTTTAACCTCCCACATGTTGAGACTTAAACGTGGGATGGCGTGGTCCAACCTCTAAGCCATGATCATGGAATACGTGCACGGGGAGGAAAACTGACCAAGCAGTTAACATCGACATGAGCCTCTGCATTAGGGCCTTGCGCTTAAAACAATAGAGAGCAAGAGACCATCCCTGCTACTCTTTCTCTCCGTTGCATACCATAAGGGAAGTGAGGAGAAGACATGTAGATGTTCGTAACCATAGTTGATGAGGAGGAAGCTTCCCGCTTTTGCTAGCTGGAGGAGACCAGTCGGCAGCTACGTACACAAATGGATCATAGTTCCTGTAGCAACACACACGAAGACCCATGGAATCCAAATCATCCGATGAGGTGGAGCGCAACAGTGCCCTGAACAGACCTTGTGTCGGCGGCTCACGCGGGTGGGGGCCAGGCTCTGTTATCATGGGAATGTTAAGAAGAAGGATGGAAGAGCATGTTTCTTGCCAGAGGAGAGCCAGCGGTAGCACTGGTTCTTCGTGTAGAAGAAATCGGGGACCTAGCTTGAGCCTGCCGTGGTGGTGTTCTGGAGGTGCCGCGGGACTTCTAACCACCAGAAAGAGGCAATAGATCCTTGAAGGATGAAGTTACATGGGAGGACAAGCAGACATCGTTACCCCCCTTCCCTCCGCCGCACTCCCTGCCAGACGGTGGCGACACCTGTTCATGGGACAATAGGGTCACGCCTCGTGTGTGTGAGAGAAAGGAGGAGGACCGGTTGGTCCAGCCGTTGAACCGGACTGGCACAACCAAGCTGAACCGGGTTCAAAACTCCTGAACCAGACGGAACCCAGTGAGGAAAGTGAAGCCGCTCCCCCACGGGCCACGTGGTGCAACGTGATTGGCTACAAAAAGGTAAATATTCAATAATTCTAAGATCTTGTATAATTCGTAGAAAAAAGCCCGATTATAAAAAAAATACATATAAGGTACCAAAATTCTCAAGAAAATGAGTAGAACATATTAGAATGATAATATTAGTCTTTTGATGAACTAATATCGATGATATCATGTATGATTTAGAATGCTTAGTCCATGAGTAATAGATATCAAATGGTGATATAAAACTATGGAAAAATATTAGAAAGTCCATGATCATGTTTATAATCCATCTGAAGTCAGAAATAATGATGTTGATGTACGAAATCATGTAATTTTCTTAATGTGGATAATTAGGGCTTATAACCCTAATTAATATACAATAAATACATACATGCTTAATAAATGATAAAATTCACAGAAAACTCTCATATCAGTAATAGGAAAATAATATGTAAATATGAGATCAGTCATATATACAAAATTCATGTTATATGAAGAAAACCCTTAATACATGTGATGTAACCCTAATCTTGGTTAATGGTGTAACCTAGGGTTAATTAATGTTCACAAAAATGCTATGGAAGATAATGTTCAGATAATGAATCATAATCTGGAAAATGACATCAATATGATAATTATAATATAAGAATGCAAGTAATGGTGCACATATCCAAATGAGTAAGCAAACCCTAAAATGGATATAACTAGGGTTAAGATGAGATGTATGATGATGAGAACCTGATAGTATATGATCTTGTCCTAATTAGGGTTTGACCAAGAATATAGTTGACATCAGGAATATGTGATTAAGAATATCTCTTTGGAAGGTATGCCATTACCTCTTACTTGGCTTATTATACATTATGCTTGTGTTATATGGTAGTAAAGACTTGGCATATGATATTGATTGAAATGATTGTCTTGTATGATATGTTTCTTGAATTTCCATACGTATTGCTATGAACACATCAAACATAATATATCCGTTCCATTATATGAAAGCACCAACTCTATGGCAGTGTGCTTGGAAGTGACCGAACTCTTTGGTAGTGGTCACGTTGTACATATGGAAGAACCAACTATTTGGTAGTGTGCTTGGACCCAACTCTTTGGTAGTGGTCACATTGTACATATGATCCAACTCTTTGGTAGTGATCATAAGGCCTTAATGCATTCAACCTTCAGCGGTCAATGCATGGATGATATAATGGAAAATTTGCTTAAAATATGTGTTCTCTTTTGTTGATGAATATCTTTGTGCAAGTATACGATTTTCTTATATTTCTTTATAACTGCCAAGTATTAGTTTTATCTTATTACCAAGATATGATGAGAGGTATATAAAAGACACATAGGCATACTTAGTACAATATTCTTGAATATTGTGCTGATGTGTACCACATGTAATCTTTTGTTTAGGTTGTGCTTATGCTCTTGAAAATCCAAGATAGTTGAGAGTTGTGTGGCGAGCTGATGTACAGGTGGACCTGTTGTCTTAAGATCCTGTAGTTTAGTGGTAGTGCATGTATATAATATAAGTTTGTTGTTCAATATGTAATATCAAATGTTGTAACAATTCATGTTGTAATTATATGTTGAATGGTGAACATGTGTGTATGGTTTTCTTATTGTTCATGTACATGTGCTATTGTGTTTCCTTTTGACTTGCTCTAATTTTCTTCTTCTTAGCCTAGTGTGTGTGTGTTTAAATTGGGATTCTCACTGAGGTGAGGGTTTCAATTTGGACGTCGCACATCAATATTAAGTTTTAGAAAATCCGGGGACGTCACAATACTTCATTTATGATATTCTTGAACACTTCAAGATATTCATATTGGTATTTCTCTAAACACTGTTTGAAGTACTAGCATTAACTCTAATAGGTATGTAAATACATCACATGTATTATACCTAATATGATAATCATTCTCCCACTACCACTAGTGAAGATTGATTAATCATGTCTAAGAGATTCATGTCTGTTACTGGTTCTCTAACCAAAAGAGTCTAGACTTATCCATCACATGGAAACTAGAAATGAATTTCTCATGATTTATGCTAATTTGATTGTTTTAGTTATCAATAACTTTTAGGTATGATTTTATCTTATGCATATCAAGTGCCACAAGATAAACAAGGCATTGCCACATAGATCATATCTTTGAAACATCAACTATATTGATAGCCATCCTTGTCTCAACAAGATGAAAAAATAAAGTGTTTCTATTGGCAAATTGAAATAGCAATTCTCAACTCTATTTCGTGCCCTTTAGGCTGAAATAAACTGAAAGGTACTCCTTACTACGGCAGCAACACTTGCTCCAATGATGAGTACTCCTTTCTTGGTCCTTTCACAAAGGCCATCACTTCTTTGTGGATCTTGCATATCATATATATAACAGATCCATATCTTAGTATCATATACCTCAGATAAAGAAGTGTTTATTTCATGATACCTATGGTAGAGATCTCTATCCCCTCCTTTCGTCTTCTTTTGTTCTTCCAAATATAGAGGGTAATTCCCTTGTTCACCCTCCCATGTGACTTGAGGTTGAAGATAGCTTTGCCCTTGCCCTTGGACTTGCCTTTCTTTTTGTTGATCAACATCACATACTTAGGCTTGTCCTTCTTCATTTGCCTCTATTGTCCTTAACATGTTCAACAACTCTGTCAACGCTTGTCAATGTTGTTCATGTCATAGTTCATCATGAACTGTATGATTCTCGCAACACTTGCAGTATCATACCAATAGCCAACTTTTAGCTCAGAGGGAATCCTTCTTAGTCAGGTTTTTCCACATACCCAATCACATTGAGTGTCTGAATACCTTACTAGATCTCCTTCTGTCATGACATACTAGGACAGTGTCTTGGAGACATCATATGTCTCATGTTGTCTCTGCAACTCATAGTTTAGAGAACACAAAATCAAGCACTCCACATCAATGGCATCCTCAGTATGCTTACATAAACATACTTTTAACCATTGGTGTGGTGGGATCGAGTTCATCTGGTTCCGGTATAACTAGGACTTAGAGCTTTCACTCTTTGATTGAGAACACTTCTCAACGTCCTAACCAGTCGTGGAATTATTCCCATTTAATTTGTTGGTCTCAAAGACCGATCACAAATAAAGTGATTATTGTTGATTAGCCATTTATTGTACAAAAGGAAATATATGCAATTTAGTCCAAAACTCAATTTTGACTTATTTGATTGATTTGAAAGGTTGACGATATAATTAGGACTTTAATTAATTATCGCTCCCACTATTTTTTGTTTAAATTGATAGCCCTCAACATCAATTCAGAAGATTGCAACGTACAATCTTCTAGTGGGTCAAGATCCATATTTCATCAAGTCATGAGTCAGATTTGGCTGATCTCCCACAATATTGACTATTTAGGTAGGCCATCATGCCAATTGCATCATATGCAACTCTTGATGAATGAACATGCGCAACACCTTGCCATGAACATTCCGTGCCTCTGGGCTTAGATGCTCTAAGAATCACCAGTTAAGTCTAACCCAAAAGCTGACACGGTAAACATGCACCCTGCTTTGGCAGAACCTACATGTTTACCCTTTACACTTCCATGAGATAGACGACGCACCACACTTTGGCGTAACCTACGCTTGGTCAATCAAGTTTTTCATGTGTGCCACTAATGGAAGGCGTAAAAGACTTAATATTTAGATGGGGGATTTGGTTTTATAGGTACATATACATATCCAATCACCACAATACATAGTACGTATCATATACATGCTATATCCCAAAAAAACATGTAAAATGATAAAAGTGATGATTATAGCCATCCTAATGTGATTCCTCGAGCTAAGAGGGATCACGGTCATCTAGGTCTACATCACATGCAACTTGTACAAGATGAACTCTGTGCTTTGTCGTTCTGGGTTTGATCAACTCATCTCCATGATTGATCAGCTCGCCATCAGGCCGGTCGGTTGGGTGCCATCAGCCGATCGACTGGTGCCTCTAGCCGATCGGTTCACTAGTCATCGTGCATCTCATCAGGGCCGCCACCCGCTCATCTTGCTCCTTGAACCGATCATCTGGAATGCCAACCGATCGGTTCACGCCTTGAACCGATCGTCTCAGTTCATTAGGTTGTCCGTCATTCTTTGACATAACATGAAATATAAAAAGATCTATCCTATATACATTTAAATTGGGAAACCCCGAGTTACATTCAGGGGGAGAAAAGGTAGGAAAGAAATCTCGAGTTATCTCGAGTTACATCAGGAATAAGAGATAGAGAGTCAGTGCGCAGACTGAGATGCAAGCAACCACATTCAACCATACACAGATTTAGGGTTTATTAGCCATAACCACACCATACATACACCACAAAACTCATTTAAGGGTGACACGTATCGAATGCTTTCATATTACATATCATATATGTATATTGGGATTTGTGGATTTAGGATTGGACATGCATAAAGCCAATTTTATTCGCATCGTATGCAATAAATAAAGGCAACAAACCAAAATCAATCACATCGATAATCCTAAAGTATAGAGTAGTTGACGTGGCTCTGATACCACTATTGGGTTTTAGGGGAATCAGAGAAGGCAGTGGAAACAAAAAAATTTCTCCCAAACCCAGAACTAAGGAATCACGTCAACGTCTATATAGTAGGAAGGATGGTTTGTAGAGACATACCTTGTCCCGAGGCTTTCTCGGAGACGTTACCTTGCGGCTTGTGTGGTCTTCACCTTCGGTCTTGGATGGTGTCTGTGCAACTCCTGGTCTCACCGGGACTGTCAGGATTGATAGCTGTCCTCCGAGCGGCAAAAGTCTCCTGCCTATGTAGTACTCCACACGGACCACTTGGAATTCTGATCGCCTTGTCGCACAAGGCACCAGAAGGAGTCATACCCTCCTATTGGCATACTAGTCACCGACACACTCTCCTACCACCAGTTTCCTTTCTGCAGTTGTCTTTCCCTTGATGTGCCTCCCTTATCGGGTAGCACTTGCTCGGGCTCTCTCGGTTACCACAACCAGAGAGAACGACAACTTTGTAGAGCAATTGGTGTTCTGAGTTGTACTTTGAGAAGCCCCCAATACCCCTATATATAGGAGGTTCATGGGATAGGGTTTCTACCCTGGGTAATGCGGGATTAAAGTAGGAGTAGAAGGGTTTAAGATTTTCCACAAAACAACCAACTGCACCAGCTGAACCGATCGTTTCAAACATGAACCGATCGGTTGGGGACTTGAGCCGATTGGTTCACACCTAAACTGGTCAGTTGGGATAGTTGAGCGGATCGGTTCAAATCTGAACTGGTCGGTTCACTCCCCAGATCAGTTCCCGATTGACTTTTCCTCTTTTGTTTCGAATTGATCCAAATACCAATCCTTATTCCAATCAAATTGGACAAGTGAAACAAAGAGAAATTTCTTGCCAACCTGACTTTCCCAACTAGCTCGGTTGGACCAGTTGAGTCGATCAGTTCAACCCTTGAACCAATCATCTCAACCTGTCCTGAGCCGATTGGTTCATCACATGAGCCGATCGGTTCACCAACCTGAGTCGATCGGTTCATCACATGATCCAATCAGTTGGGAGTGCAGACTGCACAGAATCAATCAAATACAGTTTCAATCAATCCGATACTCTAATCAATTGGTCCAACACCTTGAACACTATGATACTGAGCTATCAATTGATTAAGTGTTTAATTGAACTAATAAACTCCTTTAGTAATCAATCTAAACATCATTTGTGGATAAAATCCTCTTCCCGGTTAAATCCTATGTGTGTGACCCTGCATGCCCATTTCACGTTGGCAATGAAAATCCATAACACTTATGACTTCACAAGCAAAGAGTGGTCCCTAGTCGCACATCAGTGCTTCCCAAGTGAAAAGGAAAGTTGGAGAACAACTTTCAATCCTACAATCCGTGAATGGTGTTACAACGAATGTAGAATTCCTTTGTCACTAATATCCCGAATGAACTCAAGGCATGGAATAATCATCCTGTCAACGTTCATTCACTTTCTTGATCTCAGAGTAGATTGGAGGAGATATGTATGACATCAATATCACATATTGATTCACACATGTGTGCGCACGCCTATCTCAATCCTACTCATCAAGTGGCCATGGATATCAAACTCCCTCAGGAGGGACAAATCCCATATCTATCACTCACCCCTCAAAAGCCCCATGTGTCAAAGCCACCCAATCATCACCTTTATAACAACCCATGTTTTAGGACTACGTTTGATGATGTCAAAGTGTACCCAACGACATGTGTTGAGTGTAGTGATTTCAGGTCAAAGAATCACACTCAATACCATCACTGTGAGAACTAACTGTGACTACCATGTCATGGTTCCATGTGTCAAACTCACGGTGGGTCTGTCCGGTATACTTGTTCTCCAACAAGTACCCATGTGTTTGGTTTGATATCTCCATATCATGAATAATGCGATTCTGTCATCAACCAACACCACAATCTAGTCTTGTGTGTCATTGTTGTCTATCTACCTTCCATAATGACATCTGACTAGGGACATAATAAGAATGTACAAACTCTTAACATCCGTATGATCTCATCGTTCAGGTCCTCAACCTGAAAGCATACATCATTGAGTACTGTCATTCTCTAGACATTCAATCTATTCTATCATTATCTCATATGACTGAACTAGAAAGAATTGGAAGCTTGCCTTTGATGCTTATCAAATCAATCTTAGTGTATCCCACCAATCATCCCATAATTGGCTCTCAGGGCATACATACCAACACTTCCTATTCTAAGTCATGACGGTTTGGAGAACCTTGTTCACATTGAAAGAGTGGTTTCCTAAGATATGTATACATTGTAGAAAGTTTGTCCACGAGGATAATCTTTGCTCTAACATCACAAGGAAGGTGGAGAAGGTTAGATGAAATTTAATTGTAAGGTCTAGTTCAAAAGAAGAAAGTTGTTAAAGAACCACCTCCTGAAGAAGATTATTCTACTGCAATTACTGAGATAGATGATGGTTACCTGGAGGATAATCCTACTTGTAAATTTCCCCCTTAAGTTACCCCTTCAATTTCAATTTCTATTTTTGATGATTTTGAAGCATCCTAGTGTGGCATATAAAGATTTTGATCTATCGCCAAATATGCTTTATGTTATGAACTTCAGTGGGAATGATGAGGATGGAAATATTACCGAGGTCAAGAGATTTCTAACTAAAAGATCTATTGATTAGTCCAATATCCATTTGAAAATGTGAGGGGGGGGATAAAAAACTTATGTGTATCCAAGAGGAGATGAGTAGGTTGACAGGTGACATTGTGATTATTTTAGAGTCACATATTAGTTATGATAACCTTTCTGATGTTGTTCAAGTTTTGTGGAGTGGTGCTTCACATATCTCTAAATGTTAGAATCATCGCATGAATAATCAGTCCATTATAAATAATAAGCTCTATGCTAGGTTACATTTACTTCATTGTGAACTTTCTGTTGGTGATATGAACTTTCTTTTGCCTATAGTCTATGGTGTGAACCATGATGTGGAAAGAAAGGAGTTGTGGACTGATCTTGTATAGATTTCTAGTTTTGTTAATAAGTGTTGGTGTGTGGTTGGCGATTTTAATGTTGTTAGACTCAATTGTCAGAAATTCAGTAAACATCCTCCAGTTCATATACATGAGCGCCTTGTTTCAGAAGCCATGGATAGGCTTTTGCCAAGAAGAAACAAAGACCCTTTAGATAAGATCTAATGGCCAGTAGTACACCATCGTTCATCATGAGGCTAGAAGACCGCCGTGGGAAGCCAACCTCCACATCATGGAGCGATGGAATCGTGGGAAAGTGAAACTGGAAACCTTAATTGTCAAATTGTGGGTGAGCAGTTGGCTTTGTACTACCACCCTTGCACGAACAACCATGCCTTTCAATAGGGAGAGCAAACCCTCCTCATGCACCACTTCTCTACTGCTGATTGCAGGTGTTGATGGAGGGACAAATAGAGTTGCTCTTCCCTCCTTTCTCCTACGGTGCCTGTGATGACCCCAATTTTAGGATTATGATACCCAATATAATATTTTAAGACGGTGAATGTTATGTCGATGATTGATGCCGAATTGAGGAATGCATTATCCAATTACTAACTCTTTTCACCCAAAAAGTGTAACTAGGGATGCAACTAATGATTATCAGACCCAATTGAGTTCAATTATGATTAATATCTTTTATTAATCAACTTGGTTACTTTATGGCCAAGAGGTCCATTTAGTAGTTGCATAAATCTCAAGTGGCCAATTGATCAGCTTCCAGGTGTGTTAGTATCATAACAAGTGTTTGGGACTTATAAGAGGTCAAGATTTAATCATTATTTGAATGGGATTCAAGGTTTATGTGCTTATTTATAAGGTTGTTTGAAGAATCTATTTGCATGACCAACTAATGAAATTTGTGTCTCAAAAATAGATATGAGTTACTTTATGTCGTTGTGAACCTATGCCTAAACTTTTAGAGTGAAACAACTTTTCTACAAAAGATACCAAGGTTTCAAATTTGATCATGTCTATTATGATTAACAGAGTTAGATTTACGTTCACATTGCATCTATATCACGCTCACATTGGACAACTCTTTGCTGAGCGTAGCCCAAAGCTAGGTAGCGTGGCCTCATCGAGCTCACTGCTTTGGGAGGTTGTTAGGATCTGACCGCTCAAAATCCTTCTCCTACCTCCGAGCAAAGCGGGGAGGAGGGTAGCTCAGGCTGCAATCCAACCAATTGCAACAATCTCGCCAGTCTAGAACCTTACACGATTAGAGGAGATTAGTTGGATCTGCCACCCTTGGAGGAATATGTTTACCCCTTAATCGACATGGGAGACCATGTACAGATTGACAATAGCCTTCTCCTCTCCTGCTTCTTCATCATCTCTCGCAGTAATTAGTCAAGTTGGAGGCTAGAGGTCCCAACTAATTAGACTTCTTCTTCCCCTCTCAACCCTCATTTCACCCCAACCCACAGTGAGAGGAGGGATCAAAGGATTACCACAAAGGGCGAAGACCACTAAGGAGTAGAGCAGCTCCACCTCAAGGTCCCGAGATGGAGAGGAAATTATGGAGGTTGAAAAAGGAGCCACCATGGTTAGGCAACATGGAAAGGCTCAAGGAGATTGGATCAGTGGCGATCAAAATGAGGAGAGGATCCTACACCATGGTACCTTCCTTCTGTGAGCCTAGATTGGCTGGAGAGCCACCAAGATGACGTCGAAGCGTCATGGTGAGCAAAGCTCTATTTTTCAGAGCAAACATGTCACTTCACATGTGGGGAAGTCAGCCAACTAACGTAAGTTAGATCCCCAACCATGTCTGAGAGCCTGTGCCACCCTGAGCTCCCTGAGATCCTCCAGTTTTTGTGATCAACACCTGAGCTATAGAACCGATGCTCATCAATCGAGGTTATTCTTGGCAGCCGGCGGCGCTCACACAGAGCCGAGGTCAAGCCGTGTGTGCATGACCCTGGTCCCAAAGCAAAGAGACAGGGTGGACCGGGTCGAGGCAGACCACTACATGAACCAGCCAGTCTAATCATAAGAAAACCAGCCAGGGGTGCGAGCTGGGGAGCTGAGCCTGCCAGCGTGGGGCAATCAATGGCCGACACCTCTGAAAATGGCAAGGTAAGTTTACTTTTGATTTCTAGAAACTGACGTTTTCTTAGAAAATCTGTTAAAAATAGCTCCCATGGTCAATAAATATGCATAAAATATCCCCAAACTCAAAAAAATGTCTACTTCCTTATAGGACCCCTAAATCATACCTTAAAAGTAGTATTATTGTTGATTTTCCTTTTACAAAATGATGCTTCTTTTAAGATTTTTTAAATAGTATGATCAACATATAGTGGCCATCAAAACCTAGAAATATTAATCTTGAACACTAATATCATTTGGATACTAAATACAACCTTTGATATTAATGAAATGTCCAAATACTAGGTAATTTGATATTAGAATGGAATTAGATGCTTTTAACCCCCATTTTATTTCTAGAAAATAGACTAAGCATCAGAAAATTTTGAAATTGGAACCAGACTCTAATTATGACATGTAGGTCAGTAGAAAAATACCAAAGACAAGCTTAGGTCAGTTTAAACCTAGGTTTGGCCTAAACCTTAACTTGAAACTAAAATATCAATGACATAATGAACCATGTATTAATGATGATTAATTTGTTATTAATCAGGTGATGATCAGATATCTATATGATCAAGAATTATTAGGAATCTCTGAACTCAGGTACGTGGGTTTATTTAATTATATGACTATGGTTTTCTTGCTTGCAATCATGATATGTATGTATGCTCTCTTCTATTTGCAAATATTGGATGTAGTATTGCTATGTAGTACTCGTTGTTTTGTCACTTGAAAACATAAATTATGAGTAGATGTTTTGTAGTTATTTAAGGTGTTCATTATCCCTCTTATGAGGGAATGGATTAATGTTGACTAGTACACCTCCCTAGAGCACACGGTGTACGAGGAGGTTCCCTAGAGTACTCGATACACATGGATGGGCCCAATATATATGTTTTGGTACTAGTACACCTTAGTAATACAATTCATCTAGAAACATGAGTAAAAATGGGCGTATTTCACTTAATCATAAATGTTTTCTATGATTTTCTTCCTTTCTTTCTGCAAATCTTTTCAAATTATGAAAACCATAAATATATGTATCTTTCTACCCATGTACACAACACATTGTGTTGATTCGTTGTTTCATGTATGTTTTAGGCTCAGAGCTAGCGTGGGACAAAAGAACATGATGTGAGAAGTTGTACATGTTTATCTATTATGTGTAGATCCTAGTTAGCATACTTGTTCATAGACTATAGAATTTTCATTCAATATGTAATTCTAAATCATTTTGTAATAATTCATTTGTAATATATACATGTTGAATGTTGAGAAATTTTTATGGTGTATGTTATAGTTTAATGTTCATGTATGCACATATTGCTTCCGCAACGCACTTTGATACAATTGCTTAATGTTTTCAGATTTTGTCTTCTCATCTCCATGGGGTTTTGAGAAGGTGAAAATTCGGGGACGTTACAGTTGGTATCAGATCATGAACAATAGCTACACCTAACATCTTGCTCACCATGAAACATAAAAACTAAATTTCACCTTCCACATTAAACCCTAGAAACTTAGTAAGTTGTTCTATAGGAATAAGGTTTGACTTAGCCTCTAAGTTAGAACCTAGATGTTTGAGAACTAGGTTTAGACAAGTGTGAGAAACCCTTTCCATATAGAGCTCATATGTATTGCGTAGCTACACTAATCTACACCATGTTCTCACCATTTCACTAGGTGACATGGCACTGGACTATCTACTGTGTGTGGGACACTCGAGTTTACTGGTTTGGTTTTGTTTCCCAATCGGATCGCACCTCGATAGTTTCTCTGACGCCTTTTCTCAGAGAAAAACTATATCATATTTTATTAGATATATGTAAATAAAAAATGTGTCCCTCACATAGGAGAGTAGTGGGTGTTCATGCAATCTAAGTGAAAGGGAGTGACATCAGTCTAGAAGAGAGAATATATCTAGATTATATGTCTAGAGCCTCATAAGGTTATGTGATACACAGATAGATAAAAGAAAGATGAAGGAAATAAGCATATAGAATCTTATCTAACTATAATCCATAATGGTATAAGTTTCCTTATTAAGATTTGAGTTGTATATGAGCCGAATCCACTCTTAGAGGATCTATGCTAAGTCGTGATGATGAAAGTACATTCCCTTTTCCTACTTAAGATAAGCTAAGTTAAGATATAGATGAGTGTGCATGAGCCTCAAGCTCTTATACAAGGAGGATGTTTAGTGGTAGGATGAGATATGTGGTGAACTCTAGAGAGAGTAAGACCCACAGGGAGAAGGTCATAGGGCCTAGCCTCCAATATATGAGATATGTGTTAAAAAATGTCCTACACTAGATTACTCTTGAGTGTTGAGTTGAGTCCTTATGCATGATTCAAATCTATATGTGAGAATTGGGTAAAAGAAAAGTATGGGAAGATGACCCATATGATAAAGTCAATCCTTTGTCTGAGTTAGGTCCTAGCTGGAGTGACATATTTTGTGAATCTCATCATTAGCTGCAAGTGAGGTAATATATGAACTCTAGTTATGAAAGTATGATGCTTTGTGCAAAAGATACTCAAAATACATGTTCTCCCTTCTTCTCATCCTTCTTAATATACAATGATAGAAGCCTCACTTGAGCTATATAGATGATTTATATATGAGGAGTCACTCATATAAGCTTTACCTATTCTATATCCCCCCTATATCATACATGTAGTACCCAAAATTGAAATCATGATAAGTTTGATTTTAAAATATTCTTTTCCCATTCATATGAAACATGAAAGATATGATGCTGAGATCATGGGATAAACTTAGTATATTCTCTTTTCCCCTTCACATAATACATGCAAGACATAAAAAGTTGAACTCATGAACTTGATATAAAGATATTTTTAGATCATATGATATATGATCAGAAATATAGTTCGTAACTTTGATCCTTCTCAATGTATGCTTCTAAGTTGAGTATGAATATCACACCATAGGGTGAAACCCTAATGGTCAAACATGTTATATAAGCCCTTCTTAAGTAGAAAAATTCTAATATCAAGGATGAAGATAAATCTCCTCTAATGCTGAAATCATTGTAAGATATTAATGATGTTAGATTTGAATGATCTGAATACCATGGCATATAAACGAACTCCTCTTGAACTTTAAAAGTATGAACAAAAATGTACCCTTAGGGGTGATGTAATCCTAAGATATCATAATGTCATGTTATGGTTAAGTGATGATTCCACATATATATAAGGTGGGGTGGACACACCCAAGAATCTCTAGACCCTAAGCTGACAACTTAGAGTGCATGCAATTATGGTGGTCTTAGAACCTAAGCAATGATGATGTATATGAAGCTGAACTCCTAAATAACCTCTTAAGGATGAGATTAGTTGAATTTCGAGGACGAAATTCCATATAAGGTGGGGTGAATGTGATGACCCCAATTTTAGGATTATGATACCCAATACAATAGTTTAATATAGTTAATGTTATGTCGATGATTGATGCCGAATTGAGGAATGCATTATCCAATTACTAACTCTTTTCACCCAAAAAGTGTAACTAGGGATGCAACTGATGATTACTTATAGCTATTCGATTCTTTCATTTTGATAGTTTCTTTGATTCCATGGATTAATCCTATTTGCACAAATACCTCGAGGATTCCTGCTCGTTAATACATAGAGTCCAATAAGCGGTAAGTCAAACACTTTCCCTCTTAAAAGAAAGTGTCAGACCCAATTGAGTTCAATTATGATTAATATCTTTTATTAATCAACTTGGTTACTTTATGACCAAGAGGTCCATTTAGTAGTTGCAACAAACTCAAGTAGCCAATTGATCAGCCTCCAAGTGTGTTAGTATCATAACAAGTGTTTGGGACTTATAAGAGGTCAAGATTTAATCATTATTTGAATGGGATTCAAGGTTTATGTGCTTATTTATAAGGTTGTTTGAAGAATCTATTTGCATGACAAACTAATGAAATTTGTGTCTCAAAATTAGATATGAGTTACTTTATGTTGTTGTGAACCTATGCCTAAATTTTTAGAGTGAAACAACTTTTCTAGAAAAGATACCAAGGCTTCAAATTTGATCATGTCTATTATGATTAACTGATTTAGATTTACGTTCACATTGCATCTATATCACGCTCACATTGGACAACTCTTTGCTGAGTGCAGCCCAAAGCTAGGAAGCGTGGCCTCATCGAGCTCACTACTTTGGGAGGTTGTTAGGATCTGATGGCTCGGACTCCTTCTCCTACCTCTGAGCAAAGCAGGGAGGAGGGTAGCTCAGGCTGTGATCCAACCAATCGCAACAATCTTGCCAGTCTAGAACCTCACATGATTAGAGGAGATTAGTTGGATCTGCCACCCTTAGAGGAATATGTTGACCCCTTAATTGACTTGGGAGACCATGTACAGATTGACAATAGCCTTCTTCTGTCTTGCTTCTTCATCGTCTCTCACAGTAAGTTGTCAAGTTGGAGGCAATAGGTCCCAACTAATTAGACTTCTTCTTCCCCTCTCAACGCTCATTTCACCCCAACCCACAGTAATAGGAGGGATCAAAGGAGTACCACAAAGGGCAAAGACCACTAAGGAGTGGAGCAGCTCCACCTCAAGGACCCGAGATGGAGAGGAAATTCTGGAGGTTGAAGAAGGAGCCGCCATGGTTAGGCAGCATGGAAAGGCTCAAGGAGATTGGATCAGCGGTGATCAAAATGTGGAGAGGATCCTGCACCACAGTACCTTCTTTCCGTGAGCCTAGATTGGCTGGAGAGCCACCATGATGATGCCGAAGCGACATGGTGAACAAAGCTCTATTTTGCATAGAAAACATGGCACTTCACATGTGGGGAAGTCATCCAACTAATGCAAGTAAGATCCCCAGCCATGTCTGAGAGCCTGCGCCACCCTGAGCTCCCTGAGATCCTCCAGTTTTTGTGATCAACACCTGATCTATAGAATCGATGCTTGTCAATCGGGGTTGTTCTTGGCAGCCGACGGCGCTCACACAGAGCTGAGGTCAAGCAGTGCGTGCGTGACCCTGGTCGCGAAGCAAAGAGATAGGGTGGACCAGGTCGAGGCAGACCACTGCATGAACCGGCCGGTCTGATCATAAGAAAACCAACCAGGGGTGCGAGCTGGGGAGCTGAGCCTGCCAGTGTGGGCCAATCAATGGCCGACACCTCTGAAAATGGCAAGGTAAGTTTACTTTTGATTTCTAGAAACTGACCTTTTCTTAGATAATCTATTAAAAATAGCTCCCAAGGCCAATAAATATGCATAAAATACCCCCATACTCAGAAAAATGTCTACTTCCTTATAAGACCCTTAAATTAGACCTTTAAAACCGCATTTTTGTTGATTTTACTTTTACAAGATGATGCTTCTTTTAAGATTATTTAAATAGTATGATCAACATATAGTGGCCATCAAAACCTAGAAATATTAATCTTGAACACTAATATCATTTAGATACTAAATACAACATTTGATATTAATGAATTGATCCAAATACTAGGTCTTTTGATATTAGAATGGAATTAGATGCTTTTAACCCCCATTTTATTTCTAGAAAATAGACTAAGCATTAGAAAATTATGAAATTGGAACCAAACCCTAATTATGACATGTAGGTCAGTAGAAAAATATTAGAGACAAGCTTAGGCCAGTTTAAACCTAGGTTTGTCCTAAACCATAACTTGAACCTAAAATATCAATGACATAATGAACCATGTATTAATGATGATTAATTTGTTATTAATTAGGTGATGACCAGATATCTAGATGATCAAGAATTATTAGGAATCTCTGAACTCAGGTACGTGGGTTTATTTAACTATATGACTATGGTTTTCTTTCTTGCAATCATGATATGTATATATGCTCTCTTCTATTTGCAAATATTGGATGTAGTATTGCTATGTAGTACTCGTTGTTTTGTCACTTGAAAACATAAATTATGAGTAGATGTTTTGTAGTTATTTAAGGTGTTCATTATCCCCCTTATGAGGGAATGGATTAATGATGACTAGTACCTCTCCCTAGAGCACACAGTGTACGGGGAGGTTCCCTAGAGTACTCAGTACATGGGGATGGGACCGATATATATGATTTGGTACTAGTCCACCTTAGTAATACAATTCATCTAGAAACATGAGTAAAAATTGGCATATTTCACTTAATCATAAATGTTTTCTATGATTTTCTTCCTTTCCGTCTGCAAATCTTTACAAATTATGAAAACCATAAATATATGTATCTTTC
Source organism: Alisma plantago-aquatica (assembly GCA_963693085.1). Taxonomy (NCBI): domain Eukaryota; kingdom Viridiplantae; phylum Streptophyta; class Magnoliopsida; order Alismatales; family Alismataceae; genus Alisma; species Alisma plantago-aquatica. Next base: position 669,480,559 of record OY856410.1, read on the forward strand.
TACCCATGTACACAACACATTATGTTGATTCATTGTTTCACATATATTTTAGGCTCAGAGCTAGCGTGGGACAAAAGAACATGATGTGAGCAGTTGTACAAGTTTACCAATTATGTATAGATCCTAGTTAGCATACATGTTCATAGACTATAGAATTTTCATTCAATATGTAATTCTAAATCATTTTGTAATAATTCATTTGTAATATATACATGTTGAATGTTGAGAAATTTTTGTGGTGTATGTTATGGTTTAATGTTCATGTATGCACATATTGCTTCTGCAATGCACTTTGATACAATTACTTAACGTTTTTGGATTTTGTCTTCTCATCTCCATGGGGTTTTGAGAAGGTGAAAATCCGGGGACGTTACAGTGCCATAGTAAGCTCGATCGAGCTTCTCCACCTACAAGAAGAAGACACACCACTGGGAGGATCAGAACATAGACAAAGAACGAAGGTGGGGTCATGTGGCAGCATCCAGGGCATACCACAACATCAGTAGAGCGGAGGAGAGGTGCACTCGAATAGGCGCTGGACTCCGAGATCATGAGGGGATGTGCACAGATGCCGCTGCTTCTTTGTCTGACAAGATAGAGCGCACGCGATCTTGGACGAGAAAGGAGGGAGGAGAGAATACCAATGATGGTATGAGGACTGACGCAACAATGCTGATGCCGTCGAGCAGAGAACGACGCACGTAGGTGTTGGGTTCAAGTACAACTCGAGGCCTAGGAGCCCTAGCTCCAGACATCGCTGATGCCACTGAGACTTCTGGGGGAAGGTTGTGGCGTCGGCGGTGGTGCCCTGGGCAGATCGCGGCCGATGGCGTCGTGCGAGGAAGTGAATCCCATACACACAGGCACAATGTTGGATCACGTGGAACATGATGAAGAGGAGTGGGATAGCGGGAGACCTTGAAGCCGCATGGTTTGCTTGCCGAAGGAGAGCCCCACGACGGCAGACCAGTGTCGCGGATAGGCCGCATCGAACGAGAGAACGAAGGAGATAGAGAAAGAAAGAAAGGACAGTGGACCGGCCTAGATCACATACCGTCTGGCTCAAGTGAACCAAGGCAAAGAGGTGCGGGCCTTAGTGGCCAGGTGTCGGCCACCGATTGGCCTGAAGGTAAGAAAAATCCCAGATTATCTCAGATCTTATATAAATCACAATAATTAGCATGATTATTGGAAAGATACAAATAAGGTACCAAAATTCTCAGAAAAATGCATAGAACACAGTAGAATGATTATATCAGTTTTTATGCTTAAATCACAATGATATCATGTAAAATGCTATACACTTGTTTCATGAATAATAAATAGCAAATGATGACCTAAAATTATGATAATATGTAAGTAAATCCTTTTTGATGTCTATACATATATAAGGTCAAATATTATGATGTTGATGCACGAAATCATGTATTTTGCTCCATATAGATAATTAGGGCTAATAACCCTAAGTTAAATGCAATAAATACAGGTATGCTCAATAAATCATGGAAACTTCATTGTAACCTCATATCAGTACCTGGAACCTGATTATCAATTAATGAGTAAATAATCTTGAACATGACATTAGTTAGATAATAACAAGCGGAGATAGACAAGAAATAATAATGAGAATATCATAATGAGATAAGGTAAACCCTAATGAACACGATTAGGTTTAAGATGAGATGTAAAAGGATGAGAACCTGATGATAGTATATGATCTTGTCTTAATCCGGTTTGACCAACGTTATAGTTGACATGAGGAATATGTGATTAAGATGTCTCTTTGGAAGGTACGCCATTACCTCTTACTTGGCTTATTATACAATATGCTTGTGTTATATGGTAGTAAAGACTTGGCGTATGGTATTGATTGAAATGATTGTTCTTGTATGATATGTTGCTTGATTTTCCATACTTATTGCTATGAACACATCAAACATAATTTATTCTGTTCCATTATATGAAAGCACCAACTCTTTGGTAGTGTTCTTGGAAGTGACCTAGCTCTTTGGTAGTGGTCACATTGTACATATGGAAGCACCAACTCTTTGGTAGTGTGCTTGGACCCAACTCTTTGGTAGTGGACACATTGTACATATAATCCAACTCTTTGGTAGTGATCATAAAGGCCTTAATGCATTCAACTCCTTGGTAGTAATGCATGGATGATATAATGGAAAATATGCCTAAAAGATATGTGTTCTCTTTTGTTAATAAACATTCTTGTTCAAGTATGCTTTTGCTATATTCTTCTGTTACTGCCAAGTATTAGTTTTATCTTATTGCCAAGTTTAGTAATGAGAGGTATATAAAAGACACGTAGGCATACTCAGTACAATATTCTTGAATATTGTGATGAAGTGTACCACATGTAATCTTTTGTTTAGGTTGTGGACATATGATCTTGAAGAGCATGATAGTTGAGAGTTGTGTGGCGAGCAGATGTACATGTGGACCTGTTGTCTTAAGATCCTGTAGTTTAGTGGTAGTACATGTATATGTATAAGTTTGCTATTCAGTATGTAATATAAAATGTTGTAATGATTCATGTTGTAATTATATGTTGAATGGTGAACATGTGTGTATGGTTTTATTATTGTTAATGTACATGTGCTACTGATTGTTTCCTTCTGACTTCCTTTGATTTTCTTCTTCTTAGCCTAGTGTGTGGTGTTTAAATTGGGATTCTCATTGAGGTGAGGGTTTCAATTTAGACGTCACACATCAGATTAAGTTTTAGAAAATTCGGGATTTTCATAGGTGGTATCAGAGCATGAACAATAGCAAAGCTTGACATTTGCTCATTATGCAACTCAAAACCAAAGAACCTTGAACTTAATAATCTTTAGGGTTAGATTAGTCATCTTTTAGAGACTAGATCTGACCTAGCCTCTAGGTTAGCACCTACATGTCTGAGAACTAGGTCTAGACTGGTGCTTGTTGAGTAGCAAGTCCTTAGATGCCGTTCTTTCCTTGTAGTGTAGTGGTATGGGATGTTGCACTATTTGGAAATGACGTACATCAAGGGAAGAGAAACCCTAGACATATTGCGCACGTTGTCTAGAGTAGCTATACTAGTCTACCCCTTGTTCTCACCCTTTTCACTAGTTTTCATGACACTGTACTCTCTACTATGTGTGGGACACTCATTTTCTAGATTTGGTTTTTGATTTCAATCGGATCGAACCTCGATAGTTTTCTCTAACGCTTGTTTTATCAAAGAAAAACTATATAATATTTTATTATGTATATGTATTACAAAAATGTGTCCCCACGCATGTATGTGTAGGAGGTGATCATGCAACCTAAGTGAAAGTGAATGACATCAGCCTAGAAGAGAGAGTAGTTCTAGATTAGATGTCTAGAGCCTTGTTGGAATATGTGATAGATGAAATAAGTTTTGATGATATGATGTAGGCCTTATATAGATGGTATAAGATGGTTTACGATAATATATGTTTGGATTTGAGGAATTAAGTTAAGTTTTGAGGACGCAAGATGAGTTTTGATGATGCAAGTAACTAGACTTTTTATGAGATAAGACTTGTTAAGTTAAGATAGAATGTGAATCAACAAGAGCCTCAATCTCTTTTACGAAGGGAACCTCTAGTGTTAGGACCAGTTTTGGGGTTAACTCCAGAGAGAGTGAGACCCATAGGGAGAAGGTCAGAGAACCTAAACTCCATGATATGAGAAATACGAGAATTATGAGATATGTGATACGATATGTCCTAAACTAGACTACTCCTGAGTGATTGAGTTGAGTCGCTCTATGTATGATTCCTATAGTTTTCTTGAATCCTATATGTCCTTGGGAGGACCAAACCCTAGAGATAGAGAGAGGCTTATTATATGTGTGTAAGTGAAAATGAAGATGAGTTCCTGCCATCTGGGTGAGGGAGAGAGCCCAAGACCCTAGAGGAGGTAGCTATCTTAGTTTCTGTGAAGCCTCATGCTCGGTTTGATGATCCCTTATAGGAATCTAGTGGTGTGTATATAAGAGAAAGAGAGTTGAGAAATAGTTTTCATGGGTATAGAGCTGATAAGAATATGTCATAGCATGTTTTGGTTTATGCTTATGTGGCCAGAGCTCGTAAAGAAACCGCTAGTGCCAATGAGGTAATCTGATAACCCTAAATCAGAGAGGAAAGATAAAGAATATGCATATGAGATACTCATAGAGTTGAGTTAGTTCAGTGAGACTGAGCATGACACTACCCTCATGATATGGGTTAGGAGAACCTTAGTTGGACTATATAAAGTTTTGATATATGTTTTAAGAAGCCACTTGTATAGGTTTGTTAGCACAACCATGATATAATATATGTCAGGATGTGATCTAAGCTCGAGACGTGATATATAGACATGATATGATGGAAACCTAAAGATGATTTGATATATCTTTATGTATATATGGTTAAACACAAACATGAATAATGATGATAATGTGATATTGTTGGTTAATCTTGCAATGAAGTCATTAATAAATGTTACAATTTAGTATAAACAAGGAAATAAGATCATATGAATGAAACATGTTACATGATGTGTTAATCTTAGTGCTTAATAAAGATGAAGAATATGTTTAATATTTAGCACAACATAATGATGATGACACCTTGATATGATCTAGATGAATAAAGTGGGTTAACTTTAGTTAACTCCCTCCTAAATGGCATATGTTAATGTAGAACATGTTCTAACAATTAGCCCAATAAAAAGTTGATGACACTTTTATATAATGGACTAAATTTAGTTAACTCCTTTTGAACATTGTCATATGATGTTGGAATATTGATGCTTGGGAAAAGATGAGGATGTTAATCCTAAAAAAAAATGAGATATGTCACGACATAACCTAAGCTTCTAAACCTTGAGTTCAACCTTGAATGGAGTGTTTGTGCACCCAAGATGGTTGTAAACCACCCTAATAGTGCTTTGGATATCTGGTTCTAGGTAACCTTTGTGGATATGTTACACATAGAATAGTGCCTACATGTGGATGAAGGCAAGATGAGGTTTACCCTGGAAGTATGAGTATGGTTTACTTTCGAGGATGAAAGTTCTTTTAAGATGTATATGATGTGAAAGACTGGATTTCTGGCTTATTTTTGAGGACGAAATATCTTTTAAGGTGTGTAGGATGTGATGGAGTGGACTTTTGGGAATCCTTAAATGTCCAATGACATAAGTGAATTCAAGCATGTTGAGTTGTTTTGAGTGTTCCAGGTGTTTTGTCAAATTTTTGATGGCAAATGATAAGTATAGCATGATCAAGATCTTTATAGTTATGTCTTTTGATGTTTGACCTCAAGTTGGCAAGAAGGTACTTTAGGATGTCCTGGACCTATGTCCAAAGTTCCATGTTCAAATGAGGTCCCAAATTAATGATTAGATTTATGGTTAAGGACTATAGTTCTCAACTTATTAAATAGTTGGTTACTTTAGTGAGCCATGCGGCCAGCTCATATACATGAGCACCTTGTTTTAGAAGCCACAGATAGGCTTTTGCTGAGAAGAAATAGAGACCCTTTGGATAAGATCTAATGGCCAGTAGTACATCATCTTTCACCATGAGGTTAGAAGATGGTCGTGGGAAGACAACCTCCACATCATGGAGCGATGGAATCATGGGAAAGTGGAATTGGAAACCTTAATTGTCAAATTGTGGGTGAGCAGTTGGCTTCGTACTACCACCCTTACATTAACAGCCATGCCTTTCAGTAGGGAGAGAAAATCCTCCTCATCCACCGCTTCTCCACTACCGATTGCATGTGTTGATGGAGAGACGAACAAAGTTGCTCTTCCCTCCTTTCTCCTACGGTGCCATAGTAAGCTCGATCGAGCTTCTCCACCTGCAAGAAGAAGACACACCACTGGGAGTATTAGAATGTAGACAAAGAAGGAAGGTGGGGTCATGCGGCAGCATCCAGGACATACCACAACATCGGTAGAGCGGAGGAGAGGTGCACTCAGATAGGCGCCGGACTTTGAGATCATGAGGGGATGTGCACAGACGTCGCTGCTACTTTGTCTGATAAGATAGAGCACACACGATCCTGGCTGAGAAAGGAAGGAGGAGAGAATACCGATGACAGCACGAGGACTGATGCAATAGTGCTGACGCCGTCAAGCAGAGAACGACACATTAAGGCGTCGGGTTCAAGTACATCCTAAGGCATAGGAGCCCTAGCTCCAGACATCGTCGGCGCCACTGAGACATCCGGGGGAAGGTTGTGGCGTCGGTGGCGGCAACCTGGGCAGATCGCGGATGATGGCGTCATGCAAGGAAGTGGATCCCACACACGTGGGCATAGCATTGGATCACGTGGAATGTGATGAAGAGGAGAGGGATAGAGGGCGGCCTTGAATCCGCTGGGTTTTCTTGTCGAAGGAGAGCCCCACAACGACGGACCAGTTCCGCGGATAGGCCACGTCAAACGAGAGAACGAAGGAGACATAGAAAGAAAGAAAGGACAGTGGACCAGCCCAGATCATAGACTGTCTGACTCAAGCAAACCAAGGCAAAGAGGTGCAGGCCTTAGTGGCCACGTGTCAGCCACCGATTGGCATGAAGGTAAGAAAAATCCCAGAAAATCTCAGATCTTATATAAATCACAATAATTAGCACGATTATTAGAAAAATATAAATAAGGTACCAAAATTCTCAGAAAAATGTGTAGAACACAATATAATGATTATATTAGTTTTTTATGCTTAAATCGCAGTGATATCATGTAAAATTCTATACACTTGTTTCATGAATAATAAATAGCAAATGATGACATAAAATTATGATAATATATAAGTAAATCCTTTTTGATATCTATAATTATATAAGGTCAAATATTATGATGTTGATGCACAAAATCATGTATTTTGCTCCATATAGCTAATAAGGGCTAATAACGCTAAGTTAAATGCAATAAATACATGTATGCTCAATAAATTTTGGAAACTTTATTATAACCTCATATCAATACCTAGAACCTGATTATCAATTAATGAGTAAATAATTTGAAACATGGCATTAGTAAGATAATAACAAGGAGAAATAGACAAGAAATAATAATGAGAATATCATAATGAGATAATGTAACATCTCAGGATTTGAGGCCTTGGATAACATGATCTTAAAAGGAATGATTGGACTACCCATATCACCAAGGTGCACCTCCTTTTCCGGGAGCCCATCACTAAGAACTCCATAGTTAAGCGTGCTCAGCTTGGAGTAGTACTGGGATGGGTGACATGTCGGGAAGTTGATCCTGGCATGTGCGTCAGTGAGGACAAAGTGCTCAGTTAAGGCTAGTGGTGGTCTGTGGGGCTAGTCGTCATTCCTGAAATTCTACTAGTGCCATGGGCAGTGGGCCAAGCGTTACAAATGGTATCAGAGCCAATTCCCCTCCAGTAGGTGGGCCCCACATGGGCATGGCATACCAGTCTTGAGCCGTGCGGTCCATGCATGTAGGAAAGGGTTTTCCATGGTTGACATAGCCACCCTTACGCTGGTATTCTGTGATCGGAAGCTGGGTGTCCATGGGCCATTGTGGGTCTACACTGAAATGGGGTCAGATTATGAGGCCATATAGTTGAGCCTTGACGAGGACGTCAAGAGTCTAAAGTGGGGGAGATTGTAACATCCCAGGATTTGAGGCCTTGGATAACATGATCTTAAAAGGAATGATTGGACTACTCATATCACCAAGGTGCACCTCCTTTTTTGGGAGCCCATCACTAAGAACTCCATAGTTAAGCGTGCTCAGCTTGGAGTAGTACTGGGATGGGTGACCTGTCGGGAAGTTGATCCTGGCATGTGTGTCAGTGAGGACAAAGTGCACAGTTAAGGCTAGTGGTGGTCTGTGGGGCCAGTCATCGTTCCTGAAACTCTGCTAGTACCTTGGGCAGTGGGCCAGACGTTACAAATAAGGTAAACCCTAATGAACATGATTAGGGTTAAGATGAGATGTAAAAGGATGAGAACCTAATGATAGTATATGATCTTGTCTTAATCAGGTTTGACCAATGTTATAGTTGACACGAGGAATTTGTGATTAAGATGTCTCTTTGGAAGGTATGCCATTACCTCTTACTTGGCTTATTATACAATATGCTTGTGTTATATGGTAGTAAAGATTTAGCATATGTTATTGATTGAAATGATTGTTCTTGTATGATATGTTGCTTGATTTTCCATACTTATTGCTATGAATACATCAAACATAATTTATTCTGTTCCATTATATGAAAGCACCAACTCTTTGGTAGTGTGCTTGGAAGTGACCCAACTCTTTGGTAGTGGTCACATTGTACATATGGAAGCACCAACTCTTTGGTAGTGTGTTTGGACCCAACTCTTTGGTAGATTGTACATATGATCCAACTCTTTGGTAGTGATCATAAAGGCCTTAATGCATTCAACTCCTTGGTAGTTGCATGGATGATATAATGGAAAATATACCTAAAAGATATGTGTTCTCTTTTGTTAATAAACATTCTTGTTCAAGTATGCTTTTGGTATATTCTTCTGTTACTGCCAAGTATTAGTTTTACCTTATTGCCAGGTTTAGTAATGAGAGGTATATAAAAGACACGTAGGTGTACTCAGTACAATATTCTTGAATATTGTGCTGACGTGTACCACATGTAATCTTTTATTTAGGTTGTGGACATATGATCTTGAAGAGCATGATAGTTGAGAGTTGTGTGGCGAGATGATGTACAGGTAGACCTGTTGTCTTAAGATCCTGTAGTTTAGTGGTAGTACATGTATATGTATAAGTTTGTAGTTCAATATGTAATATCAAATGTTGTAACAATTCATGTTGTAATTATATGTTGAATGGTGAACATGTGTGTATGGTTTTATTATTGTTCATGTACATATGCTACTGATTGTTTCCTTCTGACTTCCTCTGATTTTCTTTTTCTTAGCCTAGTGTGTGGTGTTTATATTGGGATTCTCACTGAGGTGAGGGTTTCAATTTGGATGTCACACATTAGATTAAGTTTTTGAAAATCCAGGGATGTCACAATGAGATCATATGGACGTTAAGAGTATGTACATTCTTGTTATGTCCCTAGTCCGATGTTACTATGGAAGGATGATAGATAGTAGAAACACTTAAGACTAGAGTGTGTGTTGGTTGAAGCCAAAATCTCATCAATCATGATATGTGATATCAAACTAAGCACATAGATACTTCTTATAGAATAATGTATCAGATAGACCCACCTTGAGAGTGACACATGGAAACCATATATGGTGGTCGTAATAATCTCTCATACCGCAGGTGTTGATTATGGTTCTTAGTCCTAAAATCACTACACCTGTCACATGTCATTCGGTGTGCTTTGACATCTTCCAACGGGGCCTTGAAGAAGGGTTTTCATAAAGGTGATGATTGGGTGCATTGTGACACATGGGGATGACTGTGAGTGATGTAGATGGGATTTGTCCCTCCTACTAGAGTTTGATATCTAGGCCACTTGATAAGCGAGATCGTGAAAAGCATGCACATGCACATGTGAATCAATATATGATATTGAGTTCACATATATATTTGAAAATCTTCTCTAGTTCAAGGAACATGGATTGAACATTGAGAGGATGACAATTCCATGCCTTGAGTTCATTCTAGATATCAGAGATAAAGAAATTATACAATCACTATAATACCTTACATAGATTGTAGGTCAAAGCTGTTCTCCAACTTCCCATTCACTTGTGTAGAAATGATGTGTGACTAGGCACCGCTCTTTGCTTGTGATGTCATAAATCGGTTATGGACTTTCACTGCCAATGTAAATTGGAACTGATAGGGTCACACACATAACATACACCTAGAAGAGGTGCTTAATCATGAATGATAATTGAATTTATTGCTAAAGTGTTTAGGTATTCAATTTGATCAATGAATTAACTAACTGGACTCCCAACGGATCAGTTCAAGTGTTGAAACAAGCGGTTGGAGTGTCAGGTTAATTGGAAATTACATTGGCTAAATTCTACATGAACAAGGGAGCCAAGCGACCAGTTCACTTAGTGGATCGATCGGTTCATGTTTTTGAAATGACATTTCATGAAGTGAGATGCTTGGTTCGTGGTGCAATTTGATTACATCAAGGATTAGTGCTGACATCATGTCGTGCATTAATTGGATTAGAATTTCCAATACAATTGTGATTGAGAAACACGATGAAATGACTGGTTCACTGGGTGAACTGATTGGCTCGCATGCCAACCGATCAGTTCACCAAGTGAACCAACCATTTCTCTTGTAGTAGGTTGTGAATTTTCATGAAATCCTGATTCCTTCCACTCCCACTCAGACTAGGAACTGTGACCCTGACCCTCCTATAAATAGAGGGTACTAGGGGCTTCTCAGACACAACTAATTGCCTTAACCAATAGAGATCCTGAGCAAATCCTACCTGATAGAGAGGGGATAACAAGGGAGAACAATTGTGAGAGAGCAAGTTGGTGACTAGTACACCAACAGGAGGACAACTCCCTCCTATGTATTCTAGAAGAATGACGAGAGTTCTAGATGGTCCGTGTAGACTACTATAGAGGCAAGGAAGTTGTTGTTTGTCGATAGGAGGATAACGTAAGCCTGATGTCTATGGTGGAGACCAAAAGCTATTGTAGACTCCGTCTGGGTGCAACCAGAAGAAAGCTATACAACTACAATGAGGAATAGTCATTAGAATTGCTCCAGGACCACATATGACATCATTAAACCATCATTTCCATTACATAGTTTTTGACGTGATTTTGGTGTTATGGGAAATATGGACAGAAAATCTTTGTTTCCGCTTCCTACTCTAATATCATATTTCCCAATAGTGGTATCAGAGCCACATAAATTTATTGTGTTTTAGGATAATCAATATGATCGGATTTTTTGGTTTTATGTTTATTTATTGCATACGATGTGAATACTTAAAGTGATTATTGTGCTTTGATTATAGCAGGTCGCCTGAATGTGTCCGAGCGTCCTTGGACATAGAGAAATGTAATGGTACTAGTACTACCAAGTTTATATCCCATTCTAATATGTATCCATGTACTCATTTTCCATATTGGCTTGCAAGAGGAGGGCAAGATGAATAAAATAGCCTCCTGGCTTCCCTTAAAAAAGACCACATATGATACCAAACTAATATATATATATATATATATATATATATATATATATATATATATATTGTGTAGAATGGTTATTGCCAATAACCCAAATATATGTTCATGGTTGAATGATTCATTTTATTCCTATTATATCTCAGTTTGCACACCGAGCCTCTACATTCTTCTTCCCAATGTAAACATATTATTCTTTCCTACCTTTGCTCCCCTAGAATGTAACTTGAGGTTTCTCATTACAATGAAATAAGTTTAATAGCAATAGGATAATTTCTTTTCTTACAATGATGAAGATGACGATCCACGTCTTACGAGTTGACTGTTTCACGTGACGAGCCGACCTAATGGAGGACCGAAGAGGGCAAACATCAAGAGGAGCAAACCGACTGGTCGGTGAACCCAACTGAACATTTGGAGATGTCCAAACATCAGTTGGCAAGGAGGCCAGACGTTCATTTCAGACGACCAATTGTCCGACCAGGAGGTGAGCCAACCGGTTCAAGGGTTGAACCGAACAACCCAGATTGGCAAGCACAGATCTACTCCAACAAAAGGTTCATGCATGATATGTAGGCCTACGTGGAAGTTTGTGGTTGTAAGGAATTATAGTAGTATGACCATAACCATTGCTAATGTTTTATATTGCATGTTTATGTTATGGGATGTAGCATGTATATGATACATACTATATATATGTTGTGATTGGATAATGTATATTTATATATATAAAATCCCTCAATCAAACATATTAAGTCTAAGATGCTTTCCATTAGAAACACATATGAAAAGCTTCATCGACTAAATGTGGACACCCTAAGGGTGGTAAGTCGTCTATCTCGTGGAAGTGTGATGGTAATAATGTGGGCCATCCAAGCGGGGTGCATATTATCGTGTTGGCTTTTGGGTCAGTTTTAACTGAGTGTCCTTAATGAGATTAAGAACTAGAGGCATTTAGATGACTATTCCAAAGAGTTGCACATATCATCTATCCAAGAATTGCATAAGATGCAATTGGCAAACATTGCCTACCTTAATAATTGATTATGGATGTTGGTGTTGGCAAGGTAATAATTAAGTTGTTTTGGATCTTGGCTCATTAGAAGTTTGTGCACTGTAAATCTTCCAAATTGAGAATTGAGGGTTATAAATTTGAACAAATAATGAGAAAAGATAAGTAAATTAAGGCCTAATTAAACATCATCAAATTTTATACAAATCAAATCAAAATGACTTTTTGACAAAATTGCAAATTTCACTTGTATAATTAAATGGCAACACATAAAAACACTTTTTCTCTATGATCAGTCCTTGAGAAGGACAAGTTAAATGGAAATAACTTCCATGACTGGTTCAATATGTTGAAAATTGTTCTCACACAGGAGTGTAAGCTCTATATTCTGGAGACACCAAAGCCAGAAGAAACTCTTCCCGATGCACCTAAGGCTGATAGGTATACTCACAAGAAGTATATTTAAGATGTCATCAATGTAAAATGACTAATGACATGCTCTATGAACTATGAGTTGCAAATACATGAAAACGTGGATGTTATTGAGATGGTCACACATCTTAAGAACATATTCCAAGATCAGGAAAGATAGGAGAGATTTGATGTGTCTAAGGCGTTGTTCAAATGTAACATGACAGAAGGAGATCTAGTAGGTCCTCATGTGCTCAAGCTCATTGAGTATGTTGAGAACTTTTCTAGACTGGGATTCCCCTTGGGTTAAGATTTGGCCACTTATGTGATTCTGCAGACTCTGTTAGAGTCATACAGTCAGTTTGTCATGAACTACAATATGAATAACTTTGACAAGCAATTGATAGAGTTAATAGGTATGTTTAGAACAATTGAGGCACAAATGAATAAGGACAAGCCCAAGATTGTGATGATGATCACCAAGACAAAGGGAAAGTCTATAGGTAAAGGAAAAGCTAAGAAGAGTTCTAAATCTATCCATAAGCCTAACGCTTTAACACTCAGGGCAAACGAAGGAGTAAAGAAGGGAAGCAATTGTCACCACTGTCACCATCCTGGACACTAGAAAAGGAATTGCCCTATCTTTCTGGAGGAATTAAAGAAGAAGAAAGAAGGGGTAGGGACCTCAAATTAGGTATAAACAATATAAAATAAATCCAATTACTTCTTCATCTTTAGTATGTGATATCAGATGTAGATCTAACATACATTGATGTTCATGATCTGATATGAAGTAAAGCCTTTATGAAAGGACAAGGATGGATTGTGCGGAGAAAGATTTGTTGCAACTTTAGTCTACATTTAGAATTTAGCTTAGCCCATTGGGCATGTAATAGAGTTAGTTGAACAATTATTTCATTATGCCAATAATAGAAACATTTTTATTTATGCATCTAGTATGTACAAGGATGATTATAAATACATATTTGTTAATAGTTCTATTTCAAAGATGTGATATTATATGACAATGCCTCAAATATCTTGTTATATTTATATAAAAATTAAAATATAAATGTATATAACGTGAATACCTAAATGATTATAATTGATAGCTCAAACAATCAATATCTATAGCATTGTCATCTATAGCAGATGTATGAGAAATGTATTTCTAGAACATGTTGATCTCTATCTAGACTCTTTTGGTTATTGAACCAATAAGAGGCATGCAACTTTTATATATGAGCAACATGAGAAACCCCCTCTCACTAGGTGTAGTGGGAGAATAAGCATTCTACAAGGACATGTACATATGATGTACAAATACCTTTCAAAAGAGATGCTAAAGATAGTTGTTTGTACTTCATTATAGAAACAGATAATATGATGTTATGTATTTAGTAAAATACAAATCTCTTGAAGTGTTCAAGAAGATTACATGTATGAAGTACACAACATCCTTAAAAGTATTAAGAAACTTTGATATGATTAAATGTTGAAATACTTTACATCAATAGTTTGAGAACCTTCTGGATAGACCATGATAGTGTATCACAAGTCAAATCCACTTGAAACATAATGATGTAACAGAAATAAGGAATTACATCTTGATGGATCATGATGTAATTATCATTTACTCTAATCTTCTAATCTCCTCATAGATACACGATTTAAACTAAAACAATGTACCATCTAAAATGGTTGAAAAGATTTCATATGAGATATGATATGGAAATGTCCCAATATGTCTTAAGGATTGACACTTATATAAAGAAAGTAGTTTATTAAAAAGTTTATCCACAAACCATAATTGTTGAATACTACTTTTAATCCTAATCTTGTAACAAAATGTTTGTTTCTAGGATAAGTGAGTTCCAAAAGAATTCGTGGGAGTAAAGTAGAACTCAAAAGGTTCGAGATTGACAAGGAGGTATAATAGGAACAATTGGGAATCACAAATTGTTGTGGAATCTCAAGTTCCTCATGTAACACAAAACCTCATAGTTCTAGTAGAACACATCTAAGATTGAAAGATTGTGAATCCAATATCTCATATAGGTTGGTCATAAGATTATGAGCTAACAAATAAACTAGAAGGTATTAAGAACCAGAATGTCAGAAGTGTCTTAAGGCCATTATGGAGTCCATGTACATTATCAAGGCATGATCATGCTAGTACCACCTAAAGGGGTAAAAACCCATAGGTTGCAGTTGGATTTTTGAGATGAAAACCAACATGGATAATCTAGGAGGACAGATTGGTTGCAAAGATTTTCAAATAAGTTCAAAGTGTTGAATATTATGAAATCCCCTTTTCCAATTGTCAACCTTGTTATTGTAGTTTACCTAGACTATGATATTTGACATTTGAATAATAAAATTGCATTCCTTAATAGGAATAATTGAAAGGATGTGTACCTGACATAGCCTAAAGGTCTTATAACATCATTAATGCAAACAAACTCTATAAACTATAATGTTCAATCTTGAGATTGAAACAAGCATTTCATACATGGGATATTTTGACTTCACAAGATAGTCAAAGAGTTTGACTCAAATCAAGATAAAATATGAAATATGTGATTACAAAGGATTTAGTGGGACAATATATGAATATTCCACATTGATGGGGAATAACATCTCAATACTGTGAATATTAAAACCTAACATGGAAAACACCTTCAGGAATGAAGGATTTGGTGAAACATCCTATGTGATAGGAACTGAGATCTATAGAGATAGTTATGTAAAGTTTCATAACCTAACTATGATCGCATACAATAGCAAGATGCTGAAAGAGTTCATCATGAAGGATTTAGTGATAGAGAATCTGACCATGATTCATGGGATTAGTCTCTCAAGAAATCTATGTTATACTTCTTATGAAGAATGGAAAGACATGAGTAAGATGCCGTATGCACTAGCAATTGGACCTATCATGTATGATATATAATGTACTCATCCCATAGTCTTGTATGTATTGGACATGACAAGGTGATATTAGCTAGATTCCAATGAGGGTCATTGGAATGTCATAAAAGACATCCTTAAGTACTTGAGAAGCAATAATAATTAGTTGCTAGATTATGGAAATAAGGAAGAATTGGGTGTAAGGGGTTACACCAATGCAAGCTTCTGGAATGACAAAAAGTGATCACAACATAAAATGTGTTTAATTTTAAGAAAAGAGTTGTAAGTTGGAAGAGTTCTGAACTACAAAACATGATTTCAATTCTATAATAGAAGTCAAGTATCTTGGTTATATGAACACATAATGTGTACTATATGGATATAGAAGTTCATATGGATGAAATTAAATATGTTCCAACCATTTACGACACAGTAGAGATACTATGACAACAATGGATCTACTAGTTAGGCAAGGAATATCAGATAGCATATTATGGCAGTTTCATCTCATATGAAATGTTGTACAGTGAAGAGATGAGAAACATGCAATATACCAGCTAAAGGTAAAGTGTTGCTAACCTGTTAGATTAGCACTTGTGCATTAGAAACATGATAGACATGTTTAGATCACTAAGCATGAGATTTGTGGGTGATCGGCTCTAAGTGCCATTGGGAGTCTGTTGGTATGTATGTCTAAAGAGATAATCATATGATGATTGTGATGGCATAAATGTTTTGATTAATAATAAAGACAAACTTTAGATTTATTCTATTTTACTCTATTGTGAGATAATGAGGAAACATAATGAATGTCTAAAGAATGATATTACTCAATGACGCATGTCTTTAAGTACGTGACTTGGAATAATTAGATCATACAGTTGTTAAGAGTATGTACATTCTTGTAATGTCCCTAGTCGGATGTTACTGTGAAGGATGATAAACAACAATAACACTTAAGACTAGAGTGTGTGTTGGTTGATGACGAAATCTCATCATTCATGATATGTGATATTAAACCAAGCACATAGATACTTATTAGAGAAAAATGTATTAGATAGACCCACCTTGAGAGTGACACATGGAAACCATAAATGGTGGTCAGAATCATATCTCATAGTGAAGGTGGTGATTTTGGTTCTTAGACATGAAATCACTACACTCATCACATGTCATTCGGGTGTGCTTTGGCATCATCCAATGTGACCTTGAATAAGGGTTTCTATAAAGGTGGTGATTGGGTGCACTGTGACACATGGGGATGACTGTGAGTGATGTAGATGGGATTCATCCCTCCTACTAGAGTTTTATATCCTAGCCACTTGATAAGCAAGACTAAAAAGCATGTGCATGCACATATGTATCAATATATGATATTGAGGTCACATATATCTCAAACAACCCACTCTAGTTCAAGGAATATGGATTGAACATTTAGAGGATGATGATTCCATGCCTCGAGTTCATTCTGGATATCAGAGACAAAGGAATTATACAATCACTATAACACCTTACATAGATTGTAGGTTGAAGTTGTTCTCCAACTTTCCATTCACTTGGGTAGCAATGATGTGTGACTAAGCACTGCTCTTTGATTGTGATGTCATAAATTAGTTATGAACATTCACGGCCAATGTAAATTGGAACCTATAGGGTCACACACATAGGACATACCTAGAAGAGGATTTTATTCATGAATGATAACTGAATTGATTGCCTAAGTGTTTAGGTATTCAATTTGATCAACAAATTAACTGATTGGACTCCCAACCGATCATTCAAGTGTTGAAATGACCAATTGGAGTGTAAGGATGATTGGAAATTGAATTGGCTAAATTCTGCATGAACCTAGGGAGACAAAGGACCAGTTCACTTAGTGAACCGATTGGTTCCTATTTGCAAAACAACCGTTTCATGAAGTGAGACGTCTGGTTCGTGATGCATTTCTATTGCATCAAGGATTAGTACTGACGTCTATGTCATTCATTAATTGGATTAGAATTGTCAAATCAATTTTGATTGGGAAGCATGACAAAATGACTAGTTCACTGGGTGAATCGATCGACTCTCATGCCAACCGATCAGTTGTCTAAGAAAACCAACCATTTCTCCTATCACAAGTTGCAAATTTTGTGAAATTCTAGTTCCTTTCACTCCCACTCAGTCTGGGAACCCTGACCCTAACCCTCCTATAAATAGAGGGGTACTGGGGGCTTATCAGACACAACTCAATTGCCTCTGAAAATTGTTGTCCTCTCTAGTTGTGGTAACCAATAGAGAGCTCGAGCAAGTCCTACCTGATAAAGGGAGGGGTAGCAAGGCAGAATAATTGCAGGAAAGAAATTTGGTGACTAATACACCAATGAGAGGGACAACTCCTTCCTATCTGTTTTAGTAGAATGATAGGAGTTCTAGATGGTCCATGTGGACTACTATAGAGGTGAGGAGGTTGTTTTCAACCTCTAGGAGGACAATGTCAGCTCGATGTTCATGGTTGAGACCAATAGCTATTGCAGACATCGTCTGAGTGCAACTAGAAGAAAGTTGCACAACTACAATGAGGAATAGTCAATGGACTTGCTTCAAGACCATGTATGACCTCGTTAAACCATCCTTTCCATTACATAGTTATTGACGTGATCTTGCTGTTATAGGAAATATGGACATGAAATTTTTATTTCCATTTCCTACTCTGATGTAGTATTTCCCAACATTATATCCACTAATGCTTGGTTTAAGAAGAATGACTTCCTTAAAGTCATAAAGGATAGTTGGGAGAGTATTGTGGTTGATGGTCCTCCTATGTATAAATTATGCAACAAGTTAAATCAGTTGAGAATAGATCTTATGTCCTGGAACAAATATATTGTATGAAAATTTATAACTAATGCTTGGAAGTTGGAAATGAAAGCTACAAAATTTTAAAAGGTGGTGGATGAAAACCCTTTGGACTCTGTTATGGCTAGTAAGATTGTTGTAATAAGGAAGAATGCTATTGAAGCTGGGGAGTTATTTTACAAGAAGAAATCTAGAGTTTTGTGGCTTATTGAAGGGGATATGAATATAAGGTTTTTATATACTTCTCTAAAAACTCGTAGACTCAGGAATAACATTTTACTTATTGAAACTGATGATGCTTATGTATTTGATCATGAGATTATCAAAGAAAATATTGTTGGGTTCTATGAAGATATTTCTATTCTACTCTAGCAACTATAAAATATTGGAAGGATGAGTGGGATATTCCTCAACTGTATAAGGTTCCGGTGAAGCACATTAGAAAATGGATTATTGGAAGAGGTGAAGTTCATCATGGATAGGATTAAGTGTAATAAATTACCATGTTTGGATGGGTTTAATGTTGGTTTTTCCAAAAAAACTCTTGGGAGATTGTTGGGATGATGTTACTAAGGCTGTCCTATATATCTTTGACAACTTTAAGATCCTAAACAAAAGTAACATAACCTTTATTACTCTTATTACTAAGAGTAGTGAAGCTGAGACTATTAAGGATTGGAAGTTGATTTCTATATGTAATATTGTGTCTAAAGTAATCACAAAAATTCTGGCTAATAGGATGCATGGTGTCCTTTCTTCTATCATTGACTTGAACCAGGTTTCCTTTGTCAAAGGTAGGAAAATTGGATATGTTATTTTACTAGCAAATGAGAATCCAAGTTCCTTCCCAAATCATTTTAAAATTGCCAATCTTTGTATGAAAATTGACTTATCAAAGGCCTATGATATTGTGGATAGGAAAGTTATTCTCTTTATGATGATGAAAATGAATTTTCCTGAGTGTTGCATCAGATGGATTGACACTTTCCTTGAAACTACTTGTTTTCAAGTTTTGGTGAATGGAATCCCTTCTAGGCCTTTCAAGTCTATTGATGGGATTAGTAAAGGGGGTCCCACAATTCCACAATTGTTTGTCATTGCTATGTAGGGTCGCGGTTCTATTATGAAGTGGTTTTTTGATATGAAGACTATTAAACCTTTGAAAGCTTTCAAAGAGTTTGGTGTATCCCACCTAATCATTGTGGATGACTTACTTATATTTTCTAAAGGGAATACTCAGAATGCTACTACTGTTAAAGAGATTACTGATATCTTTGGTGAAGTTTTGGGTTTGAAAATGAATCCTAATAAAAGTTAATTTTTTTTTTAAAATGTCATGGATACAAATGTGGTTAATCGCTTGAATCTAAATATTGGTCAGTTTTCTACTAAATATCTGGGATTCTCTTATTCTCAAGCATATTGACAAGAAGTATTTATTTACCTATTATGGATAAAGTGAGCACAAAGTTGAATTCTTGGAAAAGTGAATTGTTGTCTATGGCGGGTAGGCTAAAACTTGTGAACTCGACTCTAGATTCTTATTACATTTCTGGTCAGAAGCTTTTCCTATTACCAAATCGATTATTAAGGATTTGGAGAGACTTAATAGAAACTTTCTCTGGGGTTTTGAGGAGAAGAAGAAGATTCACTCTGTTTCTTGGGACCATGTTTGTTAACTAAAAAAACAAGGGTGCCTTGGTATAAGGCACATTGATGATTGGGGTACATTGGGTTTAATAAAAAAAATGTGGAGTGTTGTTATGAATAAAAAACTCTTCAGGTTAAATGGGTGCATGAGAGTTATATTGTGGATTCCTCTATTTGGAGTTGTAGGCCCAAGGCTAATTATTCATGGCTTTACAGGAAACTCCTCATAACTCGAGATAAGTTTTTGAATGATTTTGAGTTGAATACTAGAAATGGTTAGAATCTCCTTTTATGGGGAGACCCTTGAAAGATTGGAAATGATTTTGATTTGAAGATGTTGAAGTGAAGATGAAGTGAATAGGCCAATTTTAGGTCATGGTCTAAGATCACAATGAACATATGAGAAGGTGGATAGACCATCACGCTACTAGGTGAATTCTTAGTCAAATTGGAAGATCCGTTGGATATGGTATATTAGATATGCATGGGGCACGAGTTGATATTTTAGTCATTTTTGGAATCTAAGTTCAAGATTGAGGATTGAGTAACCTTATGACATACCTGTAAAGCTCAAATTTGAAAAAATGAAGCTAAGTTGGATGGAATTTCAAGAAAGTAGTTGTTGGTCAAACATAGGTATGAGTAGCTCACGGCTGAAGCAAGTGCTAAAAAGTTGGATGTGGTTTTCTTTGTGAAAGAATACAACTTATAGGCAAAAATGAATAGAATTTCATAATAAGGCTGAAGGTTTGAACATTTTGACTTTTAGAAAGGCAAGATTCTTAGATAATGATCATAAGGCCAAGGATTCTTGAAAATGTTTCTTGAATTGGGAAGCCTTTTGGCTCATTTAGGAATATGGGTAATCTTGAAGATCATTCAAAGTTTTGAAAGAATTTTTTCATCTATTGGCAGGTACCTAAGGGTTCAAGTATGAGTGATGGCTCATGAGAAGAAACCAAAATCAGGAACCCTTACAACATAGAACAAGTTAGAACGTTGCTCTGGCGATTCGGTGTGCGACTAGCGACTAGGGTTCGGAGTTTTGCGGCGCCGTGCTTGGGGGAGAGGGGCGGCTGCCGGAGCGCACCCTCCTGCTCCCCCGGGCATCTTCCTCGCCCCCACTCAGCCTCAAGCTGGTGCGAGGTGTCCGTTTGGTGCTCCTGATCCACCGGCGCCCTGTCGCCCGATGGTCAGGGCGATGGTCAGAGCGTGGGTTGTGGCGGCGACGACAGGTAGGGTCTGGCCCCAGATCATCTCTGTCCTTGGTTCCCCTACAACCTTCGTTCTGGTGGTAGCTTCGATGGACCCTCCTTGCAACTGCCGCCAGGCTGGGTGGTCAGCTCCTCCTTTTTCTGCCTTTTCTGTTTCAGCGTTTCTTTGTGTTAGGAGTCGTGTTGGTAGTAGGATCGTCTCTCAGTCGCCGCTTGGTCGGCGTTTTTTGGTTGGCTATTGTTTGTGTCCCTTGAATAAGGGTTATGTCTCCCTACGTGGAGGACGGCGGGATCTGGGTTTCCCTCAGGTGCTTGGCCGTGATCACGGTTTCCCCCTGATCCATCATCTTCCTAGCTTCGTTGTTGCTGGTTGGGTGTGTTGCTATACTTATGCTGCTGCTGATGGCTCCCCCAATAGGGTCATTGTTCACAGATCTAAACACGAGCGATTGGGTCTCCTCTCGATAGGCGTTTCCGAAGATTGTGGAAGAATTCCATTGATAAGCTGCTTTGGCCAGCTCACCGTGAAGGAATTCAAGCTGAAGCGTTCAATCTCTACTCCAATCTTTCATCTGTTGGGCGTTATGATCTTATCTTTTATTGTGTTTGTATCAGTTGATCATGGTCTGTTTGTAGATGCCGTTTGGCTTCCATAATCCATTAGCAACTCTTCAAAAAAAAAATAGAACAAGTTAGAATATCATGGAAAAGGTTACCAATGTGTAATGTGTCTTAAGGGATAGCCTTATTAGACTTCAATGCAACATAGACTATCGGAAAATGGAAGCTAAACTCTCAAGTAGATATGACATGCAAGGGTAAATTTCAATAGCCTAATGGCAAGTTATGAGTTGTGGAAGTAAGGTAATTTGGCGGAATATGGGTAGCCTACCCGCATAAGGTAGGTTGGGATATTTATTCATTAGACTGTCAAATTTGTTGATAAATTGCATTCATGATGGTTTCAAATTGATGGGAGATATTGTAACATGAAAATATTATTTCCTCGAGATAGATCAAGATTAAAAGGATTGTTTAAGATTGTAAGATTATTCAACTTTACTGACATTGAAAAGACTGTTCAACTTTGACGAGATAGAAAGAATGTTCAACTTTGTTGAGATTGAAAAGATTTTTCAACTTTTTTGATATTGAAAAATTGTTCAACTTTATTGAGATTGAAAAGATTGTGCAATTTTGTTGAGATTGAAAATATTGTTCAACATCTTTGAGATTGAAAAAGTTGTTCAACCTTATTGAGATTGGAAAAATAGTTCAATTTTGTTGAGATTGAAAGGATTGTTTGACTTTATTAAGTTTGAAAAGATTGTTCAACTCTGTTGAGATTGAAATATTGCTAATTAAAGATTTTTGATTAAATATTATTAATCAAAGATTGTATATTGAAGATTGTTGATTAAAGGTTGTTAAATGACGATTCTTGATTGAAGATTATTGACAAAATATTGTTCATTAAAGATTGTGGATTTAATATCTATAGTAAAGAAGATTGTTTGAGATCATTTGTTTATATTGTTGGCCTACACATGACTATATTAGTAAATCATGCAAAATATATGCAAATGACTACAGTCTTAAAAGCTTGTACTAAGCAACAATCTTAGCATGTAGAAAGAAAGCAATGAT
The DNA here is from genome assembly GCA_963693085.1 of Alisma plantago-aquatica. NCBI lineage: Eukaryota > Viridiplantae > Streptophyta > Magnoliopsida > Alismatales > Alismataceae > Alisma > Alisma plantago-aquatica. The sequence continues at coordinate 669,503,384 of OY856410.1, forward strand.
TTGACAATGCACATGCAGAGGACTACACTTCGCTCTTTTTAGCCCATGAGATTGAATATCATTTACAACCTCATTCAATCATGTACTTTATAAGATGGGTTGGTCATTAACTTTCTATGGCCTGATGTCACTCATCGTGGGGGTAAACTTGTAGGGAAATATGGTGACAAATATGGCAGTGGAAATAGTAATTTTAATGCCATATTCCCCTTAAATAGTAGATCGCATCAACAACTATGAATTGGGAAGGAAGGTTACAAGGCATATATCTGGTCCTGGAGCAAGTCCATCAAATATCCTTGTATCAACGTGCTTCTTTCACAAGTAGCACCTGAATGATTGTTAGCGGCAGCCTCCTGGTGTATGACCATGTATGGCGGTTGACAACGTCCTCCTTGCGGGTGAAAACAACCTAAACACCTCTACATAGTCCATGCAGACCATCAGAAACTCCACATTGCTCTACTAGTGCCAACAAGAAGGAGTTATCTCTTTAAACATCAACATGTTAGGGTTGATTTACTCTCCCATATTGTCTCTCCCTTACTGTCTCTCCCTTTTACAGGTAAGACTTTCTAGGGATCTCTAGTTACCACAAATAGAGAGTACAACACTTGTCAGAGAGTATAGGTGTGTCTCTGAAAGCCTTGACTACCCCTCTATTTATAGAAGGGACAAAGTCAGGGTTTCCAAATCAACTGGGAGTCGACGAGATAGATTCTCATGATTTTTTGGAAGGTGCAAATCATGAAACGATCAGTTCACACCTGAAATGATCAGTTCACATGTGAAATGAACGATTCAACCCTTGAACCCGTCGGTTCACTTTCTTTCCTATTTTCAATCACGTTGGCTTTTTTGATATTTGATTAATGCACAACATGACGTCAACATCAATCCTTGATCCAATCGTATGGATCATTGAACTGAGTGATTCATAAACTGAACCTTTCGATTCACTAATTGAACCCATCCATCCATGTCCCAGTTCAGGAAATGTTCAACCAATGTAGTTTAAATTGACCTGACACTTTAATAGATCAGTTCAACTCTTAAACTGGTTGGTTCATAGACCTCTCAATCAATTTTTATCCATTGTTGTTTAAATTAATACATAAACACTTTAGTAATTAAGTTAACCTATATACATGAGTAAAATCCTATTCTAGGTGCATCCTATGCATGTGACCCTATATATCCCAAGTTACATTGGCAGTGAATATCCAAAACCAAGACATCACAAGCAATGAGTCGTATCTAGAAACACATCCTTGCTACCCAAGTAATTGGAAAGTTGGAGAACAATTTTTACCTACAATCTGTGATTAGTGTTAGCATGATTGTATAGTTCTTTTGTCTATGATAACTATATTGAACTTATGGCATGGAATCTTCATCCTCTTTTATATTCAATCCATGCTTCTTGAACTAGAGAAAATTGTTGAGATACATGTGAGCTCAATATCACATATTGACTCATATGATCATGGCCATGCATTTCTCAATCTCACTTATCAAGTGGCTAGGATATCAACTCCATTAGGATGGACAAATCCCATCTACATCACTCACACTCATCCCCATGTGTCATAATGCACCCGAGCACCACCTTTATGGGAACCCTTATTCAAGGTCGCGTTAGATGGTGTCAAAATACTTTAAATGGCATGTGATGAGTGTAGTAATTTCAAATCTAAGAACTACAATCACCACTATCACTATGAGAGCTAATTCTCACTACCATTCCATGGTCTCCATGTATCACTCTCAAGGTGGGTCTGTCCGATACACTATTATCTAACAAGTACCTATGTTCTTGGTTTGATATCACATATCATGATTAATGAGATTTTGTCATAAACCAACTCACATTCTAGTCTTACGTATTACTATTGTCTATTTTGCTTCAACAGTGACATACGACTAGGGACATAACAAGAATATATTAACTCTTATCATACATATGATCTCATTGTCCAAGTCCTAAACCTGAAGACATATGTCATTGAGTATCAACATTCTTTAGACATTTATTATCTTACATCATAATCTCATCACTTAATAAAATAGAATAAATGTAATTTCCTTTTATTAATATCAAATCAATTACATCATGACAATTTACAATCGTCATATGATTTTCTCTCTGGGAATACATACCAACATAACTAGTTTCACTGGATATGGGTACTAGTCCTAATAACTTTAAGACTATAAGACCATGATCGATCACGAGTGCTAGGAGCGGGGGTGACCCAATTCCTTTGGAAATCCAACATTGTGTTGTGATGGTACTTAACTTATACCCCCACACCTCATCCAGGAATCTGACATGAGTATTGACATCCATTCCATAGATGCATGGGTTGGTAGGTGTGTACAAAAGATTGAAATCTTTGGGTGCAATCCAAGGACATCAAGATATAAATAACATGCAGACATCCCCATGTAGACATGCAATCCCTTTCCACAAACTAAACCACACATGCAAGCAGTTAATCATGCTATCATTAAGAAATAAAGTATCTTACTTATATGGAAGACCTCTCTTATCCTTTTCTCCTTTATATTTGATTTAAAAAAAGAAAAAAGGGAAGCAGAATAAAACCCTAATTAGGAAGCACAAATAAAAAACCCTAACTAGGAAGCAGATAGCAAGCCCTAATTAGGAAATAGAAGAAAACCCTAATTGGGAACCAACCAACAAACCCTAACTAGGATGCGGAAAACAAATCCCTAATCAGGTTGCAATGAGCACACCCTAAAAGAGGAAGCAATAGAAAATCCTAAAAAGGAAAACGTGACAGATCTAAGGAAATGACTAGCACGAGAAAACCTTATTGGAAAAGTTGAGAATAGGGGAAAAAGTAGGAATCACACAATGTGATAGAATCCTTGATTGAACCACATGAGGACTCTAGTATAATCTTGGATTCAACCATATGCGGGTCATGTGGAACGCATTCTCCTATGAGAACAACTGGCATGCTCTCTACTACTCTTGAAAAATCAAGAAAATAAAAATTAGTAAAAAAATTGATCAATAAAAAACTTGGGAAAACAAAAAGGTCATATTGTCTAGTACTCCCCAATGGAGTTGCTAGACTATTTTATCCATAATTTAAAAAATATAAGCTAACTAAAGATTCATAGAAATCACATGGAAAAGGGAGAAAATAAAGCTTGGAGTAGTCGCCATGTTTACATGTAAAATTACAGAAAATAGAGATAGAGCATTTAAATTAGTTGGAAAAAAACTAAAATAGCAAAAATGATTCCCACCTAGAGACTGATAAGAAAAGGAAAACATATCTAGAGTCATAATTCAACAAACTTACAATGATGGGGAAGGTATTAGGCACCCCCATGTTGCCAAAAAATCAATATTACTATTTTCATAAATCTCATTTTCAAAGATGGTTTAGTTTGATTAATAAAATAAAAGATATAAACCCATGTAAGAAGTATTCTTTGTTGGTGGATCCTTGGGTCCTAGATTTACCACCATTTCCCTAAAGATACTATTTATAATTAATGGGTTCCCAATCACCTCAACATCTCACACGGTGGAGACCCATCCCGGGCAGTTGGGCCCAAAACGTGAGAAATGAGAGAATAGATGATAAGAGGTGATTTGATATGGACAAGTTCAATATTTTAGATTATACTAATAAAGACATTGAATATTGATTAGTCTACATAGAATTATATCTAAACCATGGGTTTGAGATTTGAGAAAGTCGATAAAAGAGTGATCTTTATTCTACTTAATCAAAGCAGTTGATATTATATTGATTAATCGGGGGTAGTAGATAAAGAAGTTCAATTAGTTAATATCAAAGTGATCAGATAAGCAGTTTCACATCCAAAAAGTTGTATAGAGTCACTTACTTACCATTCTAGTAGACTTTTCAGCATTTGGAAAATAGTTGTGCTAGAGAAGGGATTCTCTATTTACCTAGGCAAATATAATTAAAAGGAGGAAGACAAATTGCTCTCTAGCTTCAATAGAGTCAAATGGTGAGTTTGTGGGTCTATTTATAGATGAGGGTCAAGGAACGAGGGTTCTAATAGAAGATTAGAATCCCCTCATGTATGCAAATAATGTTCTAGAAAATGGGACTCTAGAGACTTGGGGAGAAAACTTAGAGGATTGGGTAATTTCATTTAGATTGCCTGTGGCAGAATGGAAGATTCTGCCACATGGCACCCAAGCAGATTGTCTAATTCCATTGGGAATCCCCATGCAAAATCAAGACATTTCCTTGCATCCAAACTTTTGGCATTCTAGAATGTACAAGACACTTCTCAAATGGAAACATTTCTAGTTTTAGGAATAATGGTTAAAACATGATTTAATAAGTAAGGGAAAAAGAAAGATATAAACTTGATGGCCAATTTTTTATTTTAAAAAAAGATGAATTTAAGAAAATCATCTATTTTCACTAAGCTAGTGGTAAAACAGAGAAAATTAGCATGTCCTTGTATGGGAAATGGAATATTATATTTGAGAGAAAGCAACTAGGAAAATAATGGGAAACGACTTACGAAAATTCAAAATTAAGGCCAACTTGTACTTTGGTCCAGATAAAAGATTGCCCTTGCACAAAACCTTGAGTAAGTGTTAAATGGATGAAAAGGTGGATTAAATACATTATAATAATATGGGAAATGTGAAGAAAATTGAATTAACTCCACCTTTAGTCAGTGATAAAAATAGTTCTCAATCATTTGAATGAATGACACACATGCAGTGTCAAAATATTCTAAACAATATACATATAATTCATAAAGTATGAATATGTTATATATTATTAGACACATGTTAAAAGTGCAATGGTACATATAACATACATTTTTGTGTATAGTTGGTTAAACATTAATCAGTTGGTGGATTTTCTGAGTGTCACAACACAAACAACAAATAGTCGTGATGTTCAGCTCCTTCTCTACATAGCTTGCACACAATATATATCTTCCGTTTGGAAATTTTATCCATGGTAAACAAACTTCCATTAAAACTTTATATACACATAGAGTCCACTTGGATATATTATGCTTGAACCAAATACCACAAGCATTTGGGTCTTTCAATCTTTTGATTCTGACAAATTCCCAGAGGTCCAAGCTTCTCCCTCATAGCTAATTTGTTGTTTGAAACTTGAACAAAGATGTCTTTGACTTGCCTCCACATGCTATACATTACATTAACAAGTTAGAAATATACTTCCCTTGTATTTGTACTATAGTTAAAGCCTTTTTGTGTGTAAGTATGGGATTAAGAAAAAAATGTCCCCCTTTACCCCACAACCTCTAGTGGAGTTCAGATAGCCATTGGGTATGAAATCAAGGAATGCTTGTTTAGTGGTTTGAGCTGGGTCCATTCACTGGGTGACACTTGTATTTTCCAACCATGTGATTCCTTGGTGGCTCAATCTTTGTATGTGATTAGAATAGAAAGATTTCCCCCCTCCCACAACATGTAATGGAAGTTGCACGCCCAAGGGGTATGAAATTGAGAAATGTTTGTCTAGTGGTTTTAACCAGGGTCCCTTCATCAGGGAATACCTAAATTTTCCAACCACACTATCCCTCTATAATTGTATGCATGTGTGTATGTATGTATCAGAATCCTAGTAACTATATTCCAAACCTAGAAGAGAGCACAAAGTTTCAAGTCACACACATATCATGTGACTTCCTCTAGCTACATCATGCCTCACCCATCTATGTACATATAACAACCCAAAGCATACCCTTTATAATTGGGGTTACAAAAGCTCCCAATTTTTTGACTTAAACTAGATAGTAGACCAACTCTAGACTTATAAGTTATATATAGTAAACGAACCTCATGCTCAAGTTTAGGATATAATTCCAATACATCATTGGATTTCCCACTGTGCTTCCTGGTATTCATTTTATTCCATATGTAATGCATACTACCTGTAATGCACCAGAGTAGAAGCACCTTATCTCCAGTATTGATATTAGTGATCAACAACATACTTTGCTCCAAGTTCAGATCACCTTGCACACTAAGTTTGAGGATAATTCAAGACCACATATATTTCCAAAATTAGCATTCACCAAATAAGTGTTGAACATATCCTCAGATGAGTCACATACGTAACATATAACTTATACATTAGGAAATCATGCACCGATATTCTCCATAGTGATCAGATAGTTTCTATGAGCTTTGAAGGTAGAAATCATTCATCTAGGATTATGAAAGCTCCCCCAAATGTTTGGTGTTGTCTACCTTCTCCCATATATCATTTTTGTTATTAGGTCTAAACGGATCTCGTAGATATGTCATTCTTCTCCAAGCCAGTGAAAATCCCCATTATGTTGAGGTTTATAATCAGGGATGGCTCCATATCTCTTCAATATCCAGGAAGCCCACACTAAGCTCCCATAGATCAATTTTTTGATTGTACGTAGTGTTTAGGTATTGGCAAGTTCCTGCAAAGCTGGTAGGTTAAGGCCACCTTCCTCCAGGGGGTATGCCAATGTATTCCAGCTAGTCAGGTGGACAACACTACCCCATACAAAATCTTCCATCATGATTTCCATTCTCCTAAACATGAAGAGTGTGATTTGACCCTGGTACATTCAGAACCTGATGAGACCCAAGGCAATACTTCAAATTAGGATAGGTCTTCCTGCCATTGATAGCTTATATCTCGACCACCTACTTATCATGTCCTTCATCTAATCAAGGCATTCATGAAAATGCCTTCTTTTGAGATTGCCACACACCATTGGGAATCCAAGATATTTAGTAGGATATGGGCCAATATGTACTCCCATTAGTAGGTATTTTTCTTGCTAATTTTCATCCTAGAAACAACTCTAAATTGATCCAAAATATCTTCAAGTGATTTGATACTTCTAGCTATTCCTTCAATGAATAACAAAACATCATCAACAAATAAGAGGTGGGACATCACCTCACATTTGCTTATTGTGTATGATCTCAACATTTTCCTACTGATAACTTCATTGATTTTCCTAGTCAATACTTCAATGGAAATAGTGAAAAGAAAAGGGGTTAAAGGGTCCCCTTGCCTTAAAATGTTTGTATTAGTAAACATGCCTGACAATGATCTGTTAATTAGCAAGGATAAGGAAGGTGTGGTGGCACACTGTTTCACCATCTTGATCCAACATTCACTAAATCCCAGACCATGCAAGCAACTCCATAGTAATTCCATCTCAACAAGTCATACGCCTTGTGATATTAAGTTCGAGCTGATGGGGTACTCCTTTGAACATTGAAATTCAGAGTAAATTCTGCAACAAGCTGAGACCAGTCTTTGATATGCCTCCCTTTGATGAATGTGCACTAATTAATTGGTATAATCTTGGACATTAAGTTGGAAACTCTTTAGTAGTAGTTTTCATGATTATCTTGTAGTGCATGGAGCAACAAACAATTGGCCTAAAATCATCCAAAGAAGACACTATCTCCTTCTTGGGAATTAAATCTAGTAAAACATGGTTTATTTCTCTAACCATGTTCCTTCCTTCAAAGAACCATTTTCACAACTAAGGTCCTTCTTCACAAGCTTCTAGTTTTGTCTATAGAAGAATCCATTAAATCTATCCAAACCAAGGCTCTTATTCAGGCCAATAGACCATACTGCCTCTTTGATGTGATCCTTGGTTGGGAGTTTAGTAAGATAGTCCATCTATCTTAAAAATCATCTTCTCTTAAACTATATCATCAGTTGTATCATCTGTGTCTTGGTTATATAGATTCTCAAAGAATTAACTATCTCATTAATAATGGCTTCTTTATCATTGATAATCTAACCTTGGTCATCATACAGTTCAGTCATAGTGTTTAGAGAATCTCTACATTTAACAGTTTAACAACATAACCTTGTGTTCTTATCACCATTCACTATCCATTTCATCTGGTTTTGTTTATAGTAATACTTTTCCTCCACTGCCTCCAAGATCTTGAGTCTAACTCTGGTTACCTTTTCAGCTTCAATTAGTTGATCATCCAGTGGCATCCTTCTCAATGCCAAAGTAATATCCTTGAGCTTCATGTGTTCTTTGTTCATGAGGTTATTGATGTTAACAAAATCCCTAGACCACACCTTCAGAGCCTTTTTAATGTTTTTCAAATATTGGTTGAAAAAAAAGGATTGTCATGGACTATCTTGTTCCACGCCTCACTTATTACATCCTTAAATCCATGCCAAACTTGCCATAGGTTAAGAAACCTGAACGATCTAGGTTCCCTCACAATATCCATAAAATTAACATTAATGAAAGCATGGTTAATGAAGTTATATGTCAGTAGTTTAGATTTTGTACTTGGAAACTTTTCAAGCCATTTGTCATTGACTAAGGCCCGATCAGGTTTGCAAGCAACACATTTAGATTTTTCTAGTTGATTGCTCCATGTAAATATCTTGCCTCCAACTGTAAGAAGTTCAGTCAGTCTGGCATTTCCGATAGCAATATTGAATGATCTATGTATGGCATTGAACACCTCTATTACTCACATTTTATCCTCCCATATTATGATGTTATTGAACTCTCCAATGACAATCCATGGATCTTAGACAACAAGTGCAATATCTTAGAGTTTGCTCCACAAACTTGATCTTTGACATTAGGTTCCTTGCATAGACTGCTGAGAGGTATATGCGCGGTCCCCCATTATTAATGCACTGACAAGTCATCTATTGATTGTCCATGTCCTTAACCTTGATATCCTAGGATTTTGGGTGCCACCCTACATAGATTCTCCCATTGGGATCATGGGCATGATACGAGAAGTATTTCCAGCCACTTGGAAGCATTTTCTCCATCATATTCTTGTTAAACATCTTGAGTTTTGTCTCTACTAGTACTACAATGGATGCCTTAGCAGATAGGATTGAATCTTGCACCCCCCTCTTCGTTTGTTGCTTCCCTAAACCATAAACATTTTCCATAAAGATAGTCATTAACTAACTCTATTAGATGATCCAGTTTTGCATGACCCATTCACTCTAGAAGAGCCAAATGAGGATTCACTGCACCCCTTTATTTCTTCTTCCTCAATTCTTGGGTAGCTTTTCTTACATCCTATATATTCTTGTTGTTCACCACTGAAACCCACTTGAATTCTTTTTGTATCCTTTTCATGGGTATTCTTGATGACATCACAAATTACTTCTTTATCTACAACATCCATTTCTCCATCCTTGTTGGTCGCAACTGTTTCCCCACTCATTGTTGCAGTCTTCTCATGGATATCCTCATTGATATCAGGAACTACTTCCTTATCTACCTCTGCCCTATTTGTGTTGTTCTCAACACTCTTATCTATCTCTCCTATTTCAAAATTTCTCCCAACTTTTGTATCCTTTTGGTGACCAGAGTTGATCTTCTCTGCCTGTATCTTCCTGACTGTTGTTTCCTTAGTATGAGCTTTCATAGGGAAATCTTCATCATCATATCCAAAAACCTTGCATTCACATAAACATTTGGGCACATATTCATATTGTTGGAATTGATTTACATCTAGGCATGTTGACCCAAATTTCTTTTGGTGGTTCCTCAGACACCTCGATCTCAACTAGGGCTCTGGCCTCCCCCAGGGAATCCAAATTCAGAGAATGTAGATCTACCCTCAATAATTTTCCAACGCCGCTAGCCACAGACCCTACTGCATGTTAGGAACAGTTCATGACCAACTGAGTACTTTAATCGACACAGGGGTGGTGTAGAACATGTGCTTCTTTAGATCATCCCCCACCTTGTACTCTTTCACCATGACCAATCAGTTGTAAAACCATTGTGGTCCCATACAATCACGTTCTTCTTATCTATGATGTTATTGAAATGAATAAGGAATAATTTATCTAGTTTGGATAGCAGATCATGTCCCCCTTTGGTTCCACATCCTTTTGATCTTGGCTAACAAGGAAGTAGTATGGTCTTTTACCCATGATGATATACATTAGGGTATGATCCCAGTACTCCTTCATATTGTTGTAGGTTTGATAATCGTTGGTCACATAATGTTTCCTTCAATGTTCTCTGCCACCTTGTATGGTTGTTCTTTGTAGATCTTATCGCTGCCCAAAACCTGACTCCATGTCTTTCTCATCATTCCGGTTGCCATCTATAAAAGGGGGGATTTACCCCTTCCTTTTACAGGGGACTCTCCTCCTACCTTGTGCCATAATCACCGGACGCTAGAGAAACCTTAGGTGCGCTTGTATGTTGTTGTATGTATTTTATGTATGCATGCATGTATGTAGGTACACATGTATATAAAGAACACACACAAACACACATATATATACATATATAGAGTGAGAGAGAGTCAAGCTAGAATAAACTCAAGTGTTTAGGAGAATACACTCAAGTTGTGCATGTTTACATGTTAAAACTTTTATTCTAGAAAATCCAAAGTGTGGATATTCATTGTTATAGAAATTGTATGTCACGTGCAAAAAATTTACTGATTTGGATACTTATAAGTCACTCATCCAAGAACAATAACATTTACATACATGACTAATTTCAAGTACATCATTATTTTATCTTTAGAAGCATGAACTATAAGTCCCCAGGCGAACTCAATTTTATATATATTCTATTCATAAAATATTTAAACAGGTCAATAGTTTAGTTTTAAAAAAATCATGATGGAAAATTACTTGAGTCTATTGTGTCTCCAGTAAACTCAAGTATATTATTTCTTATCTCTTCCCATATATATATATATATATATATATATATATATATATATATATATCTGTGGGTGCTTGTGTTTTAATCAGAGAAAAACCTCACAAAGAGCTCATCACTTTGCATGTAAAACAAAAAAAGTGAAAATGATAATGATCTGAGTCATCACCTTATTGAATAAAAAAAAGTGGGTTATGTTTTAAATCGGCAAAAAGGTGAAAAAAAAGCTAGAAAATAACACCACCAGAAGGTAGATAAAGGTGTTGATGTGGCCAAATGACAAGATTCATAAATATCATTACAATTGAAGAATGCATTAGAAACCCTCACATTGTCAGAAAATTGGTATTGCTATTTATATTCTCAAGTTCATAAAAGTTTGTAGTTTGGTTTGATTAACAAAAATAAAATTGGAAGAAAAAACAAAGAAACATGTTTTACTTTCGTGAATCTTCAGGCACCGTAGATGACTGTGACATGATTTTTGTTGTCCTTAGAGATTATAGTTTTATAATTATGAGATGTCAATCACCTCAGGATCTCCCATGGAACAAATTCATCTCAGGAGATTGGGATGAAAGGTGAGAAATATAACAAAAATAGATGTGAGATCAATCATGAGCAATGAATCATTTGGTTCAAATAAATCAAGTAAGTGATGTAAGAATAACTACATTACATGCCAGCTCACATTGATGTGCAATTAGAATTGAAGGGAAACTAGATAATCATAGAAGTTTCTAGTTTAATTCATCATGATAGTTGTTGTTTGATAAGTCATTAAGTAAGAACTTTAAATAATAGTTAGAATATTTCTAAGGATCAATAATTATAGTAGAGTTGTTCTAGATGCATGAGTTATTTTGGACAACAAATTTAGTTAGATAAGCAATCAATGCAAGTAGTTATAACAATTGTACATAGTAGTTAAATATTACAATTAAGACAAGCAACAATTGTCTCCTTACCACTCTAGCATCCTTTTGGTGCAGTAGACTCGATTGCAATAGAAAAAGGATCATCTAGTCACCTAAGGGATCAAATAGTCAAAAGGGGAAATGGTGGATGGTGGATATGGGGGGTATTTATATTAGTTAATTAGGATTTAGGGATAGAGAGTTTTGAAGATAAGATTTTGGAACAATTACAACCAATGGCTTCTATTCATGGGGCATGCCACTAACGGGAATGTAGGACTTTGCCTTGTGACACTTAGGTAGAACATTGGATTCCGCCATGTGTCCCTGGGTAGGATAAAATGTGTTTTCAAAATTGATATTTTGGAGTTTAAGAAAAAATCTAGAAATGTCATAGATAAAAAAATGGGTTGGGTCAAAAGATTGAGTTATGTGATGAATAAAACTTTATTAAAAAGGAAGGGAGGAAAAGATAAAAATTGGTGGCCAACTCTTCCTTTTTTGTTAAAAGATAATATTTTTCTTTTAGTTAATGGAAAAAGAGAGATAATTGGAATTTTGATGAGATTTTCAGTTGAATATTATATGCAAAATAATTAAACTGGGCAATTTATTTAAAATGGCTTGTAAAAAGCTCAATTAAAGGACAATCACTTAAGTTAAAACAAAAGATACTTTTGTTATGGGAACCCACCAAACTGTGGTAGATAGGTAAAATGAGTTGATTGAATAGGTAGAAAATATGGAAATTATAGAATATATGTGAAAAAATTAATTATTGTCCAGAGAGTAGACCAAATCACAATCATTGAACGAGTGACCATTAATGGGCTGTCAACAATGTACAAGTGTGTGTTAGTGTGTATCCTAAATTTTGAGGTGGGAGATAGATAAATATGATTGACATTGCAACATTCTTTCATATCTTTCTAGCTAGGGCATGTCATTATATGATATATAATCACAAGATTACCTATATATTGTATTGACAACATAAAATAACATTCAAGTATAATTTTTAAACTTTGTTCAGTATGAAGAAATATAAATATATATACATGAAACCATATATCTATATACATATATCTAACATATATCAATATAAATATATATGTTATAACCAAAAGATATAAAATTATAATGATTCAATACTCTAATTCTAGAGACAATATAATATGGATGATATATTTACATATACATGTATTATTTTGTGAGTATATATTTTATGTTAGATATAGTTATATGTATACATACATTATTAAAAATTTCATGTGGGTTATCTTCATGTAGTGTTTCATATAAAAAGAAAACCAACAAATATGAGGCCACAACAAAAATTGATAAGGACATTGAAACTACTATGCAAACTAGGAGTTGCTTACATTATGTGATGACCTTGAATTGGAAATTTATGTTGCATAGTGTCAATTTTATAAATTCTATTGCAAAAAATAATGGCATGAAAACTCTAGTAATCACTTACATATAAAAAATGTCTTTTAATGGAAACCAACATTATGTAGCACTAGTTTGAAAATTTTAGAACTAATGCCAAAAATTAAACATGTGAGCCACTTATCTTTAGCAAAATATATTTAATATAATCAATCCCTAGATAGCCTCACTTAACATATGAAAATGACTAACCATGATGCATCCTCGCCTTCCTCAGGAAGTGTGTTGTTAGGAGACTCATCCTCCACCTTTACATGAGCCTACTTAGGGCATCACTGACTTTCTAGGAATCTGACCTCATCACAATATTGTATTTGCAACTTTGAGTCACTCCCCAACTACTACAGATCAACATGTTAATTTTATCTGGATTGTTTACTACCAAGAAGCTAGTTTAAGGGTAGGTAGCATTTGAGGCTTCTTAGACTCAATCATCTCGCAATGATATGAGAAGGGTCAACAACTTATGCAAGATCAGGGCAATCATGGATGTAGCCCAAGCATGGGTGACTTCCCCATGGGGATCTAGTATTTTTTCATGGACCCACAAGGTTGCATGGTCACCTTAGATCTACCCTCTACTACTATAGAGGCAAAACTATCTCATTAAAGGGACACTTCATTGGGTGTTGATGAGAAAATTAGTTGTCCATCTACTGGCCATCAATGGTCTAGTAGTGCAGTGCCTTCAGATGTGATCAGATAGCATAGATCTTCAAGGTCTTCTTATTCAGTCATAAACTTTTAGAAAAGAATTGATAGGTTGGATGAAGAAGAAACTAAAGAAGCATCTATATCAAAGTTTTCATACTCTTATATCTTTATTTATAGTATTTTTGTGTTATTTATTTTTCTTGCAATAAAGTTATGTAGTAGTGTAGTTTTCATCAAGATTTTAAAATAAATAAACTTTCTTGAAGAACTTGATTCAAAGTTTGAGTTTGAGAATCCTATCCTATTTTAGGATGTAGAAATCCATTTTGTAATCTACTTATTATTTTTTACTCTTCTAGGGAATTGGATTGTGGATCCCACACCAAGGTTGCGGGACTTCATGTTCCATGGCTAGTGATCTCATGGTGAACACCATGTTCCATGAGGGAACATGATTATGAATCATGTTCATCTTGAGAGGTGTGTCAATTTGGATTCTATCTCTTAGGGATGGCTAATAATATGGCACGATTGCCTCATTACTCTCCACCTTTTGGATTTATGAGAACCCAAATTCATGGAGAAATACATGATCAACAAAAGTCCACTTCTGAGAAGACCTCTGATGGACCTTTCTATAATGAAACATTGAATCACAAACATGCCAGAGATAGATCTGGTGGAGATTTCTAGCTTCATCATGACTCAACACCTTCCCCACTTGGTTTATGTTATCATTGCAAGGGGACTAAAGCTAGCTACTATATACTTTTGGGATCCTCTTAGTCACATGTCATGTTTTGGGGATGTTATGTTAAATTCCACTCTGGAGGATATGGTCATGATTATTTCTCTACCTATACATGATTTCTTGTCAATTATCCCAAGTAAGTTGAGTTAGGCCATTGAGCTAGTTAAAATATTTTTCATGAAGAAGACCAACATTTGTTAGTAGCTGGTTTAGATGGTCTCTTCATCAAGTTGGTTCCTCATTGGAAATTGTTCAATAGTGATGTACATAAGGATGCACAATCTTTGGATATGCATCATCTATTGTCTTATACCTTGACCATTATGACTGAGTTGTTCTTTTAACAGATAGATGGTTTGGTGTTAGCATCAATAGAGGGCATCATGGGAGAAATATGGCACAATGAAAATGGTATGCCCTTGATCATTAGCAAGTTGTATAATGCATAGATGAAGAAAAGCTATCTTGAAGGATGTGAGGACCTTTTAAAGTATTAAAGATAAATCTATGGTTGTTCATTGGCCTCATGAGTTCAAGGAGTCATCAAATATTCATAATATCCTCAGACATGGCTATCTATTAAAGCACATTGAGATTGGAAACACTCTTCAACGACATGGTTCTTTAAATTAGTAATCTCTTGATTGACACATGAAGGCATGCACTGGAGCTAGTGAGATTTTGTCTTGAAACTTTCGACTATGGGAAAATTGATAGAATCCAATTTTGAGGTGTTGCATGCATATTCTATCATTCATTTCCCTTGTTTCATAGTCTTATGTTAATATTCTTGCATTTTCTTACATGTTTTCTATTATTTACTTTTACCAACAGTAAACTTCAAAATTTCCAATGGAAAACCACTGCTTTTAAGAAGTGTAGTCATATCATCGGTTGATGAATAGGTGATGTAGTTAAACTTCCGAATTGAGGGTCACAATCAAACCATTGGTTGATGACACTCAATCATCAACCAATGGAGCTCAACCTAATGTGAGAGGCATAGACCATTTGTCAGTATCCATCTATCAACAAGATATCAACACTCATCAATTGACAATTCTTTGAAGTTCTATCAACTAATGGGATGTCAGACCCATCTTTTGATAGGGAGGTAGACAACATTAACTGATAGTGGTTTTGATATTGCCTTCTAATGATAGTGATAACATTGCCTTCATTAGTAGTATTGACGTTACTTTTTGATGGTACTAATAGCATGACCAATTGATGGAATCATTGTCTCCACCTTTCAGTGCTCCTACTAGACATTGTCTTCCAACAGTAATGTTGGGAATTTCCTACTGATGGTTCCTCTAAACCAACTACCAACCAACAAAACCTTTGTAAGAAGTTGTGCACCACCTCAGTTAGTTGAGCACACGCACCGAGGCATGTGCCATGGAGTTTGGAGTGTAAGTAAGCTCCTATCATCAAGTGACTCAATTGCATCACCAATCCATATACATAGGCACCCCAACTCACAAAAAAACACACATGGGCCATTGCGATGAAATTTCTAGATCCAAATCCACTATTGACTTATGTCGAAAGACAAGGAAGATAGTCCAACCTTCTTAAATTATAGTATATACTTTTGCATGCTTATGCATCCATCTTCAAGAGTAGAAAGATTACAGAGGTCATCATCATTTACATCACCATCACCACCTACATCTATAGGAGGTCTCCATCGACTTCTAATACTCCCTTACAGACATTGTTTGTTGTGTCTCCTCCTGCTTCCCCATGCTATTCATCTCCCTTCCATCTTCTTCTAGTTATGAACACCATAATATGTAAATATGTATTGTCTCTTATGAACATGAGTGTCTAGTCCACCTTATTGGAGTAGCTACTAAGGCTCACCCAATATGTACATATTCATATTCCATTGAATGTGTATACTTTTAGCAAAGTCGTTCTCCTTACTATTGTTCTTGAATGATTCATTCACATGATTAACTACCATCTTGTGAAGTTTGATTTCTAATGCCTCAAAGGAGTAGTATTAGTTCAAATCTAGAGTTAAATAGTAGTATCAAATGCATGAAGTTGTTGTAATACTAGAGCCAATGATCATATATGTTTATGTTCAATTGTTTGTTTGCCATCTCAAGAGAGAGAGAGATGCTTATGACCTAGATCTAGCCTGATATTGAGAGTCAGTGAGGGAGTAGACCTTAATAATGATTTCTTATAAACTATGCTATGGTATAGAATAGGTATGAATATTGCATGTTGGTGAGAAATCTTAAATGGTGAAACCCAATCCAAGTTCTATCCATATATTGAAATATATCAAAACATCTAAATCACAGTTTGCTTTGTTAACTAGTCTTATTTTACCTTTGCTGCCTTTTTTGGTTACCCATACCATAAGGAACACTAAATCTACCTTTTGGTTTGACTTAGCTACGTTAAGATCTCTAATCCTAAACATCTTGTCACCCTTGTCCCTATGTCAGACCTAATTTACTATAGAAGACCCCATTTATTGTTGCAGACATCTAAGTGTCGGATTTAACTTTATAGTCCATTTATTCTAGATATGCCTCCATTTTGGGTGTGTGATTCATTTTCAATCCATAACGATGTCGATTTTTTTGATGGTTGATGATTCCTCTAGGACTGGAGTAATGTGTTGCTTGTTAGTGAATGTCTATACTTTAGAAATTTGGTCATTAATAGTGTGTATATGACCTTGATGAGATGTAGGTCTTCTATCAAAGGCATCATTATGGTTCTCTCAAGGTCCAAGAGATAATAAAAATAAAGTGCTTGATCACCAAAATATGACATTTGAAGCATCTCCTACTGTAAGGATTTCTTTCTAGAGTACTTGGAGCAGATAGCTTCATCCTCTTTGGCAGTCATGACCCACAGTCCTGAGGGATATCTGATATTCCTCTGTGATGTTGCTCACTTCCTATGATTTTTGACAGTTTTTAACTCTCTCTTTTTGTAGGACTAGGAGATATTTTAGTTTTTTATTATTTGTAAGATTCACTTTGTAATTATGAATAGAATTTTTCTAAAGGTACTTTTAGTAGTTGTGTGTGGTGTATGATTTGGGTACTCGTTGATGTTTAGTATGGATATGCCTTAGGATGGTAGTCTCATAAAAAATTAGTTTTGAGGTCTTTATCGCTAATATTTCTCTTTGGTGAGTTCAGTTATCCATGTCAGTCTAGATTTCCTAACTTTTATGTTTGGAGTACCAAAGATGGTTGTGTAAATTTAAGTGTTTGAAGAGTGAGGATGACATAGATCTAGGTCACAAAGATTGAGGATGACATATATATATAGGTCACATATTTTTCTCTCTCCATTACTAGAGTTAGAGGGTTGGGATCCCAAGAAAGTTTTAATCTTTACCCTTGTTTCACCCTTCTATTAATAGGTTGTTCTTTCCTTCAGATGTTTATAATTTTTTCTGCCAGAATAGGATCCTTCAATTAGGGGAGAAGATGGATTGAGGATGATAGTGACCATAGATGTCATACTATATTCATGTGATGTAACACGCATGCAAATGGAAGCTCCCTACCTATTTGGGATTAGGTTCCAGGTGTCATTGACACCTTGATGGAATCTAATCATGAAATATGTTAATGTAATGATCGATCACAAGCATGTATCTAGTTTTTGGTGTGTCATTTTGGTGGTTGAGGTTCTTTGAGGTGTGTTCATGAGTGGTAGCCATTTTTATTTTCTTTTGATTATGAGAAGCTTGATTGGAAATTGATGCTCAAGGCCTCTGTATGGGAGCTTGGGTTTTATGGTGACATAATGCATGGGGTTTGCCCAATGAAGGGTTTCCTAGCTTGAAGCCCCTAGTTCGGTTGACGATAAGTTTGGTTCCACCTCCTTTCGGATGATGATTCATTGATAACCAAAAGGGATTTTGGTATATGCTATAGTCCACCAGACTTTCCTATGTGTTGTGGTCCCAAGGAAAACATCACTCTTGGCATAAATGTTTGGTGAGTTTTAGGTATGTATGGGTGTCATGATATCTTGATCATAAAGATTAAATATGACTGACCTTTGCAGACTCATAGCTTGATTAAACCTCTTCTATCAGTTAATGTGCAACAACTATAGATGGCCTTTCTCATTATCGCCTTACAATTGTGGTAGTCATGATTGTAACCATTGTTATTTCCTTCTCTTGAGCCATAACCATGATTTTTTTTGTATTTTAGTCAAGTTTAGTATATGTTATTGGTGAATTTAAATAAAAAAACTTTTGAGGCCTTATAGATAATGTTTTTATCCCTTCCATCATCAACCGTATAGATCTTATTTTGACATCATCTCTTTTGGTGTACACAGGTAACATGGTGGAGTATTTAAGTGAGTTAAGTGTATTTTAAAGGTGCAAAATTCCTCCTGTACATTGCTCCTTAGTAGAGTCTTGATGTCAACAAAGCTCATTTGAAGTGTTTGACAAGGTTTTTGTTTGTGTGGTGAGATGAATGCCTCAATCCATGTATTTCAAACATAGGACACCCCATACATAGATGTTGTTGATAATGTAGGGTTCCTCCCATTTAGGATTTAACTAGCCCCTAGTAGGAGTACCATGTCACCTTTTTAAAAATTGTAGTGACAGACCCTCTTGTTGGATGCCTGAGTTGTCCTATCTTGATAACATTGTGTGTGATGCATAGCTCTCATTAGTATTCTTCAAGTGTGTTCAAGTAGTAAATATGGCTCTTGACACATTCTTCCTTATAATTCTACTTCTTGTAGCATGTGGAGGGATGTGACTCAACCTCCACTATGCCTTCATACCATATACTAGTGAGTGCAATGTGGCTCCTATGAAAATTTTGATATACATATGATATGCTCTCATAGCCGTTGAAATATGATTATGTTGGTTGGATAGAAACAATCTATCTCTATCATGTTCTAGTAGTATCTTTTCAAGCTATATCTATTTTGCAAGTGATCCCACTCATGTGTATACCACAAGATCCTCTATCTTCTTCCTTCATGAGAGCTCTAGCCTCCATCTTTTTGACACATCCTGAGGAGGGTTGATATTAGGATCTACAATATAGATTTCCTACCCCTAGATGTATTGCATAGCTTGTTGCTTAAGTGCTTGTTTTTCTCATTTAAAGATATTTTTTTGCAATGACCTGGTTCGCAAGATATGCTTTTTTTTCATGGAACCATGTCATTTCTTTTTTATTGACTTCATTATCTACAACCATGCAACAAATTGACTCAGAGCTTGTTGGAATTTCAAAGGAGAAGATTTGATCAACTTAGATGTCAACCCATGAAGCAAATATGGAAAAATCATAAATAAAGGCTTTGTATTCTCATCTCATGAATTTGAAGGAGATTTAATCAAAATCATGGGTGAGAGAGCATAAATTTTTTTATAGGGATCATTTACTGATGACGAGTGCTCTGACTATAATGACCTATAAGATCATGAGGAGGGAATCATTGTATATTTTAAGATGATGTGCCCCTTCCTACTTAGCAAGTTAGAGTCCCAAGATGCATGCTTTCGATTCAGTCATGTTACTAGTGGCACAAAACTTGAGTCAGTTTTGCATGGGTAGTTGTTCACCATGCAAATCTTGAAGGACCACTCTAATTTCAACCACTTTGCAATAGATGGCCCTATCTAAAACGATCATCCATAACTCTAGTGCAATAGGATATTGATGCCCAATGAACCCTTAATTTTGATATCTTCACTTGGAAACTTGTACTCATGTTTTTTCATAGGGAGCGAACAATCCTCTGGATGATCTTCTAGATTTTTTCCTTGACTTTGTGGGTAGACAAGTGATATGGAATAAAGACAACATCACTTTCCATTTTGTGCATCATCCAGTAAGGGTGGGTCATTCAAATAAGTAGCAGAGAGGGTTATGTCTTAAGATCAATTGGCATGAGTACATCATCAAATAGTGGCCCAACTTCCTTGTAGCATACATCAAATCTAGGTAATACTTTTTAGTCATTGGTTATCAGGCTTTCGTTTCATTGAACTTCTTGGATAGTATCTACCATTGAGTGGCTCAAGACCCCTCCCATGGATATTTCACAAACTGATAGTTGAAAGGTGAGAGGGTATTCGGGTAATGCGGGATTTAGAACTAGTGGCCAAGGAAGGTAGTTTTTTTTATCTTTCAAAGAACTTTTTTTCTTTGTTCATTCCATCCCGAGTCTCACTTTTTATTCAATAATTTGAAGCTAGCTCATAGACGGGAGTGAGTTTAGATACAAATTAGATGATGTATTGGAGATTAATAGAAATGACTTGTATCTCCTTTTTTATCTTTGGTGATTGCATTTCCTAAATGATATGGGCCTTTCCAAGGTCAACTTAGATTCCTCTTTGATTGACAATACACCAAAGGAGATTACAATATGTAACATTGAAGAAACATTTTGCTGGATTCAAATGTAGAGAGATTCATATCATTCATTGAAATGGATTCCTATCTTAATGATGTGGTCTTCAATATTCGTAGATTTAGAGATCAAATTGTCCATGTAAACCTCCACCTCTTTATGTATCATGTCATGGAATAGGGTGACCATCACTTACTGATAGGTGGCCTTGGTATTTTTGAGATTGAAAACAACCAATAGGTAGAAGAAAACTCCCCACTCAATAATGAAGGTGGTCTTCTCCTTGTCCTCCTTAGACATTTTGATTTTATTGTAGCCAAAAAAATTATCCATAAAGCTTAGGAGTGCATGTCCAAATTTGCTGCTGATGAGTAAATCAATATGCAGTAGTGGGAAGTCATCCATGATGGTCCATGCACATTTGTACTTTGTCATCCGTCTTTGTGATAGGTAGAATCTTTATGCAGCCAAGTAAGATAATTTATTTTCTCTAGGGAACCATCATTATACTACTTCTAAACCTCTTCTTTGATCTCAATTGCTCCATTATGGTCACATCCTTCTAGATTTCTTATTAACTGGATGTGTACCTAGCATACGATGAATTGTGATATATTTGCATAATCTTGGCATGTCGCTCTGAGCAAACACATCCATGCAATTATGAAAAAACTCTATAAATTGATTCTTGATCATTTGTGGTAGATGACCCTAATTGTGACTTTATGTGACTCAGGTCTAGAGCTAAGATTAACTATTTATGCCTCATCTTCAATATGAAAGGGGTTTTGATCCTTTGACGTATAGTGTAATATGGGGATATCTTTAAAACATATGTCTTCATCATTTTAGATTTGTGATACTAATGGGGAATAATCATCAAGTTCATCCCTAGTAGGAGCATCTTTGATTCATTTTTGTTTTCTTAATTTTATGCTTTTTAAGTTTTCTATAGAAGGTGAGAGAATTGTGGAGCATGGTAGAATATCCACTTTGGGATCTCCACATGGTCTGTGTATTGCTCTTCTAATAAGTTTTTTTTTGTGGGAAGAAAGGGAAACTTTTCCCTTTGGATGATTTTCTCTTGTAACATCCCAAGATTTAAGACATTAGATAAAATGATCTTAAAAGGAATAATTGGACTATCCATATCACCAAGGTGCACCTTCTTTTTAGGGATCTCATCAGTAAAAAACTCTATGGTTAAGCATGCTCAGCCTAGAGTAGTACTAAGATGGGTGACCATCCAAGAAGTTGATCCCGACTTGTGTATGAGTGAGGACAAAAGCGTAATTAACTCCACTGGTATTATGTTGGGAAAATCATCGTTCTTGAAATTCTGTTACATCATTAGGAAGTGGGCATGGGCATTACAAATGGTATCAAACCAAAACCCATTATGTAGGTGGGGCCCACATGGGCATGTAGCATGCCAGTCTTGAGCCATGTGGTACAGGCATGTTGTAAAATGTTGTATATGGTGATGTAGCTACCCTTGTTATGGTAGCCGTGATCGAGAGTTGGGTGTACATGGGTCATGCTATGTATGCACTGAAATGGATAATGATTATGATGCCTTATAGTTGAGACTTGATGAGGATATCAAGAGTCCGATTGGGGAGATTGTAACACCCTAGGATTTGAGTCCTCAAATAAATAATCTTAAAAAGAATGATTGGATTACCCATATTACCAAGGTGCACCTCCTATTCTGGGAGCCCATCACTATTAAAACTCTTTGATTAAGTGTACTCAACTTAGAGTAGTACTAGGATGGGTGACCAATCGAGAAGTTGATCTCAGATTGTGCATGAGGACAAAGCTTGTAGTTTAGGCAGGTGGTGGTCATTAGGGCCATTCATCACTATTGAAACTCTACTAGAGCCTTGCACAGTGGGTCCATGTGTTATAGCTCCTCTGTGAACCAATTTTGTATTACATCCATACTTTACATGGGGCATATGAGTCACTATGGATCTTCCATGATCCTTACTTTAAATATTTCATTGACCACGAATCCCTCAAATAATTTGTAGGCATCATCATATTCACCATAAGAAATTCCATAATATTCTTCCATGTCCTCATCTCCACTCCTTGGAATTAGTTAGGCATGGAGAGTTGGGCTTAGCTAGGTAGAATGATGTTTACATGTCTCCAAGCATCGGTCTAGTGGATTCCTCCATGTGGTTATTACTGATTTATCATATGATCTTCAAAAAGGCACATGTAGTCTTCCTCCATGCATTAGTTGCTCCATTCTTCATAGTCTATTAAGCAAGGTGGGTCAGTCATGGGGGTGAGTGCAGATTTATGACATCCTCATCACTAGGGATTATTGCAACCTTAGGTTGTTGGTTGTTCTAGAAGGTCCAGATGCCTCCTAGAACTTTAGTGATGGGGGAAATTTCCCTAATGCATGCTCTAATGTTCGGATAGTCATCATGGTCTTCTTCATAAACATTCTGAATGAGGTAAGGTATTATCACATGTAATATGGAATTAGAAGTGTCAAAAGTATCCTTTATCTTAGAAACAGTCTAAGGGAAGTAAGTATTTGAAACCTTGCACTCAGTGCATAGGTCCCGTATATACAAATACCCTAACTCATTGCTCTTCGCCAAGTCATATTGTTCATGCTTCACTACTGAGATCTTTTAGATAGTCTAGGTAAACTCAATTCATTAAACCAACTGTATTGGGCCATATTGAGGCCATCCAATGTGGTGTCCATCTTATCAAGCTAGTTAGATAGCAGACATTTCATTCAAACCAAGGCCTGTCTACTTAGGATAGTAAGAGGTTTGTATAATTTCTATATGCCCTTTTTGTTTGGACCCCAAGCCTTGATATGGGCATATGTTGAAATCTCATAATATCTAAGAAAATTGTTTTGAGTCATATGGTAGACGACACACTATGTGTCTTCATGATGTCACATAGATGATGGAGGAGACATGAAGCGTATGAAATCAAAGTCGAAGGTGTGGATAGTGACAATTAAATTCCTCAACTGATATTCATGATTGGTCCACCCTAACATTGAGGATCCATGTTCTCCCTGGGATAAGGTTGAAAGGTGGGCTTATCTCCATGACCATGAATAAAACTGAGAATGTTTGTGGTCCCATCTAAATATCAGACATGATATTTCCCATGGCATATTTTAATCCTCCACCATAGGAAGTTGCTTTATTGATTGTTGGATGTAGGTCAGAAGGGTTTCTTCTCAGACTAATTAGCATATTATGGGGCACAAAGACATGCCTCGTTGTTGATAAAGCAAAAAGGGCTTTTGAGAACTTTTTATATAGCAATCATGAGGAACAACACGTTGTTCCCCCTTCAGGAATTTCTTCTTCAAGAAATGATATGTGTGGAGGTGTTATGAGTCTGGTGGTGGTAGTTAGTTCCTCTAGTTTAACCTCTTTGGAGACATAGGCTCCTTCAACGGTCTTCATCACAACTTCTCAATGTGTTGTGGAGTTTTCCAACATGTTAGCAAGTGTTACTTCTCCTTAAGTCCCATTTAGGAATTGAATGATCTCTTCTCCTTCAAGATTGGTTTCTTTACACAGATCTGATGTGGGAGGTACTTGCTTCATGTTGACTATTGGAATGAGGATTCCCCTAGTGGTTTCTTATGTTGCCACTTATAGATAATTTGTAGGGAAACCTTCATAGACAATAATCTTCATTTCCCTTTATCTAGGGATAGAAGAGTCCCAAACAAGGTGAATTGGTCCATAACATGACCTAGTGTTGGGATAGGGATCTCCCATACTTCACCTTTTCTTTGATCTTGTATCACTATTGGAATATTTTCATTGTACTTGGATGTCCTTAACAAGATGATTGGTTTCACGATGATGTGATGGTTTTGGAATCTGAACTAGTTTAAGATTTTATTTTAGATGTGACCTTGTACGATCACCAATCTCTTATTCCTCCATGGATCATGGGATTATTTTCTTATACATAAACAATGATATCATTGCTTTTAAAACCAATTATTGAGAGTTTTAATCAAAGGATAAATTGAACACGTTGTAAGACCTTGACCTCAGTGATGGAGTGTACAACATTGGATGATGATGGTGTTTCCTTAGGCATGACCATCTCAACATACCTTGATTCAATTAGATATTGTAGAGCGTGGTTGACAACATGAAATGAATCCTTTTTATGCCCTTTGGTATGATTATTGTCGCAGTGGCATTGGTTCTATAATGCTTAGGTAAGGGATTATGAGGATCCCTTATGGATGGTAATTTTTGGAGGCATTGGATAGTGGACAAAATGGTGTTGAGAGAAGCTCCTAAGGGATTGAACTTCCTTTTAGGATTTACTAGCTCTTCTTTCATTGCACAGTCATTGGAACCTCCCTTTGTGGTGGCAGATTATTAGTGAGACGTTGTTGCACAGGGTGCAAAAGTGGAGGTGGTCTGCACCTGTAAAATTGATTGGTATGATATGGTTATTGTGGTGGCATATATTGTGGCTTGAAATATTTCATTGTGGATGGAATCATTTGGGCTTGTTACAGTTGTGAAGTCACATGGACATTGTTAACTTGTGGGTTTTGAGCTTGAGTCAGAGATTCTTGGGTGGAAAACTATCATTATTTCTTATTATTATAGTTGGATGGAATTATAAATACCCCTACTATAGTATCAATATTATTGTTCTAGGTAGTTTTCATCCATCTTGGCTTCTAATTTGTGATCAAAGAAAAAGGATCATTGCTAAAAGTTGCGACCTATGTTATGGTAGACCCCGTTTTTGATGGAATTTTGAATTCAAACTCCTACATGAATTAATTTAGAGAATGTATTCTATCCTTACAATGATAGAAGTACAATGAGGGTAGGTGAGGCTTCCCTTATCACCATGTCATTGCCTCTTATCTGTTTCCTTAAACTCTAACTATGATAGAATTTCCCATAATTTCCCCACAAATTCAAACAATCCTTCATCTATATTCTATTGTAGTGCCTCTAGATCCTATTATGGTTGTGACTTGATCAAGGTTCCAGGCATACTGATCAACTAATTTATCAGCAAATTGTATCCAAGTAGTAAGTGACATTAATTCATGCTTGTTATACCATGCAAGGGTGGTTCCCAACGAGGTTCACCTGAAACATGTAATCATAATCTTTTTGTCATCTTATACCTCTACCATTACAAGCTAGTATGGTTTGGTTTGATGTGAGTGAGAGGATTTCCTTTTTCATAGTACTTGATAAAATAAGGTATGTCATAGTTATTTGGCAGCTTTGTATCTGGGAAATGACAAAAATTGTTGAAAGTGTTGATTCCTTCCTTCTTTCATCCTAAATATTTGAGATGGCAGAGGATCTTAGGTGTGATGAGGTATGTTGTTGAAGTGTCTTGAGTGGGTTGTACTTTGAATTCTAAAACCAATTGTATCATTGACAGCTTGATCATCACTTGTGTCAACATGGTTTGTGACAAGGTTTTGTGCATCCATTTATATAAGCACTTATTGGATGCAATTTCTAATGTTTTCTACCTACATAGTTAAGTTGTGGGTGATTAACCACAACTAACTCATTACTTGATGAAATACATTTTTTTATTATCGAGAGAACCGCCCCCGTAGAAGCGCCACTTTTGTGACCCCCCAGATAGCATAAAACTCTCAGGCCCCGAGCCCCCGCACACTCGGGAACTGTTAAAGCACACAGTTGGCCGACCTGCACGACATGTACCATTTCGGAGGCGACCACTTGGCTTCGAACTCGGGTCCCTTCATGAGGGGACACTGTGTCAAACCACCTGAACCACTCCTCCCTGGCGATGAAATACATATTTTGATTGAGTAGAGATTGTCTTTTTCAATCTTTTGAATTAATAATGAGCGCCATAATTTAAAATGATATAGTGGGACAAATATTTCGATAATGGCCTAAACAATATTGATAAAGCTTTTTATTGAAACATTAAGTATGGGAAATAATAACAAACACTTTTATTTTTTATCATTCCTTGAGAAGGAAACATTTAATGGGAATAAATTTCATGACGGGTTCAAAACTTTGAAAATGGTTATCGCACATGAGTGAAATCTCTAAGCCCTAGATACACCAGTACCAAATGAACCGTCTCAGAAAGCACCTCGAGCAAAAAGGGAAGCTTATTGTAAACACTCTGAGGACGTCATAGACATCAAGTTCCACACACTATGCTCCATGAAACATGAGATTCATAAGCAACATGAGAACATGAAAGTTTTGACATGGTAGCATCTCATGAACATGCACCAAGAACTAGTAAGGAAAGAGAGTATGATGTCTTTAAGGGATGGTTTAGGTGCAACATAGTAGAAGGTGATCTAGTTGGGCACCATTTGGTCAAGTTAATTGAGTATGTATAAATACTAGAGAAATAGGGATTAACTTTAGGACAAGGGATGGTCACATATGTGCGATCACATTTGTGCTTAATTGGTAAACTAGGGTTTACTTGAATGATTACATGTTTAATTAGATTGAACATTATTTAAAATTGATTAATGCTGTTATATCAATTGTGATGTTTCAAACATAATAAGGAACTCTAAGCATGTTTATAATTTGAAGAATTAGGGTTTTAGAAATGTAAACCCAAGTCAGAAAAAATAGGGTTTTCATAGTACATGAATATGGAATTTGATTAAGATAGTATTATGGTAAATGATTTTTCATATTTTCTATGTAAATTGGATATAATTAGATTTTGTATTTGATATGGATAACTCAATAATGTATTTTATTGCAAAATTTTATAACATTTTGATGTTCTTTGAATGTGTTTCTCAGTCAAACTTTATTTTGACTGACCATGTTGACAGAGTGTTGTTCAGTAGTGTAGTCTTTGATTTTAAATTATTTGTTGGTACCTCTGAATGATATGAAATTCTTACTTGATCGTTGAAATTACATGTCAAATATCATACTAAATTATAATAATTTTAGGATAAGGTTTGACCTCTAAGGTAAAAAAATTACAATAACTTTTTATGGCAGAAAAATGTGCTGAAATAAGAAAAGTATAATGAGGGGTCAATGTGCAAATTATCTAAGCACATCAATTCCTCTATATGATCAACCTAACATAGTAGGACCTCTTGTAATTTGTAATTCATTTTGGAAAAATGAAATCTTAGAGAGAGAGGGAGAGTTAAAGTTTGAGAGGAGAAAGTGGTGGAATTGTTGATCTAGGGTTTCACTATCCGAGATATGATGAAATCAAGTAAGTTTAGCTTCTTTGTATAGACTTTAATGGTGAATATTCCCTCAAATTTCAAGATTTTGTCCCTCCTTTGATTTGATTCAAAATGATATCAATTCTCTCCTTTTTTCACTCTTTCTCCATAATTCTCCATTCTTAGGGTTTCTAGGTTGAAAGGAAGAAGGAACCAGTGATTTTCTAGGATTTTGATACATATTTGAGATTTCATATACGGGCTATGTTTTTAAGGTGTTTTCACACCTTAACGTGAGTGGGTACTTACTTTAAATAGTAACTTGCACAAAAATGAGTTAAATTATCAACAATATTCAATTTCTTAGTATGTGACTACAAATCCTAAATTGTCTTGTTGATCTAGTTTCTGCAAAGTTATATGAAATGGATTATTCAGATGATGAAATCATGTTAGAAATGGATACAATCCATCCGAATGAGAATTTCCTAAGTAATTGTAGAGGTTATAAAAGTAAATTGAAATTCTGGGTTTTTGGATATGACTGAAATTGTTGTATAATTAAATAAATAAATTTGTTTATCTCTTGACATCATAGAATTTATTTGTTCAATGTTATTCCTGATGCATGATGTATCAGTGAATGGTGTGGAAATCCAAATTCATCTCAATTCTAGGGTTTCATACATATGTTTATGTATATGAATTGTTGAAATGAGTCTTTATTTAATGAATGTTTATGGCACATTAAATCCTTATGCGAGTCATGTGATAAGTGAATGAGGTAAATGAAACCCTTAGGATAGGGTATTCAATGAATCAAGTATCGTGATATCAATGTTTTCAGTATGAGATGTGGCGATGCTTAACAAATCAATTATGGTAAATATTATCACATGCTCTATGAAATGAATGGTTTATAAAGCTAAACTAAGATATGTTGATGTGATGATTGAATCATGAATTTAAATAGTGAATTAGACATTTAGATGCCCTGAACACTGTAGAATCATCACAGGATGAGGTTTGCACTGTGGGGAGGAAAGGATTTCCCGACTGGAGGTAGTCCAGATCGAGGTAAGCTGGAGCGCACCAGTAGGGTGTGGGGGTCTTGACTGCTAGGGCGGACTCCTTACAGTTTTGTGGTATCCTAAACCAATTGAAGATGTCGGTGGTACCTGTGTTACATGTTGTAGTACTTAGTGGTTAGAAGGTCCACTGATGCACAATAAGACTGAGGGCTTTGACTCACCACCTGAGTACCCAAGTTGAGAGGTGGAGTCTGAGATATCTGGCCGCTCCCATTAGCCGCCAAAAAGCAGACGTGTCGAGGCCCACTACTGACAAAGTCTTACTCGAGAGATAGGCTTAGGAAACCTGACATGCTTCTAATCCTTGTATAGTGAGATAGTAGCTTGCTGTGATGCTTTCACATGTTGTGATAAACTTCATGTGGGTTCAGGGCATAATATGATGAATGAGAGGTTAATCAAGTGTGTGCAGTTATTCAATTATTCTTTGTATGTTTGTGAATTATTTGTTCTCTTTGTGATTATTCAAGCACGTTCAAATATTGATTCACTCTTGCAAATATCTATAATATCTTTTTGTATTTATGTTTGAAAATGATTAGTCCCTTTAAAGTTTGTTGTTGTTCTAATTAATATCAATCGCTCAACAATATATATGTAATTATATGTGTTTAAAATATTTTTTTGAAGTACTCATTCACTGAGTGAGTAGGCTCACCCCTATACTCAAACATTTTAGGAAACCATGTGGATATGAAGAAT
This sequence comes from Alisma plantago-aquatica, assembly GCA_963693085.1. Lineage (NCBI taxonomy): Eukaryota > Viridiplantae > Streptophyta > Magnoliopsida > Alismatales > Alismataceae > Alisma > Alisma plantago-aquatica. The sequence continues at coordinate 669,533,261 of OY856410.1, forward strand.
GTTAATGCCAAAGTAGATCTGCCATGAGAGCTAAGTATCAAATTATTTGTGTTTAGTCGGTCCCTGTCACTGTAGGTCCTTGTATAGAAGTGAGAGAGTTGTAAAAAATGATGTGTATCTTTGTTTCCTTAATCAGAGAGAATGTATATGATTATCATGTCGTATGTACGTGAAAGTGTGAGAAATAGAATGAATGTTTAAATATGTATTTTTATTGTTGCAATCAGATTGTTGTAGTTAAGTTTTAAATCACCTTGAATATTTAGATTATGTGATTGAATGTGCATAAACAAGGAGTTTGAAATAAAACAAAATAATACGGGTGATCTAAATCATGTTTAAATCCTCAAACTTATGCCCTAATATCATGATTAGTGGTAGTCATGGGATGTGGGTGTAACAGCTTGGCATCAGAGCTTAGGCAGAGTTTTCAGAGACCATTACGATAGAATGTTAGAGTTATAAGTGTGGCAATTAGGAGGTGATGTGTCTTTAGATATGGGAGGTCAGAGTGTACAGATATCCTGGCCAGGTATCTGAATACTTAGGTTGACCAGTATCAAGCTTCTCTTGCTATTCTTATATGAATTCCCTGGATAGGTATGTAGAGGAAGGATGGGCTAGAGAGAAACCCTATAAATATTAGGGTTAGGAGACCAGAAAGTATTATAGGAGTAAGATCTTAAAGATATAATGAGATACAATTGTTATTTTATATTGTTGTTTTGATTGGAGATGAATAGAAATTCTCTTATATATTTGAATTTAGATTATCAATTTGTAGAATATATATGGTTCTTTTAGATTGTTGTGTATCACGAAGTTGCTTCAGTAATTTTTATATTCTTTGTATTAAGTAGACCAAAAGTTATGTTTAAATGAGTTTCCCCTAAGTGGATATTCTTTCCACATGTGTAAGATGAATAGGAGTTTGTTAATCTTGAGTAGCTCTTGGCTTCAGGACTTCAGGTTCAGCTTGGTCCAGCTAGTAGGGTGCGTTACTGGGATCTAATGACTCCTATTAAGAATATAATAAGAGTAGACTATAGAAAAATTAGACCCCCATTGTAGTGAGAATGTACATACACTAAGATGCTAAAATATAAGGGAAAGACTAGAATAGCAAAGAATCAATTGGAACTGATATCTAAGATCCTACTTTGGAGCCTCGGATAAGAAATCCTAAATTGGGAATAAAGGAACATGGAATATAGATACAAGACATACATTAGTATGTAACATACAAAATGAAGAATAAAGGATGGATAAAGAGAACTAGACTATATAACTAATTGAGTCACTTTACCCAATCTGAAATCAAGGGAAGATAAGAGAAAACTACATGGAAATCCAAGATAGAAAGAATCAATTAGAATGAATGGATCATATAATTGAGTAAAAATGTATTTATGTACTCTACAATAAAGGGAAAATAGGATAAAAGAGTTAAGTATACAATAAGTACATAGAAGTGAATTTCAGAAGCATGAAAGTGAAGAGAACTAGATGAACATGTCAATTATAAGACTAGGATAAGAAACTAAGATGAAACAAAAAGGAAGTGATGGAAATGATGAGTTTGATTTAGAAAGGAGGGTTACATGATATAATGGAGAGCATGGAATGTGTACTTCTATCATAAAGTTTAATGCATTCATCCTTACTAGCTTTTGATTCAAGTCTCTATATAGTGGCAACCTAGTTTACATCAAGTGTATTCAATAGGTTCCTAGTGATGAAATGGAACTAGTCCTCAAAAGAAGAACAAAGGTGCAACTAATAAAATGAACAACTCATATAAAGGTAAATTGTATTTAGAACATCAAAGCTTGATTGAAAAGGAAACTATGGTTGACCCCTACATGAGCCATTCAATTCAAAAGGAAGGACATGTAATGTATTATGAATAAGATGAAACTAGTAGGGAAAATATTGATTTAGAATTTCAACTAGATAAAAGTAAAAGGATGATAAGAAAGTATATATGGCATGGGATATGAAATCATAAACAAGAGAGAGAAGCATTCTCATAAGAGATAAGTAAAAGTAACTAATGATGTAGGGAAGAGTAGCAAACAAGCAGCCAATGATAGAAAATAAAGAAGGGGATGAAACATGAGGGAGTAATATGGATGCCATGATAAAAGAGAGATGTTGGTAGATGTGAGAAGATGCTAAATAGCTAGTCTCCTTGACTGTGAGAATTAAACCTAGATACGAGAAATGTATTAGTGAATACTTAAAGATTGGAATTCAAAATCTTAGAATCACCTTCTCTTTTGTATCCTCCCTAATGAGAGTAATGCAAGGATGAAGTGGTAAGAGAATGAATTTTGAATGATACATAACCACCATGGCAGACATGTCTATTGAATGTATTGATGACACATAACACAAAGATGAAACCCTAGTAAGGTAAATAAAGAAGGTAACCTATTATAAATGTCAAGTATAAGAAAAGAAAATTCAAGTGGTAAAGACAAGGAAGACTTTAGTTAACCTCAAGAGAGCTAAGGTTTACATACTGAAATGAGGGAGTAATATCATGTCACAATAACATCATGATATTGATAAGGATCAAACCCTAGATAGTTTAGGGTTGTAATAGTTCAAGGGATGCAAATAGTGATTTGACCTTGAGCACAAACATTTTGATAAAATAAAATCCTGGGATTATCAATATGAGAAGAAAACAATAGTTATAGTATTCATGGGTTTAAAGGTTGCAAATGTGAAAGATAGATAAACAATATGGAAATGAGTATGAATGAAGGATAAGAAATATATTTGAAATGTAAGAATTGTGATTTGAACAAAAATAGAAGTGCAACATAAGAAAAGTGTATTCTAAAATAAATCCTTCCAATGATAGCAAGAATGATGAATAATCTATTCTTACTTTTAATGTTTCCATGTTAGAGATGTTTACTCTAAATGTTAAAAATGAGAAGGATAATTAAGAAGAAGATGTAATGCATACAAAGAGAAATAAGAGAAAATAAATGGTTTTCAATAATATGTGAATTTGTTTTAAAGAAGTATAGTTTGTTGAAGTCATATCAAGGGATGAAAATTTGTTTTATATATGATTTCAATTTTACATGCATGAGAAATATATTAAATTGGAATTAGTGTTATGGTTTTAATCATTTATATTGGTAGTCCAGCTCAGTTTTATACAATTATTGCTACTTCTAGTCTTCAATCTAATGAGTGATTTTCTATTACAATGGAAAAATAGTGAAATTCAAAATAGAAAGGTGAACTATCTTTAGTAACTATGATGTGATGTAGAAAAATAAGTATAGATTGAAGTGTTTGAATTAAGTTAGTGGGATTAGATTATCAATATTGAGGTAAAACCTCAATATGGCATGGCATGATGAAAAATAGTTGTTTATATTTCTCTTTCCTATCATTGATTATGTGATAGAAAATATCCTACTATCATTGAGAAGGCTTGCTTTAAAATATGTTGTGATTTAGAAGAGAAATAATGGACTCAATGTTAAAAATAACATTCTAATATGAAATACAAGAGTATAGTGACACATATGATTTCGAAAGTTTAAAAGAAATCTTGAATATACTTTGTTTGTGTATTTATATTTTGGGGACAAAACCTTTTAGGGGGGAGAATTGTTATGACTGCATTTGTGCTCAATTGGTAAACTAGGATTTACCTGAATGATAATATGTTTAATTAGATTGAACATCATTTAAACTTGATTAATGATGTTATCTCAATTGTGATGTTTCAGTAAGGAACTCTAATCATGCTTATAATAGGAAGAATTGGGGTTTGAGAAATGTAAACCCTAGCTGGCAAAAATTAGGGTTTTAATAGAACATGAATATGGAATTTGATCAAGATAACAGTCTGGTAAATTTGTGTATGGTGTTACAGTGTTTGTATAGTTCCCTTATTACTGATATCGATATTGAACTAGAGGCATGGAGTAGTCATCCTCATTATTATTCAATCTTATTCCTTGAACCAGAGCAGACTGCATGAGATATATGTAAGCTCAATATCACATATTGACTCACGTGTATGGCCATACTTTTCTTAGTCTCACTAAACAAGAGGCCTTGGATATCATACTCATGTAGTTGGGACAAATTCCATCTCAATAAATCACAGTCATTCCCCATGTGTCAAAGTCACCCAATCATCACCGTTATAACAACCCATGTTTTAGGACTGCATTTTATGATGTCAAAGTGTACCCAATGACATGTGATGAGTGTAGTGATTTTAGGTATAAGAACCACAACCACCACCATCACTGTGAGAGTTGACTATGACATCCATGATGATGGCTTCCATGTATCAGTCTCACAGTGGGTCTGTTCGATACACTATTCTCTAACATGTATTTGTGTGCTTGGTTTGATATTGCCATATCATGACTAATGAGACTATGTCATCAACCAACTCACACTATGATCTTATGTGTTATTGTTGTTTATATACCATTCACAACCGATTAGGGACATAATGAGAATGTATATACTCTTAACATTTGTATGATCTCATTGTTTAGGTCCTCAACCTGAAGACATGCGTCATTGAGTAATATCATTCTCTAGACATTTATTATGTTATTCATTATCTCATAAATGAATTTAGAAAATAAATTGGAAGCTTTCCTTTAATTAATCAAATCATTTACATGTTATGTCATTACAATCATCATATGATTAGCTCTCTAGGAATACATACCAACAGACTTCTGCTTTCACTTAGAGACAATCACCCACGGATCTCATTCTCAGTGACCTTACATGACCATCATGCTTCTGATGTGCAAGTGCTTTTATAGTAGGTTTAGCAACATTTTCTTTAAGTCAATATTTTGCAATATTCTCATCTCTTCACTGTACGACTACGCGTATGAGATGGAAGTGTCACAGTATGCTATCTGAGATTCCCAACCTAACTAGTAGCTCCATTTTTGTCATCAGTATTTATACTGTGTCATCAATGGTTGGGACCTCACACAAGTTCATCCGTATGAACTTCTTGATACATACAATATCCTCTTTTGTTCTTATAACACATAGATACTTGGCTTCTTTTTTAGATTTGAACAACTGTCATTAGCTCATAACCCTTTCTAGTTTACAATTTTCATTTGTCGTCAAACATAAATTTAGATTGCAATCCTTTATTTGTTAGTTTGAAAGCTTGCATCAGTGTAACTCTTTACACCCAACTCTTCCTTATCACCAAGGAACCAATCCTTTCAGTTCTTTAAAAGCATCTAAGGATGTTCTTTATGGTAGTCCAGTGACTCTCTCTGGTATCTAACATATACCATCTCATCATGTCTAATACATACGAGATTGCTAAGCATGTATATATATATGTCTTATCATCATGTCAAATACATATGAGATGACTTGATATCCTCTTGTCATGCCCAATACATATAATATTACTGGATATCTTCTCATCATGTCCAATACATACGAGATAACAGGATAAGTACATAACATTGCATTCAAGATAGATCCAATTGTGAATGCATATGTCATCTATCAATGTGTTCCTATTCTTCATAAGAATTGAGACACTTGGCTCCTGAGAGACTAACTCCATGGATCATGGAAATATTTTCTCTCATTAAGTCTTACATGATGAACCCTTCAACATTTTGCCAATGTATGTTCTCTTACTTAGGTCAAGAAGCTTTCCAGATCTATCTCTATAGACCTTGATCCCTATCTCATAGGATGCTTTGCCTAAATTCTTCGTAGAGAAGGTATGTTCCTTGCTAGGTTTTATCATATGTAGAATAAGGATGTTATTCCCCATCATTATGTAGAATATAAATACACTACCACTAAATCTTTTGTAATCATAGATTCCATCTTCATTGTGACTCAAGTCAAACCCTTTGACTGTCTTGTCAAATAGAATATTCCAGCTCTGAGATGCTTGCTTAAATCCATAGATTGACCTTTGTAGCTAGACTTTATTTGCATTAATGGATTTATAAAACCATTAGGATGTGTGACATACACATCCTCTTAATATTCCAATTAAGGAATGCAGTTTGAACATCCATATGCCAAATCTCACAGTCAGACTAAGCTGCAACAAAAAGCATGATCCAGATGGATTTAACCATGGTAACTAGTGAAAGTACTTCATCGTGTTCAACATATTGAACTAGTTTGAAACTCTTTTCAATCAATTTACCTTTCCATGTTGGTCTTCTTACAAAAACCCAAATGCACCCTATGGGTTTTACCCCTTAAGGTGGATCCACCAAGGTCATACCTTGTTGGTTACATGGAGTCCATCATTGATCTTATGGCCTCAAGCCATTTCTCATACTCTAATCCCTCAATAGTTTCTAGGTTGGTTGTTGACTCATCACTATGATCAACTTACTACATTATTGGGTTATAATCTTTCAAACTCAAGGTGTGTTCTACTAAAACTATGAGTCATGTGCGTTACATAAGGAACTTGAGATTCCACAACAACTTGTGATTAATCTTGTTCCTATTGCACCTCTTTAGGTTCTATGTTTTTTTGTTTGTCTCAAACATTTTGAGTTCTACTTTTACTTCCACTGATTCCTTTGGAACTAATTTCCATTTAAGAATTCAACCATCCTAGAAACAAATACTCTGTCCATTGGTGGAGTATAAGTAGCAATAAACAAGCTAACATTCATGTGTGTGGATAAAGCATTTTAAGAAATTATTTCTTATACAAGCTTTCAATCCTAATCACTACAAAAGACACATTAGGACACTTCACATGCCATATCTCATATGGCATCTTTTGAACCAATTTATATGGTATATTGTTTTAGTGTAAAGCATGTGCCAGCAATAAATTGCTAGATTAGCTAGATTTTATTAATAATCTCATCATGACTTAACATGGTGTGACACCTTTTGTATGACACATCAGTATATTTCAAGTGGAGTTCAATGTGATACACTATCACGATCTCTCCAGAAGGTCCTCAAACTCTTGGTTAAAGTATTTCATCATTGAGCACATTAATGTATCTTAATACTTTACCAAGTGAGTTATGTACTTCATTCATAATCTCCTTGAACACTTCAAGAGATTCATACTTGTATTTAATTGAATACAAATATCTATTGATCGCATCAGTAAATATAATGAAGTACTTGTAACTACCTTTAACATTCATTATAATAGGTATATGTACATCAGTATGTACTAGTCCTAATGGAATATTCAATCTCCCACTACATCTAGTGAAGATGCTCTTGTCATATTGCCTAAAATAGAAGACATGCATGTCTCTATTGGTTCAATAACCAAAAGAGTCCAGATAACCATCACATGTATTCTAGAAATTCATTCCTTGTTTATGAGCTTTAGATGGCAGTGCTATAGGTATTTAGTAGTTTGAGTCATCAAGTCATTCAACATATGTGTCATACACATTTGTCTTTACAACTATCAAGTGTAGTTTGCAAGAAATAGGGCATTTCCATAAAAGATCATATATTTTAAAATGAAACATAATGTTCTTGTAATACAAAATAGATCATTTTCATCAATGGAAAGTACATAATAGTGATTCAATAATTTTATTATGTTCCCATGAATGACAATTTACAACTATACAGGCAGCAACCCTTGCTCCACACATTTCTAGCTTACTTCTTCTTAGGTCCTGAAGTGGAGATATCTATCTCTATCTTCTTCTTGAGATCCTCTATAAAGAGGATAGTTATTTTCAATGTTCATATAAGTGACATTGGTGGCACTTTATCCTTTAAGTGAAAAAGATAGATTCCTTTTACACTTACCCTTCTCCATATATTGAGTGCAGAAGACTTGGGCTTTAGCTTATCCTTAGAACACTTCTTAGCCTTGCTTTTGCCCTAGGACTCACCTCCGCTGATCCCCATCATGAATTTGTCCTTCTTCTCCCTTACTTTGGCATTAACATGCCAATCATATGATAAACTAACTATATGATTCATTAAACACTTGTATAATCATATTCATGGTCAACTTTTAACCTAAGAGAAATCCCAATCTTTCTACATGTCCAATCATATTGAGCACATCGGGTTCTACTAGACATCCCTTTTGTTAGTTTGCACTCAATTAGCACTTAGGAGACATTATACCTTGATTGTTTTACATGATTCTAAATACGTGTTACCATCTACAGAATGTACATGTTATCATTTTGTTCATGCAACTCATAGTTCATACAACAGAGCATTAGGTATTCAAATGTCTATGACATCATTGGCATGCTTCCAATAAGCATCCATTTAGCCTTAGGAGCATTTGAGCGGGTTCCTTTGGCATTGGTCTATCAAGGACATAGAGCTTTCGCTCGTTTATGAGAACATTTCACAAAATCCTCGACCTATTGTGGAACTTTATCTTATTTTGTCCTTCATAAGGATTGATCACAATTTGAACGTATTTGTGTTTGACATTTGATTCTACAAAGATATATTGCAACCTTTTTCAAAACATTTTTTATTTGGTTTGATTTGATAAATTTGACGATATTAATTAGGTCTTTATTTATTATGGCTCCCACTATTTTATTCAAATTGATAACCCACAATATCAATTCAGAATATAGTAGCATACAATATTCTAGTGTGCCAATATCCAAAATAATTCAACTATTACCCGACCTATACTAACATACATAGTTATTTATCAAGTTAGGCAATCATGCCAATTGCGTCGTATGCAACACTTGGATAGATGATATACACAACTCCTTGCCATTGATCATATGTATGCTTATAGGTACTTAATCCAATTAAGGGCACCTAGTTAAGCTTGACCCAAAAGCCAACACAATAAATATGCACCCTGGTAGGGAAGACCCACATATCTACCATCGCACTTCCACGGGATAGACGACGCATCATGCTAGGCATGCCCATGCTTAGTCGATCAAGATTTTTATGTGTACTGCTTATGGAAAGCATCTAAGGCTTAATATTTTATTTGAGGGAGTTTTTGTATAAAAATACATATATGTTATCCAATCACCACATATATAGTATGTATCATATACAAGCTATAACCACAAATGAGAACACGCAATAAATAAAGCACACAAGTGATGGTTATGGTCATACTAATGTAATTCCTTAGAGCCATAAGGAATTACTACCACATATGGTCTATATCATATGTAACCTATTTTTGGTGAAGACCCTCCATGGATAGAAGACTCAGACAACTACTGCAGCGGATCCTTTGATCTTTCTATGGACTGTGAGTTGATTTTGTCCTCCTAGCAGCAACCAAAGGACTCCTGCCTCTAGAGTAGTCCACACGAACCAACTAGAACTCTTGTCATCCTACTAGAACGGATAGGAAGGAGTTGTCCCTCCCATTCGTATACTAGTCACCAACCTTCTCTCCCACAACAATGATCCCCAGTTGTTTCTCCCCCTTGGCTATCCCTCCCTAGTCGGATAGGACTTGACTGGGCTCTCGTAGTTACCACAACAAGAGAGGACAACAATTGTCAGAGCAACTAATTCTCAATTATCTGCATTGCAGTTGTGTTCTGGGAAGCCTGAAGTACCCCTCTATATATAAGAGGGGTTAGGGTCAGGCTTCCTAGTCCCCAACTAATATGGGACTAAAGTGGGAGTGGAAAGGACAAGAAGATCTTGAATTTTCGTAACAATTCTAGAAGTTCTGCAACCTGTGTGCGCCAAAATAGTCATCTCGCACGCGAGACTGTTGTTTCACACTTTCCAATTTTGTACAGATGTCGGCAATCCAATTCCAATTAGTACTCAACTTGATGTCAACACCAATCCTCGATGCAATTGAATTGCACCCTTGAGATGGCCGTTTGGTGCATGTGAGATAGGCATCTCACACCACCTTAGACAGTCGTATGGCCAAGCTAGACGGGCATCTCATAGTCCGTTTCAGGCTGAATTCCACCTAATGCACAATACAATCAACCTAACACTCCAAATAGCTATCTCAACACTTGAATCGATTGTTTAGCAGTCTAGTAAGTTGATCCATTGCATGAATTTAAATACCTAAACACTTTATTAATCAATTCAACTATCATTAAGATCAAAATCCTCTTCTAGATGAGTTTCTATGTGTGTTACCCTATAAGTCCTATATCATGTTGGCAGTGAATGTGCATGACTAGCTTATGACATTACAAGTAATGAGAGGTGCCTAGTGGCACATCACATCATTCCAACCCAAGTGAATGGAAAGTTAGGAGCAACTTCAACCTACAATATGTGTATGGTGTTACAATGTTTGTATAGTTCCTTTGTCACTGATATCCATATTGAACTAGAGGTCTAGAGTAGTCATCCTATTTATTATTCAATCTTGTTCCTTGAACCAGAGCAGACTACATGAGATATATGTAAGCTCAATATCACATATTGACTCACATGTGTATGGCCATAATTTTCTCAGTCTTGCTAGTCAAGAAGCCTGGGATATCATACTCCTATAGGAGGGACATATTCCATCTCCATCACTCACTGTCATTCCCCATCTGTCAAAGTCACCCAATCATTACCATTATAACAAGTCATGTTTTAGGACTTCATTTTATGATGTCAAAGTGTACCCAACAAGATGTGACGAGTGAAGTGATTTCAGGTCTAAGAACCACAACCACCAACACCACTGTGAGATTTCACTATGACTTCTATGATGATGGCTTCCATGTGTCAGTCTCACGGTCTGTCTGTCTGATACACTATTTTCTAACATGTATTTGTGTGCTTGGTTTAATATTGTCATATCATGACTAATGAGACTCTATCATCAACCAACTCACAATTTGATCTTATGTGTTATTGTTGTCTTTCTACCTTCCATAATAACAATCGATCAAGGATAATGAGAATGTATATACTCTTAACATTTGTATAATCTCATTATTCAGGTTCTCAACCTGAAGTCATACATCATTGAGTAGTGTCATTCTCTAGACATTTATTATGTTATTCATTATCTCATAATTGAATATACAAAATAAATTGTAACCTTGCCTTTATAATTAATCAAACCATTTACATGTTATGCCATTACAATCATCATATGATTGGCTCTCTGGGCATACATACCAACACTTTGTTTGTTTAATGTTATTCTTGATGCATGATATCTCAGTGAATGGTGTGGAAACCCAAATTCATCTCAATTGCAAGGTTTCATAAATGTGTTGATTGTATATGAATTGTTGAAAGTAGTCTTTATTCAACAAATGTTTATGATGTTGGATCTAGGGCTCTAGAGGGAGGATGAATAGAGATTCAAAAATTCTCACAAGATAAGTTAGACCTTCAAATTATACCGATAAAAACCAATAGCTTAAGTGCAATTTGAAGTCCTAACTAACAAGCATAGGAAGAATGAGAGAAAATGATATAAGCACTTGGAAAAGGTTGTATAGAGTGGTTCCACTCTCCAAACTAGGAGAGAGTCAATCCACTACCTAAAGAGGTAAACCTCTAGGACTTTGCAAGTATTTTCCTCTATATATTCACCAATAAGAGTTACAACACAAGACCTGCCAAAGGACTTACCTATCCAATATAAAGATTCCTAAACCTTACCAAGGACTTACCCACTTTGCAAAGAGTCTACCTCCTTCCATGGACTTACCTACTCTTGCACAAGTTTTCATCCTTCAAGGGATTACCCACTCTTCTTGGATCTTCAGCCTTTGCCTTCTCCTTCACCTGGAGAAGATCTTCACATCTTCTTCAACCTTGAAGAAGATCATCAGTAGCTCCATCTTCACTCAGAGTATCTTGCTTCACCTTTACTTCTTTGAGGAAAGGGGTAGGGAAGATGGAACGAAATAAGAGCTTTACAAGCATAAGGAAGTAGCTCTCTTACAACTATCCTAACTCACTCATAATCACAAAATGCTATGTAAATACGAGAGAGAAAGGGGCTCAGAGAGTTGCAACACACTCAACTATAGCAAGGACTTAGAATAGTATGAATGAGAAAACTTGGAATGAACTCCAAGGGGTCCTATTTATAGCTGGAGGTGTTCCCTTGAGTGTGGGATCACTTAAGGGGAAAATATAGCCATTTTCCAAGTTGTAACAGATCTATTCTAGCTCAAAACAACTCTCCAACAGTTATAATCACTTTTTCTATGTTTTTCATATAGTACATTCAGTTGAGTTTCAATAAAGGTAACTCAACCGATCCACTAAGAGACAAAGCCAATTTTCAAGCTATCGGTCGAGTTTGTTCGGGGAAACTCGACCGATGAGCTAAAATCAGTTTTTCTCAGTGAGTCGGTCGGTCAAATTTTGTGAGTGTGCAACTCGACCGATTGGTCTCTCCAGAAAATCCATCATTGGATCAGTTGAGTTTCCAACTCGACCGATGAACAACCTATGCCAAATTTTCTAAAATGACATTTGAGTGATTAAATGTTGGAATTAAGTATCCCTGGTTTTTTCTCATATTAGTTACAAGTCATATCATCAATACAAGTGATTACAAAAATCATCTAAGGTCATTTGAAGTGATATCCCAAAATGCACACTTGTATTGCTTTTGACTTGAACTTGAACAAGCTAAGGCTTATGTAATTTGATCCTTTTCATGTACCTAAAGCCTAAAATAAATCTTAAACAAACATATTAGATACAAAAGAATGGAATGGTTAAGTCATTATCAAAATATGGGTAATGTATAACTATCAAGTCAACATTCTCCCCCTTTTTGACAATTACACACTATTCCTAAATCATAATGAAAATGATATGTAAAGTTATACCTTTTCCTTGTAAATTGCAGGGTGGTTCATGATTTGAACAATGTGTTTTACTCCCCCTCAATTTATGCTTACTCTTACCTGCATAGTTAGTCTATTTACAAAAAGTAACATGACATATAACTATATGGTCCTTTAGCAAGTCACATGATAAAGCATAATAAGAAAAGGACCACATAGGCAATAAAAGCAATATGGTTGAGCTTCAAAACATTGAACTTCTCTCCCCCTTTTGACATTATCAAAAAGGAAGGGGGATAGAAGAGAATAGAAACGGGTCTTCTCCAAGCACAACCAAACATACATCCACAACATGCAATCTCAAAGCATACACCAAACAGATACAAGAGAAATAAACAAGCTAAGTCATAATCGAAATATGGTAAATAGGGCACGAACTCATGAGATATAGTAAATAAAAGAGTAATTGTACAAAGGATTAAGATTACAACCCAGAAAGCATGTTCTCAGATAACAACTACAAGCCAAAGAGATGAAAGCTAGATGATAAAATAGTACAGCTCAGAAAATGTGCCCAGATGTTTGTAATACAAAATAGCCTAGAAAGATATATATGATTAACATCTAGACTAAAAACTAGAAAAATTAAACATCTAAGCTATCTATGTTCACATCATTAGCATCAGAAGCGTCTGGCTCATAGTCATCATCTCCATCTGAAGGTGCAACAAAGAGAACAACATTGCCTTCATCACTGGAGGCAGCAGCAAAACCATTAGAGTCATCATCATCATCCTTATCAGCCTCCTCATCAGTAGCAACAACCTCCACATTAGCTTGATCTAGTATCTCCTCATTAACAAGAGAACCAAAGCCACAACAGGGCCAACAAGCACTCTTCTCATCCCAAGACATACCAAGAGCATGGAGCTCATTGGCCTGTGGGAAGGAAGGAGCATAATTACCAAGACTGGCAAGTAGAGCGGCCAAGGGGCCAACTATTAAAGGCAGCACACCAGGAGTAGGTCCACCAATAGAAGAGGGTGTAGCAGTAGAAGATGCAGATGGAGGGGTAGGGTAAAAGTGACCATATGCATAGGATGCATAGTCACCTCCTGGGTAGGGCTGGAAGGCAGGATAAGGGTGAGCATAGGATAGGTTCATGTTGTACATGGTGGCAGAAAGGTCCTGATATAGATGCTCCTGAACCTAAAGGTTGTACGCCTATTGATACATCATGTAACCCATAATGGTTTCATTTGATACATGGAACGAGGCACGGGAAGGTCGGGTAGGCTAAGGTGGTGGAGGTGCTCGGGTAGAGGAAGAGGTAGAGTTAGAGGCACCAGGTGTGGTAGAGGATGGGATATGCATATATTTATGAAGTGTGGTCTCACTGATGCAAACTCCTTTTCATGCAGGTTTGTAGTGCATGCCATGGAAAAGAGATTTGCCAGTGGCAAGCTGGAAAGTACCACATATCAAGTATGGGTAGGGTGGGTAGGTTCACGGATGTTCTTGCCTGAATCAAAGAAGGTCATATGGTGGAGAACATATCTTGCACACTTGACTCTGATGTTGTTCAAGAGACAGTACATAATTACCATAGTGTTTTCTACAATTTCAGTCTGATTCTTTTTTGGATGAATATTACAGTCAACAACTAAGGAAAGTATGCATCTCTTGAGGTCTAAGGCATAGTAGGGAAGGGTGCACTTATTCCTATAATGGAATTGAGGCTTATTTAAGAACTTATGAATTTCAAGGAGAGTAAGATCATACTACTTGTAGATGGCCTCAGGCTCAACTAGGTCAAAATACTCATGATAGTCCTTACGCCAAGTGTCAGTCACTTCAGTACCTGAAAAGAAGATGTTTAGGGTATCCTCAGAGACTTGGAATTTCTCCCGACGATCATGAAAGTTAGGAATACTTGAGTATTACAAATATTAGGTAACATTCATAGGGGCACGTTTAGTAAATTTTACTCATTTACCTTAGTTAGGTGGTATATATAATTGTTTGGCATTAGTAAAGGAGATTACCTAAGAGCTATTTTTTACATTAATTAGAAAGTTACTTTTCTTAACTACCTTTCGTTATTAATTTCTTCAGATCCTAAAGTCCAATAATAACTCAAAAGACTAAAGGGCACAAGAATCCATAATTCCATTGCAAGTTAGCATAGAATTCATGAATCACTTTTGTGTTAGTTATGGAATTGTTGTAGAACAAGCGTTCGACACATAATGAGGAGAGGTGGTGGTTTTATAACAACTCAGCTACTTGATCAATGACTTCTTGTCTTCATGGGTGTGTCTCAAACAAGGCACACAATGAGAAGGGGTTCCTAGGAAGGAGCTCCTTGTACCTATTTAGAGCCTCATTTGCGACAAAGAAAGTGTCATCAAAGGGAATCAAGCGAGATTTGGATGAAGATGAAGGTAAATTAGCTGGGGTGGCCCTCTTTCTCCTATTGGATGCCATGGAGACGAAATGGAGAGGATGGAGAGAGCAAAATCTAGAGAAACACTACCAAAACCCATCCACACACCTAGGGATGATAGGAAGGAGGTCAAGGAATGTCGAACTAGGGCTAGGGAGAGGAAGGTCTGGACTAGGGTTGAGAGCTTGAGGGCGCTAGAGGTTGGATCGGTCGATTTTTCTCTAGTTGAGAGGGAGAAAAGTCATCTGAACCTATCTTAAGTTTGCTCCAGCCCGGCCATCGATCGAGTTCTGAGCCAATGGGCTCTTTTAAAAAATCTCTCAGCCTCTGATCAGTCGAGTTGGCAACTCGATCGATGGTCAACCTGAACCAACTTTAGAAATTCTAATTTCTAGCCATTAGAGTGCTAATTAAATTTGTTTTTCAAGTCCATTTTTCATTTTAAACATACTTAAGAACATCACTCATAATTGGGTATTATTTTGCGATAAAATAAGTGTTTGTGAAAAATACTCAAAAATAAGAGGAAAATAAGGCAAAAAGGAACATGAAAACTAATTTTTAGCAAATTAGCAAGCAATGGTGATCAAAACATAAGCACATCATATAGGATAGATGACAACTAGCTAGAAGGCATATCAGATTCATTCAAAGTAGTTATGAGCAGTTTGGATCTAATAAAATTAAATTTCTCTCTAGCTAGAGGTTTAGTAAAAATATTTGCCAACTGATTTTCCATGTCCACATGCATGATATAGATATCCGTTTTGGCAATGTGATCATGAAGAAAATGATGAAAAACCTCTATATTCTTAGCTCTACTATGCAAGATAGGATTATATGACAAGTTAATTTCACTAGTATAATCACAATAGATAGTAGAAGAATCAAAATGAATGTTAAAGTCTTGGAGCATTTGCTTCATCCATAGGACATAGGCACAACAACTCCCAGTTGCAATGTATTCAGCCTCGGTGATTGATAATGCCATTGTGCTCTGTTTCTTAGAAAACCAAGGTTGTGACGACCCGACATCGAATCAAGCCAAATCACCACCAGTAGTAGTTGTAGAATAATCATAAGCAGTGTATTAACAAAAATCACTAAAAATTAAAATCATTTTACAAAGAGATTCATTACCAGGAAACTCTTAAGGAAAGAATCAAAATTTTATACACATCATGGTTCACATTGTACATACAGTGTATCATTTCATATCAAGGATAAAATATAATAGTTGCTTTGCCCAAAGCCTATATATAAGCAACATAAAACCTCGAGGCAATCAAGCCAAAATCTCAAATTGTTCATAAAACTATTACGTACTAACTCCCAAGAACCTGAGAATACAGAGACGACACATAGGACTTCTACATACAAGACACGACATATAGTACACTCAACCTGAGCTATTACTGCTACCCCTATTGTTTTCCTTCCTCTGCAGAATGGTCTCTACCTCCTCGTGCATGTCCACCTAATAATTGTGGATCCCGCGGGGTGAGACAATTTTCACAGCAAGAGATATAACTCTCCGCCAACAATGTTATTATCACAGGTAAACAATATAAAACTGAGAAGAGGTTCTTTTATATTAATAAGCAAGATTAATCACTGTTTAATTTTAGTGCAAAGCAATAGCAATGTTAAAGTAGTTCAACTATCCATGACAAAGCTATATATCATCTAATTGCTTTATAAGGAATATGAAGAACATGTATAGCATCTATCCATTTAAAATGTATAAAACAAGTGTACATCAACCAATGTTTTTCATATTCAATCCTTAAGAAAATATGCTACACATCTGATTACATATTTACAATCACACTTATGACCTGCGGAGATGAGGTATACCGCTCATGCTCCAACTGACTACTACTTATTTGAAATCGGTACCATACAAGGTCAATGGAAGAGTCGATTGCCAAGACCTCACCCATCTCGGTCAGTACAAGACTACTGGCAGGACATCTTGTTTCAACTACAATTAGCTTACCAGGGTATACTGGTATCTTCACTATAGAGCTACATCTGTAGCAAGCACTCTCTTCAGGGAGATTTCAATTATCCATCCCCGAATTATAATAATAAGGAAGATTATACATCAATTCCTCATTTGGTCGGGAGATTCACATATCAATCCTGTTATCAATTAATGAAGAAGAATTTACACATCAATTCCTCATTTGGTCGGGAGATTCACATATCAATCCCGATATAAAATAAATGAGGAAGGTGCTACATCAATTCTCCATTAGGACATATGGATATATGTCATCCTTCACCCCCGCATATTCAAAAATATGCTCTCTGAGTTAAACTTGTTTCACCATTCAACAAATTTTGACACTGAATGGATCTGTGGTCAGTGCATTTACATTATGAGATTCCACTTGATTAATAGGTACATTACAATATCTTTTAGCATCAACCAAGTTACAAATATGAATTATAACATATGGTACAAAGAAATGTGTTATACGTTTATCCAATACTTTCATGAGATTTGAAACACATTGAATGTATAACACTCGGGATCTCAGTCCCTTATCACATTACTAGGGATTCTTCTCCCTTAGCATTATAATCATTGTGATTACTAGATATGGGTATTCAAATCCTTAGTTCATCACTGAAAATTGTCACCTCTCATTAAGTAATTGTTTCCTCTAGGTCCTCAGACCAAGGTATACATAATACTTTTTGCACAAGTATTTCACATGGCTCACAAGGCCGTTTTAAACATCTTGTCAGTTCACACGAGGCAACAATTATCTTTTTAGGTCATCAGACCCTATAAGCATTATACTTGTTGTACAAGTATTTAACATGGCTCACAAGGCCTATTTAAATCTGTACTATATGAAACATCATATCACATACCTGGCTATGCTCATCATCTCATGATTCCTGCATGGTTATCACTTCATGATAAAAACAATAGCAAGTACATAACATCACCATGCAATACAAGAGAAATACAACCTTCCCATTATTAGGGTTAGGGTTTCCCATTCATACCGATTAGGGTTTCAGATTCATATCATCACTATGTGATATAAGAGGAATACATCCTTCCCATTATTAGGGTTAGGGTTTCCCTTTCTGGCTGATTAGGGTTTCAAGTTCATATCATCACTCTTCATTAAGAGAAATACAATCTTACCATTATTAGGGTAAGGGTTTCCCATTCTAACCGATTAGGGTTTCAAGATCATATTTTCAAGAACCAAACCCTAATTCATACTCCACACATATTAGGAGTATCAATGTATGCTCATAACATGATTATCACACAAGTATGAGTTTCTCTCTCAACTTACTAGGATGCTGATTACATCATACTTTATTATGTTGGATCAATCCTTTTTTCAAGGTACATTGGCTTAATTAATCACAATGCATTAAACTCTTTACATCTTAATGTATCATTTGACATAGCAAACTACATGTGTTACTCAATCAAGTATATTAGATTGAGGTGCTCCCACTATATCGGGCATAGAAGTGTGTATGTACTTGACACCATATCATGCTTCCATATCATGTTTGAGGTATATCCTCATCACCATATCGTGCTCCCATATCAGGTTGCTTCATCATTAGGGTTTGCATATCGGGTTAAACCCTTATGCTCATATCCCATAAAACCTTCATGGTATCATCCTACCCTTCATCACATGATAAGTGATAGGCTAGATATCAGGTTAGTCTAAACCAAACCATATGTACAAACCAATAGGGTTTGGGGTTCCAATGTATATCGGGTTTCACATTCCATGTTAGGTTTCAACACCATATCGGATTAGGGTATCTAATTGACACCATATTGTGTACAAGGTGAATGCTTGACCCCATATCCTGCTCAAGGTGTATGTATGTATTACTCATATCGTCCATGAGGTACAAACTCATTACTATAACGTGCTTGGGGTGGGAACTTAGATTACTTCACATCTGGTTACTCATAATTTAGGGTATGTCATCTCAAGTTAGAGGTTCTTAGCACCGTATCGTGTATAGGGTGAGTGCTTGACCTCATATTGTATATAAGGTATATGATTGATACCATATTGTGCTCAAGGTGTATGTATGTATTACTCATATCACCCATGACGTACAAAATCATTACTATATCGTGCTTGGGTGGGCACTTAGATTACTTCACATTGGGTTACGCATAATTTAGGGTTTGTCATCTCAAGTTAGAGGTTCTTAGCACCATATCATGTATATGGTGAGTGATTTACCTCATATCATATATAAGGTATATGCTTGATACCATATCATGCTCAAGGTGTGCACTTTATCATCATATCGTGCATAAGGTATATGCTTCATCATTGTATCGTGCTGGTGATATGTTCACCTCACCATATTGGGTTAGAGGTGCTTCAACCCGATATCAGGTTGGGCCATGATGATGTCATCATCATCAACCTCTAGACTCTTGTTCTTACTGTTCTAGTTCATGGACAATAGTCCTAAACAACTCTTATAGGGTCATCAATTATTCAAGAGAATTCAAAATTCAAAATAGATCAACAAGTATAATAGAATTGAAGGTGAATAATAACATAATTGGGTTCAAGTTATATAACCCACCTCAAGAACAACTTCAACGCTCCAAGATCCAAATCTTCACATTCCTAAGGTTGATGATGAGCTTCACAACTCCTCTATAGGCAAAGAATCACCATGGATAAGTATTTGGTGAAGATGAAAATAAAGGAAGATCTCAACCCTAGATCCATGCTTTAATCCACGATTGAAGATGATCATGACCTCACCTAAGGGTTAAGACTTGAGCTCCTTCTTGTTCCTTAGTACCAAGAACAATACCTCTCCACTCATGCACAATATCCCCTCACTTGTGGCCGATATCTCTTCACTTGTGGCCGATATCACTTCACTATGGCTGATATCACCTTGCTATGGACGATACCAAGGATCTATGCACGATACCACTTTACCTATGCATGATACCAAGATACTATGCACTATATCTAAGAGAAATAGGGTGGTAAGTTTCGAAAAATTTCACTAATAGGTGAAAGATGTGGTATATATAGTTGAGGTTCATGAAAAAGAGTGTATATGAGGTGTCATCATTTTAAGCTACTAGGCTCCACATGTCCATGCATGGTTGACACATGTACATGCGTGCACTCATATTTATCTTGACATGTGAAACACTTGAGGATAATCTAGATATGATATTTCAGCCATCACTTATCTAGTTGGATAAGATATTTCAACTCAATCACCACTTTATTCACAACCCGATACAACTTTTCCAAGGAAGTTGTAAACCGATACACTTCACCTCCTTGAGGTGATTAGCCCATCATGGAAAAGGAAAAGAGTTCACAAACCGATATGATATTCCCTCTATGGCTCCTTGGCTAATAGGCACTCTCATATGAACTCTACAACCCGATACAACTCAAATTAGGGTTTCACATTCAACCCTTTCTTGGTCTTTTCATCACCAAGAGTACCATCATTCAAAATATGATTCAAAAATTATGTCTTCTCCTTTATATCTCCTTTAAATGATACATAGATAGAGTAGGGACACTCTAGAGGTAGTAATTTGCATATTAACCCTACATTTTGGGTAAATTACAATTTGTACCAAAATTGGTATACAAGGCACTAGCATTATTCAAACAAGCTCAAACTTGGAAATTGGGATTTCCAAAACCCGCCTCTTGGAATCATTATTTTTTTTATGATGCTAAAATACATCAAGTACATTCAACATGTGACATATTGCAATATAACCCCTCATCTTAGGTAAATTGCATTTTGGTCCAAAATAAGAGAACATTGCTCAAACATCATTCAGACATGACCAAACTTGAAATATAAGTTTGTCACATGATAATAAAAAACTTTAGATAATTATATTAAAAATAGAAGACCGCAACGTTTCTCGCTCGGAGC
This sequence comes from Alisma plantago-aquatica, assembly GCA_963693085.1. NCBI lineage: Eukaryota > Viridiplantae > Streptophyta > Magnoliopsida > Alismatales > Alismataceae > Alisma > Alisma plantago-aquatica. Next base: position 669,554,408 of record OY856410.1, read on the forward strand.
TCTCGTGATCGCGAAAGCGACCTAGGGCTCGCCCGCCGCCGACCCTGCTCGGGGGGGGAGGAGGCTGCCTCGGTGCGCAGTGCTTCTGTCCTTCTCCCCCTAGGCTTTCTCTGTCCTCGACCTTCCTTGTGAGCCTCATCGGCTGGAGGCTCCGCCTCACCTCCTCCCATGTCTTCCCTTCTGAGCAGAGCTGCGGTTTGGCCTTTGGGGCTGGTGGTGGCAGTGTTTTGGGGTGTTGGGTGAGCTTGCCTTCATCCCGGTGGTGTTGTGCGTGGACGGCCGGTCGTGGGTGGTATCCGTCCTCCTGTCGGTGGCTTCCTGGTGGTCGTGTACTTTTTTCCCTCTTCTTTCGTTTTTCTTGTGTTGGGGTTTTTCTATTTTGCTATGTTTTGTTGGGGCTTCTTCCGTGGTCGACCGTCGGGCTTAGAGTCCCTAGGTATGTGTTACAGGGTTAGGAGTCAAATGGGGGGTCGTCCTGGGTTGGTGTTGCCGTCCTGCTACCCGCTCTCGCCTCCTCAAGCTACTGCTTGAGCTGGGCGGGGGGCGATGCAGTGGCTGGGAGTGGTGGTGGGGTTCCCTGTGCCTCTACCCCCCACCTTTTCACCCGCTTGGGACCTCCTTTTCCTTGTGTGTGCACCTATTTTGGGTTTTGGCCGCTTGTCCGTCTGTCTCCTTGTTTTGTGCCTCTTACCTGTTTGTCTCTTTTCCTGTGTGTGTTGTCTGTCTGTAGGTAGGGTCCTCTATCTTTCTTCCGGTCTATTTTTCCTTAGCTTTAGCCTTTCTTAGGTTGTATGTAGTTTAGTTTTGTTGGTCTCTGTCTGTCTGCTGGTGGTCGAGCTTCTTTTTGTGGTGGTTGGTCTTTGGTGTGTATGTGATGGTGTTCTCTACCGCTGATGCTGCTTACTCCTTTTACGACATTCCCATGGGCTCATGCAGATTGAAGGAGTCTCTCATCAATGGATGCTTTAGACAGCGTCAACCAAGAGGGATCGTGTAAGTAATTTACCTACCCCCTCCCAATCTGAGCTTGTGTGCTATGTTGGTTCCTAAACGGAGCTTTGTTTGGATCTCTGGTGTGAGATTGCTATCTTGTAGATGCTGTATGACTTGCCATTAATGATATTGACCCTTTCCTTTAAAAAAAAGATAATTATATTAAAGTTCTAAGAAACCTATTTAAGACAAACAAACAGGGTTAGCCCTAAAACTAGGTCAGGGATGTTACAAGTTATAAACCCCTAACAAGGATTTCATCCCCGAAATCCCAGATGAAGGGAGATAATTGTTATTCATGCATCATATCATGAAGCCTCCACATAACATCTTGATGTCCTAGAGATGCCATAGAAATTTGATCAGCACACAATCCTTCCATTCAAGGTCATCATAGAATCTGTCATACAGGGCACATACTCAACTGTCCTTTTCATTAATGACTGCAGAGTCAATTTTGTGTCAGGTAACATTTTCTAAGTCAGAGAAGTACTATACATACTTTGTATAACTCAGGTGTCAAACCTCATTGATTTATCACCTTCTCAACTTACATCTTTATGTAATAAGATTCTTGATCTTGGGAGTCTTCCATACCCCTCACTTAGTTTAGTATTTCTCCTCTGAGGAGAGACTAGAGTTGCATTCTATCACCCATTTGGGACTACAAGTCTTATCATACTTCTATTGTGCCAGTCTAATCTGTTGACACAACACTAACTTTCTTATGACTTGTACCGACTATCTTGTTAGCTATTTATTTTCTTGTCATAAGGAGAGGCTACTTATCAAATAAGAACTATCTCAGAGGTGACTCTAGATGTTATATGTATAAGTTGCCACAACAGATCTAGATAGGGATATTCAAAGGAATTATATTTTTCTTGATAAGCTTTTCCCAAGACAATTGTACAATTGTTCCTTCAATTAATACATCCTTATTGATGTTATGTGTATGCAGAGCATAAATCCCTAACATATGATATCCATACTATAGTATGTAACTAGACTAATCTCAAAGTTGTCCCTCCTAGGTAACCAAACGTTAATCATCTTATCAGGAGTCATGTTCTCATTTTCTCATACCATTGAAAGTTCTTAGATACTAGGATTCTTTACCTTGGTATCTGTTACATGTGCCAAAAACACATCACATCCTCATCATTTCCATCTCTATGTTGTTATTACCAAAGACAAACATATAATAGGACCTTTCTTTCATCTTGGGACATTACTTATCACATATAACTTTGTCTTGGAACCAAAATCCAAGACTAGCTGATACTTTTCAAAGTACCCATCTATAAATTACTTCTAATCCATGCACATAAAGTGTCATTCAATCTTGTTTCATATTAGGTTCCTTGCCATTATCATAGGAATCATAAAGATGATTATGTGTCATAATTCCTTTATTTGTTATTGTCTAGTATGTTCATGAACATTTTCTGATTTTATCTACATTCATATCATGGAAAAGATCTTTACTTTTCACATATTCTTTATTGAACACGAATCATCTCCCTTGTTCCCTTTCTCTTATCATGAGTATTGTACTTTTTACTTCCTCATACTCACAGACTAGTTTGAGATAAACTCAATTTCTATTTCATTGCAATTAGGATGTGATAGAAATATCCATGCCATATTTTCAGCTTCATTATGCTCTTTAGATTATCTCCAAATGACTACTTGATCAAAGTAATCACAAAGATAGCAATCTAAGAGTCTCATACTTACCCTACCTTCAATAGATGAATACATGGCCAGGGTATACATGTACTGAGATTAGGTAGTATGCACCTTGTTTTGTAGCATATACTTTACTTTTCATATCATCCATATCATAGGACTAGTATCCCTAGATTTCTCCAGGCATCTCTCTTACACCTCATCCTCTTTTATACAGACAAAAGTAATTATAAAACATTTTAAAGATTATTGGATAGAATGTAAGTTATCATCCTTTTTATCTCTTCCTTATGTCATCATAGGACTAATCAAAGGAAGAACAACAACTACTACTTTTCTTATAACTAACAAATAAAATTAGGAAAAGACATATCAGAATGAAACAATTTCATCTGACCTGTCTCGACTCGTGGATTGATTACTGCATCTGGCTGATTCATTGCATAGAATCTTGTCCCGTTGCCTATTCCCAACATCGTTCTCTATCTTTTGGTGCAGATGGATCTGCTTGGGATGCCTGTCCACATCCTCGTGTGCCACTGCTAAACTATTGCCTTTGAGAACCTTGTTGACTCTACCTTAGTGGTCGGGTCATTCCCTCCTTTCTATTCAGATAAAAGAATCTAATATGCCCAACATGTCCTCATCTAAAACATGTCTTATACCCACTCCATAGTCTTTTCAGTCTTATTACCGATGTAGTAGCTAAATTAAGAGTTCTAACTGGTGGAACATTAGGTCAGTTTCCCTTTCTTGGTAGCCACTGCCCTGGTGCACTAGGTGTTTGTTGCATTGGTGGCACCAAAAACTTCCCCTTTTTAGATCTACTAGGCATCTGTTCCCGAGGTTGGATAGATCTTTTCTTAATTTCTACCTCATTATCCTTTACTAGACAGGCCTTTATAAAATGTCCTACTTGCCTACACTTGTAGCAGACTCTAATTCCTTGTCATATCTTAATATTTTCAACATTTTCTACTGCTCCAACATAACTATGTTGATCAAAAATCATGCTAGAGCCCAAAATTTCATCATTGGGGACTGGTGATCTAGGTTGTATTGCTAGTATTTGATCCTCTATACGCATCAATGTTGTCATAACCAGTCCAACGAGAGCATTAAAAGAAGCATTCTCTATCATGGCTGGATCAACCTGGGGATTCTCAAGAAGCCATTCTTCTCTCTCCTGATCGCTTGCACCATCTCCTGGTGCATCAACATTTCTCTCAGCAATGTGTTCCCCGTGTTCTCCAAACATTTTTAAGCTTTACTCTTTCTTCTGATTAAGAATAAGTAACTATAAGATATACTGGAGGACACTAGAATAGACTCAATGCCTTAGTCCTATGTCTCTATAGACTCAGTGAACCTTAGGCTTTGATACCAAAACTTTGTGACGACCCGACATCGAATCAAGCCAAATCGCCACTAGTAATAATTACAGAATAATCACAAGCAGTGGATTAACAAAAATCACTAAAAATTAAAATCATTTTACAAAGAGATCCATTACTAGGAAACTCTTAAGGAAAGAACCAAAACTTTATACACATCATGGTTCACATTGTACATACATTATATCATCTCATCTTGAGGATAACATATAACAATTGCTTTGCCCAAGACCTATATATAAGCAACATAAAACCTCGAGGCAATCAAGCCAAAATCTTAGATCGTTCATAAAACCATTATGTACTAACTCCCAAGGACCTGAGAGTACAGAGACAGCATATAGGACTTCTATCTACAAGACATGACAGACAGTACACTCAACCTGAGTTGTTACTACTGCCCCTGCTATTGTCCTTCCTCTGCAGAATGGTCTCTACCTCCTCGTGCATGTCCACCTAAAAATTTTGGATCCTAGGGGGTGAGATAATTGTCCCAGCGAGAGATATAACTCTCCACCAACAATGTTATTATCATAGGTAAATAGTATAAAACTGAGAAGAGGTTCTTTTACATTAATAAGCAAGATTAATCACTGTTTAATTGCAGTGCAAAGCAATAGCAATGTTAAAGTAGTTCAACTATCCATGACAGAGCTATAGATCATCTAATTGCTTTATAAGGAATATGAAGAACATGTATAACATCTATCCAATTAAAATATATAAAAGAAGTGTACATCAACCAATGTTTTTCATATTCAATCTTTAAGCAAATACGTTACACAGATGATTACATATTTACAATCACACTTATGCCCTGAGGAGATGAGGTATATCTCTCATGCTCCAACCGACCACCGCTTAGTCAAAATCGGTACCATACAAGGTTAATGGAAGAGTCGGCTGCCAAGACCTCACCCGTCTCAGTCAGTACAAGACTACTGGCAGGCGATCTTGTGTCAACTACAATTAGCTTACCAGGGTATACTGGTATCTTCGCTATAAAGCTATAGCTACAGCATGCACTCTCTTCGGGGAGATCTCAATTATCCATCCCCAGATTATAATAATAAGGAAGATTATACTTCAATTCCTCATTTGGTCGGGAGATTCACATATCAATCCTATTATCAATTAATGAAGAGAATTTACACATCAATTCCTCATTTGGTTAGGAGATTCACATATCAATCCCAATATAAAATAAATAAGGAAGGTGCTACATCAATTCTCCATTAGGACATATGGATATATGTCATCCTTCACCCCCACATATTCAAAAATATGTTCTCCGAGTTAAACTCATTTCACCATTCAACAAATTCTGACACTAAATGGATCTATGGTCAGGGCAACTACATGATGATATTACACTTGATTAATTAGGTGCATTACAATATCTTTTAGCATCAACCAAGTTACAAATATGAAGTATAACATATGCTACAAAGAAAGGTGTAATATGTTTATCTAGTACTTTCATGATCTTTGAAACACATTGAATGTATAACACTTAGGATCTCAGTCCTTTGTCACATTACTAGGGATTCTTCTCCCTTAGCGTTATATTCATCATGATTACTAGATATGGGTATTCAAACCCTTAGTTCATCACTGAAAATTGTCACCTCTCATCAAGTAACAGTTACCTCTAGGTTCTCATACCAAGGTATACATAATACTTTTTGCACAAGTATTTCACATGGCTAAGAAGGCCCATTTAAACATCTTGTCATTTCTCACTAGGAAACAATTATCTTTTTAGGTCATCAGACTCTATAGGCATTATACTTATTGTACAAGTATTTAACATGGCTTACAAGGCCCATTTAAATTTGTACTATATGAAACATCATAACTCATACCTGGCTATGCTCATCATCTCATGATTCCTACATGGTTAGCACTTCATGATAAAAACAATAGAAAGTACATAACATCACCATGCAATACAAGAGAAATACAACCTTCCCATTATTAGAGTTAGGGTTTCCCATTATAACCGATTAGGATTTCAGATTTGTATCATCACTATGTGATATAAGAGGAATACATATTTCCCATTATTAGTGTTAGGGTTTCCCTTTCTGGACTATTAGGGTTTCAAGTTCATATCATCACTCTTCATTAAGAGAAATACAATCTTACCATTATTAGGGTTAGGGTTTCCCATTATAATCGATTAGGGTTTCAAGATCATATCTTCAAGAACCAAACCCTAATTCATACTCCACACATATTTGGAGTATTAATGTATGCTCATAACATGATTATCACACAAGTATGAGTTTTTCTCTCATCCTCACTAGGAAGTTGATTACATCATACTTTATTAAGTTGGCTCAATCCTTTCTTCAAGGTACATTGTCTTACTTAATCACAGTGCATTAAGCTCTTTCCATCTTAATGTATCATTTGACATAGCACACTACATGTGTTACTCAATCAAGTATATTAGATTGAGGTGCTTTCACTATATTGGGCATAGAAGTGTGTATGTACTTGACACCATATTGTGCTTCCACATCGTGTTTGAGGTATATACTCATCATCATATCGTTCTCCCATATCGGGTTGCTTCATCATTAGGGTTTGAATATTGGGTTAAACCCTTATGCTCATATCCCATAACACCTTCATGGTATCATCATACCGTTCATCATGTGATAAGTGATAGGATAGATATCATGTTAGTCTAAACCAAACCATATGTACAAACCAATAGGGTTTGGGGTTCCAATGTGTATCAGGTTTCTCATTCCATGTTAGGTTTCAACACCATATCATATTAGGGTATCTACCTGACACCATATTGTGTACAAGGTGAATTCTTGACCCCATATCCTGCTCAAGGTGTATGTATGTATTACTCATATCACCCATGACATACAAACTCATTACTATAACGTTCTTGGGGTGGGGACTTAGATTACTTCCATCGGGTTACTCATAATTTAGGGTTTGTCATCTCAAGTTAGAGGTTCTTAGCACCATATCATGTGTAGGGTGAGTGCTTGACCTCATATCATATATAAGGTATATGCTTGATACCATATCATGCTCAATGTGTATGTATGTATTACTCATATTGCCCATGAGGTACAAACTCATTACTATATCATTCTTGGGGTGGGAACTTAGATTACTTCACATCGGGTTACTCATAATTTGGGGTTTGTCGTCTCAAGTTAGAGGTTCTTAGCACCATATCGTGTATATGGTGAGTGCTTGACCTCATATCGTATATAAGGTATATTCTTGATACCATATCATGCACAAGGTGTGCACTTTATCATCATATCGTGCATAAGGTATGTGCTTCATCATTGTATCATGCTAGTGATATGTTCACCTCACCATATTGGGTTAGAGGTGCTTCAACCTGATATCGGGTTGGGCCATGATGATGTCATCATCATCAACCTCTAGACTCTTGTTATTAATATTATAGTTCATGTACAATAGTCCTAAACAACTTTTAGAACTCATAGGATTATCAATTATTTAAGAGAATTTGAAATTCGAAATAGATCAACAAGTATAATAGAATTGAAGGTGAATAATAAAATAATTGGGTTCAAGTTATATAACCCACTTCAAGAACAACTTCAAAGCTCCAAGCTCCAAAGCTTCACGTTCCTAAGGTTGAACATGAGCTTCACGACTCCTCTACAGGTAAAGAATCACCATGGATAAGTATTTGGTGAAGATGAAAAGAAAGGAAGATCTCAACTCTAGATCCATGCTTTAATCCAAGGTTGAAGATGATCATGACCTCACCTTAGGGTTAATACTTGAGCTCCTTCTTTTTCCTTAGCACCAAGAACAATACCTCACCACTCATGCATGATATCCCCTCACTTGTGGTCGATATCTCTTCACTTGTGGCTGATATCACTTCACTATGGTCGATATCACCTTGAAATGGCCGATATCACCTTGCTATGGCCAATACCAAGGATTTATGCATGATAAAACTTTTCTTATGCACGATACCAAGACACTATGCACAATATCTAAGAGAAAGAGGGTGGTAAATTTAAAAAAAAATTCACTAATAGGTGAACGAAGTGGTATATATAGTTGAGATTAATGAAAAAGAGTGTATATGAGGTGTCATCATTTTAAGCTACTAGGTGCCACGTGTCCATGCATGGTTGACACGTGTACATGCATGCAATCATATTTATATTGACATGAAAAACACTTGAGGATAATCTATAGATGAGATTTTGGCCACTACTTATCTTGTTGGATAAGATATTTCAACTCAATCACCACTTTATTCACAACCCGATACAACTTTTCCAAGGAAGTTGTAAACTGATACACTTCACCTCCTTGAGGTTCGTAGCCCATCATGGACAAGGCCAAGAGTTCAAAAACTGATATGAGATTCCTTATATGGCTCCTTGGCTGATAGGCACTCTCATATGAGCTCTACAACCCGATACAACTCAAATTAGGGTTTCACATTCAACCCTTTCTAGGTCTTTTCATCACCAAGAGTACCATCATTCAAAATATGATTCAAACATGGTGTATCCTCCTTTATCTCTCCTATAAATGATATATAGAGGGATTAGGGACACTCTAGAGGTGGTAATTTGCATATCAACTCTACATTTTGGGTAAATTACAATTTGTACCAAAATTGGTACACAAGGCACTAACATTATTGAAACAAGCTCAAACTTGGGACTTAGGCTTTACAAAAGCCTCCCCTTGGCATTATTTTTTTTTATGATGCTAAAACACATGAGGTAAATTCAACATTTGACCTATTTCAATGTAACCCCTCATCTTGGGTAAATTACATTTTGGTCCAAAACAAGAGAACATTGCTCAAACATCATTCAGACAGGACCAAACTTGAAACATAAGTTTGTCACCTGATAATAAAACACTTTAGATAATTTTATTAAACTTTTAAGCAACTTATTTAAGCCAAACAAATAAGGTTTTCCCTAAACCCAGGTTAGGGATGTTACAAAGACACCAAGCATGTTCCGAGGAGAAAGTAAGTGTCACTTATGCGCTTTCTATCAATCAAGCATCCTGCATTATCCACATCACTATAAGCAGTAAGAGTAAAGTACCTTGACTTGGGATACCATTGTCCAAAATTTTGGGTTTTGGCCAAGTACCTTAAAATCCTCTTAACAGCTATAAGATGTGGTTTCTTAGAATTTTATTGAAAGTGCGCACACAAGCCAACACTAAACATTATATCAGGCCTAGAGGCAGTTAAGTAAAGTAAACTTTCAGTCATAACTCTATAGAGCTTCTCATCTACCTTATCACCTTCTTCATCTTTTTCAAGTTTGGCGGTGTTTGACATGGGTGTGTCCATCATCTTGGTGTTCTCCATCCCAAAGCACTTAAGTATCTCACTTGTGTACTTGCCTTGGTTGACAAAGTTCCCATCTTTAGTTTGCTTGATTTGTAAGTCAAAGAAGAACGTGAGCTCACCCATCATACTCATTTCAAATTCACTCTGCATAAGATCACTAAATTCTTTGTAAAGATCAAGGTTAGTTCTGCCAAAAATGATATCATCAACATATATTTGAATGATAAGAAAATTGTTAGAAGTGTGCTTTAGAAATAAGGTAGAATTTACTTTGCCCATGATATACCCATGATCTAACAAAAAGTTCTTTAATTTCTCATACCAATCTCAAGGTGCTTGTTTGAGTCCATAGAGAGCTTTTTGCAACAAATAGACATGGTTAGGTAAACTATCATGTTCAAAGCCTGGAGGTTGTGTGTAACATCCCTGACCTGGGTTATGGCTTACCCTAGAAGTTTTGCTTAAGTATGTTACTTACAAACTTGTTCTAATATTTTGAAAAGTAATTAAGACTCTTTGTGAACTTTATTTTCAAATTTGAGCTTATTTGCAAACTATGTGTGTATAATATGATAGTCTGAGTGTAAAGAGCAATTCACACAATAAGAGGGATTATATTGCAAATGTCATATGTTGAATGTACCCTAAGTGTTTTAACATCATAAGAAAGAGAATGATTCTAAATGGTGGCTTGTGGAAAGCCTAAACTCTAAGTGAGAATTTGTTTGAATAATGTTAAGTGCTTTATGCATCAATTGTGGTACAAAATGTGAATTATCTAAAATGTAGGGTTGATGTGTAATTACCACTTCTAGATTGTCTCTACCCCTTCCTAGTGTTATCTAGAGGAGAGATAAATAAGGAGACACTATGTTTGAAACATCCTAGAGTGATATCACTCTTAGTGATGAAAAGACTAAGGAAGTTGAATAGTTGAAAGCTTTATAAGAGATATATCAAGTTGTAGGCTTGAAGTAGGAGTCCCTATCGGCCATAGAGCCATAAAGGGAGTCTCCTATCAGTTTTGTTAAGTCTTGGCTTTTCCCATGATGGGCTAGACACTCAATAAAGTCATGTGTATTGGCTTGCAACTTTTCTTTGCAAAAGGTGGTATTGAATATAATAATAAAGTAAGTGGAAGAAGAGTTGCCCTAGAAGATAACTAAAGGGACGATCCTTATCCCTTACATTATCCTTGAGCTTTTATTTTTGCATGGAAAGATAAATATGGGATGCATGCAAATACATGTGTCAACCATGCATGGCTATGTGGCACTTAGTAGCTTAAGATAATGACACCTCTTTCACTCTTTTCCATAAATCCCAAGTATAAATACCTTTCCCTTCACATGTTAGTAGAATTTTCAAAATCTTGTTATCAACCTTCCCTTACATATCGTGCATACCACTCTTGTATCGTGTATGAGTGAAGGAGTTGATTAGAAGAGCTTGGTATCGGCCAAGGACAAGGGATATCGGCCAAGTAGATCATAGCAACCTAGCAAGGTGATATCGGCCATTAAGAGTGGAGATATCATGCAAAAGCAAGGAGCTCAAGTCTTGGATCTTGGAGAGGCTCATCTTCAACCTTGGTAACTTGAAGAATTAGAGCTTGGATCTTGGAAATTGCTTTATAGGTGGGTTATATAACTTGAACCCAACCATGTTATTATTCTTTTCCAATATTGTTGAAATTATTGATTTACTTTCAACCTTGAATCCCTTTATTCAATTGATGTTACTTTGAGTTCCAATAAGTTGTTATGATTGTGGTCCATGGTTTAGAATAGCAAGACAAAGGTCTTGAGGTTGATGATGATGACATCATCATGGTACAACCCGATATTGGTTGAAGTACCTTGAAATTTGATATGGAACCCAAGATGGTGGTTCACCCAATATAAAAGTAGGTGATACCTCATACATGATATGAGGCGTGTCCTATGGATGATATGGGAGATACCTACTTGCACCTTATACATGATACAAGGTTAAGGTTGTACCTTTCACACGATATGATAAACTCTACCTGATATGGTTAAAACCCTAGATGAAGAAAGGAAACCCGAGATGAATTGCCTTTAAAATCTGATATGTCTTTGAAACCTGACATACCCTACTACCTTGTAATCAGTTGAAGAGAAACTGAGTATCTAGTTTTTCATGTAAATATAATGATAGAACTGATCCTTGAAAGTATAAAAAGGTTATGAGCTTAAGGTTTTATCTAACATAGGTAAACTGATATGATACCCAACATGGAAATCAATATGGCAATCCAATATAGGAACACGATATGGCAATCCAATATAGAAACTGATATAGCAATCCAAGATGAGAAACTGATATAGCAATCCAAGATGAGAAACCGATATAGCAATCCAAGATGAGAAACTGATATAGCAATCTAAGATGAGAAACTGATATAGTAATCCAAGATGAGAAACTAATATAGCAATCCAAGATGAAAAACCGATATGACAATCCTATATAAGAAAACATTATGGTATTATCTATATACCACTTAAATTATACATGGTGAGGCAATACATGATATGCCCGGTATGGTGCACCATTGTGCATGATATAAGAACCAAGTACACCCCTATGCATGATATGAGGTTAAGAGTCTAACCCATACACGATATGAGGTTGACTTGAGATGATAAGAGCTAGGTGATAGCTAACCCAAGATGGTTACATGATATGTGTTAGGGGATACACCCTAAAACCGATATGATGATGTGGTTTTACCACATGACTAATATGGATACATGATATGATGGCGTGTGCATCTTAAAGCATGATAAGATAACATTATACACTATGATATCCAATATGGTAGGTATGATTCAATCTAATATATGTGACTAAGTGATATATGTTGTTTGCTAATGCAACATTAAGAAGCAATGAGTTTAATTCAATATGATAATGGTGAGCTAATAGACCTTAAGAGGTGAATTAAGTAATCAACATACTAGTGAGGATGAAAGAGAAACAACGATTGGAATGTTAATTATGTAATAAGTACATATTAATACTCCCATCATGAATGGAGTATGATTTAGGGTTTAATATTTCATGATGAGATCTTGAAACCCTAATTGAATAGTAAAAGCAAATCATAACCCTAAGAGTGGGTGATGAGATGGTTTGCTACCCTAATCAGTTGCTAAAGGGAAACCCAAATTCTAAGTAATGGGAAGAATATGTTTCTTTTGCATTACATGGTTATGACATGTATGTCATATTGTGATTAGCATGATACACTAACCATGCAGGTATCAGAAGGTAATGAGCATGGCTAAGTAAGAGCTATGATGTTATATGATACATATTTAATGAGCTATGTGAACTATGTGAATAAATACCTTGGTCTAATGACCTAGAGGTAATGGTTACTTGCTAAGCGGTGATAATACTCAGTGATGAACTAAGGGTTTGAATACCCAAGCATAATGATGATAAGAGAATGCAATTCTAAGTGATCTATGTGTTTCAAAGAACATGAAAGTACTTGATAAACACATTTATGATTTTCTTTGTAGCATCTGATATAATTCTTATTTGTAACTTGATTGATGCTAAAAGATACTGAAATGTACTTAATTAAGCAAGTTAAATATTATCACATATTTGCCCAGACCATAGATCCATTTAGTGTCAGGATCTGCTGAATGGTGAAATGATTTTTACTCGGTATGCATATTTTTGAATATTTAATCATTAAATGAGGGTGCTCAGTGGACTCCCCAAACTAAATGAGGGTGCTCAGTGGACTCCCCAAATACACCAGGTTGCTCCAATGGACTTCCTGATGAAACTAAAACCATGATCGCTCAGTGGTCTTCCTGATGACAAATAATCCAGGAAAGCTTATTGGTCTTCTCCCGAAAAGAGTACATGCTATGGCTGTAACTCTATAGTGAAGATGCCACTATACCCCAGCATAGCTAATTGCATATGGACACGAGATGTCCTGCTAAGTTTAAGTGGTCTCATACTGACTGAGACGGGTGAGGTATTGATAGCCGGCTCTACCACTAACCTTGTATGGTACCGATTTCGACTTACTAGTGGTTAGTTATAGTATGAGAGGTATACCTCATCTCCTCTGGGCATAAGTGTGAATGTGAACATGTAATCAACTATGTAGAAAATTTGTTTAAGGATCAAATATGGAAAACATGGGTTGATGCCTTACTACTTTCATACATCTTAGTAGATAGATTTTGTACATGTTCTTCATATTCCTTTTAAAGAAAATAGATGACTTATAAATTTTTTATCAATATTTATGCTTGGCACTATAAATATACCTGCTAGTTGCATAAAATATCCTCTGTTCAGTTTTATACTATTTCCTATGATAATAATATTGTTGGCAGAGAGTTATATCTCTTGTTGGGACAATAGTCTCACCCCGTGGGATCCACAATTTTTAGGTGGACGTGGACGAGGGACTAGGAATCAGACTACAGAGGAAGGATCACATCAGTAGGGACAACAATAGTAGCTCAGGCTGAGTACACTGTCTGTTGTGTCTTGTAGATAGAAGTCCTATGTGTCGTCTCTGTACTCTTAGGTCCTTGGGAGATAGTCCTTAGTGGTTTTTACAAATGACTTGAGATTTTGGTTTGTTTACCTTGAGATTTTATGTTGTTGTTGTACATGTTAAGGTAAAGCAATCGGTACTTGTTATCCTCAAGATGAGATGGTACAATGTATGTATGATATGAACCACATGTATATAAAGTTTTGGTTCTTTTTGTAAGAGTTTCCTGGAAAAGGATCTATGTGCAAAATGGTTTTAATTCTTAGTGATTTTTGTTAATTCTGTTGCTTATGGTTATTCTGTGATTATTACTGGTGATGGCTTGATTGGTAATCGGGTCATCACATTGTGAAACATACACTGCCTCCTCAATTGTACCATTCAAAAATGCACTTTTAACATCTATATGATAAATAAGAAAGTTTTTATAACAATCAAAAGCAAGCAACATACAAATGGACTCAAGTGTAGCTATAGGTGCATATGTTTCATCAAAATCATACCTTCCTACTGATTGTAGCCTTGATCCACTAACTTGCTTTATTCCCTACCACTTTGCTGCTTTTATCAAGCTTGTTGTGGTAAACCCACTTGGTGTCAATGATCTTTCTATCACTTGGTCTTGGCACTAGGGTCCATACTTTGTTCTTTTCAAATTGCTCCAACTCTTCTTGCATAGCTAGTATCCACTCATAATCCTTAAGAGCTTCCTTGACATTCTTTGGCTCGAGTTGTGAGATGAAGGCATTGTTGGCTTGTTCTTTATTGAATACAGTCTGCTTCTTCACTCTTTCAAATGGATGACCTAAAATCAGCTCTTTTGGATGATTATTTGCAAACCGGGGAGTTGGATCCTTCTTCTCTTCATCTTTCTCTTCTTCTTGAGTGACCACCTCTTTTTCCTTTTACGTGATGTTGAGATCTTTTAGAATAGGAATTATTTCACCTGCAGCATCATCATTTGGAACTATATCTTTAGGAATATAGGGGTTAGTTTCAATAAACTTAACATTTATAGATTCTTCTACTTTATCAAGATCAATATTAAACACTCTATAAGCCTTGCTAGTAGTGCTATAGCTAAAAAAGAAAGTGTTGTAAGATTTCATATCAAACTTGTCGAGAGAATCTTTCGTATTCAAAACAAAACAAGGACATCTAAAAATATGCAAATACTCGATAGAAGGCTTCCTACCACGACATAGCTCATAGGGGGTTTCTTTAAAGAAGGATGTGTAAAAACCCAGTTTCGCACAAAACATGAGGTACTAACGACTTCGGCTCAAAACTTCTTTGGAGTGTCATACTCTAAAAGCATGGTACTAGCCATCTCCTGTAGTGACCTATTCTTCCTCTCTACAACCCCATTTTTTTGAGCTGTTCGAGGTGAAGAAAATTTATTTACATAACCAGATTCTTGATAAAAAAAAATGTTAAAAAAGATCATTTTCAAATTCTCCCCCATGATCACTACAGATGGAAACAATCTGGTAAGAAGTTTCATTCTCAACTCATTTACAAAATCTTGAGAAGACATCAAGTGTATCACTCTTGGAAACCAGAAAGAAGGTCCAAATATATCTAGAGAAATCATCAACAATAACAAGACAATATTTGGAACCACGAAGTGATTGAGTTCTCATTGGTCCAAATAGATCAATATGAAGAAGTTTAAGAGCTCTCTTGGTACTAAGGACTTTTTTGGATTTGAAGGAGGACTTGGTTTTCTTTCCTTGGGTACAAGGTTGGAATTCCTAATCCTTTTCAAAATCCCATTTGGAAAGTCCCTTGACCAAGTTCTTTTTGCTCAACTTTTTCAATTGATGCATATTTACATGACCAAGCCGATGATGCCAAAGAGAAATATCATTCAAATTGACTACTAGGTATCTACCAACAACAAGCTTAATATATTCAAGAATAATTACATAAATATTACCACTTCTAGTTCCTTTATATATAAATTGATATGTGAGGAAATTTAAAATCAAACATTCAAAGGGAGTAAATAATACAAGGTAAACATTGTCACATAATTGACTAACACTAATTAAATTGTGATGTAGGCCATCTACAAAAAGAACATTCTTGATACACAAGGATTCACCTACATCACCCTCACCTTTGACCTTACATTTTTTGTTGTCCCTAAATGTAACCAAACATCCTTTCTTTTTGGTGAAGTTGTTGAAATTTCTTATATCACCTATCATATGCTTAGTGCAGCCACTATCAAAAATCCATCTTCTTTTTTCCTACAAGAAAGGAGAGTGTCAGTTCCCTACTCAAACTTTGGGATCCGGAGTTAGCTTGGGGACCCATTTCATCTTTGGATTCATCCCCTTTGGCTTGTAAGGACAATAAGTATAGTAATGATCATCACACTTGCAATACGAACAAACCATTGGATTCTTAGTTTTGGAAGACTCTCTAACAAAGAAAGAGATCTCCTTGCTCTTTTTCTTACCTTTGGCTTTTTTCTTGCCCTTTGGTGCCCCCCTATAAATCCCAAACCACTAGTACCACTTTGTTTGGTATAATGGTTAAAGATTTCATTTAAGGAGTTTTTCCCTTTGAGGAACTTTTGTAGAGAGGCCCTAAGCTAGCAATATCATCTCTAGCATGAACACGGTTGGCCTCTAGACAGAGGGCTTTAGTCAAATAAGAATATTTTTCAAGAGAAATATAAGCAATATCATTACTAGGCAAGATAGGTCTAGAAGATAAATCATTAACTTGGCCAAGAAACCTAGCATTTTCATATTTAAACACTTTAATTTCCTTAAGAAAAACATCTCTTTCATCCTTACGAGCATCAACAAGAAGCTTAAATTTAGCATTTTTAGTTTCAAGCACCTTTAGGCACTTTTGGTTATCTTCCTTCAGAGTTTTAATGTTCTTAAGATAGACACCATTCTCTACCTCAACTCCATTGTATTGGATCTCAAGATCAAGATATTGTCCTTGTAAGTTATCAATGCTTTCAAGATGAGTTTTCTTATTAAGATCAAGAATTTCAAATTTAGCATACAAATCATCAATAATTTTTTCTAACCTTTTTCTTTTAGATTTACACTTAGCAAAAGAAGAACGGGTAGAAACAAGCATATCAATAATATCTTCCTTTGATAACTCATGCAAACTTACCTCACCAATTTCTTTACTAGTAGAGGCCATGAGTGCAAGGTGGCACTCTCCATCTTCTTCAGAGCTTGAACTACTTGAGGATGAAGCTTCCCAAGCTACATGAGCTGCATTTTTGTGTCTTTTCTCCTTCTTGTCCTTCCTCTTGTACTTTCTCTCCTTCTTGTACTCTTCCTCCTTCTTGGATCTTCCCTTATGGTGTGATTTTCTTGACTTAGGACATTCACTCTTGTAGTGTCCCTTTTGTCCACACTTGTAGCATCTAGGAGTAGACGAGGAGGCTTGCTTTCCCTTTAAGTGCTTGCTCTTGATGTAGTTGGCTTCATTCTCACTTGGGCCATCATCTTCACTAGAAGAGGAAGGAGAAATCTGGCAAGTAAGTTGTTGTTGAAGGATGACCGCCTCCACTTGTTCTTTGAAAGCACTATCTTTGATCTTCTTGGATTCCTTCTCTTCTTGCTTGTCAAGCCTTGACTCATGAGCTTGGAGGTTGCCAATGAGCTCTTCAGTTGGGATGTCACCAAGGCTCCTCATTTCTTCAATGTAGGTCACCTTTGACTCCCATCTCTTTGGTAGAATCCTAAAGATCTTGGAGTTGATTACACCTCTATTAAAAGTGTTGCCTAAAGAAGCGAGGCCATTGATGATGACATTGAGCCTAGATTACATCTCTGCAATCCCTTATTTCTTACCCATATTGAAGTTCTCTAGAAGGATGTTCAACATGTAGATCTTAGCCTCCTTGACTTGCTTTGTGCCTTCATAAGTGATGCACAATTTGTCCCAAATCTCATAGGTGGTGTCCCAAGATGAGATGCGGTTGAACTCCATTGGTATAAGGGATGCATAGAGGATGCTTATGGATTTGGCATTAAGCTAGGCTTATTTAAGTGCTACTTCACTCCATGTTGCAATATCTCTGGTTGGCTCCTTATAAGGTGTGACCATCACCTTCCACATATCAAAGTTCATGACTTGAATGTAGAACTGCATACTCCTCTTCCAAGAGAGGAAGTTGGTGTTGTCGAAGACCGGAGGACGCATGGAGAAGCCTCCCTGTAGGTTGAGTGAACCAAGTAGGTTGTCGCCCATCTTCTCATCTCATGGGATATTGTTGGAGAAGATCCTTAGCTCTGATTCTACTTGTTGGATCTAGGGCTCTAGAGGGGGGTGAATAGAGCTTCAAAAATTCTCACAAGATAAGTTTGACCTTCAAATTATATCAATCAAAACCAATAACTTAAGTGCAATTTGAATTCCTAACTAACAAGCATAGCAAGGATGAGAGAAAATGAAACAAGCACTTGGACAAGGTCATTTAGAGTGGTTCTCCTCTCCAAACTAGGAGAGAGTCAATCCACTACCTAGAGAGGTCAACCTCTAGGACTTTGTAAGTTCTTTCCTCTATATATTCACCAATAAGAGTTACAACACAAGACCCACCAAAGGACTTACCTATCCAATACAAAGAGTCTTCAACCTTACCAAGGACTTACCCACTTTGCAAAGAGTCTTCTGCCTTCTTCCAAGGACTTACCTACTCTTATACAAGTCTTCAACCTTTAAGGGATTACCCACTCTTCTTGGATCTTCAGCCTTTTCCTTCTCCTTCACCACTTCTTCAACCTTGAAGAAGATCAGTAGCAACTCCACCTTCACTCAGAGTAGCTTGCTTCACCTTTTCTTCTTTGAGGAAAGGGGTAGGGAAGATGGAATGGAATAAGAGATTTACAATAACAAGGAAGTAGCTCTCTTACAACTAGATAACTCACTCATAATCATGAAATGCTATGTAAATGAGAGAGAGAAAGGGGCTCAAGGAGTTGCATCGCACTCAACTATAACAAGGACTTAGAATAGCATGAATGAGCAAACTTGGAATGAACTCCAAGGGGTCCTATTTATAGTTGGAGGTGTTCCCTTGAGTGTAGGATCACTTAAGGGTGAAATATAGCCATTTTCCAAGTTGTAACAGATCTATTCTCACTCAAAACAACTCTCCAATGGTTATGATCACTTTTTCCACATTTTCTGTATATTACATTTGGTCGAGTTTTAATAAGGCTCTGATTGGTTTGTCGTAACTCGTCCGAAAAACTTATGAACTGGAGTTCCTTGAGAAGTTTTTCATGATTGGTTTGAAGTAAGTGTTGGAACTTGAGTTCCATGACTTTCGGTGAGTAAATACAGTTCTTGAGTTCCCTCTTAAAAAGAGCGGAACGAGTTCTGGGACAACTAACAACATTTCTTATACAATTATATTCTTCATTCATAATAAATGATACGTAAAATATTTATGACTAGAAATATTAGCGGTGTGGATATAGTTCATTGTTAAAACCACAACATAATATGACAAAATATCATACACTATAATCACACTATGAAAAATATTTTCCACTATAACCACCATAATGAGTACAATCTACAAAATAAAAAATATATATAAACATCATGAGAAAAAACACCACACCATGTGAAAACAATGCGATTTACGTAATATATTTTTATTCTTCATGTTTAAAAAATATGATGTGAAATATGATAATTAAGTGTAATGTTGCATGAATAATATAGTAAAAGTTTCATACAGAAATAATGTAAAAATTAATATTTTACATTGTGTTAAACAATGATGAATCAAAACTTATATTTATGAATACATGAAATGTGGATATTATTACAATACTTTGTATACACAAGTGAAATAAAAATATTGTGATGTGATTTTTATCATAATATTTTTATTAAGATTTTAATTATACCACAATAAAATATTTTGGAGGAGTAAAATCTACATCGTAATCATTTTTTGTGGTTATTATGATTTAAGAATGTTATGTTTTGACGAATATGATTTTTTAATGTCATTGCCAACCTCATTTATTTATATTATACAATAAAAATTAACAATATTTTTAATGATTTCCATATTTACACTTACAACAAACCAATCACATGGAAGTCAATGGAACTTAAGTTCCAGAAACTGAACTAGAGTTCCTAGAAAATAAGTTCCACGAAACTCATGACTTACACCAAACTAATAGGAGCCTAAAGGTAACTCAATCGATCCACTAAGAGACAAAGCCAATTTTCAAGCTATCGGTCAAGTTTGTTCTAGGAAACTCAACCGATGAGCTAAAATCAATTGTTCTCATGGAGTCGGTCGGTTGAATTCTGTGAATGAGCTACTCAACCGATTGGTCTCTCTAGAAAATCCATCACTAGATCGGTCGAGTTTCCAACTCAACCGATGAACATCCTGTGACAAATTTTTAAAATTGACATTTGAGTGACCAAATGTTGGAATTAAGTGTCCCTGGTTTTTCCTCATCGTAGTTACAAGTCATATCATCAATACAAGTGATTACAAAAATTATCTCAGGTCATTTGGAATGATTTTCCAAAATGCACACTTGCATTGCTTTGACTTGAACTTGAACAAGCTAGGGCTTGTTTAATTTGATCCTTTTCATGTACCTAAAGCCTGAAATCAATCTTGAACAAACATATTAGATACATAGGAATGGAATAGTTAAGTCATTATCAAAATATGGGCAATGTATAACTCTCAAGTCAACATATGACACATTAAATCCTTATGTGAGTCATGTGATAAGTGAATGAGATAAATGAAACCCTAAGGATAGTGTAACACCCAGGCCCACTGCCCAAGGCTCTAGTAGAGTTTTAGGAATGACGACTGGCCCCACAAACCACCACTAGCCTTAGCTGCGCACTTTGTCCACACTAATGTGCAAGCCAGGATCAACTTCCCGATTGGTCACCCATCCTAGTACTACTCCAAGATGAGCACGCTTAACTATGGAGTTCTTTAGTGATGGGCTCCCGGAAAAGGAGGTGCACCTTGGTGATATGGGTAGTCCAATCATTCCTTTTAAGATCATATTATCTGAGGCCTCAAATCCTAGGATGTTACAATCTCCCCCACTTAGACTCTTGACGTCCTCATCAAGGCTCAACTATATGGCCTCATAATCTGACCTCATTTCAATGCAGACCCACAATGGCCCATGGACACTCAGCTCCCGATCACGGAATACCAGCGCAAGGGTGGCTACGTCAACCATGGACAACCCTTTCCTACATGCCTAGACCGCACGGCTCAAGACTGGCATGCCACATGCCCATGTGGGTCCCACCTATTGGAGGGGTTATGGCTCTTATACCATTTGTAACACCCGAGCCCACTGCCCAAGGCTCTAGTAGAGTTTCAGGAATGACGACTGGCCCCACAAACCACCACTAGCCTTAACTGTGCACTTTGTCCACACTGATGTGCAAGCCAGGATCAACTTCCCGACTGGTCACCCATCCTAGTACTACTCCAAGCTGAGCATGCTTAACTATGGAGTTCTTTAGTGATGGGCTCCCGGAAAAGGAGGTGCACCTTGGTGATGTGGGTAGTCCAATCATTCCTTTTAAGATCATGTTATCTGAGGCCTCAAATCCTAGGATGTTACAGATAGAGTGTTCAATGAATCAGATATTATGATATTAATGTTTCTCAGTATGATATGTGGTGATTCTTAACAATTCAATTTTGGTAAATATTATCAGATGATCCATGAAATGAACAGTTTACAAAACTAAACTAAGATATATTTATGTGATGATTGAATCGTGAATTTAAAGAGTGAATTAGACATTTAGATGCCTGAACCTTTAGAATCCTCACAGGATGAGGCTTGCACCTTGGGTAGGAAACGGTTTCCTGACTTGAGGTAGTCCGGATCGAGGTAAACCAAAGTGCACCAATAGGGTGCGGGGATCTTGACCAGTAGGGAAGACTCCTTACAGTTTTGCAGTACCCAACACCAATCGGGGATGTCAGTGATACATGTGTTACATGTTGTAGTGATTAGTGGTCAGTAAGTCCATTGATGCATATAAGCCTTAGTGCTTCGACTCACCGCCTGAGTACCCAAGTTGGGAGGTGGTCTTAGATATCCGACTGCTCCCATTAGCCACTGAGAGGCAAACATGTTGAAGCATGATGCAGACAGGGTCTTACTCGAGAGATAGGCTTAGGGAATTAGGCATGCTTCTAAGCCTTATACAGTAAGACCGTAGCTTGTTGTACTGCTTTCACATGTCATGGTACACTTCATGTGGGTTTAGTGCATAATAAGAGGAATGTGGGGTTAATCAAGTGTGTGCAATTATTCAATTATTCTTTGTATGTTTGTGAATTATTAGTTCTCTTTGTGATTATTCAAGCATGTTTAGATATTGATTCACTCTTGTAGATATCTATAATATCCTGCCATATTTATTTTTTTTGCAAATTATTAGTCCCTTTAAAGCTTGTTGTTGTTCTAATTGATACCATTTCATCAACAATATATTTGTAATTATATAAGTGCTTTGAATTATTTCTTTGAAGTACTCATTCACTGAGCGAGTAGGTTCACCCCTCTACTCAAAATTTTTAGGGAACTATGTGGGTATGAAGAATATCAATGCCAAAGTAGATCTACCATGAGAGCTAAGTATCAAATTAGTTATGTTCAGTCTGTCCCTATCACTCTAGGTCCTTGTATAGAAGTGAGAGAGTTGTAAATGATGATGTCTATCTTTGTTTCCTTAATAAGAGATAATGTATCTGATTATCATGTCGAATGTACATGGAAGTTTGAGAAATAGAATGAATATTTAAATATGTATCTTTATTGTTGAAATCAAATTAGTGTAGTCAAGTTTTAAATTGTCTTGAATATTTGGATTATGTGATTGAATGTGCAGAAACAAGGAGTTTGAAATCAAAGAAAAAAATATGGATGATAAAAATTATGTTTAAATCCTCAAACTTATGCCTTAATCTCATGATTAGTGGTAATCATGGAATGTGGTGCAACATGTGATCTTACAATCATTGTCAAAATCATATAGTCAATTATGACCTGAACAATTTTGTCAAACCATTATCAGAGTTGTTTGGAATGTTGAAAACAACCAAGGAGAAAATGTATAAAGACAAACCTAAGTCCACATTGATGGTTAACAAGGAAAAGTCAATTTCTAGGACTGAGGAAAAGCCAATGAAAGTTCTAAGGCTGGACAAAAATCCAAGTTCTCTACACTTAAAGCAAAAGGAGGTCTGGGTAAAGAAGACAAGTTTCACCATTGTCATTAAGTTGGACATTGGAAAAGAAATTTCATAAGAACAAGAAGCATGGGACATATATCCCCACTTTTGATATATATTTTATAGATAAAAATTTATCTACTTCGTATCATGGGTATTGAATACCATGTGTGGATCTCAGATATGTTCAAATATGCATGATTTGAAAAGTTGTAGACCCTTGAAGAAGGGAGATGTTGAACTATGCATTGCTAATAGATCAAGTGTTATTGACACTATTGTAGGCACCTATTATTTATTATTCCAATGGGTCTATAATATATTTAGAGAAGTTCTTATATGTGCCTGCAACAAATAAGAATATCAACTTTGTTTCATGGACAAGAATGGTTTTAAATTCAATTCAATAATGGTCAATATTCTATTTCTATAGATGATGTCTTTAGTGATAGTTCCCCTATGCCTTATGGAATTTATTTGTTAGATCTTAAGAAAAGTGCCTATAACATTAATGCCAAGAAGCTTAATTTATGAGTTAGACAAATGTATTTGTGGAATTATACTTTAGGCCTCATAAATGAGAAGGAAATACTTTAACTCCATAAGTATGTATATCTAAATTGTTTGATTTTGAATCAATAGAGACATGTAAACCTTGTTTATTGGAAAAAATGAAAAAGAACTTTTATTGGTATAGTGGAAGGGCAAATGACCTATTAGGACTATTGCATAGTGATCTATGTAGACCTTTTAGAACAAGTTCTACATACAAGTACCAATACTTTATCACATTTACTGATGACCTCAACAGATATGGCTATGTGTATCTAATGAAACACAAGTCAAATTCCATTAAAAATTTAAGGAATTCATGAATAAAGTAAATAATCAACTTCCAAGAATATCAAATCACTTTGATCAATACTTGAACTAAGAGTTTGAGGCCCTTATAAGAGATTGTGGTATTGTATCACAATAGACTTCACCTAGAACACCACAGCACAATGGTATATCTGAAAGAATGAAGCATAACGTTTTGGGCATGGTATGATCAATGAAAAGTTTTGATATTTTACCAACTTATTTGGGGTTATGCTTTAGAAATTTGAGCATTTATACTTAATTGTGTACCTTGTAAATCGGTTTAAAAGATACCATATGAGATATGGATTGGA
This sequence comes from Alisma plantago-aquatica, assembly GCA_963693085.1. Lineage (NCBI taxonomy): Eukaryota > Viridiplantae > Streptophyta > Magnoliopsida > Alismatales > Alismataceae > Alisma > Alisma plantago-aquatica. The sequence goes on from OY856410.1 coordinate 669,578,829, forward strand.
AAACTTCATAAAATGTCTTTTATGAATATTTTGTAATGTGAACCTTATGTTATAAAACATATTTCTAAAAATATTAGTCCTAAATCAAAAAATGTCATTTTCATGGATATCCTAAGGAAGTTAAGGGATATTCATTCTATATTCCATATAAAACCAAAGTGTTTGTTGCCACAACTATTATACTCCTCAAAATGAAATTAATTTCCAAAAGGAACCAATGGGTGAAAAGTAGAACTCAAAGATGTTCTAGGTCACCTATGGAGGTCTATGAGGAACAAAAGGAATAAAAAACTATTGTGGAATCTCAAATTCCTCCTACAGTACAAGAACCTCAAAGGTTCAGTAGGGATGTCTTGAGTTGTAGATATTTTGATTTCTTATGACTCTACATAACAATGTATTGGTCATGGATCATGATGAACATTGATTTCTAATGACTCTACATAATGATGTATTGGTCATGGATCATGATGAACCAACAACCTACAATAAAATTATTGAGGGACCAATTTCTGAAGAAAAAAATGCCTTGAATCTATGAGGTTTCAGATGGACTCCCTAGATACCGACAAGGTATGGACCTTGGTGGATCCACCTAAAGGGGTAAAACCCATAGGGTGAAAATGAGTCTTCAAAAGAAAACATGCATGGATGGTATTTCACAAACCAACAAAGGACAATTGGGGAGAAAGGTTTCAAGAAAGTTCAAGTTGTTGGCCATGATGAAACTTTTTCACATGTTGTCATGGTTAAATTCATAAGGATCATGCTTATCATTACAGCTTAATGTGATTATTCGATCTTAGAAATGTAAGTTTCTTCTTGAGGATGTGTACATGACACAACCCAAATATTTTTTTTGCTCCAAGTGAAGCTAGAAAATTCTATAAGCTACAACGATCAATCTACATATTGAAGAAAGCATCCTTGAGATGGAATACTTGTTCTATTGAGATAGTCAAAGAATTTGTTTTTATACAAAATGACGATGAACCTTGTGTTTACAAGGATAGTGGGATCATAATTGTATTCCTCATATTGTATGTATATGACATACATTTGATGGGAAATGTCATCCCTACTCTATAATTGGTCAAGACTTGGTTGGAATATACCTTCTCCATGAAGGACTTAGGGAATAATCCAATATTCCAGGAAGAAATATCTATATAGATAGATCTAAAAGACTTCATGGTCTAACTCAAATTGCATACATTGACAAAGTGCTAAAAAGGTTAATCACGTAAGAATTTAAGAGAGGAAACTTCATGGAATAAGGTTCTCTAGAGATCAACATCCCAACTCTTCGAAAGAAAGGGCACACATGAGTAAGACTCCATATGCCTCTGCATTTGGATTTATCATGTATATGATGTTATGTACACATCATAATGTCTCATGTGCTTTAAGTATGATGAAGTACCATTCATATCCATCTTATGGCTACTAGTCCTATTGTAAAACACATCTTTATATAATAATAAGAACTAAGGATCTATTCTTATACATGATTGTAAGGAAGATTTGATTGTAAAGGCTTGTAGTGACATAAACTTCCAAGGTGACGGTCAAGGTTTGTATTTTGCCTCAGCATTGGAGCTATAAGATGGAAAAGTTCCAAGCAAGAGACAATGGTTGAGGTTGAGTATATTGATGCATTCAATGCATCAAAAGAATCTGTATGGATGAAGAATTTCATTGGTGAATCGAGAGTGGTTACAACCATTGATGATGCATTATATCTATATTGTGACAACATTGGAGCCATTGAACAAGATAGGGGACCCAGATCACATTAGCTTCCAAGAAAATACTATATCATTGTCTTCTCATATGGGAGATTGTACATAGAGGAGATATTAATATTTTATGAGTAACACTTGAAAGAAATGTTGTTAACACTTTGGAAAAATCACTTTCACAGTAGAAGCATGATGGTCATGTTACATCACTTAGAGTTAGATTCATGTGTGATTGGATGTAGTTCATAGAGAGATTGTGGTTGTATGTACTGAGAGCCAGTCATATGATGACTGTCATGTGATACATTGAACTTCATCTCATTAAAAAACACATTTATGTTTTTTATATTCACTTTAATATGAGATAATGATTGAACTTAGTAAATTTTCTAAGATTGTATTACTCAATGACATGTGATTTTGTGTTGAGGGCCTAAAAATGAGATCATATGTATGTTAAGAGTATCCGCTTTTGTCTAAGTTCCTAGCTAAATATCATTATGGAAATTAAGATGATGATGATACATAAGAAAAGTATGTGTGTTGACTGATGACTACATCTTGTTGGTCATGATATTTGATATCAAGACAAAGACATAGGTTCATTTTAACGAATAAGTATCGTGAAAACCCACTTTGAGTATGATACATGGAATCTAGAAATGACATTTAAAATAATATGTCAATGTGATAGTGGTGATTGTAATCATTTGACCTGATGTCACTACACCATCGCATATTGTTTATTGTACTTTAAGACTACTCAATGTGAACTTGATAGGGGTTACCATACCAGTAGTGTTTGGGTGCACCATGACACATGTGGATTATTGCAAGTGACATAGATGGAATATGTCCCTCCCCATTAGAGTGATGTAACATCCCAATTTCTTATGAGCAATTTAAAATGTAGTTTTTCTAAAATAAAAATAGCTAAGGGCCTTAATGCAAAAGACCATGAAATTTAATTTTCATAAGATATCATGAGAGTGGGAAATAAAAATGATATACAAAATGCATTGTTTTTCCTCCATTTATTTATGTGTTGTGATTAACTCAGTTTGATAAACATTAGTTTCCCTTTCCTTTTCTCACTCCTATGCTTGAAATTATTTAAAAAACAAATAAAGGAAAAATATAAAGGGGATAGAATTCGAAAATAGGGCATACATTAACTTGGAAAAGAAGTCTCCTTTTCATAAGAGAGCATAATTGGCTTTTTTTCTCTCTCTTCTCCAAGAAGTTTCTCAAAAGGCATAAAAGATAGATGAAATAACTTTGGAGTAAGTAATAAGTTAATTAATTGAATTTTGACTCATGGGGTCATAAAGGGAAGTAGTTTCCCAATTACCAGAAGTGTTAATGCATCACATTTAAGTTAAAAGACCTATATGGAAACTAGGAACACAACTTGTGAAAATTATCAAATTGAGGCATTTAAGTTGAAAACCGTTGGTCTAGATTCTTCCTAAGCATAGGTTTAGTGAAGAGAGAGGTATACACAAAATTTGGTTAACAAATAGTAAAGAAATGCATTAATATGAAGAAAAAAGAGTTTCCTTCAAATTAGGTGTTTTGAGTACTAAAGTTTCACAAAAGGCAAAAGTGATTGCAACATCGGATTCTTTGGTTTCATATTAGTCTACTTGCTAATTTTGGTTTTATTTGGTCATCCAATTTAAAAGGAAAAGAAAAGGGATTGAAAAGGGTTCACTTTAATCAAATATGCATTTAATGCCTCAGTTTCCCTAAAGTTTGGTTGCACTGGCACACGCTTCCTTTCTTTTTCCCATTTTATTCATGTGATCAGACGGTTGCCTTTTTATTTACTCCTGATCTGATGGCTCTAACGTCGTCTCCCTCCTCCGTTTCCTTTGTTGGTGTGAAACCAGTTCCAAGAAAACCCCTCCCTAGTTTGATTCTTGACCATCATAACTTTTCTTTATGAGATCTCTTCGCCACCCTTTCCTGAATCTGGCAAGCCCTAACTCACCTACTCCTGTGGTCTGTATAAGAAATGCCCAAAGCTAGGGCTTCACTGCTCTCCACCACTGAGTTATAGACGATACAACAAACCCCATCATGCCCATATAGCTATCCCAAAACATCTGCCGCCCTTCACAACTTGCTCCACCACCCACAATTTCATCGTTGGTGCCCCCCAAACATCCCACCCTACTCAACCTGCAACTCCAACGACTCCGGCTTCATCCAACCTCCTCCGACCACTTCAGATCAATTCCTGTTACAATAAGAATCCTTAACCATTCCTCTTCATCCTCCTTTTATTGATTCGCCTTGTGAGAGTCCCATTCTCTACACCCTATAGGGCTGATGGCTGCTCGTTGTTGGCATTAGTCGCCATGGCCCTGAGGGTCACCCCAGCCCTGAAAAATCACAAAATCGATCTTGTCGCGACTCCATGAGTCTTTTTTAGGTATGATGCAAAGGGAGAAGATCCCAGGTCACGAAATGACCATGGTGCCCCTGGTCTTTTTATCATACAATCAGAATTGCATGGGCATTTCTGTCGTTTGACCCACGATTTTGTTTTCTAGCAACGTCATATGATTTGTGACTAAATGTCACTTTTGACCCTGCGATTTCAATGATTATGTCACACACACCATGGTCATTTCTGGTGTTTTGCATTTTATTTATATAGGCCTTAATCGAGATTTAATTAGTGTCACGCCTATAGTTTCCTAATTTCTTATTGGTCTAGAGTGCAAAATTCATAACTTTTGCATACGACCTCATAAAAAATACAAATAAGTATGTTTTGGAAAGCTTTCTGGATTCTCTATCAATTAGGCTAGTTTTCAAAAGTTGTTTTACACATATAGTCTCTTCAATAATTCAATAAACAAAACTAGGGTTTTAGGACTATGAACTTATGTACAATATGTGATTTTTATCAAATTACAGGTTTTAGAGACCCAATAAAGCCAGAGAAGTTGACCTTAAGGTGATCTACTCTAGGTAAGCGGGCCATGCATTTTTGGAACAAGTAGTTTTGGTTGATTGAATGTTTATTTATGATTATGCACATTACTTGACTTCATGAATTATGAATGTCTTTTCAAGAATACATCATGTATACTTATCACTATTTGATTGGTTGTTTATTTATGGTCTATGGTAGAACACTCATTAAGATTATGATTAGGATTTAATGAACCATGTTCAAGAAGGGGAAACCCTATTATGATTTAAGAGGGAGAAATCCTGTCATGGCATTAAGAGGAAGTAATCCCATCATGTTCAAGATTAAGATTAAGAAGAGTTAATATTTAAGTTAAGACCTAAGTTAATGATGAAGATTAAGGAATTGGATAAGGTTTTTATATGTGCCTCATTTATGGACCTGAAAGGGGTCGTTATGGGCTTTCCTAGCATTATGGGCTTTCCTAGCAAGTATGGGCTCTTATGGAGCGATTTCTTTCTTTCTTTTAGAAATCATGTTTTATGCCCTTGCCTATTTGAAGGAACATGACAGACATGGTTTTATTTACATGCTTTGACATGTGAATGCTAGCCATCATTCAAACCATGGTCATCAATACCCATAAGGGATAGAGAAAGAAGGAGAAAAACAAAAATGCTAACACGTTACCAAATGAAAGGTTAATCATTCCTCACTGACTCTAGCAATGTGTGTGGAGTTCTTGTCATCTATGTGGACATGTAGAGATAGGCATCTAGAGATTGCATTGGAGGATGTCATCAACCGCCATCCATGCACCACTTTGAGCAATGCACATCACTGCATGAGGAAAGTTGTTGAAGTTGCTCCATGACAAGGTATACTCACAACCCTCCTTCCCAGTACGTCGTTGTTGACAAGATCTACTCATGGGAGCATGGAAATTTTTATTTATTTTATTCGATCAGGCCTCCATTTGTCAACTAATACCACTATTTAAAAAATATGATCCATGAACATAGTCTCTCAATGTTGTGGATGTCAAACATGATGAGAGTATGCCATCATGCTTTGGGAATTTGTGATGAAGGATTGCAAATGATAATATGCAAAGCTAGATAAGCTCAAGGAATTGACATTGCATTGAAAAATGGATTGCTAGTGTTTGTTGATGAAGTTGAGCATCCAGTATCATTGGGTTGTTTGTTAATTAAGCATGTGAGGACTACACTAGTGGATATTTGGAGATACACTATAGAGAAAATATACTTGTTTGGTTCAAGGGTCATTAATTTTCTAAAGTGTATAATATTGATTGTGACACCCCGATCCCCGTGCCATCTCTAATGACCCCAAAGATTGGAGAGTCAACCTTGGTAAACTACCCTTAACTTTTTCTTTTCTTAATCACTTAAAATTAACTTAAAGGAAAATCTTATAACTAGGAATAAACTAAAATCTTACTAAACTGCAGAAGCAACTACTATTTACTTTATTAGGTAGGTAAAGCAGATTTACACAACATATTGCATTTTTCATGCGGAATATAAAGCAAAATAGATAACTTAAAACTAAACTATATGTTACATTACATTATCTCTCTACCACACCACAAGCCCCAAGGACTGAGGGGAAAGGACTAAGAGACCTCTATTCTAACTATGAACTACCTTCTAAGAGCCTGGGTGATAAGATCTTTCAGCTTCCTCGTGCTGACGTTGACCTAAAAAACATTTTCAGTAGGTTGGTGAGCTACTGGCTCAGTGAATAGAATTTCACCCAACCATCACAAATAACTCATTTTATGTTTATTAAACTAAAATAAAATACTAGAATTACTACACTGAGTAGATCTAAAACAATACAGTTAAATAACATAGAATGCCAAAATTACATTTAAAGAACAATTGTTGTGAAAGTGTACTCGAATCTTTCTTAGCCTTTCTTACTTATAAGAAACTCTTTAAAACTTATATTATCATATTTTACCTTATGCCCTGATCATATGCAGTGTACTCTACATATGAAGAATCATAACAAAATACGATCTCACCATACAAGAATTAGCTGACACACACGGGATGCTAAGCCTGACAACATCGTTGGTCTGCAATAGAAAAATGGCTCTCTGGCCTCGGCACACCTGTGGGTCATAAAAAATTGGACCCCTCCTCTAACCTGAGCACACAGGCGGAGTGTCAAGCCACCTATTGGCTTTTCTGTACTCTAATACCACCAAGATCTCTAGTTGATGTTGGACACTACATAATGTATTTTAAGGAGACTTCCACTAGGGCTTCGTCCCCCGTACCACATGTTAGTACGTTCCAACCCCCATATACTGGACAATGCCAGGGTTAGGTCATTTCATCCCTACAGTGCAGACCTCTCATAGGGAATCTACGGTGTTCAGGACTCCTAAGTCTGTTATTTTATTATTCTTGGAAAGATCTTACTATATTGTATTTTTCTCTTAACTGCGTCTATTTATTTGAAGTTTATAATACAACATGTATATCATTCTAAACTTGGTAGATTAGTATATTCAAAACATTGTAATATACTAAGTAATCAACATATTATACACGCAGGCAGACTAAAATTCTTAGCTAAATAGAATACATGTCCATTTGGCACTTATATACTAGAATTATGCAATTGAACTTCTTAATATACTGATAAGAGTTAATTACTTGACATATGAGTAATCATCATTTGCACCTGTAAATTATTTGTGATTTCTTGGAAAATGTGCACATCAACTCAAATCCTGAGTTGTGCATCACATAACTTAATTAAGAGTTAATTACTTATCATGGCAAGAATTATTAATAATAACTGTGAATTTCTAATGATGTCTTTGAGAAATGTGCCAATTTGTGTTAATACTAAACCACGCTCATTAACTAAAACAGGGAGCGTGCAAATAGGTTTCCATTGAAACATTGCAGGTCATCATCGTTTTCTTTGAAAATGCGCAACTAGTAAATTACTAGAATCGTACAGCCTGAGTTTATACCCAAACCGTACAACTACTGTAACCCTGGGGTCATACACAAAGTAAGTCGTGCCGTTGCTTCAATCTCTTAAACTGAGCAAATTAGGATTTTATCAACTGTGCAAATTTCAACAATCCAAATCGTTCAAATCAGTTAATAAACTAGGATCATGCAAAGCGTGAAGAAGTTAAACGTGCAATAAAAAGTCAGGCGATGCCAAGACTGTACGACACTTGGGTAATCATTGTTACCCATGAAAAATACAAATCTAACTGAAATCCTCTATTTCATGGAGTTAGTACTGCTTAGTGAGTGAGATTCTACTCACAAAGGATCGAGGTGGCCAAAATTCAACTGAAATATGCCCAAAGCTTGGTTCTCGGCATCCGTGGGGTCATCTTCAACCTCAGTTCTTCCCTAGTTTCGAACCTACTACAAGCAGCAGCTCCACCTCACGCACACAAAGGAGAGGGGAAGCTTGGCTGGGTGCTAATCGTGGTTGGGAGCTGCGGATTCGAGCTTTAATCTCAAGGTCGGAGTCGAGGGCGGCATTCCTAGGTGCTAGCTGTGCCAAAATGGTCCCTAGCCGCGCTGCTACAGCTGTCCGTGCTACTGCTACTGGTCGGCCGACACCCTAGCTGGTCAGGGCCGCGGTTGGGCAAGGAAGAGAGGAAGAAGAAGAAGGTGGAAGAAGCTCGGCTGTTGGCTCTCTCTCTCTCTCTCTCTCGAGCCCTAAGTCGCCTACGCCTCTCCTCTACTGGTCGGTTGGGCCGCAACTGCTTTACACCCAAACGGTGCTCTGCACCGATCGAGAGGAAGAGGATAAGGGAAGGGGGTTAATTACTAATGGGTAAATTGCAGTCTAAGTCCAAGAAACTTTAAAATGTCATATATTTTGCCTTCGAGGTCTGATTCAAGTGATTTCTTTTGCAAATTTTCAAGTAAAAGATCCATTACAACCTCAAAGCATGAAAACATACTAACTAGGTTGTCTCAACCTGATCAAATAACTAATCGCATCTTGAACAATTATCTTGATTTAATCAACACGGTGATGCACTAATCACTGTGCTTACTAGTTAAACTCAGAGTGAGTCATAACAATCTCCCTTCCTTATAAGAATTTCATACCAAAATTCCTAAAAGAGAAAAGGAAACTTGTTACACATCTCAGACTCAAGCTCCCACATGGCTTACTCTAGGTTGTGGTTCCTCCAAAGAACTTTCACTAACAGTATCTCTCGATTCTTGAGATTCTTAATCCTCCAATCAACTATTTGTGTTGGTCCTTCAACAAAGGACACATCTTTTCTAAGCTATGCAGGTTCTGGGTCCACTATCTTCTCTGTACCAGGATAACACTTCTTCAACATCGATACATGAAACACATCATGTAAATTAGATAACTCGAATGGCAAATCCAACATGTAGGCTACAGGTCCAATCCTCTCAATGACAGGATATGGGCCCATAAATCTAGGAGTCAGTTTGCCTCTCTTGCCAAACCTCAACACTCCTTTCAATGGTGAAACTTTTAGATACACTTTATCACCAACCACAAACTCAAGAGGTCTACACCTCTTCTCAGCGTAACTCTTCTGCCTGTCTTGTGCAGCTTTCAACTGTTCTCTGATCATTATAATCTTGTTTGTAGTCAAATCCACTATCTCTGGTCCAAGAATCTCTTTTTCACCCACCTCGTACCAACATATGGGTGATCTACACATTATACCATACAGAGCTTCATATGGGGCCATACCAAGACTACAATGGTGACTATTGTTGTATACAAACTCTATAAGGCTCAAGTGTTCTTCCCAACTTCCTCTGAAATGTAGGATACATGCTCTCAGCATGTCCTCAAGAGTCTGAATGGTCCTCTCTGACTGACCATTCATCTGTGGGTGAAAAGTTGTACTGAATCTCAACTTTGTGCCTAAAGCATGATGCAACTGATTCCAAAACTGGGAGGTGAACTTAGGATCTCTATATGATATTATTGAAATTGGGATACCATGCAACCTGACTATCTCATCCACGTATATCTTAGACAATTTCAAGACATCAAAGGTTGACTTAACAGGAAGAAAGTGAGCAGACTTAGTCAGTCTATCCACAATCACCCATATCAAGTCACAACCTCTAGATGTCATGGGCAACCCTACCACAAAATCCATTGTGATATGCTCCCACTTCCACTCTGGTATAGGAAGATATTGCAAGGTACCTGCAGGTTTCTGATGCTCAGCCTTAACCTGCTGGCACACACTGCACCTAGCCACGTACTCAGCTGCATCCTTCTTCATACCTGACCACCATTACAACTCCTTTAGATTCATGTACATATTAGTGTTGCCTGGATGCATAGCGTACATTGATGCATGTGCTTCCTCAAGAATATGTTCTTTCAAATCACTGTCTCCATGTACACACAACCTGTCATGCTAATACAACAAACCATCATCTGAAAACCTAAACTCTGGTCTTTTTCCCTTTGTCATGTCCTGCATGATCTGTTGTAACTCACTGTCACTCTGTTGTAGTACTTTGATATGATCATAAAAAGTAGGCTTAACTTGCATCTGTGCAATCAACCCACTTTGTTCTGTCACCCCTAAGTCTAAGTTCAACTTCCGCATCTCTACTAGCAGGTCTCTCCTGAAACATGCCATAGAGAATACATCAGATGTTGAACTTCACTTCCTGCTCAGGGCATCTGCTACCACATTTGCCTTTCCAGGATGATAATCTATCATCACTTCATAATCCTTAATCAATTCTAACCATCTCTGTTGTCTAAGATTCAGATCCTTCTGGGTGAAGATATATTTCAAACTCTTATGATCTGTAAACACCTGGCATGCCTCACCATAAAGATAGTGACGCCATGTCTTAAGATAATGAACTACTGCATCTAACTCCAGATCATGTGTCGGGTAATTCTCCTCACTCTTCTTAAGCTGTCTAGATGCAAAAGCTACTACTTTGCCTTCATGCATAAACATACAACCTAAACCTCTCCTTGAAGCATCACAAAACACTATGTAGCCTTTATCTACCTCGGGCAGGATCAACACTGGTGTTGTAGTCAACCTCTTCTTTAAAACCTAAAAACTCTTCTCACAGTTGTCTGACCAGACAAACGGTGTATCCTTTCTTGTTAAGCATGTCAGAGGTGAAGCTACAACATTGAAGTTCTGGATGAACCTCTTGTAGTAACCTGCCAATCCTAAGAAGCTTCTGATCTCAGTAGGAGTCTTAGGCTGCTCCCACTATAGAACAGATTTGACTTTCTTAGGGTCAACACTTACTCCATCTCCTGAGATGACATGTCCAAGAAAAGACACCTCAACTAACCAGAACTCACACTTACTAAACTTATCATATAACTGGTGTTGTCTCAACAACTGTAATGCGATACTCATATGTTGCTCATGCTGCTCATCATCTCTGGAATAAATCAGAATGTCATTTATGAAAACCACTATGAACTGATCCAAGAACGACTTGAAAATTCGGTTCATCATATCCATAAAAGTTGTTGGGGCATTAGTCAGTCCAAACAATATGACCAAAAACTCATAATGTATGTATCTTGTTCTGAAAGTTGACTTAGGAATATTTGAAGCCTTTATCCTCAACTGATGATATCCAGATCTCAAGTCTATCTTAGAAAAGATTGTTGCTCCACGCAACTGATCAAACAAATCATCTCTCCTTGGCAATAGATACTTATTCTTGATGGTGATCTTATTCAACTGTTTGTAGTCTATACATAACCTCATAGTACCATCTTTCTTTTTCACAAAGAAGACTGGAGCTCCCCATGGCAAAGAACTAGGTCAAATGAAACCCTTATCTAGTAACTCTTGTAACTAGATCTTCAGTTCCTTCAACTTTGCAGGTGCCATTATGTAGGCTGGCAGCACTACAGGGTGACTACCTAGCAACACTTGGATCTCAAAGTCTATCTCTCTTCAAGAGGTAGAACTGGCAACTCATCTGGGAAAACATCTAGGAACTCACAGATCACTGGCACATCCTATAGGTTGACTGTGTTCTTCTCTGCTCTAGTATCTACTACATGTGCCAAGAACGCCTCACAACCTTTCTGCAACATCTTATCAGCTACAACAGTTGATATGATACACGTAGGCAAAACTTTCCTGTCTCCAGAAAAGACACAAGAAAATTCACCCTGTTGAAAGGTAGCCTCCTTCTTCCAACAGTTGAGTTGAACTCGATACGTCTCTAGGCAATCCATACCCAAGATAACTTGAAAAGAGTTAACATCTAGGGGTATAAGGTTAACCGAAATGGTGTAACCACCAAAAGTCAACAAACATCTGGGACAAAACTCCGTCAACACTGTCGGTTCACCTAACGGAACCCTCAACAACAACTCAAATAGTAACTCTTGGGTTAACAGGTTAAGCTCACAAGCTAAAGAACTCTATATAAACGAGTGAGTAGAACCCGAATCTATCAAAACTATAACTGAAATGCTATTAAAGAAAAGTATTTCTCCTGTAATTATTCGGGAAGAAACAATACCTTCTTGTTGTGTTAGAGAGAAGAAGCATCTTGAAGCTCTTCCTCTCCCATGATGTCCTCATTGTGCATCCCTTCCATTGGGTGCTCCTCCTCCTCGTGAACCTGAAGCCACTGAAGAACCCACTCCTCCAGTTGGAGCATGTCTCGAAACATTCTAGTACTGTAACTGGGCACCCTGTGTTGCCACTTGCTGTAACTGGGGACATTGCCTTCTGAAGTGTCCCACCTATCCACAGATGTGACAACCCTAAAAATCTGCACCCCAACACTGACCAGAGTGTGGATTTCCATAGATATCACACATCAATATCTCTCTCCTTGGCAGACCTATCACTGAGGCCAATGATCCAAGAGACCTTCCTCTTGACGTACTGTTCCATCTCCTTGGATTGGATCTTTCCCTACTCTGAGAAGATATCACATCATCAGATCCTTGTTTACTTTAACAGCCAAATCCATCCAAGCTTCCAGAAGAAACCACCACCACCTCCTCGGTGTCCACTACTAGCTTGTCATCTTTCGAAGTCTTTGAATCTCTTTCTATTCTCATAGTGCTTATCAGCGTTCACAGACTCCTCTACACATCTTACTGCCTCAAGAAACTCTCTAAAGTTTTATCTTTCTCTTCGGCCAACTGCAAATATACTATGCCAGATTTCGGGCCTCAATCCATCCTGGAATCTTCTACACTTTTCCACGTTGTTTGGGATGAGTTGTGGGCAGAAATTTACCAACTTGGTGAAATATGTCTCGTACTCTCCCACTGATATATTCCCTTTTTGATGTTTTTCACCTGTCTTATCTTCTCACTTAGAAAGGTGGGTGGGTAGTACTTAAGATGGAAATCATCAATGAAATCCCTCCAAGTCAATACCGTGTTCCTCCTTTTATTTTCCACTCCACGCCACCAGAGCTCTGCATCACCTTTAAGCAAATAAACTGTGTGATTGATTTGTCTTTCCTCAGACAGCTCCATCAGATGGAACACTTTCTTTAACTATCTCAGCCATTCATCTGTCATGGCAGGGTCCATAATTCTAATGAATTCGGTACCTCCAAGCTTCTTAACCAGCTCATAGGATCTCATCAGATCCTTGCTGCTCGAGATAGAAGCTTGCCTCTCCATCTTATACTTTTCCCTGGTCTCAAGAAACATCATGTACATTCGTTGCCTCACCCACATCATCTCCACCACCTAGACCCATCACCTGAGGATCAGGTCCAATGTGGCTCTCAGCTTGGTCCTCATGACCACATCCTCTTCCTACCATCTGCAATAGTATAACAGAACACTTCCTGTTAGAAAATTGCAATTAGAAGGAAAACACCTAAGTCCTAATCCTATTGGTCTCTTATCGTCCCCTGACCTTGACTTAGAGTAACTACGTACTCAACCTAGGCTCTGATACCAATCATTGTGACGCCCTGATCCCTGTGCCATCTCTAATGACCCTGAAGACCAGAGAGTCAACCTTGGTAAACCACCCTTAACTTTTTCTTTTCTTAATCACTTAAAAATAACTTAAAGGAAAATCTTATAACTTGGAATAAACTAAAATGTTACTAAACCGCGGAAGCAACTACTATTTACTTTACTAGGTAGGTAAAGTAGATTTACACAACATATTACATTTTTCATGCGGAATATAAAGCACAACAGATAACTTAAAACTAAACTACATGTTACATTACATTCTCTCTCTATCACACCACAAGCCCCAAGAACCGAGGAGAAAGGACTGAGAAATCTCTATTCTAACTATGAAGTACCTTTTAAGGGCCTGGGTGATAAGATCCTTCAGCTTCCTCATGCTGACATTGACCTGAAAAATATTTTCAGTAGGTTGGTGAGCTAGTATCTCAGTGATTACAATTTCACCCAACCATCACAAATAACTCATTTTATGTTTATTAAATTGAAATAAAATGCAAGAATTACTACACTGAGCAGATCTAAAACAATACAGTTAAATAACATAGAATGCCAAAATTACATTTAAAGAACAACTGATGCGAAAATGTACTTGAATCTTTCTTAGCCTTTCTTAATTATAAAAAACTCTTTAAAACTTATATTATCATATTTTAGCTTATGCCCTGATCATATGCAGTGTACTCTACATATGAAGAATCATAACAAAATACGATCTCACCGTACAAGACTGAGCTGACACACCCAGGATGCTAAGCCTGACAACGTCACTGGTCTACAATAGGAAAATGGCTCTCTGGCCTCGGCACACCTGTGGGCCGTAAAAAAATTAGACTCCTCCTCTAACATGAGCACATAGGCGGAGTGTCAAGCCACCTATTGGCTTTTCTGTACTCTAGTGCCACTAGGATCTCTGGTTGATGTTGGACACTACATACTATATTTCAAGGAGACTTCCACTATGATTTCGTCCCCCGTACCAACCGTTAGCACGTTCCGACCCTTATATACTAGACACTGCCAGGGTTAGGTCGTTTCATCCCTACGACGCAGACCTCTAATAGGGAATCTATGGTGTTCAGGGCTCCTAAGTCTATTATTTTATTATTCTTAAAAAGCTCTTACTATATTGTATCTTTCTCTTACTTATACTTGTCTCTAGTATCTCTTTGGTACCGCGCCTATTTATTTGAAGTTTATAATACAACATGTATATCATTCTAAACTTGGCAGAGTAGTATATTCAAAACACTGTAATATACTGAGTAATCAACATACTATACACACAGGTAGACTAAAATTATTAATTAAACAGAATACATGTCCATTTGGCACTTATACACTAGAATCATACAATTGAACTTCTTAATATACTGATAAGAGTTAATTACTTAACATATGAGTAATCATCATTTGTACCTGTAAATTATTTGTGCTTTCTTGGAAAACATGCACATCAACCCAAATCCTGAGTTGTGCATCACATAAATTAATTAAGAGTTAATTACTTATCATGGCAAGAATTATTAATAATAACTGAGAATTTCTAATGATATCTTTGAGAAATGTGCCAATTTGTGTTAATACTAAACCACGCACATTAACTAAAATAGGGAGCGTGCAAACAGGTTTCCATTGAAACATTGTAGGTCATCATCTTTTTTTTTTGAAAATGCGCAACTAGTAAATTACTAGAATCGTATAGTCTGAGTTTATACCCAAACCATACAACTACTATAACCCTGGGGTCGTGTATAAAGTAAGTCGTGTCACTGTCTTCAATCTCTTAAACTGAGAAAATTAGGATTTTATCAACCGTGTAAATTTCAACAATCCAAATCGTACAAATTCGTTAATAAACTAGGATCATGCAAAGCGTGAAGAAGAGAAACGTGCAATAAAAAGTCAAGCGACGCCAAGACTGTACGACACTTGGCTAATCACTGTTACCCACAAAAAATACAAATCTAACCAAAATCCTCTATTTCATGGAGTTAGTACTGCTTAGTGAGTGAGATTCTACTCACAAAGGATTGAGGTGGCCGAAATTAGACTGAAATCCGCCCAAAGCTTGGTTCCAGGCGTCCGCGGGGTCATCTTCAACCTCGGTTCTTCCCTGGTTTCAAACCTGCTGCAAGCAGCAGCTCCACCTCGCACATAGGAAGGAGAGGGGAAGCTTGGCTGGGTGCTAATCGTGGCTGGGAGCTGCGGATTCAAGCTTTAACCTCAAGGCCGGAGTCGAGGGTGGCGTTCCAAGGTGCTAGCTGCACCAAAATGGTCCCTAGCCGCACCACTACAGCTGGCTGCGCTGCTGCTGTTGGCCGGCCGATGCCCTAGCTGGTCGGGGCCGCGGTTGGGAGAGGAAGATAGGAAGAAGAAGAAGAAGGAAGGTGGAAGAAGCTCAGCTGTTGGCTCTCTCTCTCTCGAGCCCTAAGTCGCCCACGCCTCTCCTCTACTGGTCAGTTGGGTTGTAGCTGTTGTGCGCCCAAACGGTGCTCTGCACCGATTGAAAGGAAGAGGATAAGGGAAGGGGGTTAATTACTAATGGATAAATTACAGTCTAAGTCCAAGAAACTTTAAAATGTCGTATCTTTTGCCTCAGAGGTCTGCTTCAAGTGATTTCATTTGCAAATTTTCAAGCAAAAGATCCATTACAACCTCAAAGCATGAAAACATACTAACTAGTTTGTCTCAACCTGATCAAAGCACTAATCGCATCTTGAATACTTATCTTAACTTAATCAACATGGTGATGCACTAATCACTGTTCTTACTAGTTAAACTCGGAGTGAGTCATAACATTGATAGAGGTGATATTTATTTTTAATATGCTCTTAGCATGATTCTAAGGAAATTATACACATAATCTATGACATCATACGCTCATGATGTTTACCAATGACTTATATAGATACTTATCAATTATACAACTTAGGATATGTGACGAAATCATCTATGCCAATGTGTGGTTCGTTAACAAATATATGTTTTCTATACCAAACAAATGATTGGGAAATTATATACTTTGTAATTCACCTACATGGCATAGATATTTTTTGTATAAAGTAATCAAGAAAATAATTATTAGCAATTCAATTTTGTGGTTGAGTTTGAAGGATATCCAAGTTTTAGAACATAGACTGACATGGTGACAAATTGGATGGCTGATTAATAATTAGTGTGTGATCGTTAACTTAAGTCAAATATAGGGCATGGCCATGTATAAGAGTTCCCGTGTTCAATGTGTGGCTTGTTAAACCTCCATGTTTCAAACCATTTTAAGCATAATCAATGAAAGAAAAGTGGAAACGATTATTGTAACATGTTTAGTCGATATTATACAGTTGAAAGTTCAATATAATGAAAATCACACACTTCGTTAAGCTCTGCATGACTAATATGGTTGGGCATGTTTGGGTTGTGCCCGTGATTTCTTATAAGACTCTTTGATGGCAAGCCGTGTAAATTACCCCAATAAATTTTGAGTGGGTCTCAAAGAAAACCCTAAACATACAAAATTGAGTGTATTTATCATGAGCAGAGCAATAGGAGAATTGTGATGCAACTCCCCACTTGATGAACTTGATCCCTTACCAAACAATCTAGTTTCTAGGTTCGAGTAAGCTAACTTGGGACCTAATGAGGATGAAGGAAATTGCTTCAGTTCTGAGATACCCTATCATTTGAACAAAGTAAAGCAAAATTAGGGAGAAGACTAATTGTACACTTAGCAATAAACTATAATGGAGTTATTTTCATCTTTGATAACAAAATTGATACATTCGGTATTAAGATTCATGAGTGTGGATCAACACGAAGTCATTATTGCACATCAAAATTTAACATTCTGCAAATGAGCAACAACATGGTTGCACATGTTGCGGGCTATATGGAAACTAGTTCAAGTATGACAAGTGAATTCAAAATCGTTGAAACATAAAAACCAATATTCAACTCTAGGATGGAGAACTCAATCATGGCTTCACTAGAGAGAAAACATTGATAAAATTTGACAAAATTAAGTTGCTTTTCTTGGAGGCAGATGAAAAGCATGTGTATTGGAAAAATGTGCAATAAATACCGTAGCTTCTGCAAATATGATTTGGGAAAACAATTATATCAAGATCATCACTAGAAGAAACGTGGTAGCGGTACAAAAAATAGTGAGTTAACAGCCATAGAATATGATAATCACCTAAATGCACGGACTGCAATAAAAAAGAACGAGCTGAAAGTCATAAATTATGGTGGTGTTATCTTCTTACGTGCATTTGTACTATACGGTTTGATATGCCTAATCCAACAAAGATAAGGCTATTTAGATAGGTACAAAGAACCTCATTAACGCAATCCCACCTCAAAACCCTATCCAATGTTTTGAGTTAAGGACCTTTGTAAATTGCTAGTTGGCAGCTTCCAATTAATGATCATTCATTTATGACTGATTGCTATTGACTAGTCAATCAACAAAAGGAAAGAAACTCAGCAAGCTACTAAGGAGCCGTCTCGCTACTCACTTTATGGATTTCGATACTCCACACACATCTATACTTCTATACTTTAGTATATAACGAGTCGTTTTGGATTAATTCAACAATTTTTTCCAAGACGTTTGGGTTTCAGTGTAATTTTTGCACTCATTTTTATAAATTAGTAATTGGTCCTTAGTTCTACTTCAAGGAGTTTTATACAATATTTGCGGTATTCAGTTGTAAGAGTGGCCGATTGGTATTCTCGACTCTTTTTTCCACCGATTTCTGTCCATTAGCCGTTGAGGCGCTCGCTGCTAGGGCTAACTGGAGGTCGGCGGTCCTTTTCGGGCATGGGAAGTAGGTGATAGCCTGTCCTTGTCTCGGTACTTTGATTCCTTCGCTGCGTATTGCTCTTTGTTTTCTGACCTCCTTCCACTCATGGCTGTGTTTTGTTCTCTTTTTCCTGACCTCAGCGCTTGCTATGGCCACTGTCACTCCGTCCAACAACATAGCGGAACTCAACGCCCAGCAACTCAACAAGGGCATAATCAGACTCAGCTTCGTCACCCCTCTTTCAAGGACATGTTTCATGTCACATGCTCCATGCAATGAGCGGATGAAAGGAATGGCTAAGCTTAAGCCCCCGTTTGGAAACGGCCTAGACTGGGTTTGGGCGCTGTCGCGTAGCGACACGTAGGCCCAAACCAGTCCGGCTCGGGCTGTGTTTCCGTTTGGCAATGAGACTGGTTCGGACCCCGTTTTGGGTTTAGTCAGTCCCATTTTCGAGCTTGACGCAGTACAGGTAGAGGCAGGTTTGGAATCTCAAACCCGGTTTGAGATTACCCCGACTCGCGTCTCGCGTCTCTCGCTTCGTCCCTCGCGATGTCTTCCCTCCCTCTTCCTGGCGAAGCAGCCGTCTTCCTGGCAAAGCAGCCCGTGAAGTAAATGCGAGGCATCTGCTCCCGACGCAGCTACCTTCGGCGTAGCTGCTTCCTGCCACCTGCCACCGCCGAGCTAGGGCAGTCAAAAGCATGGTCTGTCATGCCTGGTCAAGTCGTCTACAGAGGAAGGAGTAGGCGGCACAGAAGAGGAACCCGAAACCCTAGTCAGTGTTGTGGCTTTAAATTGGCGGTGTGGTGCTGCGAGGTGTTGGACTTCTACACAAGCTTGTTCGTCCAAGTGTTGCGAGGTGCTGGACTTCCGCAGAAGATCGTTGCTGCTTGCTCGTGGTCTGCCGGCGCTGCCCAGGTCGACGCTTGTGCCCAGCTTCCGCCGCTTCCGTCGTCACTCCAAGGAGAGATTCTGCTCAGGTTGGTCTCTGTCTAGGGTAGAGGGTTATTTCGGTTTTAGGGCACAATGTTGAATATGGTTATTTCGGTTTTAGGGCACAATTTGGAATAGGGCACTGTCGAATTAAGTAGTAAAACATTTGTAAAATGATGTTCTTTATGGAAACATGTACGGTTTTAGGGCACAGAACATATTTGTTATTGGTTTGATGCTTTTCCCTTTCCCGTTGTTTACTCTGCACAGAACATATTTGTTATTGGTTTGATGCTCTGGACGAGCATGGTCTCTGAACTGATGTGGTCTGTAGCATGGTCTCTGTCGACCTGCTTTTCAGTAACATTTCAAAGTATCAAGGTGATGATGATAGACTACTTTAGAGTACCTCGTAATTACACTAATTTCTGGGACAAAATGGTATCTTCGACTTCCATTGTCAAAAAGGCTGCAAGGAGCCAGTTTGAATGAACTGAAAAAATGTGAGCCTCAAAGCTACTGTGGTGATGATGATAGAAAATACCTTAGGACCTGTATGAATGAACTCAAAAATTATTCCAGTCCAAAATCTCGATTTCAATCATGCACATATCAGCTATACTTGCTATACTGCTTAATAATCATTCCCATGTTTAATTTTCTGGGATTATAGAAGTATGCTGCCAAATATGCCCTTAGCTCCTTATAGTGCATTGTTTAGCTTCTCTGTATATTACCTTCTATATATCAGGACACATGCTCCTGATTAGCTAATTAGTGATCTGTTTGCACTGTATGAGCAGAACTGCTCAATCTTTTACTCAAATCTTATGTTCAAATTGGATTGTTGTGAATGCTTGTAGAAATGTTGAGTTTTAAGGAGTTCGAGTACAGGCTTATTTATATTGTCGGTTCTATTACATATGAATATGTAAGTAAAAGGTTATTACTTAAGAAAATTGAATCCCTAGTGTGTTTCTATTTTGTTTCCAATGGTAAGAGAAGAAAATTTACTATATAATGTGTATGCTTGTATTTCTAGTATTTGTTAAAATTTAAATAGATTAAATATAATATACTAAAAATAGGAATCTATAAGATGTATGTCATAAACATTATATAGTTATATGCAAACATCACTTTGTTACTTAAATAGCCACATATTAGATTATTATTTCAAAATTATAATAAAGGGAACTCAAACCACCAAATATAGGGCACTTTTGATCATTGGATGATGAGTTCCATGCATGGAGGTTTACTATTCAACTCCCCTGGTCTTGTTAGTGGTGGGTATAAATGTGACCCTTACTCGATTATTGAGCTTCTTCTAATTTGGATAGGTAGTATGGGCAAGATTGGACTAAAAATTCTTAGATCAACCAGAGATTTTAATCAGTGTCTGAATTGTTAGTAAACATGCTTTTAACATACTGTGTACATCTTAACTATGATTCTATTTTGTATACAATTGTATCTTATTCAAAACATGTTTCTTTTTGTTCAAATAATAAGATTGTCCATTTTGTGTATATGCAAATAATATTTTATTGTCAAACTATATTAGGTATTTTAATTAAATATCATCAATACTGTCCTCAAACTCAGGCTAATACCATTATAAAAATTGACTTACTTTTTAATATGCAAGTAGTTTCTTACTTTGGACCGAATTTGGCAACACTCTTTTGTTCACCTACAACTTGTCAGCAACATGTTCGGTTAGGAAAACACTCAACCACTAGAATTAGTGTAGTTTTAAGCTTGGTTTGTACACCCACCTAGTGATTACTATCATCACTCACTAAATTGGGATCTCCTTGAATCATGATAGTGTATAATGTGATATAGTTTGCCTATGTAGAGATTGATACTATTCCAACTATCAAAAGTAACATTTTTGGTTTTTCTTTTCCTTCTATATATGGTTGTATCATTGTAGGCCCATCTTGTTTCACATATCTAATTACACAAGAGTAAGAAAAACAGAGTGAAAAAAAATGAATCAAACTATATACATGCCTAAAATCATAGCAAACAAATTTTGTTTGACTTTTTTCAAAATGCCATGGGTTTCTCAATAGAAGTTGAATGCATTCTCATTCACAAACACATTGTGGTTTCATTTTTTTGTAAGATCACTTTCTCTTCATGGTGAAGAATCCTATTTTTTGGTTCTTTATTTTTTGGTACTCGACATGGCCCTCACTTTGAGATTTATAGCTGTGATCAAAACAAATGCACACAAGATACTGCCTTGGATAGAGAAAAGACATGTAACATTAATAGTATTTGTTTAAAGTTTAATATTAGTGAGTATCGTATCTTTATTTTACACACTAGAGCATACTCGACAGTCCAGAATCTCGATTTCAATCATGCACATATCAGCTATAATTGCTATACTGCTTAAAAATCCTTCCCATGTTTAATTTTCTGGGATTATAGAAGTATGCTGCTAAATATGCCCTTAGCTCCTTATAGTGCATTTTCCAATCACCTTACTTCTACAAAATCAGACACTACAAGGCTCCTTACAGATATACATGAGTTGCATAGTAGGCGTGGTTGTCTACATAATAAACTTAATTGTACTAGCAATAGTGCAAACTCAAGTGACAGTAAGGGGTGGAATAGTTCCTAAAATAAACTTATATAGTTGAAATGTATTGTTCATTCATTTCCAATTCCATATGAAACAATTTCACATTAGTATATATGTGTTAAGTGAGAGACATGGGGAGATACAGTATATTTGTGTGACCAGAGTTGTTCATAAGTTTATTGATCATTATAAACAGACAGTCATACTAACAAATAACAAGATTATTGTGTTGTGTTTTAAGTATCTTTCATAGTTTGTATGGTTAACAGTCAGAAATATACATTTCTTTGCACATATGTAGATGACAAGTATCACATGAACAAACGACATGTTGAGAGAACTCATTCAAGCGATTAAAGTAAGAAAAAATATAGAGTTATACGACTTATAGTGATCTTTTTGAAGAAGATTAAGTAGATATTATGCAACAACTTGTTACATCATTCTATCTCACATTGTGCAGCTGGTAAAGTTAAAGTGGGGTCAGATAAAATTATAGTTCTACCAATATGAAGAAATTCTATGAGCCAACAGGTGGTCTTGGAGAAACCCGTTTTGTAAACTGGTACCAGATTATATAGAAGTGAGACAATTTTAATTTTAAATGATCATGTGCTAGAAATAATGACACATAATAGGTGACCATATTTTATAGAGGTGGAGTTAGTAATGTAAGATGCCTGATAAGTGACAATGAGTCACACAATAATAATATGATAATGTTATTATACCTCTGATTCCAACTTACATATCTCTTTGATTGTCAAACACATAGTTTACTTCTTCATTATGTAATTGACGCCACCACTTTGTTACATGCCACACTTTTCTTAATTTGGGTCAGTTTGATCTCATCATCCTGAACATTCAATCATGATGAAATTATGTATGTCTAGTTCAGTTATAGCCTAGTTGTTTTCCAAACTATGCTCATGAGTTGGATTTAGACTGTTCCCTAATGGGGTTTGCTTCCCGACAGGTACATATACACCTGAACATGGGTCTCTTTCATGTGTCAATCAAGTTTCATTACATACTTTGCAGTCATTGATAATTGTATTAGAAGTCTACACTTATTCTGCAAATCATGATTGTTCATCCTTGTGTTCATTTATTGCTCTATTTCCTTCTATGACTCCAACTGAATAGGAGGCTTTCCATAACCACCAAACAAGGATCATGGTCGTTCATGTTATGTAGCTTGGTCCACTTCATGTTTAGTAGCTTGGTTCAGTTCCTTTAATTACTTAGTGTGTTTCTATAGTCCTTGTAACTTATGTCATTCAGATAATTTCTGATTGTTCATGCTTCAGTTCATTTATTGTTGTATTTCCTTCTATGACTTCAACTGAATAAGTACTAGAACCGTAGCAAGGTTTTGGGTCTATACCGGTTCACATACATGTGGTACCAGGTCCATTCTCATTCATTCATAAATCAGGGACTGACTAGATTCATTTTATAAACAAGCAATAGCTGAATTTGGGTCCATTTTGTTTGTCTCTGCTGACCCAAAACCAGGTCCATTCTCATTCATTGATATCAGGGACTGACCAGATTCATTTTATAAATAACGGACATTCCCTTCATAAATGGTTTCTGTTGTGACTGAATTGTATTAAACATTTACACTGATTATGTCATCAAATATTGCAGCAACTACACGAGTATGCCTCCCGTCGACCCTAACAACCGTATGGTATGGACAAGAGAGTATGATGTCGCTGTGGTGACAGCATTGCGTAGACAATATGACCTAGGCAGGTGTATTGATGGTAATTTTACTAGGGACTCTTGGAGGGATATAACTTATGATGTCAATAATAGGGTTGGCGTCGTGTTTAAGTTAGACCAAATAAGATGTCGCTGGAAGAACCTTAAAAAGGACTACGTCCATTTGAAGGGTTTGACCAACAAGAGTGGCGTTGGATGGGATGAAGAAAGGCACAAGACCATTGTACCGGACACCCCTGAGTGGAAAGAGGCCATTGCGGTACGCACACTATACATAACTTTTATCCTAACAAATTGTAACTGTACATGTAAACATGATTATCTTAATACACATTTTTTTTAAAGTGTAGGCAGACAGGGACCTGACTAGGTTGCTTAGGTGCCCGTTTCCCCACTACTACGACATAGAGCTAATGGTGGGGAGGAACATTGCTGGAGGACACCATGCAATGTCTTCGGCGGACACTCAGATTCCTACAGATGTTGCGTCTGAGGATGATGTAAGTGTCGACCTAGGCGCGCCTGATACACCCATGTACATACACTCGGCAACAGACGAGCGTAGCGTACCAGACGAGCGTAGCGTACCCGCAACTACCGGGCAAAGTGAGGGTGAAAGCGTGCGGCCTGTGGGAACGGATAACCCGTCAGTTGGGGGCAGGAGTCCTTCTACCCATACGCGCAGGAGACGCCAATCAACGCCGCAAGAGCGTTGTAGTCTTTCCAATGAAGTTCTGGCTGAGTTCACACAGGTTTACACAAAGGTTCACGAGTTAGGCACATCCATGATGACCAAAGCCTATGAAAAAGAAGAGTTGTCAAACATTTTAGAACATTTTAATGCCAATTTCCCCGATGCCCCCACCGCTGTTTTTACTACACTTGTGAACGCCATCAAGGACTCTACCAACCGCAACATCTACCTTAGCCTCAAAAACACCCCTGCAAAGATAACCTTGTGGTTAAACGACCTTTGTGAAAGGTCACAATTCGGTTTTGCCACATCTGTACCTCCAATGCCTTCATATTATTTCCCGTCTCCGCAACCATTCCCTTCACCCAACTTCAACAGCACGTCATCTCAACAATCATTTGTGCCACCATTCCCTTCACCCAACTTCAACAGCACGTCGTCTCACCCACCATTTATGTCGTCTTCCTCTTCACCCAACTTCCCAGGCACATCGTCTCAGCCACCATTTATCCCGCCACCCAACTTCCTAGGCGTGCCACCGATGTGGTTTCCTTCATCCAGTGATGCTGGCCCATCGGGAACATAATTGCACGGGTTATTTCGTATGCATTTGATGTTAATTATTTTCCGTCCAAACATTTATATTTCATTGACTGTTGTAATAATTTACTTTCCGCACACACATTACATATCCGTACAATTTCATTTGATTGAGTGTTGTAATAATTTATTTTTCGCACGTTAATTGGATTGTCTTATGTTGTAGCAATTATTCTGTAGTTATTTTCATTGTACATGTAGGCATCATGTCTGGCAATGACCAATCGTAAACACAAGACATGCTCAACAACCTTTTATTAGATACCTTGTTGTGGCCAGTGATTCACGTTGGTGATTTAATTGCCGACTCTATTGCATACTCAATCATGGACGCAGTAGACGTTGATGCCTCCACACCACCTCGTATCCCTAGGTCAGTTAGCATCAGGAGTGGCCACATAAAGGTCTTAGAAATATTGACCGGTCATGAACAAAGGGCTTATGACCTATACCGGATGCGTCCACAAACTATAATGACCTTTGTCGACAAGCTTGAGAGTCGTGGCTTGTTGCGAGGTACTAGAGGTGTCACCTCAGTTGAGGCCGTATGCTATTTCCTGCAGATGGTTGGCCATGGACACACAAATCGTGCTTTTACGGAGGACTACATTCACTCCGGTGAGACCATTAGCAGAAAATTCAACGAAGTCTTGGACGTTGTTTGTGCGTTGACCCATGACTACATTGGCATGCAAACCGCAACTACAGGCACAACAACACATACTCGCATTTTACATAACGCAAGGTTCTACCCATACTTCAAGGTAATAGTTAACCCCCTAATAAATTTAATTAATTTTCAAACATTCTGTATGTTTACAACATTATTTTGGTTTATAGAATGCCATAGGGGCTATTGACGGAACACACATCCCTGTCTTGGTCAGCAGAGACAAACAAAATTGATACCGTGACAGAAAAGGGAATGTCTCTCTCAATGCCATGGCTGTAGTAGACTTCTCCATGGAGTTTACATATGTCCTCACTGGGTGGGAGGGGTCGGCTGCCGACCAAAGGGTCCTACAATCAGCAAGGACCCATAGCGGGTTTACAGTTCCACTGGGGAAGTTTTACCTGGTAGATGCAGGGTATGCCAACACTCGTGAATTTGTTGCACCCTATCGCAACACAGCATACCATATTGCTGAGTACCGAGGAAACAAACATGCCTACACCAGCAAGAAAGAGATGTTCAACCACAGACATGCTCAACTACGTAATATTGTAGAAAGAGCATTTGGGGTGCTGAAGAGACGGTTTGCATACCTTAAGAAGGGGCCGACATATCCTATTCATTCGCAGTGTCGCATCGTACTTGCTTGTTGTATCCTACACAATTTCATCCGACGGAAAAATGACGGCGACACCATAATGGATGAACTCCCATATGAGAATTCATCGTCTGCCATTCCCCCAGCCGTCGTTCCCCCAAGTTCAGGTCAAGGTTCAACTCAGGCCGATTCAAGGGAGGGCGAAGTGTTACGTGAATCCGTTGCTAATCTCATTTGGGAAACTCGTTAGTAGAGTATCTGTAATAGATTGATTCCCGAATTTTTTATTTCGAACCTGATCAGAATCGTCACATTGTGTCAATATAGGTTGTCTTCAAATGGAGAACGGAATGCCTCGTTGTCAATGCGGCCTTTAATCCAATGTATGCGTATATATGGATGCCACGGATGCACAAAACGGACGTTTTGAAGACAAGAACCCACACATGCCATATTTTACGTGCGGTAGGGTTCAAAATCAAAATAGATGTCATATGAGGTTGCCCGCGCAACGGGTTGTACCCACAATTGCCACACTAACCGCCGTTAGGGCTGCAATGCTTTCACAACTTGCATATGCACGCAGTGAACGTCAACTATGGTCTTCCCAGTGTGCCTTTGTCTGTTCCAGCAGAGCAGACACTGATAGGCTACAAGTAGAAATTACAGATCTACGATCGCGGTCCCAATATCTTCGCCAACGTCTTCACATAACTAGCGACGACAACACTTCCAATGAGGACGGTTACAATACATCATAGATGTATAACATCATTGATGTCTGTCCAACATTCATAACATAAGTTTATCTGTAATAGATTTAATAAACAATGGGGTTTGTCTTGTATGTTATTGTTTTGATTTTCAATCTAACTTTATTACCATAAATCGTTTGACTGATTCAAATGCATGGTGTAGATGTCTATTAATACAACTGAAGTTGTGCAGTGTGACTGTGGGTTAGAGGCAGTCTTGCGACTTAACACTGACGATGCAGGGTTGTATGACTTTGGAATTCTCAGTGAAAGACCAGGTGAAATGTATTACATATGTCCTTCTCGCGAGGTGCGCTTGTACACACATATTATGTAGCCACTGTGTACGTTACACATTCATTGTCATTTACGTAAACTTCATAATATTTTTTAGGGAAAAGATCGATGCAGATACTTTCGTTGGGCAATTGATCTCAGTCCTACAATTGATTCTCTGAAAGCTGAGATTGCGTTACTCACGCTCGAGTGCAAGTCATTGTGGGGTCAGACAATGAACTTGAAAGATTTTGTTGAAATTCATCACAACCACCATGATGTTTACACCAACAAAAAGTATGAGCATGAGTATCTAGAACGCTACGTAGAAGAACTGGAGGAACAATGTAGGCTTCTGTTGGACACTCCTTCACCCCCGACGACGCCGTAACGTCGAATGGCGGCCATACCTTTCATTCGCGTCATCGGTTTTCCATTTTATTTTTGTTGTTTGGAAGTTCCCGTGTTAAGTGTTGTTGATTGTTTTTTGAAAATGGATATGCCATGCTTTGTTGTTTGGAACTTACATATTAACTAATATGCTTAGTCATTCGACGCCTCCTCATTTTGTGTGGTGTTCGGAGCATGATATGGATCTCAGAGGTAGGATGAGAACCCAATATGATTTCGGAAGGTGTGTTGATGGAGTGTATACGACAGAGGCTTGGATGGAGGCAAAATCATAGAATGATAATAAACCTAATACATGATAGTAGTGAACTTAGGTGAACATAACAGTTATTATTGTTCTTCTTGTTATTTTTGTTCTTCTTATCTTCTTGTTATTTTTGTTCTTCTTATCTTCTTGTTATTTTTCTTCTTCTGTTCTTCTTCTTATCTTCTTGTTGTTCTTGTTCTTCTTGTTTATTACAGGTAACATGGGATCTCGTTTCCCTGTAAAGGAGTATGATCTCTCAAACAGGGAGTTTATGAGACGTGTCTCCCTTCCCCTAACCTGGATGTGCAAGCCATTTAAGATAACTCCTGGCTATGCTATGGTGCGGGTAGGCAGAATCTACTTTGATGTACAGATCAGGTGGTCTACACCTGAAGAAAGAATATGGAATAAGAAAGGTAAATATTTAATCATCGATGAAGGTTGGGCTGAAATGTTGGACAGACTAAAAGCCAAACCTGAATGGACCGTGACCCTACAACCAAAACCCAAGGACGACACTCGCCCTACAAGCTTTTATTTGTGGATTCGTGGTGATGGGGACAACTCTGAATTGCTTAGGTATATTTACCCGAGACCAGAGGGTTATATATCATCTACTTCAGAATCGGTTGATGCCCTGTTTGTCAGAGACTGCCACCAACCACCAATCTTAATCTCCTCTAGTGATGAAGAAAATGATGTGAATGTCCCTATTGGGGACTCTTCTTCATCAAGTAATGTTTAATATGTTGCATCAACAAACAATTATTAGTTTTTTGTTTTGTGTATTGTCTTTATTTTGTTTATATAACATTACAGGCTTGTTATGGGTGTCTGCCCACTAAGACAATTTATATTTATCAAATGTAGTTGAATCTGTTTTACTTTAAAAATGATGTTCATGTTTGACTTGTTAAATCTTGAATTTTTTAATTTAGTTGGATTACTTTTAATGATTCCCCACAATACATCATTATAATTTTTATGATTTTGTTGTTCTTGATGTCTGTTTTTTTAGAGGAGCTTATCCTAATTGGTTACGTATATGTGGTTGCATTTATCTCAGGTTAATCACAACCCTTGATGTGGTTCATCATATAGTTAGCATAAGCATAGAAGTATACGTGTACTTCTACAACGAACACATATAAAGTAGAACATGTATCATGATAGCTTACTAGCCACTCATATTCAAAATGTATATCGGCTAAAAATGTGTTTCTTGGTCTGACGGGCTTACCTCATATCTTGTGGTATTAAACATAGCATGTTAGGCATATTCAACCTCAATGAAACAACCAAAACACCCACATAAACACCCTACAAAAGGGTAACACGGCTGACTCACATCTCAACAACAAAATGAGAGTTCTTAAACCAAAGTGATATAGATAACAATTAAGTTATTTTTAAGTTACTTTTTTTTAAAACTTCTGTTTAAACGGCGTCACAAGGCCACATTTCTAACAACAGTTCTGCGAGAATAGGACAGATTCAGCTAATCCTGCCTACAGTTGCCAAACAGAATCAGACTAAACTCAGCCTGTACAGCCAAACAGAATCAGCTTGAAACGAGTCCAGCCCCCCAGAATGAGACTGGTTTGCCAAACAGAATCAGACTGGTTTGCCAAACAGAATCAGACTGGTTTGCCAAACAGAATCAGACTCCAGCAAGCCTAAACACGTCCAAGCCAGGCAGGCTTGCATAAAGCCAGTCCTGAACCAAACAGGGGCTAAGTTCCGCAAAGCGGTAAAGGGCAACCGTTACCCATTGCGTGAACATTGCCTAGTTGAAATTGGAGTATTTTCAAGACTGCAAACTACTTGCATATTACGAAAGTAAAAAATTATATTAGCGAAATTTTTAATTAGCGGTGGAGTTTACTGGAGTTAGTGCGGCAGTGTTTTGGCTGTGCGCTCCCTCCCCGGATCTACCTTGTCTCTGCTGGACGGAGTAATAGCACCAATTGCTTAGCAAGGTCAACAACTTGACGAATTCAAAAATAGGCATTGCCTTCTAATATGGAAAAAAAAACCAAAATGGCACAATTTGATATAAATAATTCAATGAATAGAACCTCCATGAAAATAATTCCCAAAGTAGCTCACTTCTCTGATAAAACGCCATTTGAATTGACGTTTTTCTGATCAAAATTGTAAAAACATCACTGCATTTGGAGCTTTCAATCAAAAATTAAAAAAAAAAAACAAAGCAAAAACGTCATGAAAGTTGGCGCTTTCACCCAACACTTTTGGGTGAAAACGCCAACTCTTTTGACATTTTTGCTTTGTTTTTTTTTATTATTAAAAGCTTCAATTACAATGGCGTTTTCACAACCTCGATCACAAAAACGTCAATTCATTTGGCGTTTTCTCAGAAAAGTAGGCTAGTTTGGGAATTATTTTCACTTAGGTGTTATTCTCATAATTATTTTTATCAAACTGTGCCATTTTGGTTTTTTTTCTAAACAATTTGTTTTTAGCCTTAAAAGATTTCTTTATTTAGGGATATGCAGTGCCTACATATATTTATCTTGATATTTTGAAAAAGTTACATGTTGTTTGTTTTAGTTTCGAAGCCACTTTTTAATGCATACGTGGTATACTTTTACAAGACTTAATTCTACTTTTTAATCTCTCAGCTAGGATATTCAGCTAACTTTTCTTATTCTTTTTGTTGTGCTTGCCGAATCTCTTCAATTCTTACTGGTTTTCCTCGTCTGAGTATGGCACCTAAAACGATAGAATTTGAAACCTGTGCTTACAAATTGAATCATGTCGTCAAATGACATGCTCTAGAAAGTCACGGTGGTGTTGTGAGCATTGCAAAGAAGAAAGCTTTTCACTTATTAGCAAAGAAAGCTTTTCACTTCACTAACGGAAAGGCCATCGATGGCAGTCTCTAACGGAGACAGGATATATATGGGCTCAACAAGTTCACTAAGAGTCCACCACCGAAATTATGGGCATTTGTATAGGAAGCCCTTGAGGACCTGACTCTCGTGATTCTTGGTGTTTGTGCTTTTGTGTCATTGCAGGTTGGTATTTCTATGGAAGGATGGTCAAAAGGTGTCGATGATGGACTTGTCATAGTAGGGATCACCACATTGGTTCAGTGTCCATCCTTATAAGGTACAACATAGAACAAAAATATTTTGCCATGCAGGAGTACAACCATTTGAGGCAGCTTCCTATCATAATATTAGATTTATATTGCCTAACATCTTATTTGACGTAATCAGGCTAAAATGAACATGTTAAATCCAAATTAGAACTAAATGGAATTAGGCACTCTAAAAGTCTCGTCTTTCTATGTATTAAAGTTGAATCCTTGATTACTACTATTTATACATGAATTTTGTAGAAATCAACTCAAGTTTGCAAGCAAAATATTTTAGTAATTATAAGTAACAAGGGGGCCAAGTAGTAACACAACATTTGTAGGACCACCCATGTATTTAAAGACCTAGCTCAAGCATGTAAGTATCCTTTGATTGCAGCTTTCGGATTTGTGCAACACGGGAAAACAAAAACCTTATGTTAAACGTACAATAATGTTTTTTGGGGCTCTCCTAGGTTTTTGATAGGCATAATTAAATGGAAGGAATATCCAAACATAACTGAACCAAAATGTTCATAATGTTTCTCTCTAATGACCCTTGAAAGATAAATTTAAATAAGCATAGATTGATGTATTAAAACTACATTGATGTTGATTATCAGGTCAAGCATCCAAATGCTTATGTGCAAGTGGCATATTTAAATATATTAAAATAGTTTTCGTCTCAGTGAACTCCCTTCTCTTGGGATTAATGAAGACACACTGTGATGAAATTTGTGCGGTTTGATGTAGCTGTTGTGGTGTCCGCAATTCAGAAGTCGGATTTTAGATTTCTCAATATGTTTGAAACCAACACAGCCATACTCATAGAGATTAAAAAGCTAGCTGACCATCTCGTGGTTCTCCTATTCAGGCATATCTGCGGAGAGAACAACAAAACAGCCCACAACGTAGCACAACTTTGTCTTGGTTTAATCCACCTATGTATTGGTATGATAATTTTCATATTCGTTGTATTTCCTTACTTATTTGGGAAGCTTTGTTTCTCATCCGTGCCTCCATGTCTACATTTCTTTATATTTGACTCGATTCAATAATCACTCCCTTAACATTAATATCAATAATTCTGACTATACATTGCAATTGACATTTTAAAATACTTATACTATAAATGCACCTTGGGTCCAATACTATGTGTTATCTATATAATCTCCCGAGCACGGCACGATATGACTAGCATGATATACAAATTGACAAAAGTTGATGTCAGCAGCAGCAAGCAAACAGCCGCCGCGTACAGAAAAGGAAACGGCCGAACTCTAAGCCCCTGTTTGGAAAAGGCTTGGGTTTATGTCAAACCTGAGGTCTATGTCAAACCTGTTTGGATTAGTCTAGCCATCAAACCGGATTGGGATTACTTGATCCTGTTTGGCAAACCAATCTGGCTTGCCTCGTAAGTTGCGATTTTCAGTCTGCTATATAAAACAAAATACATAAAAGTCAGAGCCTAAACCAGCTTGGAATTCCTAAACCTACTGCTGGCAGTACTGGGCCAAGCCTGCTTTTGGGTGTAACGGAAACCAAAACGGGGCCGTTTCAGGATTTCAAGCCAAACACGCAACTGGGAAACAGGACTGGCTCGGACTGGCTTGGTACTGGATTTGCAAATGTGGCGCAGACGTGGCTAATAAGACAAACATTAATCCTGGTCCAAGCCAATCCCAAGCCGTTTCCAAACAGGGGCTAAGGCAGTCTCCAACGCCTAAAGATTTGGCGCGACTTTGAATCCACCTTATCTCAACTACAATTATAAATAGGGTACTTATAAGTTCTGAATATTAAGTACTGGGGATTTATATGTAACCATGTATGGGTGGTAATCGGGTTCGGGTTCGGGTTCGGGTTACACCAATTTTATTTCGGGTCATTTCGAATCATCAATTTTTGACTGAACCCTAAACTTACAAAATATGAATTTTCGGTCAAAATCTTCCATCCTAACCCGACCTGCAAATAAATTTGAGTCTATCAGATCTGACCCGTAAATCCAATATCAAGAGAACAATTTAAAAGAAATTCTACAATCTCTCTAATCATTGATAATTTCCAAATACAATTAACAAATTTCTTTATGATAAAATTACATTGAGAAACACATATAAAGCCTATTGTAATTTGTTCACAAATTTTGAACATAATTTCATAATATAATTAGTATAATAAATCATGTAAATCAATAAAAAAACCATGTAGAATTACCAAAATAAACTTCATGATTAATAGATTAGTAAATTTATAAGCCATTGAGTATTTGTAATTTTATTTAAAAATATAATTGTGAACAGGTCAATCGAATCAATTCGGGTCTACAATCCAAATCCGGATCCGACCCTAAATTAATTTCGGATTCTTAGAGTTCGGGTCAATTTCGGATCGGGTTGAAAAACCTAGACCCACTTAAAATTTCAGGTTCAGGTCAAATCTTATTTTGCCAGTCCTAGGACCATCCAAACATAACATAAGATGTCATTACACTCCATCAACACCATCCCTAACCACATTCTTCTCTTGTTTGAGATGATAGCGGCTGGACTACCTTTGACTACCGAAAAACAATGAAGACCACATCTACGAGGAAGGGTTTCTTTCGATGCTGCTGCTCTCCACTACACGTCACATTGCAACATGAAAATTTTCAAACAAGAAAAGAGACAATTGTATATAAAAAAAAACAAGAAAACACACTTTCCACACAAAATAACAGTAGCCAGAGAAGACACAATGACTTGAACCAATAGAACAAGGAATTGTCCATTTGGCAAACAGAATCTTTTTTTGCCACGACACCAACTGAGCAAAACAAGAACTTTGCAGCAAACTGATCAGAGACGCTGAATAATTTGCTTTTCTATTACAATCATACAAGCACTTGGACGTAACTTTTAAAGGTGAACCATTCGGACACAAGCAATACCAAATCCACAGCAACAGTCACATAAGACAACGTTTCCAAGAAAGTTTGCATACACTTCCAGCCCGTTTTAAAGGTGACAACCATTGGGACACAAGCAATACCAAATCCACAGCAAGTCACACAAGACAACGTTTCCAAGAAAGTTAGCATCTACTTCCAGCCCACAAACGATATGTCAGCGCATTCCAATTGAAAAGAGCATTCATTTATCTATAGCCAAATTTCCCAAGAATTCGACAGGATGAGACTGGAAGAGCATTCTTCATTCATTCAGAGGCACATTTCCGAGCTTAAGAACGACAGGATGAAACGCTGAACGATATCAGCAACTCTAGAGGCTAAGATACAGAACACAAGTCCATTATTGCAGGTAACGATTAGGTAATCAGTCTTTCACATAGGCCAGTCAATCGCTAGAGAGCACCCCCTCACACACCCCATAAGCACTTGAGGAGAACCTATTAAAGAATACATCTAACAACACCACCCATCAGCCCTGCCAACAACTTATCCAAACCGGTCGGTGTTACTCCAGTTTCTGTGCAGCCATCTTCGATAGCTCCCTCAGCTGAAACACAAGATATTAAATTAGAGCTACTTATATACAACCGAGTATTTTGGTTGATCTCTCACAAATTTTACACTTCCAAAATGCGTCGTTCTACAACTTATAAAATAGGGACATCGTCAAACTGCTTTTAGCAAACTCCCAACAAGCAGTAGCAATGGTGAAATCCATTAACCCAACATCATCCTAGATGAAGATTCAAGGATGGCCTAGCACACTCCAGCAATTAACTTATTATATACTGCCATTTCAAAAGCTGCAAGCATAAGCTGGACTCGTGCTCACCAATTCATATTAGAGTTTGTGAGAATTGCTCTGGGAGGTGCACAGTTATGTCGATGCAGCAAAAACAAAACAGACAGGATAAAGATATATTACCTTGGAGAATTGCGCCTTCTGGTATCGGTAGCCCTGTTTGCATTTTGAGTAACGATTGGTTAGCATCCTAGGCATCAACATACAAACAATATTCGAAAAGCATATCCAAAGTGAGACATCCACAAACCTTATCAGTGCCATATAAGTAGTCACAGTACGTAAACACGGATGCAAAGTTACTTTGGCTTAGCCCTCCAACATAGTGATGATAGTCGTGATACTCAGCACCACCATAGAAAGGGATGAGCTTCGTGGGGTTTATAGGGAAGTCATACCTGAGAAATAAGGGCATCAGAAAACCAAAACCATATTAAGAATGCAAATGCTATAATACTCGTCAGATCATCTAAACTCTAGTATCTAAATAAACTTCCAGGTAAAACTGCAAAAGTCAAAACAGAGTTTCTCAGTTTCCATTTTTAGCATTCTTCATTCACCTCTTGCCTAGGGTAAAAACAATTGTATAATCCTACCATTCCTGTAAATCTCCTCCTGCAGTAACTAGTCACCTAATGGAAACTCTTACGAGCATCACAAGAAAAAACCTTACACACTTGGACGTCTAGAGCAAAGTAATCATTTGCAAAGTACTGGAATTTTGTAAGATATTCATAAGAACGAAACCTAAAAATTCCAGAAAGCGTTGCCATGAAACAAAAATGAACCATCAAACTTGTTTCTAGAGTGCATCATCATCAGATAAACAGAAGGATGACACGTGAGGAACTATCAACTCTTGACATACAGTGTACGTATCTTACTCTAACCAACCAGAGGTTCATACACCGTTCCCACTATTCAAATATTATGGACATGTTAGTCTATTCATAAGAACAGAAACCTAAAAATTCCAGAAAGTGTTGCCATAAAACAAAAATGAACCATCAAACTTGTTTCTAGAGTGCATCATCATCAGATAAACAGAAGGATGACACGTGAGGAACTATCAACTCTTGACATTCAGTGTACGTATCTTACTCTAACCACCCAGAGGTTCATACACCGTTCCCACTGTTCAAATATTATGGACATGTTAGTCTTTGCATAAGCACTAAATCTATGAATTCCATAAGGACACCGTTCCCACAGTTCAAATGTTATGGACGTGTTAGTCTTCGCATAAGCACTAAATATCTATGAATTTCATAAGGCTCAAGAAGCGGAGGCCTACTGCAAGTGCCCCCCCAACACGAAAGATGGCATATAAGGAATTATCAACTCAACATACAGTGCAGATATCTTACTCTAACCATCCAGAGGTTTAAAAACCATATTCACTGTTGAACATTATCAACGTGTTAAGTCTTTTTATAAGCATGAACGTCAATGAATTTCCATAAAGTTCAAGAAGCAGATGCCTACTACAAATGTTGGTGGTTCCCCATCATCTCTCCTCTAATGGAAATTGAAGTAGAACCAAAAAGTGAGAAAGAATCATCTTATAACAATTTCTTTAAACAGATATAACTGGTTTTGAAACAGACTCGACAAAGAAGAGATTCATGACAATAGTTTGCATCACGGAGTCTCTTAATGAGTTTCAATCATATCTTTACGATAAAGTATGATCTAACAAGCACTGGTGGTATATTTCCATTAGCGAATAGTGAAACAATTAGACTACAACCGAAAGACTAAGACAGAAAGCATCATCTTATAAATATTAGACTATAACCAAAAGACACAGCGAGTAATCATGTATATTCGGATGGAATGGGACATCAATAAGGCATGAATCTGAAGAAATCTCTCCAGTTCCGCAACACGAGGCAAGGATGAATATTTATTTTATTAGATAAAATATACAAATTCCTTTTTAAAAAAAGATGCAGTAGCAAGGCATGAATGCCAATATTGTCAAGTCAGCTCAGCACAGTTAAAACTGTTTAACCAATCTCAACTAAAATGTTGCTATGTTTGGGGTTTAATGATTTTCAAAAGAATTGGCTGGATGGGGTAAAATCCACGTATCAAGTCTTTGTGTTGTGGCAGCAATTTCAGAGTGGGTTCCGTCCTGAGAGAACCCTAGCGCCGCCGCTTCCCTCTCTCTCCCTCCAAGCCGCCGACTTCTCCCTAGCAGCCGCCGCCGCTCCTCTCTCCGAAGAGAGCAACCGCAGACTTTCTCCGCCTGCGGGCGGCCATTGCCATGGCCTAGGCCGGCTGACCGCTAGGCATATCCCGGCCTCAATGGCCATCTATTCTTTATTCTTTCATTCTTTCCATACAACACCTCTGCTGCCTATCATAGCATCCGTCCTCCATCATCATCCGCAACAGTCGTCGTCGTAGGCATCCGCCGCGGTAATCTTCTTCAAGCGTCATCCGAAACCAGCAGTAGCACCAACCGACGACGCCGCCGCCGCCGGCAGCAGCACCAGCGGGCGCCGCCGCCGCAGCCAACAGGAGCAGCACCGCCCCTAGCAGTCGCCATCTCCAGCAAACGACCTTCATCCAAGCCGCCATCCCAAAGGAACAGCCGCCGACCATCCGTGACGCAACATGCATTCCCGGCGTCGATACTATCGACGGGAGGTCGATAGTATCGACTTTATCACAGAGACAGAAGAGCGTCTATCGATACCGACAGTCTTGTCGATGGTATCGACAGTTGATCAGTGGCGATGTGAAAAGTATACATCTATCCCAAATCTTGATCGCATTTTTTTTCTATCGGCGCTCCATCTCATGAAGTCTTCAAATCAGCCTTCATCGCCGCTTGGGAGAGGGTCCGCCTTGGCTCCGCATGCATCCTCTTGTCATGCAATATCTCCGGAGTCACGCAAGAGACCCTTTGTCATCTCCTATGTTGCGACAAAGTGCTTCATCATCCGAGCGTCATATCTAGCTATCATCCGCAAGCTGCTGCTCCTCCACTTCATCATCATCCCGACGATCTTCATCCGCAAGTTGCTGCTGCGTTGTGCGTCATCATGCTACTGCTGCCATCTACAGTAGGCGATCACCCATCACTCTCCACCGCTACCAAACAACCATGTTTACTACCCCCATATGCATTATCCCTGTCTCTATTCGGATCCTTAATCGGTCCTATTTTTTGCTAATCGGATCCTATTTTGACCCTAATCGGATTTTTATCCGGATCTCATGTTGACCCATTCAGTATACTCTCTTTGGCTATCGGTTTCATTCTCCACATATTACCCATCTCCATTTCACATATTTTTCTCTTTTCAGCCTTTTTCTTTCCCACCCCCATATTGTATGTGTATCCCTTGTCCACATTACGGGGGGTTCATATATCCAGTTCTCCACACCAAACATTCACTCTTGTTGTATTTGGTGTGCGGGGGGGATAGAGAGGAGAGAAGGAGATGAGAAGAGAGAGCGAGCATGAGAGCATATGAGAGAATGTATGAGAGAGAGAGAGTATGAGATGAGATGAGATGATGATATATGTATTCAGATTATATATATTCCAGGCCATCTTCATGGAGCTTCACATTGTTCAGCACACTGATTCTCTACTTGAGCCAGCAGTGAAGATCCAGCGTCGACACCATATCCGTTGTTGATGATGTATTCCTTCAGCTGCATTCACATGAGACAGATGGGTGCTTCTTCAGAAGCTCAGAGTTTTATCTTTACCGAGCTGCTTCATCACGTCTTCTCCGAGCTGCATCTGCTGTATCGACATCGCCTGTAGCTGATCCTCTTGGGACTTTCCTTGATGGATGATATCTACTACTCTGTCAAGCCCCCATGGTTCATGCATCGTATCAAGCAGCAGATCGTCCATCCGCGTTCGTGCCGCGTTAAGCACATATTCCAGTGGCGAGTTGTTGTAGTATCAGGTCCATTCGTCGACACTATATCTGCGTTCGTGCCGCATTAAGCACGCATTCCAATGGCGCATTCTTCAACCTGCAGAGTATCTTCAGATGTCTTCATTTCAGATGCACTTCAAGGAAGACCTTCTTCAAACCCCGAGTATCTTCAGCCTGCAAAGTCATCATCACTATTTGATTCAGGGGGAGTATTGATTAAGGGGGAGTAACATATTTTGTATGGGAGTGATATTTATCTTCATCTTTCATTTATCATTTCTTTTTATCGAGTCCTGTAACTCTCCAATCTTGGACATGTGTTTCACCCATGCTCCAACTTGAGGGGGAGTGTTAAAGTGTCTATATTAGTCTATTAGTTAAATAGGCTAATTAGTTTAGTGGGCCTTTATATTCCAGCCCGTCTAGTTTAGATTACTTGGGACACAAGTCTCAGGATTTCTCCCTTGCTCCTATATATAGGACAGGGGTGTCCAGTCTTGTATCTATCTATTCTTATTCAATCAATATCTTATATTTTAACAATTTTATTAGATAAAATATACAAATTCCTTTTTTAAAAAAAGATGCAGTGGCAAGGCATGAATGCCAATATTGTCAAGTCAGCTCAGCACAGTTCAAACTGTTTAACCAATCCCAACTAAAATGTTGCTATGTTTGGGGTTTAATGATTTTCAAAAGAATTGGTTGGATGGGGTAAAATCCACGTATCAAGTCTTTGTGTTGTGGCAGCAATTTCTGTGCCTTCAACTAAATTTTGGAATCGATACGGCTGACCTCTGAGATGTTCGTATTCAAGTTTGCTCGTCTCTTTCAATTTGACTAAAATGTCCTAGTTTTTTAAATACGATTCACTACAATGCCAATGGATGGCATATAATAACTGTTCGTTTTCTTCAGATCAAACCAGTCTGACAGGTATAACATG
The DNA here is from genome assembly GCA_963693085.1 of Alisma plantago-aquatica. Lineage (NCBI taxonomy): Eukaryota > Viridiplantae > Streptophyta > Magnoliopsida > Alismatales > Alismataceae > Alisma > Alisma plantago-aquatica. Next base: position 669,618,522 of record OY856410.1, read on the forward strand.
GAAGCTGGGGCATTGGAGAAATGTGCTTTCGCCTAAATAGTATTATATCTAATGCATGCTACCACATCTGACTCCTATCTGACAATATATGACACTGTCAGTGTAAGGGAGTGCTATCCAGGCTCCAGCATCTATTTCCAGGAGATTGTCAATATATCTGCCATTATGGATCAGAAAAGAATCTGTTATAGACTAGGGCATTTTAGCTACAATAGCCTCATCATCAGGCTTCATCTTTGTTTTCAAGTACCTCAAATAAGGTTATGGATTCCGTACCCACTGCACATCAGAAATGGAGTCGATGATCTTATTATATGACTTCCCATCACTGCAGCATTCCCCTACCTCCCAAAATCCCTCTCGGCCCAGCGAAAAGATTCAATAGAGCAAACATTTTTCCAGATGGGAATGCGCTGAAATGTATGAACTGGAAAGCAAGTCCGCCTAAAAAGCCTTTCGGTTTTGGTGGTAAGGAAAAGGAACACCCACAGTCATTGTAAAGGTTGTCAGATAGAATTAGGCTTGGCAAAAAAAAATGTGAATGTCCATTACCAGAGGTCCAGAACCAAACCACACCATCCCACCATAAATTTGGTATAACCATTCCTTGTTTCGGTGATGGTCTCGGAGATATAATTTTATGGTGTGGTTTGCGGGCATCTGAACTAGTACCAGTTTCTGCCATTTTGGCACTTACAGCCTTAACCGAGTTACACATGGAGGCCATTATACCAGGTCAGCCGGAGTACGGAGGACAAGGAACATCCTTCAACTCGCGTTACTCACCTTGTAGCTGGTGGCAGTTTCTTGACCATTCTGGGCCATTCTATTCACGCTGCCATGTTTTCAAGCATCTTCAACTGCCTCCTATGGAAGACATGCTATATGGTGATGTTGCAGCTGCAAACAGTGTAACGCCAGCGACGCACTCACACACCCTCCAGACCTTGACATACTGGTCAAGGCTCCGACTATTTACTACCCAACAAGGTTCCTCACCGTCGTCCTCCGTCTCGACCATAGCCACAAATTCGGTATTCGGGATACGTTCAGTTGAGTTGAAAAGTTCGGAATTCGGCAATTATGTGGGAAAATCGGGTAAAAAGCGGTCAACGTACAGTAAATGTACGGTCAACTATTCGGGAAAAAATCGGAGGATATATACATATATTGCATACAGATGTATGTATATATATGTTTTATACATATATATGTACATATATATTGCATACATATATCTATAACTACTACTTACAGATACGTATAGGTATACATATATTACATACATACACACATTTATGCATTTACATACACAAAGACAAATATATGCATTCAAACTAAGTTAAGAGTCTTGATCAGTATAATACGGGAAAAGAACGTATAAAATAGGAAAAAATATTAAATGTGATTAATTCGCAAAAAATACGAAAATAATATGTAATATTCGGGAATTGGGATTTATTCGGGAGTTTCATACGTCCAGGGAAAGCTCACGTTTGAAGCACAACTTTTTGAAAAAATCGGAGTATATTGTGACTATGGATGTCGACAGGCCGGCACTTGACGGGTTACGGACAAATGCGAGTGTACACTTCCGGCTTTCCAGTGACAATCGCAGATAGCATAGTCGATGGAATCGCTCAACACAAGCACCTCCGCCTTTGCCACTAGGTACAGTACACGAGTTTCTGAAGCCGCAGCACCCCACCATGGATGTTAAGATCGGATCGACTTCATGGCTATGAACACGATGGCACCACACTGCTTTACTAGTGGCCTCCATGTGTGCAGTGATGTTGGTAACCAACATACTGGGACAGAAGCGGTGGCAGTCAAGAGTGCAGGACATGTGATTGGCAGGAAAAGAGGAGCTAATGGTGGTGACGGCAATGGAAATAGGTTATTCGAAAGACCGGGATGATGCGGTGGACGGAAATATGTGCATGGCGGTGAGTGCATGGCTATGGCGGCGTTGAGTGCATGGCATCCGGCTTAGACGGGAGTTGGTGGAGGCGACGCATCTAACAGATTAGGACGGGAGGCATTGGCGGCCGTGATTCACGTTGTATTCAGTGGCAGTGGGTGAATGGATTCCCATGGTTACCCCGCCACCGAGGGAAGAAAACCATGGGAGAAGTGGAGTGGATGCCCACGTGACTCATTTTTTTCTGGTACGGTTTGGTATGGGCAGTGAACAGAAAAAACGGTCCATTGCCATAGCTAGATAGAATCAAAGACTACTGGCTATCAGGAACACAGTTGTTTGATAAACATCTGAACTTTTCTAATATATGGAATTATAGCTTCGACACATTTCAGTAGAACAACCCATCTAATATACCAAATAGTTCTGGGAGAAAACTGAAATATGTGCCTTTCAGCTCTCAAAGCTTCCTTGGTCAAAGTCTCCGTAGTCCTAAAACTTCACCAACAGCCAGGTTTCATCCTAGACCAACCGTCAAATTCTTTCATCAATCAACATTGATACTTGAAGGTAGGGTTTCTTCAATTTCAGGCCCAACGCCAGATTTTTTGCCTATGAAACTGGCTTCGCAAAAGATCAAATGAACCTGTTAAACACAAACCTTATCTAGACAACATCATCACTCAACAAACATGGTAGTCCGTACTTGGGCCAAGTCCGGAGACTCCCAACAGCACTTTCCTGGTCAAAGTTTTAGCCACTCATGATACACATAAAGCCCTAAATCTAAAGTATGTATATTAAGAAAGCCAGATTAAATTGCATGGCTACTATGGGTATTTGAGTTTGCTATAAAAGGTACAGGGAATCTAGCATAGTACTATAATCTTTTATTTTGCAATTCCCGAATAAAGATATTATACTCCATACGTGAGAGGGAGTTACTTTTCAATGCCAAGTATTTTCACCCTTACACGACCTATATTATATGCCAAATATGGATATCCAGGGGTTCCAACTATATGCATGAAATTATTCAATCTTAATTATAAGTTCTGTTATCTATTAAATTGTTGTTAAAGCCCTAACAAAGCAGGGATAGTTCTCAACAAAATAGTTGTATACAAAGAATGAAAGATAGCAAACCGTAAAATTGACATAAAGGATATCAATCTCCCATGATAAGGGCATTATTAGACACCTAAAATAAACACAAATAATTAATTTGACGGATAGGGCCCTATGAAAATAATTCTAATATACATTAATAGGCACAAAAGATCGGTTAAAAAATCAAAGGTGGCATGCCAGGCAGCAAGGTACAACCCTTTGGGAGCATTGATGCCTAGGGACCTAGGAAGCACAGACACTGACACATACACGAGACCCCGCCATTTCCAAAAATACAAGACACAAACACGGTTCTGGACACGGCTAATATATATATAATGACAAAATATGGTATACGTATGAACACAAAATGATCTAAGTAGATCATCCACAAGGGCAATCACCATCAAAATTCAACAACCAGTAACATATACATTATATCCACGAGTCACAATATGGATTAAATCATAACATATATTAAGGTGCTTGATTATCAAATTGTTGCAGTGAAAAAATATGAAATTATAAAATTAAGAGCAGCTGACGTTATTTTTTTATGGTTCGTGGAAGTAATGGTTAACATGTACTATGAAGAGAAAGAAGGGGAGGGGTGAGGAATATGTTGTTGCTGGTGGTGGTGGAGGAGATGGAAATGAAGATGTCTTGGGAGGTTGAGAGGGAAAAAAGGCACAGGAATTCATTGGAGAGCTACTTAAGATGGATGGGAAAGAGAAGAGGGTACATAGATATGTAAAGAAGCAAGAAAAAGAATAGGTGGAGAGGATACTATTTTGCTACTTAAACTGGAGGAGCAAGAAAAAGAGTTGGGGGAGTGGCACAAGAAAAAGAATAGGTGTAGAGAGGATACTATTCTGCTACTTAAACTGGAGGAGCAAGAAGAAGAGTTGGGGAGTGGCAAGAGAATGTAGGAGACGTGGAGTATCAACGTGAAATAAGGGGAGGGGTGGGGAGCAGTGTTGCCGGCTGCCCCCACATTCAAATAGAAAAAGGAGGAGGGGCATGAATGAGAAGAAGAAAAAAAGGGGCAGAGGGAAAAGTGGATGAGGGAGAAGCAGACAGATGAACAAATAAATCATGAGGTGAAGGAATACATTTGCAGCTACTGCAGCTTTTAGAGTAGGAAAAAGAGGATGGAGCAAGAAGAGGCAAGAAGAGAAGGAAGGGGGGAACCAGCAAAGGAAGAAGAGTTACATGGAACTGGAAGAGAACACGATGAATCCAACTATTTTCCTCTTGTGGTTGGTTGATGTGGCAGTTCCTAAATGTTGCAATAGTTTGTGGAGATGATATCATTGATGATGGCTGCTACAGTTGCTAAAGAAGGGCATTGGCAGCTTGATCGTAGTTGCTGGAGCTTAACCTCCTGATTTATGGCCAATTGTTCTACCACCATCCCTTCACCTCCTGGTATATGTAAACAAAGTGGATGAGGGAGAAGCAGATAGATGAACAAATAAACCATGAGGTGAAGGAATACATTTGCAGCTACTGCAGCTTTTAGAGTAGGAAAAAAAGGATGGAGCAAGAAGAGGCAAGAAGAGAACGAAGGGGGGAACCAGCAAAGGAAGAAGAGTTACATATATATGGTCTCTACACAGAAGTGTTTTACAAAGCGTCCCAGGCGGCCGCTTAAGCGGCCGCTTAATCGCCACAAGGTGGTGGCCGATTAAAATGTGCCATAAGCGCCGCTTGAGTGAATTTGAGAAAAGCGGCCACTTTTTGCCCGCTTTTTCCCGCTTTTTTTAAAAAAACTGCTGTAAGCATATAACAGTAAGTACATTATATGCCCCGATTTGTATTTACTATAATATATTAAACTAGCATACATTAAATGTACTATGATATACCTAGTTCAAATTAAGAATGCATACTTTGTATGTAAGCTGTATGATATGGTACTTTTGTGATGTATCCAAGTATATTATAGGTAACTATTATCTAATTTAGAATGCATACTTTGATTAAATGTACTGCTGTAATGTATGACTATTTGATGATATAATATGTTTGTAAGCTAGCTATGATAGGTTTATTGTTTACTATTTAGCTATGTAAACATGTGATACAAAATTGTTGTTGCATCTTGTATATACACTTATTATTTTACGTGTAGGATGCTTTATCCATGACAAGTATATTTTTTACTATATTATATAGATACAATCATTGTTGTATAGTTGTGTTATAAACTAAACTATTTGGGTGTTTTATATTCTCTTGTACAATTTTTAGATATGTATAAAAATTTCAAAAATATAGTATTTATATACATATGTATGTAATATTGCCTAAAAGTTTATAGGAATTGGAAATCCGCTTTTCTAAAAAGCGCCTGCTTAATCGCCCGCCTGGCGATTAATCGGCTACAAGGTCCCATCCGCATGCTTCCCGCTTCGCGCTTTTTAAAACCTTGCTACACAGAAACACATATGAGGAGCCCGTGCCTCATGTGTGAGTGAAGGAACCTGAACAATTTCAATGGGCATTTCGATGGAGATTTTGAGGTCAATTGAATGGTGAAATGAATGAATTAAGTCATCATAGTTTGCAAGCACAATATATAGACTTAAAGACACAAATTTATGGAAACATCGCATGATCTAAGATGGTAGGACCTCTCAGTAGGATGACAGGACGTAGTACATAAACAATGTTGCAGTGGTATGTGAGTGAGTATTGAGGAAGCATGAGGCAACTATGGTTTATGCATCGGAGCCATGATGGTTGTCATCCTCCTTGTTGATTATACCTATCAACATATTGACTCCTGATTATTTTGTTTTATACAAGCATAGATGTGTCTCACTGTTAATCTTCATATGCTTTCAAGTGATAAAATGCATACTAATGGATTAACTTAAGCTTTGTTCTTGGTCGTGTGCTTTTGTAGCGAGTGCCTATAGGAGGCAACCATGTAGTTAGAAGTGTGATTGATAATGGCATACATACAAAATATCTAGATAGTCATGCTAATTTTGCGGACTATAACATATATCACGTGACCTCAAAAATGAAAGTTAGTGGGTCATCATAGTCATAGATATCACTCCCACACATATTTTTAAATATTTCCTTTGTAGATATTTATAGAAGTGAGAGAAATAGGAGAGAGGTAGAATTAGGCTAGGAAGAGAAGAAACATAACTTAGATTGCCCCTAACAAGCCCAAGGAATCACATACTAAAATATGCAGACATCGTACCCCATTTCTCAAAATAATAGATGTCTTTCTCAAAATTTCGTCGAAATGCGGACAAAATGGGCCTTTTTTCATCGAATTTTGCCTAATTTCGTCAAAATTTGAAATAATTGTCGAAATTTAATTTTTTTTCTGGCGAAATTCCCTACGTACAGACATGTAAGGCCATTTCTATGTCCGGTCATTGGCGGCATCGAAATAATTAGCAAAATTTTGCCAATTTTGACGAAATTTTAAACATTGGGACAAAGAGTACACGATAAAATTCAAAGGATTTTGTGAGTTGTTAGGTTTCATATGAAGGTAGACACATGTACCCAATTCCTCTGATCAAGGGTTGGCTACTTTTAGGTGCTATTATTAATGAAACTACTTATGGGCGATATAACTCATATAGAGAATTTCGGGTACTTCTTGCGTATGCAAATCTACCACATTCGTATGGAAAACAGTGGAGGTATCAAGATTAGTGGCATAATCACCTAATTAGTCATGGCTTTGGAGATATCAAGATTAGTGGCATTATCACCTAATTAGTCATGGCTTTTAATATAAATTTGAACAAGCTAGTTATGGTGCATGGATCGTAGAAGTGGATATGAGACTTTTGATTTCTTTCATTTTGATTTTATTTTTGCCAGACCCCGATGATGAAGAAAAGTTTAGACCGTATCTCCATAACCATAGGGGATCAATATTTGTTGTTAGCATGCTACCTAATGAAAACAACAACACCTTGAAGGACAAAGCAAATTGAAGTACACTTCATTCCATAGTAGCAAAGCATAATCTTCTTCATCTCGTGCAATGGAGTCCATTTTCCCTCTTCTTCCATCATTCCTTCTTCCACGACCGTAGTGTGCCATAGCTGCAACCACACTCCACTGCTAGATAGACAAAACCACATGTACTACACCAAACATGGGCCACATGTATAGCTACATTCAGTAGAGATTTGACCGCGAAAATGCCCACATAGCCCAATTACAACAATACACGAACATCTTCCATCATTACATCTGCTAAAGCCTATAGACGAATGCATGCATTGTACTTACGACGATGAGCAAGCAATGCCCCACTACTGACTAGACCAAGATGAGAGTTGGACCTTTGACGCGTCCTAATACCAACCACCACTGCAAGGAGTTATTAGGTTGCTTTCTCTAGGTTTGTCATCTAGAGTGAGGACACTAGATTTCAATCTTAGGGGACAACTAGTCGCTAATTTAGTTTAGTTTAGTTTAGTTTAGTCTTTCTTATGCATTCCAATTGTTTCTAAAATTTGTGTAGTTTTTCGTCTGCAACTTGGCATTTGAGAGCTCATTTCTTTGACCCATGATGACCCCTCTTCGCTTTGAACCGTGTGTTTGTTTATTTTCGTCATGCATCAGCCAGTCAGTTCTTTACTTAATCATAGTCAAATCAAGTACTGAGTGTAAACCTAGCAAGACCAAATTGCATAAATGTGATTGTTTTAGTATAAGTAACAACCTTATCTTTTTTAATTTCTCAATTGAGGAGCCTTACTAGTTAAGTCAAAGTTCATGTCATTCTAATAATTGTTTTAGTATAAGTAACAACCTTATCTTTTTTAATTTCTCAATTGAGGAACCTTACTAGTGAAGTCAAAGTTCATGTCATTCTAATAACATGTTTCTTACTATAGCTCTCCTGAAGAATTTTTTAACAATCGAATGAAATTTTCATAATTCGTGTTGTAATTCCATTAGATTCATGTGCGATCACAGGGTATTATTTAGAATAGGCCCACAGATTCAAAAGAGAGTCGATTTGTTCTTGATTCATTTTGGGCTTATCTTTGGTGTTTTTGACAATATCTCACAAAAGAGGCTAATACACCAACCAAACATGCAAATTTAGCATAGAATCAAACTTGATCATGATGGTCGGGTGTTGAGTCATAAAGAGAGTTGTTTGGGCCTAACCAACAACCCACTAAACATGAGATCTATTTTTAACAATCGAGTGTTGACCCCAAGGTTTATTGCAAGCTCATGTATGCCACAAGGATATGCATATGTGATGATATCTATTATTCCATATTTCAAAATTTTCATTTTGCTTGTACTTGAGAAAGCTTGCACAAACTGCCTATTTTATCAACATGAGTAACAAGGTCACTACATTATCTATTTACAATTGGCGCCTTAGCTTGCATCACATTGGCTTTACTTGAACAATATTGTTGTCTTGGATGTGTAATTAGATCTTGCTAGGATTTGCTTGATTGTGATTTTATGCCCATTTGATGAACCAAGGTTTTCTCTTTTCCTGGATGGTTGGGTGCATGTGTTTTTCTACTTGTTTCTGTTCTACCCATGATCTTTGTTATCAATTCCTATAAGACATGCAATAGTTCAAACTTAGGAGGATTTCATAAGCGTTGATTATATCAATTTTTTCCAACACTAATACGTGCTTATTCCCTTATTTGAGCTTCATTATGTCACTAAGGATGCCCAGTTTCACACCTTCTATGCTCTAGCCATTCGGTCAATGCAATTTACTCAACGACACATGTTTGACACTTGGAATAGTCCAGATAGGGACAGACATGTGACGCCAAAAAAAAAACACAAAATCTAACGATTGAGCTTCATTAGCACCTTACGTAGCGTGTAAAAATCAATTACACACCCTATAACGATGACATAACAGCGATATCTTCATATAACATGGCATGCTGACCACTTACACATCATGCATCATGCTGAAGAGGATCAAGGGCCAGCCACTTGTATGTCGTGTCCCTTGGCAGCACGCCGTGTAACCTCTGCATCACCTAGAGAACTTCCTAACAAGCACAATGTGCAACTGAGAGCACGTCATGTTATTTGTTGATCGCAGGCAAGAACGGAATATCTTGCAATACACGTTGTGCAATTCTCTTACGTGCCATGTAAGCTGTTTCTGCAAAAACAAACTAAGATTCACTTCGACTTGTGAAAGCGTCAAGGGTCCAAGTCTTACCGAAAGGGGAGAGATAAGTACCCAATGTTACAGGGCAGTCCACAGGCCATTTATAGCACTCTCATGCCTCTTTCTTGAGTGCTCATGTACTTCCTTGGAAGAGGATTCTAATCGTGTCTTTTTTTTCGAGCATTGACAAGGATTGAGGATTCTCCTTGTAAGCCATCTTTGTTTATAAGTGACCAGTGAGCAACAGCTATGACAATCAACTTCTTAACAAGAAAAGGATATGCACCAGCTATTGTAGCACTAACACTGCTTGACATGTTAAACTCTAATTGTTTAGTAAATGACAACGGTTGACAAGGCCCTAAAACATTTCACAGGGCACTTATTGTGCACCAAACCTTCATTTTCAGTTCTACGGGAGTACAACACAAAACCTTCGATAAACCTGAAGCTCTTTCTAAGATCAACAAGTGGAAGATTAACGAGTGAATCCATGTTATGCATCAAACACTTGTTTCAATTACAAGCATCATGTCTCAATAATGTATCACAGTTAAGAAGGCTCTAAAATGGCCAGTTGTCATAGAAATGCAATGTAGAAAACCTGCTTCTCCTTTCCGTTCTAAGGCTTTTCTAAGCTTGAAAAGTTAACTGTGTTTTGCATCAAACACTTTATTGATGTAAATTAAGGCTGTAGTTGACATATCTAGTCACAACAAGACCAGTACGAGATTCGGCATGGCCAATGTAACGAATTGAACGCCATGCTATTGAAGGACTTATAAATAATACCGATAATACCACCCCCCCAAGTAAACTGAGAGAACTTTGGAAAAAGTAAAGCGGATACATCATACAACTGACACCACAGCTTCATGATGGAGACCATAAAGGAAGAATTCATATGCATCAATCGATGGCAATGGATGAAAACATCAATATCAGGATCAGATGGTATAGGCTTTTGGCAGTAAGCAGATCCCAACCCCCAACCGGTTTCCAAATGATTAACAGTTCTTAATAGATGTCTTTCACTTAGAGGATGGGTTCAAACTGGGCTAAAATTCATATAAAATTTCGAGTTCAGTCTAAGAGGTGTTCTGGCCATGTACTTTAAGACATCAAAATAGATGCCAATTAGCTTTTGTTATCAGCGGATAAAGCTCGGAAGTCAACAGAGATTAGAAGAAATAGATGGGATTACTTTAATAAGAGAAAGACGGAACTATCGGCTACCAAGCGTCGTGTAGGACGACAACTAAGTTTCAACCCATGCAGTCCACGGAACATCAGCATCACAATTAAAAGGATGTACAAAAATATGAATATATAAATAAAAGAAAGAACATCAACACTCACCCGCTGTGGGTATCAATGGCCTCGATCTGTCGCAGCGCGATCCAAAGCCAGAACGTAATGATGTGTCCAGGGACAAGGGCAGGCCCGACGAAGGATGGAATCCCGAGGATGAGTACCTCCGCCCAGTGAGCATAGGGGGCGGCGAAGCCGATGGGGGCAGTGAATTCATGGTGGACGCGGTGGATCTTCTCGTACCCCCACTTGCAGTGCAGCCACCGGTGGATCCAGTAGTTGCCGTAATCCTCGATGAGGAAGTACACGGCGAGCTGGGACAGCACCTCCCAACGGGACGGGAGAGGCAGACTCGTCCTGATCCCGACTAACTGAGAGCAGAAACGATAACAGTGGACAATCAGCAGCAATGATGGCGGAGTACTCGATGGGACAAACCAGCCGGCCGGGATAGGAGACGAAAGAAGACAAGGATGAAGGGACGGTATACGTACCTTGATGGTCGGGTACGATGAGAGCTGTAGCGGCCCGATTACGAAGACGAACACGCGGAGGACGTCCTTGTAGCACTGTATGAAGGCCTTTGGAGGCACGCGGACTTTGGGCTGGAGCTTGTACCGGTCGAGGAACTTGGCGCCGCAGAGCTCGAGGACGGCGAGCGGGAGCGGGACGAGCGTGAAGATGAGGAAGAGGAACGCGAGGTTGTGCCAGTAGAGGACGTAGTCCGGGATCCGCGAAGAGTATCGGAACCAGAAGGACTCGGCCGTCGTGAGCGCCCGCCCTAGGGCCCACTCGGCCTCCTGGACCGTCGCGTAGGGGAGCATTGTGTCGCCCGTGTGGCAGGGGATCTCTCTCTGGCTGCGGTGCCCCGCAGTCGGAGGTTGGGTGCGGGGATATAAGAGGGAGTTAGAACAGTCGGAACTGAGTCGGCAAAGGAGAGGAGAGGAGCGGAGACGACACGCGGTGAATGGGCTTGAGGGACAGCCGGACAGCACGGTAACAGTGGCTGGCTGGGGGATGAACTTAGGAAACGGGCGGCGGCGGGGTGGGGGGTGTAGGAGGGGAACGTGGCTGTGGTGGCCGCAAGTCGCAAACTGCTGGTGCTGACAGCCAAAGCCACGAGGTGGGATCTCGATTAGTTTGGCCGTGCAGGCAGGCTAGACGGCCCCAAGCGGCAAGGGGTTAGGACTGTTGGGAGGGGTTAACAGCTGCGAGGGGAATGGGTGGATCACAAACACAACTTGTGGATGTGCGCTGGCCGGTCCTGATTTGGAAAAGAGAGTGTGTTTCTTTAAAGTTTTTTTAACTTACTGGATGAGATGTAAATGTTTTTTGTTATAATAAAGAAATATATGTAATTTGATATATGATAAAAGTAAATAAATAATAATTTGTACTAGCTAATACTTTTCTTCTAGACGGTTAAATTATTTTTTTAAAACGTGACATGGATAATAAGTATAGATGTTTTTGTTGATTGTATGTGAATTTTATTCATTTGTTCTTTGTTATTAAAGGGACTAATACTGAACAAAAAAAATAAAACACAAATCCTCATATATAGTTTCATTTATAGATTTATTTTTTATATTCAAACCTTGAGAAAAAAGCTTCTTATACGTCTTTGATAGTCCGGTATCAGAGCCGTAGGGAAGACTTAGACGTGTACAACACGGTTGGCATCTAGTGGCAGTCCAACTATCTCCGCATTTTTTCCATCAACACGTGTAGCATCACCCATCTCCAGCTCGTGCTACCCTATAGCACGACAGCTATGTTAAGAGCTACAAGTTGTCAAGTTTTTGGTCAAGGAAACCCTTGGATTGGGTTATCCCAAGCCTTTTTTGAATGGAGAAAGAAGGATTTCAACCTCCATAAATGCCATCCATATGCTCTCCTTTTTTTGGAGGACAACACACAACAACTTTGTCACCCAACTTTAATCATCGTGCAACAGCAATATGGAAACTTATCTCCCTTGTTTTTTGGGTCTTGGTGGTTGTGGGGGTGCCCCTACTCCCACAACCTTGTCTTAACATGTTTTGGACAACAAAATATTGAGGGTAGCTCTTCTTCACTCTCATAGTGTGGTCAACATTATTGTAGTAGCACAGTATAGAACATCAATTTAATGTTTCTTGGTACCTGCTTAAGCCATGATGATAAAGTGGCCCCCATCAGGATCACGGTAAAAAAATTAGATCTCGCTTCAGTCATGACAATAAAGATAATTTGATTTTTAAAAGACAAAGCCTGATTTCAAGGTTTTTAACTTCTACAAAGTGTCTAAATATAAGATTTCAAGGTCTTTGATTGTCCCTTAGTAAAGGAAGATTGTGATTTCTTGAAGAAAAAAAAGTCCTATTTGTTGAAAAGATTGATTTCTTCTATTGTCCCTTAGCTTCCACAAAGTTTCATTTGGTAAAGAAAAATTTTGAAGCTTGCGATAAAGTCAAAATTTCTATCCCTTGATATGCTTTTGTCGATCTGATTTATCTCTTCTTCAGTTGGGTGCATTTCTGGCCAACATGGATGTAAAGGAGTTCACGGTTCACCAACCCACTATGAAAGTTTGGAATGAATTATATGTATTCATTATGAAGTCCACCTTTTGTGGCAGCCATTGATGATACTCTAGAAAAGGCTACATATTAAATATCTTTGTCTAAAGAAAAATATGCTCATTAGATGCATCTTATAACTTTAAAGTAGGCAACAACTTCAGTCTCCATTGCATATAGCTCTTATTTATCTGCATGCATTTCACAGGCATCCAAGACATCGACGTACAAGTCAGGCATGGTCCTTGATCTAGTGCAACTGATCACATCGTCGGGGTACAGAGATGTTCACCACCTACCCCCATTATCCCAACCTACCTAGTGTCACTCGTGTAGACGACTTCGTTAGCTCTATTTGTTGACTCAAAGACTATTTGGTTAAACCCTTATTTTGATGATGACTAATCATTTCACTTATTTGTGTCTAATGCTTCTACTTGAGTACTTTTGGATCAGGTAAGACACTCCAAATGCCTAAACTTGTGTATCCTAACTTGGAGAAAAATAATTCAAAATAAATGCAAGTGCAATTTTGTGAAAAAAACCTTACATCAATTAGAATCATATTGTAAATCACTTGTAATGGTTGTACGACTTGTAATTAAACTTAGAAAAAATCAAGAACACTTAAATCGAATATTTACTTTTATGGTACTTTCAAAAATTCATCATAGACGCTTTTATCAGCTGAGATTCACTCGCATGAAACTCGATCAACAACCCTGTGTGAGTCTTGATAACTACCAGGATCGACCAAGTTTCCCCAGGACAAACTTGGCCAACACCCATGCACAAGAAAATCAATTTTAAGTCGTCGGCTAAGTTTCATCTAGGATAATCTCGACCGATAATTTAAAATTGATTTTTTCTCATAATGCCATCGATCGAGTTACCTTTATGTTAAGATTGGTTCGTTGTAACTGGAATTTCGAAGGAACTCTTTTTCTAGGAATTTAAGTTCAATTTCTGAAAGTTGAGTTCAAGTGATTGGTTTCAAATGTTATTTTTTTCACAAAAATGGCTTCTATATGATTGGTTTGATATAACTCAGACTACACATTATCGGCAAATCACAAATAAGCAATATCGCTCAACACATATTTACATTAAAATGAATTATACATAAAAGGCTCACACCCCACTATGTAAAAAAAATGTGAAAAGCATCAATCCCCTCATTCTCAAAGGCATCTTACCTACCGAATGATATAAAAAAACCTCAGACCACATTGTATAAAATTAAATGAAAAGCATCACTTCCCCCATTCTAAATGATAACAAAATTGATCAAAAGGACTTAAATTGTCTAACCAAATATAAATCTTGTTGGATAAATTGATCACAGCTTCAGCGCAACATTGCGAGGAGCTTTTCGCACCATAGTGCCACTGATAAATCATATACATACAAATCAAATGACAAGGAATATCTTTCCGGTGTGGCAGTAAATGAATGGGAGGTTGTAAGTTGGATCGGTTGATGTATGCTTTCGTTTCTCCCTAGGAGCAAGAACAATTGAAATAGAGCAGTCTGATTTTTTCCTGGTGAATCTATTGAACGTAAGACAGACGAAAACTACAAGACCAAAAATGCAAGGAAGACGGTGCTGACACCACTCTTCTGATAAAATTCACAGTAGATTGACAACGACAAATATTCTCAATATCAGGCACAAAGTTTGACGATGAGAAATTGACAAATGAGATTTCCCATATTGATGCTTTGTCCGACCATAAAGTTGAAGGTCATGGTTGTGTTCGACAGTTTTCAATTGTCCGTTTCAGTCATCGCCCATGGAGGGACCAGAAGCGCAAGAGGGAGGCACTTCCAGGAAAGTTGTTTTTCAGATGATTTGAGGGGGAAGTCTAAAAGAAACCCTATTTAATTTCGGAAAGTCCCAGGAAAATCACAGAAATCACTTCCAAACTTACACGCAACCAATAAAACAAAACTAGTTGAGAAACTTGACTTTCGGTATTCCCAGCTAAGTTACGGCAAACCAATTGGACTCTTATTGAAACTCGACCGACCACACTGTATGAAATATGCAGAAAAAGTATTTCTAACTGTTGGAGTGTTGTAAAACTAAAAAATATATTCGTTTCAACATCCCAACTAGCTAGAATATTTTGCTAAATGTCTCTACCGGCTAGTAGGCAACCTCAACTATAAATAAGACCCCTTGGACTTCATCTCATGGTTAACCAAGCACTATGAAGGTCCATATATTATAGTTGAGTACCTCCAAGAGCCTCTTTTCACTCTTAATCTTAATCACTTACTACATCCATTAGAGTGAGTCAAAGATTTGTAAGAGAGCTAGTCCTACATATATATCTTGTGAGGCTCTCACTTCCTCCACCCCCCCAATCTCTCTTTCTACCATGAATATGAAGGTTATCTCTCTTGGCTAAGAGAGGTGAAGAAGAAGGGAAAGAATTTCTTGACGAAAGCTTCTCCTTGGAGAAGGTGAAGTCAACGACAAAAGATCCAAGTCAAGAGTGGGTAATTCCTTGAAGGAGGAAGACTTATTGCAAGAGTGGATAAGTCCTTGGTAAAGGCGGAAAACTCATTGTAAGAGTGGGTAAGTACTTGGTAAGGTAGAAGACTTTTCTTGGTCATGGATAGGTAAGTCCTACGTATGGTTATTGGCTCCCTTGTCCTTAAAGGGAAGGCTAGGTATCCTTGTCCTGAAAAAGAAAGGTCATATGTTGTAACTCTTATAATGAAATATAAAGAGTGAGATATGGTTGAAAAATCCTAGAAGTTGACCTCTCTAGATAGTGACAGATTAAAAAAGATGACGATGGTAACGGGATTACAAAAAGGATATGCTATGTCCATGTCTTCAACCATGTGCCACTATGACGATCTTCAGAATGTAGCGATAGACAATCCCTCAACAATTTAATAGTAACAAACTATAAATAAATGGTGAAAAGAAAAGAATGGTGATGCTTGACTTAGATCTATCAAACAGTTATTTTAGATTGGATTAGGTAGGATCTTTGTACATATTAATTGAATTTATAGATATTAATTAATTAACTATGTGTTGTGTGCGTACAAAAACAACAATGTTCATATTTTACAAAGACCCGCTTTCAAGCGGGAAGTAAAAAAAAACATACTCACATACAACTAAATAGATCACAAGTGTACTACCAATGCTAATATAATTACTATTAAACTGTAAAGTTCAATGTACAAGAGAATACTAATCCGTTGTCAGCTCGTTGCAACTGCTTTTACATGCATACAATAGATACCAAACAAATACTTAATATAATTTAACCTAAAACATAATAAAAACAAAGCTTATTTAATAAAACTTAATGTTTGATATTTCAAGAATAGAATTACTAGTTTTTATTCCACAATATATGTACTAAACTTGTCACTCATTTAGAACACACGCAAAAACCCGAGACATCCTCTTTATACAAACTACCTCAAAAGAAATACATTAAGTTGATGTCATTTAACATTAAAAAAAATATGAAATAATCTTATCACGTTAACATCATATATAAATGAAATACCAATAACTTTTGTTATTATCATAGACTTCCATTTATAAATGTTATAAAGACAAGTACACATCAACTATTCACAAGTACACTTTGATGTAGTTTTAAACATATTTGATTAGATTTCTCACAGTTATAAAATCACATATACAAGTGCCCCTAAGCACTTGGTGAGTGCAGCGTGAGTGGTCGAACATGACTTTCTTCTTCGAAAAATTCATCTGAACCACCCACAATGTACTTTATTTACCACCCTTGTAGTTGTTCAGACTCTGACACGTTATTTAAGAGAAGAAGAGACTCATGTATCTTCTTATCTAACTAAAAAAATGCTCCTGATATATGACCATATATTTGTAATTATGATTGTTTTTCTAGCTGAAGTATTTTTGTAAGGGTTGGTTTGGTAGGTTTACTCCGACAACAAACTGTGCAATTACTATGCCAAAATACACATGAAATTGATATTTTGCCATCCGATTACAACTAACCAAACAAGTCCGAATTGTACCCCTTTCCCCAACTTGCATGTCTATTTCTAAGAACGAGTTAGTTATGTACAGGAAGATTCTCCATCCGTGAAGCATTCAATGTAATAGAACAAGATGATGTATATGAAAGCTAGGCTAATAGAGTGCGGAGATTAGCAACAAAATTAACTATTAAGTCTTATTCCAAATAGTTCCACAGCGGTTTGCTGTGACACGTGTACTCTTAGAGACGTCAAATTTCTTTTGTGTATAAAATAACACTACATGAATAAAAAATGAGACTTTTTTTGTCTCTACATATGTATAAAAACAAAATAGAAAAGAAAAAGAACTTACTACCCTCTTTATTTTGTTATTATACATATATGAGGACAAAAAGCGTCCTATTTCTCATCCCTATTTCTTATTCCTGCAAACCTCATGTATATATACCTAATGGAGAAGGCGGCCAAATGATGATATCGCTGATGTAAACGGTCCCCTCAGTTCTCTGCCCTACTGTGATGGGAAACCTTGTAAACTGTTTCGATAATTTGATGTCACCGTTACTTTTATTAAAAATAAAAGTGAAATGCTGGCAGCACACTACGCCAACCAAGTTTCTACAGGTGGGTAGTGGCGATGTCGACGTGCACGTGCAACCCCCTTACATCATCGAAACTGAATCGCGAATCCTACGGACCTGGAAATCAAATGCACGCTCAAAAGACCGCACCCTCGAGGGAAAGAAGGGAAACCACGGTCGAAAGTAACATGTCTTGGTCCGTCAGTTTGTCACTAGTATCATTAAAAAAAAATGTTTGAAGCCGGTGGCACTTGGGAGTTGGGACGTTTTTGGCATGTTCTGGACGACCGAATATATGTTGCTCACATGCGAGTATGCCGCTGTACGTCGTCAGAGGATGCGTATGCGTCATCCCGTCCACAGATTTGAGGCGATTCCTAGAATATCCCACACCCACCACGCCATCACAGGCTTTGTAAAAACACTTTTATAGGTCAGGGCTACTTTAAGGTAGCGTTAAAATCAGAGGCAGATCTAGAGGGGTGCAATCGCCCCCCCCCCCCTCAAACTCAAATCCATAAATATATTTATATACATATGAATATATCTTCCTTGTTTTTTTACATCTAACAACAAGTAAATTCGTAATGGAATTGGTTCCAGTATCTCTCTTCCAAACAAATGGCTTAGGCTCAGGTAACATATTTTTTGCAATTTCATTAAACTCAACCTCCATCTTCAAACTATTACCATCTTCATTTAAGTTGGCCCCCATCATATTTTATTTGCTGATGATATTGTGTTGATTGACGAAACTAAAATATGGATTGAATGATAAAGTAGAACTTTGGAAAGACATTGGAATCCAAAGGATTGATCATTAGTAGGAGCAAAATAAAGTATGTGCATTGTAATTTCAGCCAATCTCGCAGTGTGAATGATGGATCTAAGTTGGATAGAGTAGATATACCAAAATGTGATAAATTGCGTTAGTTGGTTCTATTATTCAAATAGATGGGGGTGTCCAAAATGACATTTGTCACAAGATCACTGCATGATGGTTGAAATGGAGGAGTGCAACTGGAGTATTATGTGATATGAAGACCCCTCTCAGGTTAAAAAGTAAGTTTTATAGAACAACTATACATCCAGTCATGCTCTATGGGAGTGAATGTTGAGCGGTGAAGAAATAAGGTCTCAACAATATGAGCATGGTTATAATGCATATGTTGAGATGGATGTGTGGGAAGACAAGAAAAGATAGATTGAGAAATGAAAATATCAAGAATAAAGTGGGGGTGGCGAGCATCGAGGAAAAGTTGCACGAGGGCTAACTCAGATGGTATGGACATGTGCAACGCAGACCGACTAATGCGCCTATACGAAGCAATGTTGTTGAGTCAAGCACAATTAATAGAAGAAGAGGAAGGCCTAAATTAACATGAGATGAGCTTATAAAGAGAGGTTTCGAATCTCCACATCTAGACCAGAATATGACTCATGACAGAGCTGAATGGAAACGAAGGATCCATGTAGCTGACCCCAATATAGTTGGGACCGAGGCTTAGATGACGACGACGATGATGATGTTGTTGCCCTTGATAACAATTTACAAGTTGAGTGCAATGGAGGAGAAGAATCATTTCTCTCTATAGAGAAATCTCTACATTTCTCTCCAAATGCCTACGAGGTTCGCGTGGGGGAGGAGTGTAGCATGTGCTGCCTCCTTTACATCCTCATCCCTTGGTGGAAAATCCAGAAAGTTATATGAGGGGAAACTGAGTTGTACTGAGGAGGGTTGAGTTCCACTAGGATGGACCAAGTTAGATAAATTATGTATTTTTTCTAAAAAAAATTATAGCAACTGAGATTTGAACCCACACCACTACAAACAAGTACAAAAAATAATATCATTCCAGTCAAGTTTTTTACTTGTTTACATTTTTAAGAAGCTATATATAATATGTTTAATTTCATACAAACTTCTAGATAACTATTTTGTTTTGAAATTTAGGAGGGGAGGGGGTTAAAGCCCTCCATCCCCATAGATATGCCCATGGTCCCACCCCATCATGTCTTCTATTCTTCTTCCCTTACCTCATCTTCTTGGAATGTAAATGTATAGGGTATTACTCGTTTACCCACCATCCATACCCATTAGGGTAGGATAAGGGTAAGTATTGTTTCACCCACCACCCGTTTATCCTTTGTTTATCTTTACATGATTCCAAATAGGATACGGTAAAGGGTGAATCTTTATCCTACTTGTTTCACCCATTTACCCATTAGTTTAAAGTTAAATTAATTTGTAGGATTCTAGCATATTAATAAGTAATTACTAAACCCTCCATAAATCTCACCACTACTTTCTTAATTTGTACTGTTATTTGATTACATAAAATTACTAAACAAAGCATGCCACACTTTTTACCGTCAAATTTTAGAGAAAAATGAATTCCTTAATAAGAAGTAATATACTGAAAAGGTAAAGCATGTTTGTAAAATACATGTTAAGTTTAATATTAGTATTTCCAATGCATACACCAAAAATATATTTATTATTGTCTAATATTAGTGTTAGAAGTGTCATGTGAGGGGATATCATTGTAATTATTGTTGAAAATATCATAAATCTACTTTGATGTTGCTATATCAATTTCACTGGTTATCTTATTATCACAAAAATGTTTATTACCATAAGCCCAAACTCCTGATGACTATACAACTAAAGGCGAGTGGACCTGGACGCCCATTCCTAGAATGAATCACATAACATTTTCATGAATAAAATCACAATCAATAAGATAGATAACTGAGGTATGAATATCATGCGATAATAGAATAGATTGCCAAATCAGTACCTAACACAAGATCTTAGTCACATATGTCAACCCATATGAACTCTATTTGTATGTCATTAGATATCATCAGAGTAAGAGAAACAAATTATCATATAAGAGTAGAGGCAATGATCATAGAACGGCATTCATAGTGTACTTGTTACATAAAATCATAAAATGAGTACACATCAACACAACTATGCTCAATACACTATAAAAGACATAAATTTACATGTTTAATATAATTTATATGCTTGGAAAAACTTAAAGTAATATTAAAAAGATAAACAATAATAAAGACTTTCTTATTCACATTTAAGTGTGTTTGAGATGCATTTCCATTATACTGAACAACATTTTCTAGTAATTTGACCAACTTCTCAAAGGAAGGTCCATGAGGGGCATTTGAGACTCAATCCTAAATTTCACTCTATTTCTAAGTGATGGACCTCAAGACCAAAGTCAATGAGCTACCTTATTTCAACATGTCTTGTTTCTTTACCCCCAAAATTCAGACAGGCACATAAGGTTTGCATAATGACCAAGTGCAATTATATTCAAGGTTTGTACAACATATTTCAAGCAAAATAAATGTATAAATCATAGGGAACAAGTAGCTCAAACAAGCACATAAAGTCAAGTAGTGTAAACATGCATACATACAAGCAAGTTCAATATCACTAGCATGGCCAATAAGAGGATAAAGCATAATTTATACTCTATTTGAGTTCTTCCTTATTTGCATTTCTTATTTTGTTGTTCCAATCCAACACAAGTCCTTTATTTGATTTATTTTGTTTTTCTTTTTTTTTTTCTTCTTCTGAATATTCATTACATTTAGATAACAAGATTAAGCATTCAATTTAGAAAACCATATGTAGCAAACTTGACTAGATCTTGGCAAAAGAGCCAACCAATTGATCATGAGATTATAAATAAGTATATTTGGATTATCATCAGCAATATTAGGTCTCACTAATCATTATCACGGTAGTTGGATGTGTCACATAAATCTATATATCATATCATTCATTATTGATTTTATTATCTCAAACTAGGTAATGCATTATCTTTTTTTAAAACATGTCTTGCATTATTATTATCATGCTACATCACACTTTTTAGATTCACCTAAACCTAAGGTGACACATCACAACTAAGATTAGGAGTCACAAGATTAGGGTTGTATGATATTAGTACAACAAACATGAGCTTCAAGAAATATTAGGCAACATAAGTATCAACATTGTCAAATGAATCATTTTGAGTCATTATCACACAAGATTGTCAGCATTAGAGTATAGATGGAGTCTACTTGATCTAGTTGTAATAAACATCACCAAGCTACTAATTTGAGATCATTATATATCATGTGTGATCACTAGGGCAAAATTTGCATGTGATTTGGTCTTCCATTATTGACATGCATACTAGATTATACTTCAAGACAAGATTAGGGCATTCATTCACATGAGGTCACATGAAAGACTCATAAGGAACTTCAGGGTACAATTCATAATAAATTACTGATTGAAAGGCCACACAAACATGTTTGGGTATCTTTAGACCAATAAATATACAAGGTTTAACATTCATCACATAAGGCCATATTAAAACACATTCAATATCACAAGATATCATTAGGATCCAAGAAGGATCAAGATCGAAAATGATTGCATCTAAGGGTGAAGTCTACTGATCTAGAGCATTCGTAGAGATCTAAAACATACTTGATCAAGTTATAACATAAAGAAGTGATCTTTTGCATATAGGTCTCTTTAGTCCATTCAAGCAACATTAGGTCATATAGGGGTACAAAAGTAGAAGAAAAAATTGAATCTTTATGTGCCTATGTTCAAGTGTTTGAGATAAAAGGATTAAGTTTGAGCATTACATGGCATAAAACATGTAGAAAGATATAATATCCATCATCTTTAGCATATAAGTAGTATTACAAGCAAAATTAGGTCATAAAACTAGTCTAACTAAAAATATATCATTATCTAGATACAAATTCATATATTATATGACCAAAATGGCCCAAGGAGTAGTGAGATATGATCTTTGCAAGTTCAAGCATGAATCTAGGAAAAAGATGTAGAAGGATACCACATATAGAAATGATCCAGGACGATCTTGGCCCTTGATTCTTGATGAAGCAGCCATGAAGCACCCTTGCTAGGATGTGATAGGGGAGTCAATTGTAGAGGTTAGGCCACTCATGTGGCGGGTTTCCATGTGCCAACGCTGGCCCTAGACTCGATCAAATGTGAGGGAGATAGGGAAAGGGGAGGTCGTACACTTGGATTCTCATGAATGACCATTGTTGGGTCCATTGACTATGGTCAATGGGGGTAGAAGGGGAAGTGGGGTGGGGATGCCTGTGATCTGGACAGTAACTCCTAGGACCATCATGGTCCCACTGAGATCAAGGAGTGGGATGTGTTGTGCCTCTATTCCCACCCAAGTGGACTCCACTTGGCTATGACGACAGACCATAGAGCAGGTCACCAGAGCCCCAAGCATGTAGGGAAACATGCCCTAGGAGAACCAAGAAACATGTCGGTTCCATAGGCTAGTCCATTCGAAGTTGAATGGGCAAATAGACTGGGCCTAGAGAGGAAAAAGGGAAAATTAAGAATCCTTCGAGCAAGATCCAGATCATGCAATAAAAATAGATTACAATTTACAAGTTTATACCTTATCGTGGAAGCAGTTCTAAAGATTTTAATTGTAAAACTCAATGTAGATTTGGACCCCCTAATCTACTCCTTACTTGAATTTCGTTAGATCATTAGTGAGAACTCTTTTTTGGAGTTTCTAGCGCTCTAGGAGTCACCCCGGGATGCATGCATAAAATTGTTTTTTAGTGGCTAATCACAGCGGTCTGTCAGTGACTATCATTGGCAGATTGTGGGAATCTAATGACTATTTGTATAGATCCTGAGGTCATAGAGATGGCTCTATTGACCCTAGATCTGACCCCGAAGTCAACTATGGCGGATCACACCAATCTACCATGCACATACAAAATGGATCGTGTTGTTTTGCCATGGATATCCTTGCCTTAATTTGCATGCTCTACATGATGGATCATACCATTTTGTTGGACATACCTTCTCCTCAATTTGTATGATTGAAGGATCGTGTCATATTTCCATCCAAAACTGTGACTTATTGTGGCTTTGACCATCACCTCGATTCTTGTATCATCGGTGAAGATCTTCATCTAGATTGAATTTACTATGTAAACTCATCTCCATGGTATCCATGTGAGTGCTCAAATATGGTTGGAGTTGCTAGTCTCTTCCTCTCACTCTTTCTCTCTCTAAATTGCTGTAATGGTTTCTCAAACTTTGTAAGCAACAATAAGAGAATATGAGTGCATCCCCTAAAGACCACCTCTCCTATCATATATATAAAGGAGTAGAGAGTCAGAGTTTCCTAAACCTTGTTTGGCCAGGTTGTGTGACTCTTTGACTTATGGAAACATATTTTTTAAGTATGGGTCCATATTTTATTTAGGCCCTAAAATCTTACTTTCATGTCCCTATATCTATTATAAAATTTACAATAAGGTCCAATTCAGCCTTTCTTCAATCTATCTCTATGCATATGGACCCTGTAGGCACCGTACTACATTGTCAATAGATTCAATGACCAATATCATGATCTATAAGCAATGAGTAGAGTCTAGCTACACATCATTGATACTCAAGTAGTAGGATTAGTTAGATGATACTAAACCAACAACGAACATTGTTACCATATCATATAATCCTTTTATCACAGATATATAGATTAAACTAGAGGCATGACACGTCATCCCCATTACGTTCAATCTAATTTCCATGATCTTCAAGTAGAATACCAAGATACATATGATCCAAATATCATATATTGACTCACATGATCATGTCCATACATTTATCTAGTCTCTTTTATCAAGAGGCCTTGGATATCACTCCCATTATGTGGGAGGGACAAATTCCTTCTACATCACTCATAATGTATAGCATGATTCTCATTACACCCATCACTATCTTTATGGCACCTTCTTCAAGATCATGTTGGGTAGATTCAAAACATTATGATTGTCACATCACCATTGTAGTGACTTTAGGTTGAAGGACCACAACACTACTGTTGCATTTGAGATTCGAATATGACTATCATATAATGGTCCATGATACACTCTAAAGGTAGATTGTCTAGTACACTTGTTCTCTAACAAGTACCTATGTGTCTGACTTGGTATCCAATACCTATGACCCATGATACATGGCCATCACTCACCATATACTAGTAATATATCTATTACTATCTTCCAATCCTCAATAATAATTGACTAGGGACATTTAAGAATGTTGTTATGAGCATCC
This sequence comes from Alisma plantago-aquatica, assembly GCA_963693085.1. NCBI lineage: Eukaryota > Viridiplantae > Streptophyta > Magnoliopsida > Alismatales > Alismataceae > Alisma > Alisma plantago-aquatica. The sequence goes on from OY856410.1 coordinate 669,643,339, forward strand.
ATTAGGATATCATGTTCAAGTCACACACTTGAAGTCATATGGCCTTGAACCAATCATTTTAAGGACATGTACATCATAATAATTAAATGTGCATTAATAAATTGGAGTCACCTTTATTAATAAAATCAAAAACTATAAAAGATCCATATATACATAATCTAATGATTGGCTTCTAGGGCATATATGCCACAGTCTCCCACTTGCTACAAAACCAATCACTCAGGTATCTAAATACCAAGAGATCTAACATGGCCATCATGCTTTTACTACAATAGCATCTCTATCAAGGATCATTAATATTGCTCTATGTCAATACCCTACTAATCTTCACATATCCTTGGTAAAAGGTCTCTCATATGAGATGGAAGTGCCAAAGAATATGCTTGGAACACTAATGTGATATGGATTCATTGGCTTACACGATAGCCCCATTGTTGTCACATTGTAGTTCTACTGTGTCAGCAATGTTGGGAACAACTCCAAGTTCATCAATGAACTTCTTCATCCATAAAGCTTCACTTGTAGTGTTTGGTGCAACAATACATTCAGTTGCTATTGTAGAGTCAACTACTGTCACTTTCTTGGAACTCTTCCAACTGACAACACCACCATTAAGGAAAAATACATAACCATATTATGATCAATAATCACCATTATCAGTTTGAAAGCTTGCATCAGTATAGACCCTTACAACCAACTCTTCCTCACCTCCATATATCAGGAAAGCATCCTTGTTCTTTTCAAGTACTTAAATATGTTCTTTACTGCATCCCAATGATGTTCACCTGGGTTTTCTTGATATCTACTCATCATTCTCGAGGCATATGAGATGTTTGGATGTGTACATAACATTGAATACATGATAGATCCAATTACGGAGGCATATGAAATATTACTCATGTGGTCCCATTCCTCCAAAGATTTGGGAAAATTGTCATTAAAAGTACTTATCCCATGAGACATGGGTAGGTTCCCTTTCTTACACTCTTGCATGTTGAATAGTTTCAACACTTTGTCAATGTATGCACTTTGACCTAAGCCAAGAAGCCTTCGAGGTCTATCTCTATAGATCTTTTACCTAAAATATAGGTGGGTTCTCCTAATTCTTTCATTGAAAAACTATTTCCCAACCATGTATTTACCTTTTGTAGGGTTGGAATATCATTTTCCATGAATATTATATCATCCACATACAATATGACCATTGCAGGTGGTTCCAACAAGGTCCATACCTTGTTGCGTCTGGCATTTGCATCCATGTCTGTTTTATTCTTGAAGATCCCCATGCACCCAACGGTTTTACCCCTTCATGTGTGTAAAGACATAGTCTCTACTATTAAACATGATAAACAAATACATCAAATGTGTGGCAGCAGATGAAATAAAACTTGACTTTATTCAAAATGTATAAAGAGTACATTATAAAAATTTCCCAAATGGGAGTACAACTTTATACAAGTATAGGATCTAGGTAGAGGAAGACTTAAACTAATACAAATTGTCTCCACAAACAACATTACAAAAGTTTATGCAACTAGTCTAAGATATCTAGATGTGCAAGATCTCCTTAGCCCTAGGCAGGTTCACCAAGCTTCCATGTGCACTCTGATCCTAATTTGGGTGGTTGGGATCACCCAGCAAGAGATAGATAAAAATGTATGTGTCAATAAAGGCAAAGGAAAATTATAAAGCTAAAACATTGAATAATAAATGATCCAATATACTACGTGATTTCAAGAGTAAGAGGCAAATGAAAAAATAAGAATTTGAAGACTGCCATAGATCCACATCAACCATAATCACATTGCATGAATATATTATGACACAAACTCATCTCAATGTAGGGTGAGACACCTACCGGACCTCACCATATAAAATGGCAGGGGGACTAAAACCCCAGTGCCTGACAGGAGGACTAAAACCTCAGTGCCTTGTATAAAGTGGCAAGGGGACTAAAACCCCAGTGCCTACGACAGGGGGACTAAAGCCCCAGTGCCCTATGGGTGGTTTGTACTCATGTACACTACATTGTCATTTGGCCAATAAATACATCATGCATAAATAAGTCACTTGGCAACATTGAGAAATATAAACAGAGTTGTATCATAGCAAATGGGAATAATTTCCAACAAGCATTCCAATTAAGCAAGCCAACATTGGCATTTCAAGTAATGTATACATATTTCTATAAAAGAGCCAACATGGGCATTTGAAGCATCAAATAATGAATAGAGCTAGGAAATGGCATTAGAGAGATTACAAGGCTAGAAATTTAGTAATTTGGGGTTGGATAAAATCCCAAATGAGGAATAGGTGTATTTGCACATATACATTTCACATTCATCACACATAGGAGTCACATACATAAATAGGCTTCACATACATAAATAGGATTCACATACAAAAATAGGATCCACATACCTTATTTTGATTCATTACCATTAATTTCACCAATCACATTGTTTTCACTTCCATTTTTCCCTAATTATAAACATTATAGATGTATTAGTAAATATTAAGGCATAAAGCATAGAAAAAACCCTAATTTTGGAACTTATTTTCAAAAACATGATTTTAGGCTCAAAACCTAGTCCAATCGATTAATAGCATTCTCCTAATAAAGAAAACATCTTTTATTTCCCAATTTGGAGTTAAAATAGACTAGTTACACATTTTAGATCATTTAAAGTGATTAGAATGATATTTAAGATAAACTTCGAAAAAGCATTTGGAAACAAGACCAAGTGATTCTTAATATTATTCTGATCAATAAAACATATTTATTTACCAAAAATAGAGTTAAATAACTTTAATTATCATTTTATAACATTTTATACATTTAAATTGAGGTTCGAATTAATTATCAGAGTTGGGATGGAAACTAGAAATTCGGATTCTACTCGAAAAATCCTTTCCAACGACTATTTTTTTGCATTTTTCTGATAAACAAGTGATTTTATATGAATTAAATAAGATTAACCAATCAGAAATTAGATAATTGCCATGTGGGCCAAAGACCAAAAGGGCAGCAAATAAAAAGGACGAACTGAAGAGCACGGAGGGGAAAAACCATAAAAAACCACTCGGCCAGCGACATGGCTCCGAGGCCCTAACTTGCGAAGTTGGGTAAATCCACAATTCTCAACCAAATTAAGCGTATAGGTACTCGAAACGTAGGGAATTGAACGAGGAACGTACGTACGGGTTCAATTTCACTTATGGTCGCTCCTAGCTCCGTGAAAAAGCTCCTCGCCGACAGCCACATGCACTTTTTTGGACCAAATTGAGTGGATAGAAAGGTTGCTAGGGGGATGACGAAGCAGTGGAGGGTGTTATTTATAGGTGCGGATGCGTGTGGAGCCAAAATGAAGGTGGAGGTGAGAAGCCATGGTCGGCCATGTTGGGCGTTTCACCTACGCTGCACGAGAGGCAATGAGGTTTGGCAGAAATGACGCGATAGGGTGCCACAAGTTCATAGGAGAAGAAATTTCTAGAAACCATGAAGATACGAGGGAGAAAGGCGGAGAGGAAGCGAGCGGCGGTGGCTCGTTTCCTGTTTCGGTTAACCGAAGGTAGGAGACAAAACGTCGACCGTCGGATGAGAACCGCGTCCAACCTAGACCATTGGATCTTGATCCACAACAGACTGGGCTTGCATGACATCTATTAAAGGCTGGACTTTGGCTTAAATGTGCATGTAACATTGATATCTTAATGTTATAATGTCACACTTTATTAGGAAATTGATTAATGCATTTGGGAGGTCAAACAAACTCTAAATGACTTCAAATTTTAACTCTTGGTTTCTAATGACGTCTAGTTTCATGGTATATAATTATATTTTCGTTTCACCCAACATTTGACCTACAATAATTATTTTGATTATTAAAGCATATATTAATATGATTTTTGGGCAAATAATTATATATAGTTTTTATAAGCAACCCTTGGTTCCCAAATCTGAGATATGAAGTCCAAGAGTCCTCCACTCACTAATAACATGCATTTTCAAGTTGAATTAGCCCATATTAAGAGTGAGGTATGAAGGTGGGTCATTATTCACCATTTTAATTTACACTTGCATATTAATTCACTTCTTAACCATTAATATTTATTCTTGATCTCCAACATTATCCATTAGTCAACTAATTCGTGGTTTTTTTGGAGTTTTGCATAATTACCCTATCAAGTATTATTACCCCATAAGATGAGAGAGAAAGGGAGGTGGGTTATTATTCTCCATATTAACTCTACACTAACATAATTATTCATTTCTCATCCATTAATAATTAAACTTGTACTTTAACATTATCCATTGGTCAATTCTTATTTGTGCAATTATTAATTCATTTTTAGTGAACATTAGCATCATTGCCCTTACTAATCATATTAATTGTGGTAGTTGTGCAAACACCCCTTCATTATCATAAATGGGGGAAAATGGAATTTCACCATCATTAATGCTCAAATTGCACATAGAGTCCAAAAATGATTCAAAAGGATGGGAAATTTATGAAAAAGGTCCAAATGGACTAGAAGGAAAAGAAAAGCTCAAAAGTGGATAAATTGCAGGAAAGACCCTGGATTTTAGTATGTTACAACACTCCACCCTTAAAGAGGATTTCGTCCCCAAAATCATAACAAGAGGGAAGAGAGGGTGAGTGAGTAACATCCCAACCTTAAACAACTAGGTGGGTATTAAAATCTCTACACATAAACCAAGTCTTACTAAGGTTTCCACAAAACCTATAAACTTTTATCCAACACGACATAATCAACATTTTTGTCTTATTAGCATAATCTCCATCATGAAGAGGCATAATATTTATTATACCATCACCTATGCCATATTTTATTCAAAAAATTACATCTCAATATTATATCATGTGTATTTTCCTCATCAAGGGTTTTAAGCACAATTAGGGTTTACTAAGCCATTTCAACATTAATTAATGTATTAGGTCAAAACCTTAATAACATGAATTCATTTTCCATTATCCTCTTAAAACTATCATGTAGAATTATTACAAATTATTTTGTAAAGAAAGTTAATATTATCCAACAAGTTATTAAGCCTATAATAATTCTGAATAATGTTCATATTGCACATTGTCATATCATCTTTCATACTCATATTAATGACATCATTAATCATTTTCATCCATTACACTTATAAATTATACATATTTTACATCATATTAGGCATTTATGAATATTTATGTGAATCCAATTATTCATTATCATGTTTGAGTCATTATATTCATTTTAGTGAATAGGATGTAACACATTAAATATTAATGAATTAATTCATATATTAATTTATGATGAGGTGTTCATTAGAGAACAAGGTGATATACCTTGCATATATTGATAACTTTGTGACTATAATCCATTTATATGTATCAAGGTATATTATGTGATGATGACACCTAATGTCACTAATGTATCATGTAAGGCATTAAAGGTATATATATGTGTATATGTTGTCAAAGCTAGATGATTACATATTAGGGTTTAGGTCAGCATGATCATTACATGTTAAAACATCCTTAGGGTGCATTATCCATACACATTTTACCATTACGGTGGCATAGTCAACGTTATGTATATTCACAATTAGTAATGAGTAACTCATTATTATGTACATCAATAATATGTGAAGGTTCAAGCATATGAACTATCTCTATATGACTTACTACATATTCACGTGTGTATAAACAAACAAGTTGAATTACAAGTATAACGTGTTTGGTAAATTCTTGTTCACATAAGTTATTATGTACATATGACCACATAGATAGGGTTTCTAACTCTAAAGGTATTTGATTTTTCTTTTAATTGGGATTTCATCCCCCTAAAAAGGGATTTCATCCTCGAAATCAGATTTGCAAAACCAAATAGGGTACTAACACCATTACCCTCACTCCACCCCTTAAAAGGGTCAACTTAGTCAAACTAAGCTAAGGGTAAAAGAGTACATAAAATTCAACACTAAAAGGATTTACTAACCAAGCTTTAGGGTGTAACATAGGGTACACTAAACCCTAAACATAGGAGTATAAGGTATTTAAGGATGATTTTTTTGTAAGAGATCAAATCATCACTTATGGTTTTCCTAAAGTATTCAACAATTAGGCAACATGCCTAAAGATAGACTATTTCGAGCTGTCTGTATCAGATTAGGCCAGGCCAGTCATATGAGCATGGGAGTCCCCGTAAACCAAGCTAATGGCGCGGAGGAAAATTTTGCCATCCCCCAAGCTCTGACCCTTTCTAGACACCATCACTTCAACTTATTGCTCTAGTAGCTTCTCAATAGACATTTCACCCAAAGTTGACAAATTTTATTTCTAATTATGCAATTATAACTCTAATTCAATGTTGGTCAACTCTAAGGTGAAAACTTTCTAAAGAAGCTATATGAGGAGAGAGGTTCTATCTAGGAGACAAATTGAATTAGTCAAGACTCCGACTACCTTGATGCTCTGATACCATGCTATAAAGACATAGTCTCTACTATTAAACATGGAAAATAAATACATCAAATGTTTGAAAGCGGAAGAAATAAAACTTGACTTTATTCAAAATGTATAAAGAGTACATTATAAAAATTTCCCAAATGGGAGTACAACTTTATACAAGCATAGGATCTAGGTAGAGGAAGACTTAAACTAATACAACTTGTCTCCACAAACAACATTACAAAAGTTTATGCAACTAGTCCAAGCTATCAAGATGTGCAAGATCTCCTTAGCCTTAGGCAGGTTCACCAAGCTTCCGTGCACACTCTGATCCTAATCTGGGTGGTTGGGATCACCCAACAAGAGATAGATAAAAATGTATGTGTCAATAAAGGCAAAGGACAATTATAAAGCTAAAACATTGAATAATAAATGATCCACTACACTAAGTGATTTCACGAGTAAGAGGCAAATGAACAAATAAGAATTTGAAGACTGCCATAGATCCACATCAACCATAATCACATTGCATGAATATATTATGACAAAAACTCATATCAATGTAGGGTGAGGCACCTACCAGACCTCATCATATAAAATGGCAGGGGGACTAAAACCCCAATGCCTGGCAGGAGGACTAAAACCTCAGTGCCCTGTATAAAGAGGCAGGGGGACTAAAACCCCAGTGCCCTATGGGTGGTTTGTACTCATGTACACTACATTATCATTTGACCAATAAATACATCATGCATAAATAAGTCACTTGGCAGCATTGAGAAATATAAATAGAGTTTTATCATAGCAAATGGGAATAATTTCCAACAAGCATTCCAATTAAGCAAGCCAACATTGGCATTTCAAGTAATGTACAAGTATTTCTATAAAAGAGCCAACATGGGCATTTGAAGCATCAAATAATGAATAGAGCCAGGGAATGACATTAGAGGGATTACAAGGCTAGAAATTTAGTAATGTGGGGTTGGATAAAATCCCAACTGAGGAATAGGTGTATTTGCACATATACATTTCACATTCATCACACATAGGAGTCACATACATAAATAGGCTTCACATACATAAATAGGATTCACATACCAAAATAGGATTCACATACCTTATTTTGATTCATTACCATTACTTTCACCAATCACATTGTTTTCACTTCCATTTTTCCCTAGTTATAAACATTACACATGTATTAGTATATATTAAGGCATAAAGCACATGAAAAACCCTAATTTTGGAACTTATTTTCAAAAACTCGATTTAAGGCTCAAAACCTAGTCCAATCAACTAATAATATTCTCCTGATTAAGAAAACATCTTTTATTTCCCAATTTGGAGTTAAAATAGATTAGTTACACATTTTAGATCATTTAAGGTGATTAGAATGATATTTAAGATAAACTTCAAAAAAGCATTTGTAAATAGAACCAAGTGATTCTTAATATTATTCTGATCAATAAAACATATTTATTTACCAAAAACAGAGTTAAATAACTTTAATTATCATTTTATAACATTTTATACATTTAAATTGAGGTTCGAATTAATTATCAGAGTTGGGATGGAAAACATGACTCAAAAATGGAAAATTTAGATTCTACTTGAAAAATCCTTTCCAACGATTATTTATTTGTAATTTTCTGATAAATGAGTGTTTTCTATGAATTAAACAAGATTAACCAATTAGAAATTAGATAATTGCCATGTGGGCCAAAGACCAAAAGGGCAGTGAATAAAAAGGAAGAACTGAAGAGCACAGAGGGGAAAAACCGTAAAAAACCACTCGGCTAGTGATATGGCTCCGAGGTCCCAACTTGCGAAGTTGGGTAAATCCACAATTCTCAACCAAATTAAGCGTATAGGTACTCGAAACGTAGGGAATTGAACGAGGAACATATGTACGGGTTCAATTTTGCTTATGGTCGCTCCTAGCTCTGTGAAAAATCTCCACAAGATCAGGGTGAAAAGCTCCTCACTGGCGGCCACACACACTTCTTCAGACCAAATTGAGTGGATAGAAAGGTTGCTAGGGGGATGACGAAGCTATGGATGATGTTATTTATAGGTGCGGATGTGTGTGGAGCCAAAACGAAGGTGGAGGTGAGAAGCCATGGTCGGCCAGGTTGGGCATTTCACCTACGATGCACGGGAGGCAATGAGGTTTGGCTCAAATGACATGGAAGGGTGCCACAACTTCGTAGGAGAAGAAATTTCTAGAAACCATGAAGAGACGAGGGAGAAAGGCGGAGAGGAAGCGAGCGGCGGCTACTCGTTTTCTATTTCAATTAACCGAAGGTAGGAGACAAAGTATCGGCCGTCGGATGAGAACCGCGTCTAACCTGGACCGTTGGATCTTGATCCACAATGGGCCGGGTGCATGTGACATCTATTAAAGGATGGACTTTGGCTTAAATGTGCATGTAACATTGATATATTAATGTTATAATGTCACACTTTATTAGGAAATTGATTAATGCATTTGGGAGGTCAAACGAACTCCAAATGACTTCAAATTTTAACTCTAGGTTTCGAATGACGTCTAGTTTCATACTATATAATTATATTTTCGTTTCACCCAACCTTTGACCTACAATAATTATTTTGATTATTAAAGCATATATTAATATGATTTTTGGGCAAATAATTATATATAGCTTTTATAAGCAACCCTTGGTTTCCAAATCCGAGATATGGAGTCCAAGAGTCCTCCACTCACTAATAGCATGCATTTTCAAGTTTAATTAGCCCATATTAAGAGTGAAGTATGAAGGTGGGTCATTATTCACCATTTTAATTTACACTTGCATATTAATTCACTTCTTAACCATTAATATTTATTCTTGATCTCCAACATTATCCATTAGTTAACTAATTCATGTTTTTTTTGGAGTTTTGCATAACTACCCTATCAAGTATTATTACCCCATAAGATGAGAGAGAAAGGGAGGTGGGTTATTATTATCCATATTAACTCTACACTAACATAATTATTCATTTCTCATCCATTAATCATTAAACTTGTACTTTAACATTATCCATTGGTCAATTCTTATTTGTGCAACTATTATTTCGTTTTTAGTGAACATTAGCATCATTGCCCTTACTAATCATATTAATTGTGGTAGTTGTGCAAACACCCCTTCATTATCATAAATGGGGGAAAATGGAATTTCACCATCATTAATTCTCAAATTACACATAGAGTCCAAAAATGATTCAAAAGGATGGGAAATTTATGAAAAAGGTCCAAATGGACTAGAAGGCAAAGAAAAGCTCAAAAGTGGATAAATTGCAGGAAAGACCCTGGATTTTAGTATGTTACATCACTCCACCCCTTAAAGAGGATTTTGTCCTCGAAATCATAACAAGAGGGGAGAGAGGGTGAGTGAGTAACATCCCAACCTTAAACAACTAGGTGGGTATTAAAAGCTCTACACATAAACCAAGTCTCACTAAGGTTTCCACAAAACCTATAAACTTTTATCCAACACGACATAATCAACAATTTTGTCTTATTAGCATAATCTCCATCATGAAGAGGCATAATATTTATTATACCATCACCTGTGCCATATTTTATTCAAAAAATTACATCTCAATATTATATCATGTGTATTTTCCTCATCAAGGGTTTTAAGCACAATTAGGGTTTACTAAGCCATTTCAACATTAATTAATGTATTAGGTCAAAAACCTTAATAAGATGAATTCATTTTCCATTATCCTCTTAAAACTATCATGTAGAAGTATCACAAATTATTTTGTAGAAAAAGTTAATATTACCCAACAAGTTATTAAGCCTATAATAATTCTGAATAATGTTCATATTGCACATTGTCATATCATCTTTCATACTCATATTAATGACATCATTAATCATTTTCATCCATTACACTTATCAATTATACATATTTTACATCACATTAGGCATTTATGTGAATCCAATTATTCATTATCATGTTCGAGTCATTATATTCATTTTAGTGAATAGGATGTAACACATTAAATATTAATGAATTAATTCATATATCAAGTATGATGAGGTGTTCAATAGAGAACAAGGTGATATACCTTACATATATTGATAACTTTGTGACTATAAACCATTTATATGTATCAAGGTATATTACGTGATGATGACACCTAATGTCACTAATGTATCATGAAAGGCATTAAGGGTATATATATGTGTGTATATGTTGTCAAAGCTAGATGATTACATATTAGGGTTTAGGTCAGCATGATCATTACATGTTAAATCATCCTTAGGGTGCATTATCCATACACATTTTACCATTAGGGTGGCATAGTCAATGTTATGTATATTCACAATTAGTAATGAGTAACTCATTATTATGTACATCAATAATATGTGAAGGTTCAAGCATATGAACTATCTCTATATGACTCACTACATATTCACGTGTGTATAAACAAACAAGTTGAATTAAAAGTATAACATGTTTGGTAAATTCTTGTTCACATAAGTTATTATGTGCATATGTCCACATAGGTAGGGTTTCTAACTCTAAAGGTATTTGATTTTGCTTTTAATTGGGATTCCATCCCCCTAAAAAGGGATTTCGTCCTTGAAACCAGATTTGCAAAACCAAATAGGGTACTAACACCATTACCCTCACTCCACCCCTTAAAAGGGTCAACTTATTCAAACTAAGATAAGGGTAAAAGGGTACATAAAATTCAACACTAAAAGGATTTACTAACCAAGCTTCAGGGTGTAACATAGGATATACTAAACCCTAAACATAGGAGTATAAGGTATTTAAGGATGATTTTTGTGTAAGAGATCAAATCATCACTTATGGTTTTCCTAAGGTATTCAACAATTAGGCAACATGCCCAAAGATAGACTATTTTGAGCTGTCTGTATCAGATCAGGCCAGTCCAGGTCATATGAGCATGGGAGTCCTCGTAAACCAAGCTAATGGCGCGGAAGAAAATTTTGCCAACCCCCAAGCTCTGACCCTTTCTAGACACCATCACTTCAACTTATTGCTCTAGTAGCTTCTCAATAGACATTTCACCCAAAGTTGACATATTGTATTTCTAATTATGAAATTATAACTCTAATTCAATGTTGGTCAACTCTAAGGTGAAAACTTTCTAAAGAAGCTATATGAGGAGAGAGGTTCTATCTAGGAGACAAATTGAATTAGTTAAGACTCCGACTACCTTGATGCTCTGATACCATGCTGTAAAGACATAGTCTCTACTATTAAACATGAAAAATAAATACATCAAATGTGTGGCAGCGGAAGAAATAAAACTTGACTTTATTCAAAATGTATAAAGAGTACTGTAACATCCCAGGATTTGAGGCCTTGGATAAGTTGATCTTAAAAGGAATGATTGGACTACCCATATCACCAAGGTGCACCTCCTTTTCCGGGAGTCCATCACTAAGAACTCCATAGTTAAGCGTGCTCAGCTTGGAGTAGTACTAGGATGGGTGACCAGTCAGGAAGTTGATCCTGGGTTGCGCATGAGTGAGAATAAAGTGCGCAATTAAGGCTAGTGGTGGTATGTGGGGCCAGTCGTCTTTCCTGAAACTCTACTAGAGCCTTGGACAGTGGGCCCGAGTGTTACAAATGGTATCAGAGCCAATTCCCCTCCAGTAGATGAGGCCTACATGGGCATGGCATGCCAGTCTTGAGCCGTGCGGTCCAGGCATGTAGGAAAGGGCTATCCATGGTTGACGTAGCCACCCTTGCACTGGTATTCTGATATCGGGAGCTGGGTGTCCATGGGCCATTGTGGGTTTTGCACTGAAATGGGGTAGAGATTATGAGGCCTTATAGTTGAGCCTTGACGAGGACGTCAAGAGTCTAAGTGGGGGAGATTGTAACATCCCAGGATTTGAGGCCTTAGATAAGTTGATCTTAAAAGGAATGATTGGACTACCCATATCACCAAGGTGCACCTCCTTTTCTGGGAGCCCATCACTAAGAACTCCATAGTTAAGTGTGCTCAGCTTGGAGTAGTACTAGGATGGGTGACCAGTCGAGAAGTTGATCCTGGCTTGCGCGTGAGTGAGAATAAAGTGCGTAGTTAAGGCTAGTAGTGGTCTGTAGGGCCAGTCGACATTCCTGAAACTCTACTAGAGCCTTGGGCAGTGGGCTCGGGTGTTACAAGTACATTATAAAATTTTCCCAAATGGGAGTACAACTTTATACAAGAATATGATCTAGGTAGAGGAAGACTTGAACTAATACAACTTGTCTCCACAAACAACATTACAAAAGTTTATGCAACTAGTCCAAGCTATCAAGATGCGCAAGATCTCCTTAGCCTTAGGCAAGTTCACCAAGCTTCCATGCGTACTCTGATCCTAATCTGGGTGGTTGGGATCACCCAACAAGAGATAGATAAAAATGTATGTGTTAATAAAGGCAAAGGACAATTATAAAGCTAAAACATTGAATAATAAATGATCCACTATACTAAGTGATTTCAAGAGTAAGAGGCAAATGAACAAATACGAATTTGAAGACTGCCATAGATCCACATCAACCATAATCACATTGCATGAATATATTATGACATTAACTCATCTCAATGTAGGGTGAGGCACCTACCGGACCTCACCATATAAAATGGCAGGGGAACTAAAACCCCAGTGCCTGACAGGAGGACTAAAACCTCAGTGCCCTGTATAAAGTGGCAGGGGGACTAAAACCCCAGTGCCTACGACAGGGGGACTAAAACTCGAGTGCCCTATGGGTGGTTTGTACTCATGTACACTACATTATCATTTGGCCAATAAATACATCATGCATAAATAAGTCACTTGGCATCATTGAGAAATATAAATAGAGTTGTATCATAGCAAATGGGAATAATTTCCAACAAGCATTCCAATTAAGCAAGCCAACATTGGCATTTCAAGTAATGTACACGTATTTCTATAAAAGAGTCAACATGGGCATTTGAAGCATCAAATAATGAATAGAGCCAGGAAATGGCATTAGAGGGATTACAAGGCTAGAAATTTAGTAATGTGGGGTTGGATAAAATCCTAACTGAGGAATAGGTGTATTTGCACATATACATTTCACATTCATCACACAAGGAGTGACATACATAAATAGGCTTCACATACATAAATAGGATTCACATACCAAAATAGGATCCACATACCTTATTTTGATTCATTACCATTACTTTCACCAATCACATTGTTTTCACTTCCATTTTTCCCTAGTTATAAACATTACACATGTATTAGTAAATATTAAGGCATAAAGCATAGGAAAAACCCTAATTTTGGAACTTATTTTCAAAAACATGATTTAAGGCTCAAAACCTAGTCCAATCGATTAATAACATTCTCCTAATTAAGAAAACATCTTTTATTTCCCAATTTGGAGTTAAAATAGATTAGTTACACATTTTAGATCATTTAAGGTGATTAGAATGATATTTAAGATAAACTTCGAAAAAGCATTTGGAAATAGGACCAAGTGATTCTTAATATTATTCTGATCGATAAAGCATATTTATTTACCAAAAATAGAGTTAAATAACTTTAATTATAATTTTATAACATTTTATACATTTAAATTGAGGTTCGAATTAATTATCAGAGTTGGGATGGAAAACAAGACTCAAAAACTAGAAATTTGGATTCTACTCGAAAAATCCTTTCCAACGACTATTTATTTGCATTTTTCTGATAAACGAGTGATTTTCTATGAATTAAATAAGATTAACCAATCATAAATTAGATAATTGCCATGTGGGCCAAAGACCAAAAGAGCAGCGAATAAAAAGGGCGAACTGAAGAGCACGAAGGGGAAAAACTGTAAAAAACCACTCGACCAACGACATGGCTCTGAGGTCCAAACTTGTGAAGTTGGGTAAATCTACAATTCTCAACCAAATTAAGCGTATAAGTACTCGAAATGTAGGGAATTGAACGAGGAACGTACGTACGGGTTCAATTTCTCTTATAGTCGCTCCTAGCTCCGTGAAAAATCTCTGCAAGATCAGGGTGAAAAGCTCCTCGCCGATGGCCACACACACTTCTTCGGACCAAATTGAGTGGATAGAAAGGTTGCTAGGGGATGACGAAGCTGTGGAGGGTGTTATTTATAGGTGCAGATGTGTGTGGATCCGAAACGAAGGTGGAGGTGAGAAGCCATGGCCGGCCAGGTTGGGCGTTTCGCCTACGGTGCACGGGAGGAAATGATGTTTGGCTCAAATGATGCGGGAGGGTGCCACAAGTTTGTAGGAGAAGAAATTTCTAGAAACCATGAAGAGACGAGGGAGAAAGGTAGAGAGGAAGCGAGCGGCGACTGCTCGTTTCCTGTTTCGGTTAACCGAAGGCAGGAGACAAAGCGTCGACCATCGGATGAGAACCACGTCCAACCTGGACCATTAGATCATGATTCACAATGGACCGGGTGCGCGTGACATCTATTAAAGGCTGGACTTTGGCTTAAATGTGCATGTAACATTGATATCTTAATGTTATAATGTCACACTTTATTAGGAAATTGATTAATGCATTTGGGAGGTCAAACGAAATCCAAATGACTTCAAATTTTAACTTTAGGCTTCTAATGATGTTTAGTTTCATGCTATATAATTATATTTTCGTTTCACCCAACCTTTGACCTACAATAATTATTTTGATTATTAAATAATATATTAATATGATTTTTGGGCAAATAATTATATATAGCTTTTATAAGCAACCCTTGGTTCCCAAATCTGAGATATGAAGTCCAAGAGTCCTCCACTCACTAATAGCATGCATTTTTAAGTTTAATTAGCCCATATTAAGAGTGAGGTATGAAGGTGGGTCATTATTCACCATTTTAATTTACACTTGCATATTAATTCACTTCTTAACCATTAATATTTATTCTTGATCTCCAACATTATCCATTAGTCAACTAATTCGTGGTTTTTTTGGAGTTTTGCATAATTACCCTATCAAGTATTATTACCCCATAAGATGAGAGAGAAAGGGAGGTGGGTTAATATTCTCCATATTAACTCTACACTAACATAATTATTCATTTCTCATCCATTAATCATTAAACTTGTACTTTAACATTATCCATTGGTCAATTCTTATTTGTGTAACTATTATTTCATTTTTAGTGAACATTAGCATCATTTCCCTTACTAATCATATTAATTGTGGTAGTTGTGCAAACACCCCTTCATTATCATAAATGGGGGAAAATGGAATTTCACCATCGTTAATGCTCAAATTGCACATAGAGTCCAAAAATGATTCAAAAGGACGGGAAATTTATGAAAAAGGTCCAAATGGACTAGAAGTCAAAGAAAAGTTCAAAAGTGGATAAATTGCAGGAAAGACCCTAGATTTTAGTATGTTACAATGTGGTTCCACCAAGGTCCATACCTTGTTGGTATACATTGAGTCCATTTCAGATCTCATGACCTGAAGCCATTTACCACATTCTGGTCCCTCCATGGCTTGCTTGTAGGTGGTCGGTTCATCTTGATCCATGACCAAAACCTCACCATCTTGGGTCACAAGAAATCCAAATCTCTCTAGATTATGGTGATTCCTATTAGATCTACGAGGTTCCTATGTTTTTTGAGGGGGAGGCAGTACCACAACAACTAGTGGTGCCTCCTAATGTTCTTCTTTAGGTTCATTGTTATTGTTTATATCTCGATTTTTTGATTTTTTTTACTCACAATGGTATTTCTATATATGAACTCCTTCTCTAAGAAGGTACAAGTTCTATAAACAAACACTTTATTCTAGAAAGGAACATAGAATTAGTATCCTTAAGTATATTTGAGACTCCCCATAAAATAACACTTGCCAAATTTGGGTCCTAATATTTTAGGAAACGAACACTTCGCATACGCTTCACAACCTAAAACCTTCATGAAAGACATGTTGAGGTGCTCCCCAATCCATATATCATATGTTGTCTTTGGAACCAATTTAGAGGGAGTGTGGTTAAGTGTAAACACGATGGTTTCTAGAGCATGTTCTCAAAAGAAATCAGGAAGTCTGACTTGGCTCATCATGGATAGATTCCCTTTCTTACACTCTTGCATGTTGAATAGTTTCAACACTTTGTCAATGTATGCACTTTGACCTAAGACAAGAAGCCTTCTAGGTCTATCTCTCAGATCTTTTACCTAAAATATAGGTGGGTTCTCCTAATTCTTTCATTGAAAAACTATTTCCCAACCATGTATTTACCTTTTGTAGGTTTGGAATATCATTTTCCATGAATATTATATCATCCACATACAATATGACCATTGTAGGTGGTTCTAGCAAGGTCCATACCTTGTTGCATCTGGCATTTGCATCCATGTCTATTTTATTCTTGAAGATCCCCATGCACCCAATGGTTTTACCCCTTCATGTGGTTCCACCAAGGTCCATACCTTGTTGGTATACATTGAGTCCATTTTAGATCTTATGACCTTAAGACATTTACCACATTCTGGCCCCTCCATGGCTTGCTTGTAGGTGGTTGGTTCATCTTGATCCATGACCAAAACCTCACCATCTTGGGTCACAAGAAATCCAAATCTCTCTGGCTTATGGTGATTCCTATTATATCTACAAGGTTCCTATGTTTTTTGAGGGGGAGGCGGTACCACAACAACTAGTGGTGCCTCCTAATGTTCTTCTTTAGGTTCATTGTTATTTTGTGTATCTTGAATTTCTTTGAATTCTTTTTTACTCACATTAGTATTTCTATATATAAACTCCTTCTCTAAGAATGTACAAGTTCTATAAACAAATAGTTTATTCTAGAAAGGAACATAGAATTAGTATCCTTAAGTATATTTGAGATGCCCCATAAAATAACACTTGCCAAATTTGGGTCTCAATATTTTAGGAAATGAACACTTTGCATACGCTTCACAACCCAAAACCTTCATGAAAGACATGTTGAGGCGCTCCCCAATCTATATATCATATGGTGTCTTTGGAACCAATTTAAAGGGAATGTGGTTAAGTGTAAACACGATAGTTTCTAGAGAATGTTCCCAAATGAATATAGGAATTCCGACTTGGCTCATCATGGATGAACCATGTCCAATAATGTGTGGTTCCTTCTCTCTAAAACACCATTATGTTGTGGTGTTCTTGGTGGAGTCAATTGTGATACCAGCACCACACTCCTTGTAAAGATGCTCAAACACTAGGTCCAAATACTCTCCACCATGATTAGATCGAATTATTGTTCCAAGTTGGTTCTCTACTTCATTCTTGAATACCTAAAAAATTTCAAAGGATTCTGATATGTGTTTCAAGAGATACACATATCCATATCTACTGAAATTATTAGTAAATGTAATGAAGTATTGGTACCCTCCTCTAGCTTTTGAACTAAAAGGACCACATACATCAATATGTACAAGTTATAAAACTTCAATTGCCATGTCACTATTTCTAATAAAAGGGGCATTTTTCATCGTTCCCAACAAACATGTTTTGCATGTCTCAAGAGATTCAAAATCAAGCGAGTCTAAGTATCCATCCTTATGGAGTTTAGAAATGCACTACTCATTTATATGGCCCAAGAAAAAATGCTAGAGGCATGTGATGTCCGAGTCATGTATTTTAATCAGTTTGGTATTTAAAATATATTCATTTGTGTCTCAAAATCTAACAGAAAATGGCCATAATACATCAAAGCACTACCATAAAAGATATCATCTAAAAGTTTAGAGTGAACTCCATTTTTCGTTAGGAATGAAAAAGCATTGTTGTGCAAACAATAAATGAAAACAATATTTCTACTTATGATAGCTGCATAATATCAATTATCTAATTCTATTACAAGCACCAATCATAGAGATAAACTATATATTCCTACACCTCCAAAAACAACTTTTTCTCCATTAGCTACTCATAGTTCCACATATCCCTTCTTGAGGGGTCTACTTCTTTTTAGGTAATGCACATTACATCATATGTGAGATCCAAATATGGTATCTAATACCCATGATGAAAAATCAGATAAGTTAATCTTGATAATGTATATACATGAGGTGGAGATCTCTATCCCCTTTGACTTCTTAAGTTCCTCTAGGTAGACTGGAAAATTTCTCTTCTAGTGTTCAGGCTTGTGACAATGGTGACAATATCCATGGCCACACCTCCCTTTGCCTTTAGAGAAGAAGATTGGGACTTAGGCTTGGATTCTTTCTTAGCCTTTTTCTTTCCCTTAGTCTTATTTTTCACTACATTGACCATCAACATAGATCCAGTCTTGACATTCTTTGTAATATCCTGAATTTTGATAAAAATTGAATTATATTAATGAATTGATTTATAAATTCCCTAATGGTAGTATTGATGAAATAATAGTGTTAATTGCCTTTGTGGCATGGGTTCTTGTGACACAAGTTAAATAAAAGAAAATAATTCATAATGAATTGGTATTAATGGCTTTTGATATGGTAAATGAAATATAAGAAGATATGCAAGTTTCCAAAAAAGAATAGGAGATGTGGTGTTTTAAGTGATTATTTAGCCAAGTTTGGCAAAACAATGGTTAAGACATCTATACATCCGAACTTACCAAATATATGTTGGAAATGATTTTATGAGTTTTCTTAAAGTGAGGATGGTTGATTTAAAGGGTAAATCAAAGAGAGATAAAAAGGAACTATATGGATTGTGCATGTTTCCTTTAGATGACAAACATTGCCATATGGGTAATCTATCAAATACTCTCTTCACAACAAAAAGATACTTTCCCATGAAGGCACTAAATAATTATGAAGGAGGCCAATATAAGGCAAGAAGGGGGGGTGTACCTTGATGGCACATATGAATAATGGAATATAGAAAGAAAGTTTGCCATGATTTAGAATAATGGAGAGGCATTTAACGACTTGGATAATAATTTATCCAATGAGGGGTTTAATCTTTTGAATACTTCTTTACATTAGAGAATAATCCAAGATGGATCTAATGGGGGGAGCATCCCTGTTGATTGGACTTGACGCTACACATAGGAAGACAATCCATATCCCTCTCGTTTCTTTTGCCTTACGTGGGAACCCTTTAGGGTTTTGGAGAGGTGTATGTATATATATACCCAGACATCCCTTTTTACCACCCGAAACTTGGTAGAGAGTCTGAGATATATGAATCCCCTAGCTTCCTTCGGTCCCTCCAACATAGATAGACCTACACATGAGAAATCTACGACACCGTCAACCCCAGAGGGGTACGACCACCCTCTTCTATGTGTACGGGAAGCGACGCCCATCTGCACGATAGGAAGCCTCGATAATATGAGACTCGTGACTGCCGGAATGTGCTCCAGCTGCCTTGGCTGACCCAGAGATGTAGGGAAGGTTCGTGGAGGGACTGAATAACCTGACGCATCAAGAACGACCTAGGGCACCTGCAACTCCTTCTCCGTTGCCAGCTGTAACGCCTGGGCCCACTGCCCAAGGCTCTAGTAGAGTTTCAGGAATGACGACTGGCCCCACAGACCACCACTAGCCTCAACTGCACACTTTGTCCACACTAACGCGCAAGCCAAGATCAACTTCTCGACTGGTCACCCATCCTAGTACTACTCCAAGCTGAGCACACTTAACTATGGAGTTCTTTAGTGATGGGCTCCCAGAAAAGGAGGTGCACCTTGGTGATATGGGTAGTCCAATCATTCCTCATAAGATCATTATATCCGAGACCTCAAATCCTGGGACGTTACAATCTCCCCCACTTAGACTCTTGACGTCCTCGTCAAGGCTCAACTATAAGGCCTCATAACATCACCCCATTTCAGTGCAGACCCAGAATGGCCCATGGACTCCCAGCTCCCGATCACGGAATACCAGCGTAAGGGTGGCTACGTCAACTATGGACAACCCTTTCCTACATGCCTGAACCGCACGGCTCAAGACTGGCATGTCACATGCCCATGTGGGCCCCACCTACTAGAGGGGTTATGGCTCTGATACCATTTGTAATGCCTGGGCCCACTGCCCAAGGCTCTAGTAGAGTTTTAGGAATGATGACTGGCCCCACAGACCACCACTAGCCTTAACTGCGCACTTTGTCCACACTGACACACAAGCTAGGATCAACATCCTGACTGGTCACTCATCCTAGTACTACTCCAAGCTGAGCACACTTAACTATGGAGTTCTTTAGCCCCTGTTTGGGAACGGACTGGGATTTTGTAGTATGGACTGGATTAGACTGGGTTAGTCAGGATTCAGTCTGATTCTATTTGGCAACCCAGTCTGATTCTGGTCAGCTGGTCTGATTTGAGTCTGATTGCAGTCTGGTTCTGTTTGGCTACTAGACTGGATTCAGTCTGATTTTATTTGGCAATGTAGTCAGTATCTGCTGATTCTGTCCTGCTGTTGTAGAACTGTTTTAACAAGAATAAGGTATGTGTAGTTGTGTTGCCGCTTAAGAAGAAGTTGGACGAAGTGTATTATATACTAAATAACAAATACATAATATAATTTATGTATTTAAATTAAATAGTAGCAAAGGTGCGTAGCATGTCTGTAGCAGAACGTAATACCACATAAATAAAAAGATAATATTTTAATGGTTCTCGGGCAAATACATATGTAACATACAAACTGAAATGAGAGGTCTGCCCTGGACCTAGACAACGACAAAGTTACATAATCTAAGTTGGTGATCAAGCAGGAAACTTCATGCCTCGTCGTACTCGTTGGCCAACTTCATGGCCTCGCCGTTCTCGTCCCACGACACAGGACATGGTTCGTCCAATACCTGATTTGTTTCCTGTTTGCTGGCGTCTTTTGGCCACTCGAACATCAACGACAGATGGTGAATAGGATGAGTAACACCCTTGGCTTTTTCGTCTCTCTCATTTGGGCCCTCATCGCGTGTAGGCTTGCAACATGGTTTCTTGCAAACAAGGTTTTCTTCTACATATTTTTTAATCTTCGACGGAGACATCAATAGTTTTTCAAATTTTGTCCTTGCCTTTGACCGTGACCGCGATGATGACATCTATTGTTAATAAATCAAATTTAAGTATTAGCAAATATCAATACTAGAAAGATAACTGTGACAATATTGAATAAAAATAAATGCTCCAAACAAACTTAGCTACAAACAAGTAAGAACGTGATGTATGCATTCAATACATAACAATAAAGGTCCAAACAAACTTAGCCGCATACAAATAAATGTTGCGAGGTAAACACAAACAACTACAAAGTCGTGGAAATATATTACAGGTTAATGTGTTATTTTTGGCGTCTAACATGGTTGTTTGATTCACTCATCAGTGTTAATAAGGTATTCAGCAACGCCAGGTGGGTAAATGCGACGAGTCGTCATGAAGTTGCGTTGCACGACCAATGGCGGGGGAGGCAATACATCTCCCAAAATAAAAAGATTGTCTCTTATGAACTCTCTCCTTATGTGTTGCCATCTCATCTGCAACTCAGTCAAAGATATGTAAGGCCCCCCAGTTATGTTTCAGAAGTCACTCCATGCCTCCATCTAAGCCTGTGTAGTATATACTCCATTAACACATCTCCCCAACTCATATTGGTTTCTCATCAAACCTCTGAGAACCATATCAAGCTCCGTACACCACATAAAAGAAGGCGTCCTTCGAGGCCCAACCATATTACAGATTCTGTAAGTAATATGTTTTAGACGTAAGTGTGTATCGCATAATTAAGGGAATATAAAATGCATATTCAGTGCTAACTAACATTTATCAACATAACGGTGAAAAAACATACACCCTCCATAAAACATACACCAACATTATGATAAATAACTAAAGCATGTTGATGTCGGATGAATTCAGAAAGATTTATGACAACGGATGAATTTCGCTGGGCAGTCGATCTCCATAAAACAATGTAAATCGACACACCAAACTAAATGTAGTTCTCTACCATTAAACGTTATGGCGTCACCGTGGGTGAAGGAATGTCTAAAAGAAGACTACATTCTTCCTCCAGACTGGCAACGTAGCGTTCTACACCCTCATGCTCATATTTTTTTTGGGTGTATATTTCATCGTAGTTGTGATGAATTTCAACACAGTCCTTCATGTTCATTGCCTGGCCCCACACTGACTTGCTCTCGACAGTTAGTAACATAATCTCAGCTTTCAAAGAATCAATTGTTGGGGGGAGATCGACTGCCCAACGGAAGTATCTGCACCGATCTTTTCCCTACAATGTATAATCAAATTTAATGAATGACAAAGAATGTGCAGCATACACAACGACAACCTATTATGTATGTATTTACTAGTGCACCTCACGAGAAGGACATATGTAATACATTT
Organism: Alisma plantago-aquatica; assembly: GCA_963693085.1. NCBI lineage: Eukaryota > Viridiplantae > Streptophyta > Magnoliopsida > Alismatales > Alismataceae > Alisma > Alisma plantago-aquatica. The sequence continues at coordinate 669,666,107 of OY856410.1, forward strand.
CGCCCGACCTTTCACTCAGAATGCCAAAATCATACAACCCTGCATCCTCTGTGTTAAGCCGCAAGGCTGCATCTAACCCACAATCACACCTCGGAACTCCAGATGGATCCATTGACATCTAAAACATAATTGAGGATTAGTAAAAATATTGTCGGATTCTGAACATAGATTTGAAATACAACTTTACGAACATAAAATAGGCCTAACTGCCTGTTCTACATCTATGATGTATTGTATCCGTCCTCGTTTGAAGAGTCGTTACTGCTCGTGATGTGAAGTCGTTGTCGAAGATATTGGAACCTCTCACGTAGAGTGGTAATATCTTGTTCAAGCCTAACGGTGTCTGCTCTTGTCGAACTGACAAAGTCACATTGTTCAGACCATAGCTTGCGTTCGTTGTGGGCATATGCAAGTTGTGTTAGCATAGCATCCCTAACTGCAGTAAGTGTGGCAACTGTGGGTGGTACACGCTGCGCAGGCAATCTCATCTGACATCTGTTCGAAACAAGCCCCCTACCACATGTAAAATACGGTCTGTGGGGGTTGTTGTTTTCAAAACGTCCATTTGTCGCATCCACGTCATCCATATACACACGCACAGTGCATTGAAGGCCGTATGTACAACAAGGCATTCCATTCTCCATTTCAAGACAACCTACCGATTCATTATGTCATGTATATTATTAGGATCCAGTAAAAAGTTTGTAAAAAAACAACTAAAGCCTACAAAGTTATGTCGTGGACAATTTTTTAAATAATTTCAAAGACTATTACAGATACAATTGTAAGTCAACGGGCATCCCATAGTAAATTAGAAATGGATTCACATAAACGCTCGCTCTCCCTTGAATCGGCCTGAGTTGTTTGTTGGAGGGAACTCAGGTCAACCCCAGTAGGGGGAACGACAGATGTTGAAATGTCATATGGGAGTTCGTCCATTATACTGTCGCCATCATGTTGGTGGCGTATGAAATTGTGGAGGATACAACAAGCCATTACAAGGCGACACTGCGAATGTATGGGATATGTCGCCCCCTTTTTAAGGTAGGCAAACCGCCGCTTCAGCACCCCAAATGATCTTTCTACAACATTACATAATTGTGCGTGGCGGTGGTTGAACATCTCCTTCTTGCTGGTGTAGGCGTGTCTGTTTCCTCGGTACTCAGAAATATGGTAAGATGTGTTGCGATACAGTGCAAGGAATTGCCGAGTGTTGGCATACCCTGCATCTACTAGGTAAAACTTTTCAGGCGGAACTTTAAACCCGCCTGTGGTCGTCGCTGACTATAGGACCCGTTGGTCAGTAGACGATCCCTCCCACCCAGTTAGGACATATGTAAACTCCATGGAGAAGTCAAATACAGCCAAGACATTAAGAGAGACATTCCCTTTTCTGTCTCGGTAGCGATTTTGCTTATCTCGTTTAACCAAGACGGGGATGTGTGTTCCGTCAATTGCCCCGATGGCATTCTATAACACCAAAATAGGTTGTAAACATACAAAATATTTCCAAATGATTAAAGATTGTAGGGGCTAACTATTACCTTGAAGTAAGGGTAGAACCTTGGGGTCTCCAATATACGAGAATGTGTTGTCGTGCATGTCGCTGCAGTTTTCATGACAATGTACTCATTGGACAATGAACACACAACGTCCAAGACTTCGTTGAACTTCCTACTTATGGTCTCACCAGAGTGAATGTAGTCCTCAGCCAAAGCACGATTTGTATGTCCATGGCCAACCATTTGTAGGAAGTAGCACACAGCCTCAACTGAACTGACGCCTCTAGTGCTTCGTAACAAGGCCCGACTCTCAATCTTGTCCACAAGGGCCAATATAGAATGTGGTCTCATTCGATATAGGTCATAAGCCATTTGTTCATGACCGTTTAAAATTTCTAAGACCTTCTGGTGGCCACTCCTAATGCTAACTGACCTAGGTATTGTAGGTGGTATGTTGGAAATGTCGTCAATGATGGAGTTTGCTATGGACTCAACTATTGTATCAACAATGTGATTAGCTGGACCAGACAATGTATGTAGAATGTGCGTGAGGAGGTCAAGTGTTTCTGTTTGGTCAGTGGTTGACATTATGCCTACAAGTGGAAGCATAGCAACGTTGTCATGGCAAGGACAAGAAAAATAACTAGTCTACAATCATATGTAACTGTGGACACATAAAATAATGGCTTCCAGGATACAAAGCGAATTAGATTGATCGCAAAATAAAACCATGGCAGTGAAATAAATTATTACAACAGTTAATCAATAATGTCTCGACGGGAATAAAAATATTACAACAATTCAGCAAATAAGATTATGCCCAAAGAAAATGTTTGGATGGGAAATAGATTATTACAACAATGAAAGAACTTTCTACTGATTTGATGAGTTAAATGTCTGGTTGTTAATGTTTGGTGATCTGGAAGGGCCAGCATCATTGGACGAAGGAAAAAATGCACGGTGAGATGACGCAAACGACGATGTCATACTTGGTCTGTTGCTGAAGTTGGGTGTTGGGGATTGCGGGAAAAATGCATGGTGAGATGGCATAAACAAGGATGGCATTGAAGGTGTTGCTGTAGCATTGGCAACTTGGAACAAGGATGGCATTGAAGGTGTTGCTGTTGCATTGGCAGCTTGGGACCTTTCCCAAAGGTCTTGCAACCATATGGTTATCTTTTGAGGTGTGTCTATAAGGCTGAGGTAGATGGTGCAGTTTGTTGAGTCCTTGATGGCGTTCACAAGTGTTGTAAACACAGGAGTGGGGGCATCTGGGTAAGTGTCTTGGAAATGTTGTAAGATGGTTGTAAACTCTTTCTTTTCAAAGGCTCTAGTTGCCACACCACTGCCTAACTCGTGAACCTTTGCATAAACCTATGTGAATTCAGATAACACTTCATTTGAAAAGCCACATCGGTCTTGAGCCATTGATGGCCGCTTCTTGCGCCTAACAATAGGAGGCCTCCCGCCAACACTCGGTGTATCTGTTCCACCTCCCCCGGTTTCTCCCTCACTTTGCATCCCATATGCGCCCATATTAGGTTCCCCAGATTGGCTTCCAGTGTTCATGGGTGTGTCTGGGCCATCTAAGTCGACAGTGACATCATCCTTGGAGGCAACGTCATAAGGGATTTGTGTGTCCGTTGAAGACATTGCATGATGACCTCTAGCAATATTCCTCCCCACCATCATCTCGATGTCATAGTAGTGGGGAAACAGCTTGTTAAGCAACCTAGCAAGGTCCTTGTTTGCCTAAGTAAAAAAATTTTTGTATTAGGAAATTAATGTGTAAATATATGACATTATTTTTTTAATTAAGGGACTGGTTATTAGATATACCGCAAGGCTCTCCCTCCATTCAGGGCTGTCGGGCAGCGTGGGCTTATGCCTAGTGTCATCCCATCCAACGCCGCTCTTATTCGTCACAAGCTTCAAAGCGGCATAGTACCTCCTCAAGTTCTTCCACCGAGTTTTCAGCTGGTCTATATTGCAGGCCGTCTTCCCCATCCTATTTTGCATTTCCACAGTTGCCTCCCTCCAAGCCTCCCTAGTGAAATGACCATCGACACACCTGCCTAGGTCATATTTTCTGCGCAATGCAGATACTAGAGCAACATCAGAATCTCTTGCCCAAACAATACAAAACTTGGGGTCAGTGGAAGACATACCCCCGTAGGTGCTGCAATATATTATGATACACAAATTGTTATATCGTTTATCTTTTTAGATAAAGTATTTACTTAGATAGTGGCGTCTAAGCTGTAATGACACTATGAAATTACCTTGTTCATCAGTTGCATATATTTTCTGTATATTAGTTCCAATAAAATAAAAAATGATCTCAAGCCGTGTTATATAAATTTGAGGTGAAACATCCATAAAAAATAATTCAAAAAATTTCAGTAACAAATGAAGAACCCGCCTCTTCTTTTATAAGGTCTTCAGATCTAATATTGGCACTCCATTATCCATAAAAAATAATTCAAAAAAAAAGCAAGCTGGAACAGTGTATTAATGCGAGCATTATACGAATTGCCATCTTATTCAATAATCCCATGAGCTCAGAAGAGGTATAAGAGAAGTGGATTAGGATAGAAGAAAATCGAGTAGAATAGCACACAACAAGGCCATCAGGATAAAATAGACATTTACAGTCTCAGTGAATATTGATTAACAAATTTCAACAAACCAATGTCCTGTTTCATGCCCCTATGCAGCAATACAGAGAAACCAAAACATAGTTTCAAGTTGGATTTCTAGCAAGGATGTATGACATATATTGTAACATATGGGTAAAATGGTGACATATTGTAGTATGTTTTTTCTAGGATGGGGGAATTTTTATGAATACCACATACGGGAAACCAAAAATTTAGACTCTAAAATGGGTGTTCTGAGATACACTCTATAATGCATTCAGTAGGTTTAATTACCCTAATTAGACAACAACTATATTTATGTAACACTTATTTGAGGAATTTACCCAAAATAATACCAAATTCATTTATTATTAGTTTTGGTCATTTAAAGGTCCATATGTAGGTCTATCGTTTTAAGGTTGACTTAACCATTTAACACTATGGTTTATGAAGTCAACTATAAAATCTGTAAACCTTTTTTACCTATAGTATAATTATACAATAAGTATGATGAAGAAAAATGGTTTATGTAAATCTAAAAATTCCACAAAAATCAATGTGTAATGAAGTCACCAATCATAGCATTCAAAGTAAAAAAATTTAAATTTTTTTCTTATCATAGAACAGGATGTTTGCTTATCATAATGCAAAACCATAATGTGGATCGTTTGTTTCCTATCCAATCAACATCCGCATATCTAGAAACTGATATGTCCTCTTTTGAGCTAAAAAAAGGGGCTATGATTTAGCGAGAACATGACAAAGTCAATTTTTTATTTGATTCATTCAAATGTACTAGGTCCAAGTTTTGTACATCCATAATTGGTTAAAATTTTTTTTTTTCACTTTAATGATCATTATCTTTTTCCTGCTAATTAAGAATTGAGCAACAGAATGAATATCTTATACTAAAAAAGTATTACATAAATCATTGTAGTCTATTGAACCACTATCACATTTAGTGTGTAATATTGCTTTTTTAGTTTCCAACATACAAGAATTTTAAAATTCATGGTATACGAGTGCAGTGATAACTACACTGCCAAAACATCCATAGGCACACAAGTGCAGAGCATTGGTAAATATAAAATATCTGCAAAAGAGGCAATTTAGAAGACAAAGAAGAGAACCAACTATAATATCTAGCAAGAGTGGTGACAAGTAAGATGATCATATATGCATGAAATGGGCAAAGTGGGGGAATATAAAAAGAGTCCAAAGAGATGAGGCACAGAAAGGCAGAGGAGAATAGTCCTCTAGGTTTTTATAACATGTGAAAAGTAGCACTAGTAACTCCTATCCAATCAATTATTTATTTTAGAGAAAAAAAATTGCATCAGTGAATTGAAGAATATAAGTAGAAAAATTTACTAACAGGCCTCAACAAACCTGAATGTATATATCAAAGGTTCTTCCAACAGTCAACCGATCAGGTGCATTTGGAAAAGCAGTTTCTGCAAACTGAAGCCTCGCAGTGTAATTCCTAGAAAAAAATTCCCCCAACCACATGTTAAGATCACATGCCGTCTCATTTCAAAACTGATATAAAGTTCTCATAGAGGGTTTGACAAGAAACAATTGATATCCTAGATCCTAGGTTCAAAGATCTCTACATCCATGATCTGACAGAGATGCAAACCTACTGATCAGACTACAGTGATAGCATAAACTAATTGGATTAAAATATATCACAGTTGATAGAAGCACATATGTAGTAGAATGGGCAAAAAGAGGTATCATGGATAATCCCCATGCACTAATGTAAGAAAATATTCACTAATTATAGCAAGACCAGGAAGAACAAAGGAAAAGAAGCAGATAGATATTGTCTATATGAGTAGAAGAGATGTAGGCATGTGTGTGAGGTAACAACCTTCATGACCAGAGATGGGGCTAATCTAATGTAGTAGTATAATACACTAACTAGTATCCAATGATTCTTCTTATTCATTATCTTTCTTGATCTAATCTAAAATCCACGACAAAGGAATCAATAGGTCAAGGATAGTGGCGTCATCCCATGGAAATGAATGATGCAATTGACCGATAAAGATCATCTTCTTGCTTAAGCATAGACCACAACATCTTCTTGCTTAAGGATAGTAGTGTCTCAAGAAGAGATGCCTTGTAAGGGAGGCTGGATCATTCAATTTATAGGACAGAACTAGACAATAGCTTTGCAAACATATTCCAAATAGATTCCACAGATGAAAAATAGTATGATCCTCGGATGAAAAATAGTTTGATCCACGGATGCAAACAAATTCCAAACATCATTTTATCAATGTAAAACACACACAGGGGATCCAACACAAACCATGGAACATGGGGAACCCCTTTGCATAATGATTCAGTACAAAAAATAGGCCTAACCCCTTTGCATAATCATTCAGTACAAAAAATAGGCCTAACTATTCAGCATCACGAACCTATTCAGAAGTGGATAATCCCCAGCAGCAACTTCGAAATTGCCGGGATGAGCAGCAGCACCGCCGGAGCAGGGACGAAGAAGTGGTCGACAACGAGCAGCAACTCCAGAATCGACGGGATGAGCAGCGCCACCGGAGAACCAGGGACGAACACCAGCTTCCTCCAAGATGCGTAGGTGGATGTGAAGAACCTCGATGCACAAGGCAACCAATATGAAGGAACACATACACTGCTTGCCCTTGCTAGGGTTTGTCCTGTGCGTCGACAAGATGGGACGATGGTTGAATCAGGTGGACGGTGCAGATAATGGATGCTCAGAAGGATAGGACAGGGCACTGGTACCTTGCCTTTGCAGGATGTAGCCGCCCTAGTAGCCTGGCAGTCGCAGATGGCTGCATTGAATCCTCACCAGGCGGCGGACGCTCCGCCCGACGACTGTTGCCCTCCATCCGCGAGCTGCTCGAGGTAGCAGACCTCGCTTTAACTCACGGACCAACAGTGAGCCGACACAGGGAGAGGGAAATAACCGGAGCGAAGGAGAGGGGTGAGAGGGAGAGGGCTGAGAGGAAGAGGGAGGCGCACGAGTGAGAGGGAGAGTCAGGGTCGAAGGGGGTGTCGGGGGGGGGGGCATAAACCGGACTGGTATTTGCAATCCCGCCTAGGCCGGGACTGGGTTAGTCTGGATTAGGGGATTCCGTTATCCCAAAATGGTGGTCGAATGGGGTTGCGAACCAAACAGAAATTTGGCCCAAACCGGACCGGGTTACGCTGAGCTGGCGCTAGACGACAACTCCTAATCCGAATCGGGTCCGTTCCCAAACAGGGGCTTAGTGATAGGCTCTTGGAAAAAGAGGTGTACCTTGGTGATATGGGTAGTCCAATCATTCCTCATAAGATCATTATATCCGAGACCTCAAATCCTGGGACGTTACACCAACCTTGCTGTGTTCGAGCCATGCCGTGGAGGAGAAACGCCATCCATAGGAGGTGTTGTTGGTTATCTGGCTTGCGTCAAGCTTAGGGTGTCATGTTGTGGCCAGAAGAGACGCCATGCTAGGATTTTTTCCTACTGGGGGTGCTGAGGGAGGATGGTTGTGATGGAGGCACCGCTGGGGAACAAAGCCCCTCCACGACGCCTGTAGTATGCCTTATACTTGCAGGGGAGCGAGGATGGAGGACATATCATCTTGGGGGTAGCATCCAGGATCCTTGCCTCTGTTCACGACAACTGTGGGGGCCGTGAAGTGCATGGAAGTGCCACGCCCAAGGAGGAGGATGCCAGAGTCGGAAGGAGGGAGAAACCGCCGCACGCAGCTTGCTTTCCGCGAACAACATCGGGCTAGGGGACATGTTTAGATGAGGAAGGAAAGAAAGGGTGTAATGACCCTAGTGCCCATGAATGCATGTTCAAGAGTTGGGGACTCAAGCATCCTTTCCCAAAACCACATGGTCACCAACATGGATTAGAATCAAGTAAGTGACACTGACTTGGCAATTGCTGATTGGCCAAGGTTTGATAATCTTTAGTAAATCATAACTATTAATTGGTAACTCTGATGGGGACATAATATATATGAAAATTGCTTAGAAAAACAAGAGGAACCCAAATAAAATAATTTTAGAATATAATTATGCTTACTATTCTAAAAGTATATGCAATGCATTTTTAGAGGTGTTTAATGTAAAGGAAAACCTAGATTTGCCTTAATCTGATGCTTAATTGAATAGATTCGTTCATGATAGGCTAACACTTGATCTTGCCATGTATAATGAGTAAAACCTCAATAATGTTGAATAATGGACAGTTCCAGATTAGTAATCTTATACATGTTGTTTTAGGGTTTTGAAACTAATGAGAACATCTTGAGATAATCTTAATGCTGATAATGTGAATTAGATGTAATGAGTAGTCTAATATGCTTAAGATGTAACCTAATATGCATAAGTGAGATGGTAATCTTAGAAACTGTGATATGATGGGATTAGGGTTGGTATCCCTAATCCTGTTAATGCGTCGTTTAGCACTTACAATCACTAAGATAATTATCCTAGAGTTTAATCCTTTTTCAACTTTCTGATTAAGGCTAGTATAGAAAGGGTCGATCCCATATGACAACTTTTTAAGATTGTTTATTTTTATCCCAATTATTTTGAATAACTTGTTATTTGTTTTTGGTATTTTTTATATTTGGAACAAAAAGTAAAAGTTGAATTTTGGGGGTTGATGATTAACACTAAGGAAAGAAATGCAAGAATGGAAATGCACTTAACAAGAACGTAAATTTGCCCTGTCACAAGGAAAATTAAGATTGTTGTTAGCACAAGAAAAACTATTATGAATAAAAAGACTATAAAGAAAGCAAAGCAATCGGTGATTAAATCAAGAGATGAGAATCCAGACTTTAGGGGTTTTCACCACCTTAACCTAGGCAAAATCAAACTAATCCTTTAAAAATGATGGATTCGATGAAGGCAAGTGAATTAAGAAAAATTCACTAAAAATAGACTCCACATGAGCCCATTGGTCCTGGTGCTCATGCTTCTTAGTTCATCATCCTAAAATAAGAAGATCCACGATCATTTCAAAACTCCTATGCGATTGAGTTTGTTGTTCTAAATCTGAACTTCCACGGTCATATCCATCCAGATTAACTTTTGATCAAATCAATTAATTACTTTGATAGATCAATTAGTTATCAAACCCAAAAGCCATCTAGAGTCATTTTTTAAGGACAAGTCAATAAAACCAATGCTAAGGGGTTATTCCCCTTGCCTCAATAAATAACTACTCACTCATGGAGAAGGAGTAAGGAGAGACGGAGGAAGGAAGTGACCTAGCCATCTTCGAGTCTTACGACTACTGATCCTCAATTAGAGACAATGAAGATGACTGTCTCTTTCTACCTTGCTTGATTGCTCAAGAGAGGGGAGAAGATACTAGATCTAAACACAATGGAATGACGGAATTAAAAGTAACATGTAACAAAAATGCAAGGCCACTTTATTTCAGAACTAGAAGAATACAAGAAAACTTGCTCCAAAATGCTAATACAAGAAAACCCGAGATGCCAAAGGAGGAGGAAGTGCCCCTCCTTTTATAGTAGAAGGAGGGGGTATACATTAGGTTTAGGGCAAAATAAATGACCGCCGACGGCTTCTAACTTTCTGGATCTAGTCAATAGAGGAAACAATTGATTGCTTTGCATTCCTTTTGCAGTAATTTCCCGCAATAGTGATTTAGAGTGTATTTTAGGGCCAGTCATAAACTTGGAAGCGGTCCGAAAATATATTTTTCCTATAGATAATTGAATTGTCTTTCCAACGCATACTTTCACATTAAATTCTACCTTGGGATGTAGGAGTTATACCAATTTTGGTGAAAGATATATACTGAAGTCAGACACTGCTGGAATTTGTGCAAAAATATCTTCTAAGGGAATTTACTCATGAGCTATTTTCCTAAAAAAAATAAGCAAATATATTTAAAACTCTAAATAAATAGAAAATTCCAAACTAATACAATTAATAACAAAATGAAGAAGATAAATAACAAAACAATCCTAGAAAGATATCTAAAAGATGTAAATAAAGGGATAAATATACATTTATCAAATTCCTAGTCCAAACATGAGATAACTCTAAACCCTAGTTTAGGAGTGAATCTAGATCTGAGTAATGTAATGTGAATACATGGTGACACATATGTAGTATGTATATTTCAGATTGAATGCTTGTTGCTTGGATGTTTGGATATATTCTTAAAGTACATACGATGTTCTGCACAGTTCTTCAATGGCATAAGGTATGTGGTTACACTTATGATTACATATATATAATTTTGAGACTGCTGAAGTTTCTCGATGAGTTTGAACAACAAAGAAACTAATTGGTTGTTTATTTATTTCTTGCAAATTATAAAATTCATATAAGTATCATGTAAAGAGAATAATAATATTCTGAACCCATGGATTAGACTGATCATAAGGGTAATGCACATGAGCCCCGAAGGGACAATGATTACACCTGAGGTAGTTGACCAGATATGGGTTAGAATATGGAAACAATTTTATGTTCTTATATGCAAGATAAAGATGTTTGCTTATATGTTACCTGTGATTATTGTTTGAATCCATGTACCAGTATAGCAATATACTGACCGCATATTTGTTTGTCGGCATTTTAGGTATCAGATATACTTGATTCGTGGACATGAGGGTACAGATAGAGATGTTGAAGACACTACAGTTTAATCATGAAGGTTTAGTCTTAATGGTTTATCTTCACACATGTAAAAGTTAATTTTGTTTAAAAGATATGTAATTCCTTAGAGGAGCTTTTTATGTAAACATGTAGATATTTGATCATTAATGGAAATTGTTTACTATTTTGTATTATTTTATGAATATGATCCTGGGATTTATGAGTGACGATTTGTGACTTTAAGGTCTTTTGGACACTCAAAAGTGCGGGTTGTTACATTTGGTATCAGATCCCAGATTCATCAACTAATACTTAATAGTTTATAATTTCAAATCATTCTTAGAAATAATAAGAGAAAAATTAGGTTTCTCATCTCACATTTTTGTCTACTTCTAATCTCTTTGCTTAAAAATCCTTGAAAAGAAACTGTTAATTAGAGAAGTAAAATGTGAAAAGATGTAACCTTTTGTGTAGGTTCCTTTGGAGAGGGTAACCATTGGGAAGATACAAGTTATAAAGATACATGTATGGGTGAGTCCTTCCATAGAGGAATGACTTGGTTTGAGATAACCCATTAGAGTATAAAACCTTTAGTGGATTAAGGGATATGGAAACTCTAAGAAGTAGAGTATAGTGCCTAACCCAAATCCTAAAAACCTTAATCTTAAATAATGAACATGGTGTGGTGGTATGGGACACTACCCATGTGAAACTTGAAATCAGGAATAAGAAAGATAAAGGGATGAGTTTAGGTAACCCAGTGTCCCATGCAAGTGTGCATGAGGAGCATAATGCTTTTGTAAGAGGTCTTAAGAAATATATGAACCCAATAGTTGTAAATAAGAAAATGAAAGTTTATATAACTTTTTCAAACTTCTCACGTGTCTCTACAAGTTTAGTGATGGTGCCTAAGCCCATGGAGGAGGAGTCTGAGGTAGCACCAAGCCCTAGAGGGAAGGTGACCCAAGTTCATTGAATGGACAAAGACCATGAGGGGGGGTATTCCAAAGGTTGAGCAAGCATGAGTTTATATGTTATAATGATAAAAGTTATGCCTAATGAAAAAAGGGAGGTATCTATGAAACCTTTAGGATAAGTGTGCCAACCTGGGATGGGTCAACCCAAAGAGTGGGAAGATGACCTATGAGGGAGGCAAAACCTAGATCTTGGGATCAAGCTGTGGCTAGAGAGCCTAACCCCCTCCTATGAGCCAAGAAGGCACCCTAGGCTAGGACTTTCCCTTAAAAGGTAATAGAATAAATGTATTTAAGAATTGAGATAACCTTAATCCTCACCTAGAGGAGTGAAGAGTTAAAGATAAAAAAATTAAAGTACTTAAATTCTTTGAACCCAAGGATGCCAACTCTGAGTGACACAACCGGTCAAGCTCAGGAGGGAAGACCAGTAAGGCACCAAGCCCAGGAGGGAAGGTGGCCTAAGTGGATGACCAAGCCCAGGAGGGAAGGTAATGAAATGGTCAAGCCCAGGAGGGAAGACCAGGAAGGCACCAAACCTGGGAGGGAAGGTGGCCTATGTCCACAATGTAGTTGTTTAGGATCAAGCCCCTGGAGGGGAATATCATAGAGGTCAAGCCCAGGAGGGAAGGCCGATATGGCACCAAGCCCTGGAGGGAAGGTGGCCCGAGCCCAATGATGGGACAACACTACATTATGTGTACTCAAAAGAGAGAGATGAAGGCAATCCAGGTTAAAGAATTATATAAGAGAATAATGTGCTTAAAAGACGTGACATCTCAAAAGAAACCCTTAGGGAGGGTAGAATCCTAATACAATCCTAGGGTCAAGTGGGGTGTATAAGGGGTACATAGGACCGATGTGATTAGGAGTTGATTGACCCCTGACTACACTAGACCATATGGTCAGGAGGTAACAACTGAGTTTGCCCAAGGTCCATGTCTCAGGAGATTAGCTACCTACATGATGATCATGTAGCCTAATAGGTGAATGTGAAAGGAACTCCCTTGATGCATAAGGATGATATCACTCCAAAGGTACCTATACCCCTAAAGACCTCAAGGAAATGGCTAAGGCTCGTAATATGTGAGGTGTAAATATAAAAGATATAAGGAAGTCATGAAAACTTGAGAAAAGTTGTGCCCTAACTTAAGAGTAAGAAAATGAACACTTGACTTCATGTAATATAAAGATGCCATGAAATTAAGAAAAATTAAGTTTAGAGTCATATAGAGTATGATTAAACTTAATATGTGAAATTGAAAGGTAATGTGTGGATGTACTATCTCTGCTCTTGGAATGAAATGAACTTTGTATTTGGGCTGCAGTCAAATGCTTATTTCATCTCATTATTAGGGAGGGATATTGGATAGACACACATTATTCTTAAAATTGAGATAAAGAGGATGAATATCCTACACTAAATGTGTAATGGCATGAACTAGGGTTAGAGGTGTTACCTCACCCTTATGTTAAAAGTAACAAATTATAGGTTGGAAACCTAGGTGAAAGGAAAAATCACCAGGCAATAATGAAATCACTAATAAGAATAAAATCATCAAGGGTTGATGAGGTATGAGTACTATGGATGTGGATATACTTGAATATCAATTCAAGTGCCAATATTAGTAATAAAACAAAAATTGCTATGCTAATGAAAAGTGGTTAAGCCATCTAGGTAGGGTGCTAACCCTAAGTTTTGAATATAATATGAGTTATCATTCACCTAGGCTTAGTAGGCTTGAATTTTGGGGACAAAATTCCTTTTAAGGAGGGGTGAATGTAATATCCTGAATTATGATAAAAATTGAATTATATTAATGAATTGATTTATAAATTCCCTAATGGTAGTATTGATGAAATAATAGTGTTAATTGCCTTTGTGGCATGGGTTCTTGTGACACAAGTTAAATAAAAGAAAAGAATTCATAATGAATTGGTATTAATGTCTTTTGATATGGTAAATGAAATATAAGAAGATATGCAAGTTTCCAAAGAAGAATAAGAGATGTGGTGTTTTAAGTGATTATCAAGCCAAATTTGGCAAAACAATGGTTAAGACATATATACATCCGAACTTACCAGATATACATTGGAAATGATTTTATGAGTTTTCTTAAAGTGAGGATGGCTGATTTAAAGGGTAAATCAAAGAGAGATAAAAAGGAACTATATAGATTGTGCATGTTTCCTTTGGATTACCAACGTTGCCATATGGGTAATCTATTAAATACTCTCTTCACAAAAAAAAGATACTTTCCCATGAAGGCACTACATAATTGTGAAGGAGGCCAATATAAGGCAAGAAGGGGGGGGGTACCTTGATGACATATATGAATAATGGAATATAGAAAGAAAGTTTGCCATGATTTAAAATAATAGAGAGGCATTTAATGACTTGGATAATACTTTATCCAATGAGGGGTTTAATCTTTTGAATACTTCTTTACATTAGAGAATAATCCAAGATGCGTCTAACGGGGGGATCATCCCTGTTGATTGGACTTGACGCTACACATAGGAAGACAATCCCTATCCCTCTCGTTTCTTTTGCCTTACGTGGGAACCGTTTAGGGTTTTGGGGAGGTGGATGTATATATATATATACCCAGACATCCCTTTTTACCACCAGGAACTTGGTAGAGAGTCTGAGATATCTGAATCCCCTAGCTTCCTTCGGTCCCTCCAACATAGATAGACCTACACATGAGAAATCTACGACACCGTCAACCCCAAAGGGGTCTGACCACCCTCTTCTATGTGTACGGGAAGCGACGCCCATTTGCATGACAGGAAGCCTCAACAATATGAAAGTCATGACTGCTGGGATGTGCTCCGACTGCCTTGACTGACCCAGAGATGTAGGGAAGGTTCGTGGAGGGACTGAATAACCTGACGCATCAAGAACGACCTAGGGCACCTGCAACTCCTTCTCCGTTGCCAGCCTTGCTGTGTTCGAGCCAGGCCGTGGAGGAGAAGCGTCGTCCATACGAGGTGTTGTTAGTTATCTGGGCTATTTCGAGCTTAGGGTATCATGCTGCAGCTAGAAAAGATGCCATGCTAGGAGTTTTTCATTCCGGGGGGTGCTGTGGGAGGACGGTTGCGATGGAGGCACCGCCGGGGAACAAAGCCCCTCCATGACGCCTGTAGTATGCCATGTACCTACGGGGGAGCGAGGATGGAGGACAAATCATCTTGGGGGTGGCGTCCAGGATCCTTGCCTCCATCCACGACAACTATGGGGGCCCTAAAGTGTGTGGAAGAACTGCGCCCAAGTAGGAGGATGCCGAAGCCGGAAGGAGGGAGAAACCGCCACATGCATCTTGCTTTCCGCGGACAGCGTCGGGCTAGGGAACATGTTTATACAAGGAAGGAAAGAAAGGGTGTAATGACCCTAGTGCCCCTGCACGCATGTTCAAGAGTTGGGGGCACAATTTTCCTTTCCCGAAACCACATGGTCACCAACGTGGATTAGAATCAAGTAAGTGATGCTGACTTGGCAGTTTCTGATTGGCCAAGGTTTGATAATCTTTAGTAAATCATAACTATTAATTGGTAACTCTGATGGGGACATAATATATATGAAAATTGCTCAGAAAAACAAGAGGAACCCAAATAAAATAATTTTAGAATCTAATTATGCTTCCTATTCGAAAATTATATGCAATGCATGTTTAGAGGTGTTTAATGTAAAGGAAAACCTAGATTTGCCTCAATCTGATGCTTAATTGAATAGATTCGTTCATGATAGGCTAACACTTGATCTTGCCATGTATAATGAGTAAAACCTCAATAATGTTGAATAATGGATAGTTCTAGATTAGTAATCTTATACATGTTATTTTAGGAGTTTGAAACTAATGAGAACATCTTCAGATAATCTTAATGCTGATAATGTGAATTAGATGTAATGAGTAATCTAATATGCTTAAGATGTAACCTAATATGCATAAGTGAGATGGTAATCTTAGAAACTGTGATATGATGGGATTATGGTTGGTATCCCTAATCCCTAGTCCAAACATGAGATAACTCTAAACCCTAGTTTAGGAGCGAATATAGATCTGAGTAATGTAGTGCGAATACTTGGTGACACATATGTAGTATGTATATTTCAAATTGAATGCTGGTTGCTTGGATGTTTGGATATATTCTTAAAGTACATATGATGTTCTGCACAGTTCTTCAATGGCATAAGGTACGTGGTTACGCTTATGATTACATATATCGAATTCTGAGATGGCCGAAGTTTCTCAATGAGATTGAACGACAAATAAACTACTTGGTTGTTTATTTATTTCTTGAAAATTATAAAGTTCTTATGAGTATCATGTAAAGTGAATAATAATATTCTGAACCCAGGGATTAGACTGATCTTAAGGGTAATGCACATGAGCCCCGCAGGGATAGTGATTACACCTGAGGTAGTTGACCAGATATGGGTTAGAATATGGAAACAAGTTTATGTTCTTATATGCAAGATAAAGATGTTTGCTTATATGTTACCTGTGATTATTGTTTGAATCCATGTACCAGTATAGCAATATACTGACTGCGTATTTATTTGTCAGTGTTTTAGGTATCAGATATACTTGATTCGTGGACATGAGGGTACAAATAGAGATGTTGAAGACACTACAGTTTAATCATGAAGGTTTTGTGTTAATGGTTTATCTTCACACATGTAAAAGTTAATTCTGTTTAAAAGCTATGTAATTCCTTAGAGGAGCTTTTTATGTAAACATGTAAATATTTGATCATTAATGGAAATTGTTTACTATTTTGTATTATTTCATGAATCTGATCCTAGAATTTATGAGTGATGATCTGTGACTTTAAGGTCTTTTAGACACTCAAAAGTGAGGGTCGTTACATTCTTCATGTTTAGTTCAAAAGTTTTACAACATGGTGAGTAGTTTTGGTAGCAGTTTAAACATTTCATTCATGTTGAAGTTCATTAAAAATGGATGCATGATACATGCAACAATTGCATTATAAAATCTCTGACCAACTCTTGGCCCATGGGGAAACCCAGTCTGTCTAGGTTCTCCACATACATAATCATCTTGAGTACATGAGGGCCAACTGGATCTCCCTCTGCCAACTTGCTATACAATAATGCCTTTGATACGTCATACTTCTCTTATCTAGCTTGGCCTTTAAACAATCCTTTGATATGTCCAATCATTTGAAAGGTCTCCATGTTATTGTGTTGCCTCTGTAGAACCATGGATGCTAGCATGAGGGTGCCACATCATTAGAATATCAAAATACATCTTGAATGCATTCCTTTCAGCCTTTGGTTTATCACGAGTGGGCTCTTTGGGAAAGTCATGATCCAATAATCGAGAACAATTCCCAAGTTTTGCTACCGATTCACAAAATTTGTCCTATTGATCTTGTCCCTCCCAAGGACCAACCACAACGAAAGGCTATTATTATTTGCCATGTGATCTACAAACAAAAATAAGTAGGAACGAAATTTTGATTTGAAAAATAGTTACATTTACTTAGGCCTTTAATTAAACATTTAATACCACTATTTTCTTCAAATTAATAGCCCTCACTATTAATCTAGAAAGTTTGAGAAAACAACTTTCTAGTAGGCCGAGCTCCATATTTATTGAATCATGAGTCAAATTTGGCTGATTGATCAGAACTCAATTATTTAGGTAGGCAACTTTTTCCAATTGCATCACATGAAACCCTTGAATGGATGGGGAATAACCATTATTAAATTCCATCATACGGGGCACCCATTTGCATGCGTCTAAGATCTTAATCTTTTTAAGGTTACCTAGTTAAGATGACCCTAATCGCTGATATTGATAAGACATATACCCTTATTTGGCAGGCCCACATGTTTATCCCACACCTCGCCAAGATGGAAAATGCACCTCGCTTTGGCGAGCCCACATAAATTGATCGAAGCATTAATGTGTATCACATGTTGGAAGGCATCTTAATCTTAACATTTAACAAGGTATTTTATATTATACATATACATATCCAATCACCACATTTGTATACATTATATATCATGTGTATAAACAAGCAATATAAACAATAAAATTAAAATGCAATAATTATGCTCGCTAGCACAATATTTCCAAGCTAATGGAAGATTGAGGTCATCTCATATTTCTTGCATCAAATACATAAACAAAAGATAATAAACCCCAACCATTGGATTCTTTAGTCCTGAGCGGTCACCATGTACCATCCATTATGGTTGATGATTGTTTTGCACTAATCCTTATTCATGTTAGCCATGTTGGATATTATATTTCCTATACTATCCTAAACTATTACATCATATATAAGAGAATCATGTAGTAAAATTTGAGGGGAGTAACATGGAAAGCCATACATTTGGAATCATAAGTGAAGGTATGGCATGCAATCCATATTAAGAATTACAAATAATCAACCACATGTAATAGATGCAATCAATTAGGGTTTTCCCATCATCATGCATCACACACATAATAAAACCATTTCAAGGCATCACTTTGAATTTGAATACATATACATATATATTATCATATCATAATATGATCATGGTGATATAAATTGGGACATTTCCATTAATTGGATGTGAACATTAATCAATTTCATCATATGAAAATGTGCGCTATAGTCATCCAATGAAAAAAACTTGATTCATAATCCAAAAATTCAGTAAAGAGCATTAGACATCACTCTGATGCCACTATAGGAATCTCAGGAGTGGGAAACACAATTGAATAAGAAAAAATTCCCAAGAATCCTTTGAGTAGGTGATCGGCCTTTTTCACACGTATGGAAATGAACGTGGGACAAAGGAAGGAATCAAGCTTTAAATTTATAACCCAAAACCTTCTAGGCCCCCGCAATTTTATTACGGGGTCGGAGTAGATATACGGGGTCGAACACAGGTACGTGGTGACGTTTAGGATGCCACAGATCTCGTTCTTTAGTCAGATAAGCCAAGGCGATAATCGATAAAAGTAAGTGCTAGAACTAGTCTAGCAGGTTGTCACGATATAAAAAAAACAAAGAAAATAAAACAAAATAGAGCTCATGATTCTACTAAACAGAGAAAGAGAGTTCCTGGCTATGCAACCACAAACGGGGCAGTCTATGCACTCGTTCTCGGGCGTAGACAACCCTTGAAAACCCAAGCAAGCATCTAGTATGCACAGTGGCATATGTCCTGTGGGGTCGTCCCACTCGCTCTCTCGATGCGTGACTAAAACCATCAACAATATGTCAATGACCCTCTCTCGAGGAATGACATATCAACACCTCGAAATACACTAAGTTCCCTCTCGGGTCTTAGGATATTCTGGGGTGTTAGGAACATAATACCTTGGATCGTCCTCCTCTCAGGCTCAGATCCAAACTATTGTCTCCTAGCTATTCCTACAACAGATCTCTCGATACAGGAAGAAACAACAGTTCAAGCAAGTAAGATATCAACCAAACTAGCAATCATAACTTAGAAAGAGAAAATAGAACATGCAACATACTAGATCTGATATGAATCTACTTGCTTAAGTCAAAAGTACATATACATGCCCAGATCGGGCTACATAACCAAGAAGGAGCTAACTAG
Source organism: Alisma plantago-aquatica (assembly GCA_963693085.1). Classification (NCBI taxonomy): domain Eukaryota; kingdom Viridiplantae; phylum Streptophyta; class Magnoliopsida; order Alismatales; family Alismataceae; genus Alisma; species Alisma plantago-aquatica. The sequence goes on from OY856410.1 coordinate 669,685,449, forward strand.
CCATAGACAAGCATAGCTGGCACCGAACAAAGATGGATGAACATTGTTTGTATAAGAAACAAAGGAATGAAGTAGAATGAAAGAGAATAGGGAAGATATATAGCCCATAGAGGAGAGGTGGCTCTTGCTCCTCGGCCTCTGTGCAGGTTGGATCTCGGCCCTTGGGTCTTCCCTTCGTCCCTCTAGACTCCTCGACTCTCTCTCTAGACCGTATCGAGCAACCGTATCAGGAAGACCGTATCGGGCAGACCATATCGGGCAACCGTATCGGGTAGACCGTATCGAGAAACCGTATCGGGCAACTGTATCAGGCAGTAGATTTTTGGGGAACTCGACACACTAGCGCCTTGGTCTAGGCACTAGCTCTTGCAGGGTCCTCCCTCCGGCTCCTCTTTTGCTCTGTAGGTTGGCAGCTGCTATTTATAGGCAGTGCGTTGATGGGAGTTGTAGCTTTTATTGGTCCACATGTCCTTCATCCGTGGCTTCGATCTTGAGGCATCAGGTGGGCCAATATGAGTGTCGCCCGAAGACCGTGTCGGGCAGCTGTATCGGGAAGGCCGTATCAGGCAACCATATCGGGCAGGCCATATCAGGTAGCCGTATCGAGCAGCCGTATCAGGAAGCCATATCGTCCAGCTGCTGGAATTCTTGTCTTTTCAGGTTCGGTACTTGAGTCCTAAAATTGGCTAGTTTCGGCGCCTACAAGTCAAAAATGGGCTAATTAGCTACATTATTGGCTATTTTTACTACTTTTATCTAATGCGAGATAGAAAGCATAAAACATGAACAAAAGAGTGCATATTAAGACTAAAGTGGCACAAAAATATAGATAAAATGCATAGAAAATATGTGCTAATTTGGGTGTTATCAACTACCCCAAGCTTAAAACTTGCTTATCCTCAAGCAAGGCTATGCTCAAAGAACAAAAAGATAATATCCAAATTAAGATTGACAATAAATTCTAAGGTTAAGAAAAATAGTTTAAAACATCAATTCTCATGATCCATGTCATTTCAGAACAAACCCCCACCTGTCAGGCACAATCTTGCCAAAGCCAGATCAAAGAGTTTCCAGGCAAGATTAAGCAAATTCACTATAACTTGTCGATACTCATGAGGGTTTAAACCATAATGATTTAAACATGAAAGAGTTGTCACACAAGTGATCACGCATGTGATGAGCAATGAGAGATCACCATAAATCCATGCAAACCAATCAGGAATACCACGCCTCTCACTTATTCATGTCCTAAGAAACAAAGCAAAAAGACTCTAATGACTTCTGAGGATCCCGATCTGCGTCAGGTTGGTCCATGTAGCGAGCAACAGTCCCTGCAGTCCGGACCAGTTGGCCCAAAGTAGTGAGATGAACTACTCGTACTACGCTCGAACCAACCCTGCTACTGAGATTGTCTCATAGGTCACCTAGGGGGTTCCTAGTGACTCTCTAATGAGCTTTTAGAGTGGTACTACCAGGCACGACATATCCGCGTTCATGAGCGCAGTCATACACCAGCTGGGCACCATCCTCAACTCTCCTAAAAGGGAAAACAACACTCATTTATTATTCACACTCAGGCTTTTATCATCTGCATTCTATTTGTAGGCTTGGGTGAGAACTATATAGATATTTTGGGATTTTGTGGGCGGCCAAGCCTCTTTTGGACATTTTTATATTTTTCATCTTTTTGACTCAATCTAATGTGAGAAGGCACGTAGTACATCAAGGAAAAACATTTTATCTTGATTATAGCTCAAAACTCATCATGATCCGCTTGACACCTGTGTGAAAGGTTGCAATTATGATTCAAGAATCTTTAGAATAGAGGCAAGCTTGTGAATTCGCATCTAGGATTCTTTGATCATGTTTTAGCTCATTCCAACGGTCCTTTACCATGGATTTTCCATTCACGACATAGATCAAGGGAATTTAGCTTTAAGCTATGAAAAAGGGACATAACCTTAGATTTATTACCAAACTCAAGGAAAGAGTCAAAGAGAAAGTCAAGCAAGAGGTCAAGCAATTTTTAAGATGAAAACTATGCATCTAGGCATAAAGTCAAGCATTTATCTATTAGATTCACACCATATAGCCATGATTGCAAAGCTAAAAGGCTGAAATTTTTTTGAAAAATTAAAACTAAATGCAGGAAATAAACAAGCATGAAAGAAGGGTGAAGAGAAAGAAGGGCGAAGTCCACCACCCCAAGCTTAAAATTTTGCTCGTCCTCGAGCAAGACTTAAACTTGAGACAGTGAGGCAGGAATGCATGAGTTTAACGATAGTTATTGAAGTTCTAGAGATGATGCATGGATGCAAGGGTATAAAAATAGTTAGAGGAAAGAAACTAACTAACAAGAACATGAAAAGAAAAATTTATTGTAATAAAAGGTCGGGAGGGTGGGTAATAGAAAAGGGGGTGGTTGCCCCACGATACCGACACTGAGATCCCAAATCCTAAGTTTTGGGACCAGTGTCACCTGTGTCTTGCCGACGGGTTCCGCCACATAGTAGGAATAGAATTGGCAAATGTGTTGTCCCTGCCAAGTCCAAAGAAGCGAAGTGAAATCTGGCGACTCGGTGAAGTCATCTTTGTGCTGGAAGTGGCTTGAACTGCACTGGGATGAATTCTTCGGCATATCATCCTCAGGGTACCTTTCATTATATGATTTTGAAAATGAAGGTCCTGGGATGTCAACATAGGATGAGAGAGATGAGAGAGGTTGGACATCATCTTGAGGACTCATATCTTCTCTCTCCATCTCTGCACTTGAGGTTGGATGCTCAGATAAATCTTCATGTACCGTCTGAGTCATCCAATCATCTTCTGAGCAAAAAGTACACCCTAAAGAATCTATTTGTGGTTCTACCACCCCAAGCTTATCACCTGGCGTGGAGTCAGGGGTGTCTTCATGCTCAACAACCATGTTGTAGTGAACCATCCATCCTACCCCGTTGACGTCCACCAAGCCTTGTAAAGGTATGGTGGCGAATGATGGCTCGTGCTGCTCCAACTCATCTTCATTACTATACTCATTGCTCCACGTCGAGCAGCTGTCGTCGTTGAACAAATTGTTCCAAACCATGGTTGGCGTGCTACTCAAAGCGAAATGACAAGTCTCAATATGAGAAATGTCACTCTGGTCTGGTTCAATATCTGACTCTAGTTCCTCAAACCAACCTTCTGGTTGTGAGGTCGATTGGCTTTTCGAGTCTTCATCATCGTCATCATAGACCCATTCATGTCTATGACTCATTTCTTCCATTGGCTCATCAGCTGGGTCATCTGGATAGAATGAAGGGCTTCCCCAAGTGGGTTGGTCTTCACTGACAAATCCTGGTGAATCCAGTTGATGGTCTGAATAGGATGATGGTGCATACTCCACTTCAGACCCAATGGAATGGTCTTGATGACTAACGTCTTTAACTTCTTGTGATGGCAGTTCTAACCGAATTGTAACCAGATCGATGAGCTCTTGGAGCCTCCTACCTTGTTCAACATCTTTATCATGAAGTTGTTGTACTTGAGCAACAATGCTTTCGAGATCTGTCGATTCTGCCATGCACATATAAGGGGAACCCACTGTATCAAACTGATGCTTTAGGATGGATCCTTGTTCAATAGTTTGAAGTATACTACTACTGCAGTCTGCAGCCTCAGTGGCTACTTTGAGATGACGATCCTGCTCTTCTAGTAGTTGTTGCATTGGATCGACATCTTCTTGGAGATGAGGGGCTAAGGAGGTGAGTGCTTGAATACTTTCCCTAGTCAACTCCACTGCCTTAATCAGTTCTTGATCCCATGATAGAATGGGGGTCGATGGTTGACTGGAAGTCTCCTTTATTGGAATTTCAACATATGACGATGGTGGAGGTGAGTATAACTCGACTAGTTGCAGAGCACAACCTTCTATTATTTGCCAGCAGTCAGAACTGTGGAAAAACTCGAGAGGACAGGTGGACAAGATGACTTGTCTTGCAGAAGCAAGGTCCATGGCTGAAAAAGGTATGAGAAAAAGAAAAGTGATTTAATATATATGAACAAGTATGTTTAAAGCAAGAGGAAAACTATGCATGTATATACAAGCTTATAGTGACAGACTAAAATTCTACTAGGCGTGCAAACGTGGAAAACCATGTCCCCGACAATGGCGCCAAAAGTTGATCGACCTTTTTCACGCGTCTGGAAATGAACGTGGGACAAAGGAAGGAATCAAGCTTTAAATTTATAACCCAAAACCTTCAAGGCCCCCGCAACTTTATTACGGGGTCGGAGTAGATATACAGGGTCGAACATAGGGGCGTGGTGACGTTTAGGACACCACAAATCTCGTTCTTTAGTCAGATAAACCAAGATGATAGTTGATAAAAGTAAGTGCTAGAACTAGTCTAGCGGGTTGTCACGATATAAAACAAAACAAAGAAAATAAAACAAAACAGGGCTCGTGATTCTACTAAACAAAGAAAGAGAGTTCCTGGCTATGTAACCACAAACGGGGCAGTCTATGCACTCGTTCTCGGGTGTAGACAACCCTTGAACACCCAAGAAAGCATCTAGTATGCACGGTGGCATCTGTCCTATGGGGTCATCCCACTCGCTCTCGCGATGCGTGACTAAAACCATCAACAATATGCCAATGACCCTCTCTCGAGGAATGACATATCAACACCTCAAAATACACTAAGTTCCCTCTCGAGTCGTAGGATATTTCGGGGTGTTAGGAACATAATACCTTGGATCATCCTCCTCTCGGGCTCAGATCCAAACTATTGTCTCCTAGCTATTCCTACAACGGATCTCTCGATACAGGCAGAAACAACAGTTCAAGCAAGTAAGAGATCAACCAAACTAGCAATCATAACTTAGAAAGAGAAAATAGAACATGCACCATACTAGATATGATATGGATATACTTGCTTAAGGCAAAAGTACATATACATGCCTAGATCGGGCTACATAGCCAAGAAGGAGCTAACTAGCCATAGACAAGCATAGTTGGCACCGAACAAAGATGGATGAACATCGTTTGTACAAGAAACAAAGGAATGCAGTAGAATGATAGAGAATAGGGAAGAGATATAGCCCGTAGAGGAGAGGTGGCTCTCACTCCTCGACCTCTGTGCAGGTCGGATCTCGGCCCTTGGGTCTTCCCTTCGTCCCTCTGGACTCCTCGGCTCTCTCTCTCTAGACCGTATCGGGCAACCGTATCAGGCAGATCGTATCGAGCAGACCATATCGAGCAACCGTATCGGGAAGACCGTATCGGGAAACCGTATCGGGAAGTAGATTTTTGGGGAACTCAACACACTAGCTCCTTGGTCTAGGCACTAGCTCTTGCAGGGTCCTCCCTCCGGCTCCTCTTTTGCTCTGTAGGTTGGCAGCTGCTATTTATAGGTAGTGAGTTGATGGGAGTTGTAGCTTTTATTGGTCCACGTGTCCTTCATCCGTGGCTTCGATCTTGAGGCATCAGGTGGGCCAATATGATTGTCACCCGAAGACCTGGTCGGGCAGCTGTATCAGGCAGGCCGTATCGGGCAACCATATCGGGCAGCCGTATTGAGTAGCTGTATCGGCCAGGCCGTATCGACCAACTGCTGGAATTCTTGTCTTTTCAGGTTCGATACTTGAGTCCTAAAATTGGCTAGTTTCGGTGCCTACAAGTCAAAAATTGGCTAATTAGCTACATTATTGGCTATTTTTACTACTTTTATCTAATGCGAGACAAAAAGCATAAAACATGAATAAAGAGTGCATATTAAGACTAAAGTGGCACAAAACTGTAGATAAAATGCATAGAAAATATGTGCTAATTTGGGTGTTATCAGTAGGATCCATCTAATGCAACATAATTATATTAGGGCTTATAAGTTTATACCTTATTGTGGAAGAGGTTCAACAATTCAACTTGCAATGCTCGTTGTAACCCTCTAATCTATGTCATACTTGAATTTTTTCAGATCAGCAGTTGAAACTCCTTTCAAGGGTTTCTGGCTATATAGGAATCCACTCGAGATGCTGGCACAAAACTAGTTTTCACTGGCTAATTGTGGCAATCCATTAATGACTATTAGTGGTGGATTGTGAGAATCACCATCTGTTTGTACATATGCCAAGGCAAAGAGATGGCTTTGTGGATACTAGATATAACCCCAAAGTCAACTTTTGTGGATCAAACCAATCTTCCATGTACGTATGCGATGATAATCTTATTTACTTGTAGAGATTCACACCTCACACTAGTACATTTTTGACCTCTGGTGTCGCTTTTCTTAACGCCAGTTTTAAAAGAAAACTGACACTACATTCCCTTAGCATCGGTTAGTAAAGCAAAAATGTCACTATTAGTCAAGTCTTGTTGATGAAGAATAAAGATATGTACCAATTTTATTATAACATTGGTTTCCTAGTGTAGAACTAACGTTCTTGATAGCCCACAAAATTCAAAATTTTTGAGAAAAAATTGATATAGATGTTTTACGGTTGCTAAGAAACTGACAACATACCCTCCCCACAAAATAATATTTGCCTCCAAAAATCCTATGTCGTCAATTGTTCTCCATAAAAATCGATGCAGTAGGTCATGTCCACCATGTATATGTTTACCTCCAAAAAGCATGTGGTGTGGTTCCTTCTTAAAGAACCAATGACAAAGGGTTCTTTCCACATGCCCCGCAAAATTTTCCCCCAAATTGGGTTATGTCGTCAACTTTTTTTGCTAGAAACCAACGACACATGTCTTAGTTAGTTTGGAATTTTTAATAAGGATAGGTACATATGTTGTCTATTTCTTAGTGTCTAACTGATGATAGAGAATGAACTATGTCTTCAATTAAGTTGGGTGAACTAACAACATAGGTCTTAGTGAGGTTGGCATTAATAAATAGGTATAAGTACATTGTGTTGGTTTGTTGACGGAGAACAGACAAATGAGATTGAACTATGTCATCATTTTTTTTCAACAACTGACAACACATATCTTATTGAGGTTGGTGATTTTAATAGTGATAAGTATATATGGTGTCATTTTATTGGTGGAGAATTTAAGACTAAGATCACCTATGTCATTGGCTTTTCTTAGACAACCCATGCCTTAATACTTAATCATTTTTTTGAAGCAACAGAGTACTATGTTCCAGTCAATACCAGCCAAAAAATTTCTTTCTTCCATTATCTATTTCATTGTCCCTCTATACCTAGATTTGGAGATTCTACCATTCTCTACTGCCGCTGTCTGCTTCTTGTGCTCATGCTCACCACTACCACTATTGCTGCTCGAGCTACCATCGTTGTTGCCATCATCACCAACCGTTGCTTCTCTCGACCCATAATATCCAACTGCAACCAAAGCCAATTGCACTAAGACAACCATTTGCCTCTTCACCATCACCAACTACCATCACAACCACCACTGCCAGCCACCAGGCGCCTCTCCAACATTGCCAGCGACCAACTGTCGTTGTTGCCTTTGCTTTAGCTTTTTGCTTCCATCCACCTACCATCCTATGCCCCACTTCTCACTATGCCTCTGCTATGAGCCCTCTGTCCCCATCATGGAGGGTCCTTCTTATCTTTCTTCTCCTTCCTATCTAATTATAATTATTTGTTGAGTGTATTATTTTATAATTGTTTTTGAATGCATTGTTACAGAATTGTTTAATTTACTTGATACGATTTAAACATTGATATGAATTTACCTAAATTGATATGAATTCTGCTAGGGTTTTAATTTTGGTGCATTGTACAATTTTAATGTTGTATGCTTATAATCTCACCTATGAATTGATTACAATAATTGATTTGAATAACCTAAATTAATTAAAAAGTGATACGAAATTGTTATGTTTACCTAATTTTAAGCCATAAATCATAATTTAGACACATATCTTCTTGGCCTAGAAACCCATCCAAAATGTACTCAATAGGAGTAAATCTTGTATAGTCCCTGGTTTGAGACTCTTCTTTAACAATTAATCTCACTTAGGATGCCATTGTATAATGTGTATTAAGTTTTCAAGATGTTTCATCAACACTTCCCCATTTGTTCTCTAAGTACATGTGTAGGTGGGTATTTGCCCATATATATATCAGTGTACTTAGAGAACTACAAGAAAATACTACCAAAATATTCTTGAAAATGAATACACATTATACACTTACTAGTGAGATTAAGTATCCAAGAATGGGATAGACGGTACACATTCATCGCTAAACCTTAAACCCTAAATGATAAACCCTAATATCTAAACCCCAATCTCTAAAAACCTGATTGAATACTCATTTTCTCTGTGATCATAGAATGGATTGATCATGGATGTCCATTCCAAATCATTGCACTCTAAAGTTTATTACTTGTCTTGACCAGTGTATAAGATTTACAGAGGAACATAAGAAATGACCTTGATATATGTACTATTATCCATGTAGGAATTGCACTAACAACTTGAAAGTCGACACTGTTGACAAAATCAAAAGTCATGTTAGATGATACATGATTTTACATGGCTATACATGATACTGACATAAATAATTCCTACTATGAGATTGGTAGCTATCTATAGCAGGGCTTGTGTTCAAGAAAAATTTGTGATGATGTTGATGAGAACAAACATATATTGATAGACATGGTTGATTTTATGCTAGATAGTTGTGGCATGAATCTTATTTATCCACCTTCCTTACTCAGAAACATTGTGCATGTAGGTTGTACTAAGTGTACAAATATGAACATAGTGTTGAGATTGTATATTTTGAAGGCTAACAATATACAGAGTGACAAAAACTTCACGTCTCTATTGTCTTTGTTGAAAGAAATTCTTCCTGAAGGCAATGAGCTTCCAATCTCAACATATGAAACAAATAAAATGTTGTTCGTTTGATTAGGAAACTAAAATGTTGGGTCCTATTTTCTTGCATTAGATGTATCCTTTTGAATGATATATGAATGTTTTTAAAGGTGATGTTCGAAACTATTATCAGAGCATAATTGAGGATTATGTGGCTAGGGAAGTCATGGACATTTGAAATGAATTTTTGAGTTGTAATGAAGATCCTTCCAATGAAAAGAATATTGATGTTAATTCTGACAAAGGGACTTTGGGATCATGAGTGAAAGTAATTAGACGTGAGCTTTGAGAACAAGCATACTTGTACAACAAGATTGGACAATCTTCTTATTACTTAAGCTCCTTCTCCATCAAGCAAGGGGATGAGCTCTAGGAAATAAGGAAGAAGAGATAGAGTGAGGTGTTCAAAGAATGTGTTTGCATGCAAGGAGGGAGGTATATAAAGCTTAGGGTGAGAGTGAGAAAGAGGAAGGGAGTGGGTATTTATGTCACCAAACTTACCAATTTTATCAAGACCAATATCTTCAAGACAATCTAATGTGTCTTGCTAAAGAGCATAATAAGACATTTATTAGGTGGTTTGAAGATAAAGTCTACCATCAATTATCTCAAACGTCAAAGAATGTTGCTGAAAATATCAAGCAGCTCGCCTTTAAACCAAAAATGAATGTTGTGTCTTACAAATGTTTTAACATAAATAAATTTTCATATTACACAAAATGTCAAGATGATGAGGGTGTTGTCCAAAAAAGTGGGGTCACCCTTGAAGTGTCTTCATTATATATTTATAATGAAAAGGATAAGAGTCCACATGAAGATAAAATGTCTTATTACGGTGTCACCAAAGACATATGGGAGTTTGACTGCATAGATTGTAGAGTTCCCATCTTTAGTTGTAACTGAGTTGAAAACAATAAAGGAGTTGTAGTGTATGAATTGGGTTTCACACTAGTTAATAATTGAAAATATTGGTGAGAAGGGTAAACCATTCATAATGGCATCATATGTAAGAAAGTATTCTATATAAATGATCTTGAAAATGAAAAATAGTCTGACATTCTTCATGGGAAAATATAGTTCATTACAGATCCTATAGATAAAATACTATGACAAGTATGATGATTCTAGCCTATTTTCAATTGGCTTTCCAAATGTTGAAGCTAACAATGACTTATATACATGTGGGATCACACTGAATGAATATTGATTGACCAATGATCCAACCAATAATAGAGGCATGCATATACTTTTATGCTAGATATGCATTTTACATTCTTTTTTAAAGTTATATATGTTTCATATGATACATGTGCATTTTACATTCTTTATCACTAATATTTCATTCTTTGACTATTTTTAATACGACATTTTTTGGATGGCATTTGACTGTGAGGATGAGCCCCATTAAGATGAGTAGGGTGACATTGTGCACCATGAGGATCGGTCTGGTGTATGTTGTATTGTTTTATTACATAAATGTCCACTTTACATTCTCTATCATAGTTATATAAGTTACCTTTTTATCACTTGTATGTGCTTCTTGACAGCTTTAGGATGAGCATCTTGAGGATGTGCAGCCTGAGGATCTTGTTGGGTTTGTTGTGGAGTAGCACAATCATGCATGTAAAACAGATATCACTTTGATGAACAAGCTAGTAGCACAAAGGGGAAAATGTCCAAAGCTGGCCATTGACTTTGATGAAACAAGAAATTCTAAAGAATCATAGTTCTTTCAGGCAATATTTAGCCGTTATTACTCATATAAAAGTGGATATAGCAATATAATCTTGGCATAAAGTTGATCCTTCCATCAAAAACTTCATATAGAAGGACATAGCAATGAGATATTCTATAATTCTATTTTTAAAAATATGCCATTAGGTATATGAACTTTTGTAGATAATTTTTACCTTGATGGAAAACTACATTGTAAAAAGGTATTGCAACGGCATGAGAGGATATTGAGGAATTATGGGACAAATCTGACAAGAGAATACGTAATGAATGACAAAGAGAAGAAGCTCGCCACTAAGCATTAGACCTATCTTGACCCAAATGTGTGGGAAGCACTTGTTGCTTCAAGACAAATTGATGAATTCAAGGTATTAAGCCTCCTTTAAAGTACATCTTATGATTAATCAAATGAATTTAATGTATTATGTAAATAACATATATTTTGAATTAACGCGACTTCACATGATGCTAAAAAAGAAAGGCTTGCAAAGAATGTACACGACCACAAGTTGGATCCATATGGCTATGCTTGACATTTCCACTAGAGACTGCAACAAGTGTACTCTAATGAGTAGCCTACTACCGGGTCTGCTGAGTCTTCTATTACTCTTGTACCTATATCTCTCCATGAGGCATGGATATATGCAAGGACAATCCACTCTGGAGAAATACCCAACCTCACAACTATTGAGGTGGTTGCAAAAATGAAAAAAATCAATGCTTTGAGTGCATCTTCATTTTTGACTTGGTTGTTATGTTTTACCGACCAATTACTATTGATGATGATTAGAGGGAGTTCTATGAGCAATGAAAAGAAGGCAAGTTTATCCCTGAGGGCCAAAGGGATGAATTGACGGTTGTTTTGGGTACTCTAGAGCATCCTGGCCATGTTAGGACTGATAGGGCTAGTGTAAGTATAAGATCCTTTTTTGGCACATTAGAGAAAAGGCACCAATCTATTAAGAAAGGTAGATTGTCACAAGAGGAGACAGAGTACATGATTCCAAAGATAATAGAAGAAGCAATGAGACAGTTTCAGGCTTTTTCGTCTCAACTTCCACAAACACTACCTCATCCACACTACTCTTCTTGTGAGGTGGACCCTCCTAATACAAAGGTGGTTGGGAGTAATCCCATGGACCCTCTAGGCACACCTGGTGTAATATTTCTTTGATATAATAGTCTTTCAGGAGAGTTTATAATATGTTGCGTTTAAGTATATATAACACCATATGTAAAATTGTAGGCATTAAGGCAACGTCGGCTTGCAGTACTAGAACCTACCTTCGATGTCATTGCATTAGGTGATGCTTACCCAACCCTTCTAGGTGATAGGATGCATGGTGCTCCAATGCACATTAATGCAGTTTGTGTGACTTTTAGGCTTGTGTACCCAACTTGGAGACAAACACCACTTCCATATGGCCACCTCGAGCATGAAATGTCAAGAGATGTTGAAAGTGACGTGGTTGAGTGGACCAAATCTAGAGTTATCCATGAGAATGTATGGTAAATTTACATTGTATTTGTATTTGTGATTCTTTTCTATTTGTGTATATAATTGGTAACTGATATGAGATGCCAATTATAGTACCTAAGAAGCACCATATAGTTCCTATTCTAGTTCCTCCATAATTACCTACTTGGATTTCAAATGACCTATTCGAATAGTCAGGTCCTAAGTGTAGGGCATTGTCACTATGGTTATAGAACTTAGAAGAAGGGACAACTATGATGGTCCCTATTACAACCCGTTCCTAGCTTTGCTAGTAATCCTAGAGTTTTAAGATAATCTTAATACTTGGAATACCTTTGTTAGTAATATTCTATGTTGTACTTTGTCTTAACTTTTATAACCTTAAATACTTATTTGGGAAACTCATAATCATGACTTAAGCATACTATAAAGATCCGAGTTGGAGTTAATATAGTATTAACCCATACATGTATGCAAGAAGAGAGTTAATGATAATGAGGAAATAATTAATAAATGATTTTTTATTTAAGAATATTAAAAAATATAGTATATTATATAGAATTCAATTATGAATCCAACAAAAAAATAATGAACCAAATCGGAGTTAAAATGAGAGAGTTATGCCTTCTTTAGTAAACATATACAGAGCACCGCGACTGACTCCACGACTAACACTGCGTCGACACCGCGACTTCGGTCTACACCATGACCCACGACACTGCATCGACACTATGACTAATGCTGCATTGACACCGTGACTATGGTCTATACCACGACTCATGACGTTGCGTCAACATCGTGACTCACGACGCTGCGTTGACACCGCGACCGCGATCGACGCCGCCCAAGACAACAAATCGTAAAACGATCTTATCTCGAGCTATACTTATCAATTTTCAACGAAACAAAGTGCGTTAGAACCGCGATTCAATCCTATATCATCCCAAACACTTTCTCAACTAGAGGGTTACCTAGAGGGAAATTTCTGGGGCAATGTTTTGGGGAAGAATGTGAAGAACGGTGGAAATCAAAAGGGGTTGCTATAGGTTCAACTTGGTAAGTAGGTTTAACCCTTGATTCTTCCTCCTTTTCATTTCCCCTTGCTCTTAATACCTAATGTAGTGAATATGAGGTTTGGTTTAACCTAGGATTTTCATCTTCTACCTACATAAGACCTTCTTTATGGTTGAAAGGAAGAAGAAACCGGTGATTTGTTGGAATTTTGATTTGGATTCGAGATCTTCAGAGATGAGATACGTTTTGTAAGGTGTTTTCACACCTTAGGGTGAGTGGGTACTTCTTTTAAATAGTAGATTGCATGAAAATGAGTTAAATTATCAACAATCTTCTATTTTTTAGTATGCGAGTACAAACCCTAAGTTTCCTTTTTGATCTAGCTTTTGCAAGATGATATGATATGGATTATTCCTCTGTTGTGATGAATTTTAAATTATGAAATCACATTAGAAATGATCACAATCTATCTAAATGATAATTCTTAAATTAATTGTAGAGGTTACATGATTATACTGAAAAGTAGAATTTTCAGCTATGACTAAAATTATTGTACAATTGAATAAAGAAGTTTGCCTAGTTGAATCTCCCTGCTTATGAATGACTATTTTATTTGTATGTATATTATATATATGTTAGATAAGATCTTGCATTTCATTCAATGATATCAATGTTTTCTTGATATATCAGTAAGGAGGGTGGAAATCCTAGTTCAGTTCATTATATGGTTTCATATATATATATATATATTCAATTATATGTGAACTACTGAGAACAATCCTTATTGAATGATGTATGATGTATAAAATCCTTATGCGAGTTATGTGATAAGTGAATGAGGTAAATGAAACCCTAATGATAGGGTGTTCAGTGAATCAAGTATTGTGATATTAATATTTCTTAGTATGAGATATCGTTATGCTTAACAGTTCAGTTGTAGTAAATGTTATCAGATGGTTTATGAAATGAACAGTTTACAAAGATGAACAAAGATATGTTGATTTGATGATTGAATTGTGAATTTAAAGAGTGAATTAGACATGTAGATGCCTTAAACATTGTAGAATCCTCACAGGATGAGGCTTGCACTGTGAGGAGGAAAGTGTGGGGGTCTTGACCAATAGGGTAGACTCCTTACAATTGTGTGGTACCCAACACCAACTGGGGATGCCGGTGGTACATGTGTTACATGTTGAGTGATCAGTGGTCAGTAGGTCCACTGATGCACAATAAGCCTGAGGACTTTGACTCACTGCCTGAGTACCCAGGTTGAGAGGTGGAGTTTGAGATACCCGACCACTCCCATTAGCCGTCGAGAGGCAGACATGCTGAGGCCCACTGCATACGAGGTCTTACTCAAGAGATAGGCTTGGGAACCCGAGCATGCTTCTAAGCCTTGAATAGTGAGATCGTAGCTTGTTGTGATTCTTTCACATGTTGTGGTACACCTCATGTGAGTTCAGGGCATAAAAAGATGAATGAGAGGTTAAATAAATGTGTGCAGTTATTGATTTATTCTTTGTATGTTTTTGAGATATTAGTTTTCTTTATGATTAATCAAGCATGTTCATGTATTGATTCATTTTTGTAGATATCTAGAGTATCATTCCATATTTATGATTGTCAATGATTAGACTCTTTGAAGCTTACTGTTGTTATAATTGATATTAGTTGCTTGACAATATATTTGTAATTATATAAGTGTTTTAAACTGTTTCTTTGAAGTACTCATTCACTGAATGAGTAGGCTCACCCCTCTACTCACAATTTTTAGGGAAACCACGTGGACTTGAAGAAGGTCAAAGCATCATAGTAGATCTACCACATGAGTTAAGTATGAGATTCGTTAAGTTCAGTTGGTCCCTGTCACTCTAGGTCCTTGTATAGAAATGAGAGAGTTGTAAATGATATTTTTTATCTTTGTTTCCTTAATAAGAGAGAATGTATCTGATTATAATGTCATATGTACATGGAAGTGTGAGAAACTGGATGAATGTATGGATGTGTATCATTAATGTTGAGATCATATTAGAGTGATCAAAGTTTAATTATCTTGTAAAGTTTTTTTATGTGATTGGATGCGAGAAAACAAAAAGTTTGAAATAAAAGGAAAATAAAATCAGGAGTGAACTTGTATTAAGTATAATCCTCAAACTTATGTCCTAATCTCATGATTAGTGATAATCATGGGATGCGGGCATGACATCTTTTGGTATCAGTGCTTAGGCTGAGTCGCTAGGGACCATTAGGATAGAAAGTGAGAGTTATAAGTGTGGAAGATAGGAGGTGGTGTGTCTATAGCTCTGGGAAGTCTGGGTATTTGGATACCCTGGCCCAATATCTGAATACTTATATTGACCAATATCAAGCTACTCTGTCTATTCTTCTCTGGATGCCTTGGCCAGGTATGCAGAGGAAGGATGGGCTAGAGAGAAACCCTAGAAATCTTAGCATTAGGAGACCACAAAGTAATGAAGGAGTAAGAGATTAAACATAGAATATGATACAACTCTTGCTTTATATTGCTTCTTTGATTGGAGATCAGTAGAAATGCTCTTATATGTATGAATTCAGATTATCAGTTTGTAGTGTATCAAGTAGACCAGAAGTTATGTTTAAATGATTTTCCCTAAGTGGATATTCTTTCCACATGTTTGAGATTAATAGGAGTTGGTTAATCTTGAGTATCTCTTGGCTTTAGGACTTCAGGTTTGGCCTGGTCCGGCTGGAAGGATGCGTTACTGGGATCTAGTGACTCCTATTAACAATATAATAAGAGTAGACTCTAGATAAATTAGACCCACATCATAGTGAGAATGTACACACACTAAGATGGTGAAACATATGGGAACAATTAGAATAGATAAGAATCAGTTGGAACTGATATCTGAGATCCAACTTTGGGGCCTCATATGAGAAACCCTTAATTGGAAATAAAGGAACATGACATAAGGTTCAGATTAAGTTTAATGATTAGTATTATATGAAATCTAAATATGCAATATGGAAAAGATATGAGAAAAGTATGTAAGGTACAAGATAGTAAGAATCAATCATGAGGAATGGATCATATAATCAAGTACAATGCATTTATGTACTCCAAAGCAAAGGGAAAAAAGAAGAAAAGAGTTAATTATACGGTAAGTACATAGAAGTGAAGAGTCTTCAGAAGAGTTAAAGTAAAGAGAATTGGATGAACATGTAAATCATAAGACTATAATAACAAACTTAGTTGAAATAAAGAGAAATGTAGAAATGATGAGCTTGATTAAGGAATGAGGGTTATGATATAAATGAGAGCATGGGATGTATACCTTTATTGTGAAGTTAATACATTCATCCTTACTACCTTTGGATTCCAAGTCTCTATAGAACAACAAACTAGTTTCTAAAAGAAAAACAAAAGTGTAGCTTAACCAATGAATAAGTCTTATAAAGGTAGACTATATTCAGAAAGGAAAAAACTTGATTGAAAGAGAAAGTAAGTTTGACCCATGCATGAGTTGTTTGATTTAAAATGAAGGATATGTTATGTATTAAACATGAGACAAAACTAGTAGAGAGATTATTGATTTAGAATTTCAACTTCACATTAGTAGAAGGATAAAAAAGAAATATGTGCAACATGGTATACATGATCATACACATGAATTTAAAAAAACATGATCATAAGAGAAAATTAGAAGTTAAAGATGATATATGGAAAAGTAGTATATGGTAAGAGGATTATGGAAAGTAAGGAAGGGTTTGAAACATGATGGAGTGATATAGATTATAAAATAAAGAGGTTAGGAGATTCACACAAGTGATAATTAGTCAAGTATCCTTGTTGATAACTAACTAAACCTACATACAAGAAATGTATTAAGGGAATGTTTGAAGATAAGAATTCTAAGTCTCAGAATCATCTTCTCTTCCATATATTACTTAATGAGAGAAATGTGGGAATGAAGTGATTTGAAAATGAATCATATATGATGCATAACCACCATGGTAGAGACATATAGTGAATGCAATAATGACACACGATATGATGATGAAACCCTAACAGGGTAAATTAAGAATGTAATCTATCTGAATGGACAAGTAAGAGAGAGTAAATTAAAGCGATAAGATAAGGAATACTTTAGTAAAACTTGTGAGATCCAAAGTTTGAATTTCAAATTAAGGGAGCAAAGTCACATAATGGCATGCTACTGATAAGGACCAAACCCTAAAATGTTTAGAGTTGTAGTAGTTCAAGGGATGTCACCAGTGATTTGACCTTGAATACTAGCATCTCTATAAAACAAGATCATGATATTTGCACTATGAGAAGTAAACTAGCACTGATAGTAATCCATGGTTTGAAGGTAGCTAATCCGAAAGGTAGATAAACAATATGGAACTGATTTGGATCAAAGGATAAGAAATAAATTTGAAATGTAACAAGTGTGTTTTGAACACAAGACATGATACATCATGAGTAAAGTGTGATATAAAATAAATTCTTGCAGTGATATCAAGAATGATGAATGATCTATTCTTACCTTGTATGTTTCAATTTTAGTGATGTTTATTCTATATGATCAAAATGAGAAGGATAAGTAATAAGAAGTAAGTAGTAATGAATGAGAAGATAAGAGAAAAAAATAGATTTCAGTAATACATGAATTTGTTTTTAGAAGTGTAATTTGTTGAAGGTATAATGATGGATTAAAATTGGTTCTACGTATGATTTCAGTGTACATGTGCAAGCAATATGTTAATTAAAGGTGCCTGATAGTTTAGTCATTCATACCAATAAGCCATCTTAGTATTGTACAATTGTGGTATGGTGATATGGGTTGAATGATGATGGAAAAAATGAAGGGTTACCCTGAATAGGGTAATCTTACCTATTCACTCATATGAATAGAAGGGATGATAACCATATTGTATTGATATGTAACCCTAATGAGGTTTAGCTTGTTAAACCTAGCTTTAATATAACTAAGTGATGGTAATTAGGTATGAATAGTCCTTGAATAACTAATACAATCATGGAGTACTCTGTTACTATTGTTGAAATCCTAGTATGCTATAACCCGATGGTTACACCTTGATTTATGTGTGGTTCATACTTGAGAATAGTATGGAATGTGATGGTGATGCTTCACCTTATGCATCCGTGATCCAATGGGGATGTCGTGAGTAAGGGTTTGGGTATAAGTGCTGATTAGTAACATTAGTATAATTTATCTTGTTGAACCTAACTCTAATACAAATAGATAAAGATGAGTATTCATGTTTAACATTCTTATATGATGGAATGATGGTGGAATACCTCCTTAATATGATCATAACCTTAATGTGTTAATTGGTGGTCATCATAGACACATGGTTGATACTTTCTTATGCTAAACACGTGCATTATGAATATGATGAGGGTTAATCATATATAGATTCCTTGCATGTTGATGTAATAAAGGAATGTTCTTAATGTTAATATAACCCTGTTATGATTGTTTATGAATATATCCTAGCTAATATTAGTAACATTAATATAATTTATCTTGTTGAACCTAACTCTAATACAAATAGATAAAGAGGAGTATTCATGTTTAACATTCTTATATGATGGAATGATGGTGGAATACCTCCTTAATATGATCATAACCTTAATGTGTTAATTGGTGGTCATCATAGCCACATGGTTGATACTTTCTTATTCTAAATATGTACATTATGAATATGATGAGGGTTAATCATATCTAGATTCCTTGCATGTTGATGTAATAAAGGAATGTTCTTAATGTTAATATAACCCTGCTATGATTGTTTATGAATATCCCCTAGCTAATATTAGTAACATTAGTATAATTTATTTTGTTGAACCTAACTCTAATACAATTAGATAAAGATGAGTATTCATGTTTAACATTCTTATATGATGGAATGATGGTGGAATACCTCCTTAATATGATCATAACCTTAATGTGTTAATTGGTGGTCATCATAGCCACATGGTTGATACTTTCTTATGCTAAACACGTGCATTATGAATATGATGAGGGTTAATCATATCTAGATTCCTTGCATGTTGATGTAATAAAGGAATGTTCTTAATGTTAATATAACCCTTCTATGATTGTTTATGAATATCTCCTAGCTCATTAATGTAATATTGTGTATTATATGTAAGTGATGTTGTTGAGCCTTGTTATAAGACATGCAAAGATAATGATGATCTTGCTGGGAATAGTATGATGGTCTTAATGACCTTTGGGCAAATTAGCCTTGGATAAGGTGTAATACTCTTGTGTTGATAAGGGTTGATACCTAGTGATATTGTGAAAAGGATTTATATCTTGTGATAGTATGATGACTAGTGTGGTCTCATGAATGGCAAGTGAATAGTACAATGTGATGATGAGATGAGAAGTTATGTTTCACACATTTTATATCTTTTAAAAGTTGTGATTGAATAGGAACAAATGGCTCAATGTTGAAAATAAAATTCTTGATCGTAGTATTCGAAAGCTTAAAAGGAGAGAGATACCCCTAGTAAAGGTTTTTTTTTTCTCGGAGGAATCATGTATAGAAGAAGTTACTTGTAAAGTAGAATTGGAGATGTTTAACAAGTATCTTTTCCTCTTTTAGAAATTTTGAGACGAAATTTTTATTAGCGGGGGAGAATTGTTACAACCCGTTCCTAGCTTTGCTGGTAATCCTAGAGTTTTAAGATAATATTAATGCTTGGCATACTTTTGTTAGTAATATTCTATGTTGTTCTTTGTCTTAACTTTGTTAACCTTAAATACTTGTTTGGAAAACTCATAATTATGACTAAATCATACTATAAAGATCTGAGTTGGAGTTAATATAACATTAACCCATACATGTATGCAAGAAGAGAGTTAATGATATTGAGGAAATAATTAATAAATAATTTTTTATTTAAGAATATTATAAACAATATTATATATTGTAGATAATTTAATTATGAATCCAACAAAAAAATAATGAACCAAATCGGAGTTAAAATGAGAGAGTTATGCCCTTTTTGGTAAACATATACAGAGCACCGCGATCACGACTGACTTCGCGACTGACACTGCGTCGACACCGCGACCCCAGTCTACACCACGATCCACGATGTTGCATCAACACTGTGACCAATACTATTTTTACACCACAACTATGTTCTACACCGTGACCCGTGACGCTGTGTCGACATCGCAACTCACGACGCAACATTGACACCGTGACCGCGACCGATGCCGCCCAGGACAACAAATTGTAAAACGATCTTATCTCGAGCTATACTTATCCATTTTCAATGAAACAAAGTGCGTTGGAACCGCAATTGAATCATATATCATCTCATATACTTTATCAATGAGAGGGTGACCTGGAGGGATATTTCTAGGGAATTTTTTGGGGAAGAATGCGAAGAACGATGGAAATCAAAAGGGGTTGCTATAGATTTGACTTGGTAAGTAGGTTTAACCCTTGATTCCTCCTTCTTTTCATTTCCCCTTGCTCTTAGTCCTTGATCTAGTGAATCTGAGGTTTGGTTTAACCTTGGATTTTTATCTTCTACCTACATAAGACCTTCTTTAGGGTTGAAAGGAAGAAGAAACCGATGATTTGTTGGAATTTTGATTTGGATTTGAGTTCTTCAGAGATGAGATACATTTTGTAAGGTGTTTTCACACCTTAGGGTGAGTGGGTACTTCCTTTAAATAGTAGATTGCATGAAAATGAGTTAAATTATTTAGTATGTGAGTACAAACCCTAAGTTTCCCTTTTGATCTAGCTTTTGCAAGATGATATGATATGGATTATTCCTCTGTTGTGATGAATTTCAAATCATGAAATCACATTAGAAATGATCTCAAACCATCTAAATGAGAATTCTTAAATTAATTACAGATGTTATGTGATTATACTGAAAAGTAGGATTTTTGACTATGACTGAAATTGTTGTATAATTGAATAAAGAAGTTTGCCTACTTGAATCTCCCTGCTTACAAATGATTGTTTTATTTGTATGTGTATTACATATATGTCAGATAAGATCTTGCATTTCATTTGATGATATCAATGTTTACTTAATATATCAGTAAGGAGGGTGGAAACCCTAGTTCAGTTCATTATAAGGTTTCATATATATATATATATATATATATATATATATTCAATTATATGTGAACTGCTGAGAGCAATCCTTATTGAATGATGTATGATGCATACAATCCTTATGCGAGTTATTTGATTAGTGAATGAGGTAAATGAAACCCTAATGATAGGGTGTTTAGTGAATCAAGTATTGTGATATTAATTTTTCTCAATATGAGATAGGTTATGCTTAATAGTTTAGTTGTGGTAAATGTTATCAGATGGTTTATGAAATGAATGGTTTACAAATATGAACAAAGATACGTTGATGTGATGATTGAATTGTGAATTTAAAGAGTGAATTAGACATGTAGATGCCTTGAACACTGTAGAAACCTCACTACTACAGAAATAGCATTCAGTGTCACTTTTCTGGGCGTCGGTTATTAAGAAAAACCGACGCCTAACATATAAGGCGTCGGTTGTTTAAGCAAACCGACGTCTATATTCGAAGACCAGCCAGACGCAGGTACCGCTTTGTATTAAGCGTCGGTGGTTTATAAAAAACCGACCCTTAAAGTCGCCCGCAAAATCCATATTTCGATAAAAAAAATAGTGTCATTTTCAGCGTCGGTTATATACCTAGAAAACCGACGCCTAAGTGCGATGAAAATTTGCGCGGAAAATGTCACGTTCAACGTCGGTTATCCTTGTATAACCAACCCTGAAGGTGGTTCCCGCCAAACATTTTTCATGAAAATATCGTCCAATTGGACATCGGTTGTTGCAAACAACCGACGCTAAAGATGTTTATGCGTCGGTTGTTGTAAACAACCGACGCTATTTGGGAACTTCATAACCCTCGATCGCCCGACTCTTCCCCTTTCTTCTATTTCATTGCGAGCGATTTCTTCTCTGCTGTCGCCCGACTCTCTGCTCCTTCTTCTCCACGACAGCGCCGCCGTGCCGCCACTGCTATTCCGGCGCCCCCTTCTCTGGTGCCCCCTTCTCCTTCTCCTCCGCCGCCGCACCCCCTTCTCCTTCTCCTCCGCCTGGCCACTGCCTGCCTGCCGCCGCCTGGCCGCTGCCTGCCTGCCGCCGCCTGGCCGCCTGCCTGCCTGCCGCCGCTGACACTCCCTGCTCGTCGGAGTCGCTGCTGCTGGTTCTGGAGCTCGCCGGCCGCCGCCCACGTACTCAACCAGCTCGACCTCGCCCTACTCTGCTTGCCCAGGTACCTTCCGCCCTACTCTGCTTGCCAAGGCACGAAATTGGTTCTTTATGTGCCGACCTAATCTGCTTGCCTAATCTGCTTGCGCGAAATTGGCTCCCTACTCTGCTTGCTTAATGTGCCTAATCTGCTTTAAGTGGTCCTAATACCATAACATGATAGTTTTATAATCATGGCTAAACATAATATGAACTAGATCTTTTTATGTCATTAAATCAATGAACTTAGGAATTGGGGGTTCAAGAATAACCCTAATGATAACAGGATAATAAGGAAACCTAAACTCTAGATTAGGACTTGAGTAGCATTTAATGTTATTATATGATTTGTGGCACTTTAGGATGTATATTGATTTCTTGATTTATTATTTAATAATGCTTTGTTGATTAGGATTAACCATGTTGCCTGTACTTTATAGACATTTATTATATATAAGAATGACAACACATGTATTTGTTGGCCTAGAAACCCGTCCAAGATTAACTCATTAGGAGTAAATCTTGGATAGTCCCCGGTTTGGGACTGTTCTTGAACACCTAATCTCACTTAGGATGTAAGTGTATAATATGTATTGGGTTTTCGAGAAAATTTCGGTAGCATTTCCCCGTTTGTTCTCTAAGTACATATGTACTTAGAGAACAGCGGGGAAATGCTGCCGAAATTTTCTTGAAAACCCAATACACATTATACACTTACTAGTGAGATTAGGTGTTCAAGGATGGGATAGGTGGTACACATTTATTATATATAAGAATGACATCAAATGTGTTTGTTGGCCTAGAAACCCGTCCAAGATTGACTCATTAGGAGTAAATCTTGGATAGTCCCCGGTTTGGGACTTTTCTTGAACACCTAATCTCACTTAGGATGTAAGTGTATAATGTGTATTGGGTTTTCGAGAAAATTTCAGTAGCATTTCCCCGTTTGTTCTCTAAGTACATATGTACTTAGAGAACAACGGGGAAATGTTGCCGAAATTTTCTTGAAAACCCAATACACATTATACACTTACTAGTGAGATTAGGTGTTCAAGGATGGGATAGGTGGTACACATTTATTATATATAAGAATGACATCAAATGTGTTTGTTGGCCTAGAAACCCGTCCAAGATTGACTCATTAGGAGTAAATCTTGGATAGTCCCCGGTTTGGGACTGGTCTTGAACACCTAATCTCACTTAGGATGTAAGTGTATAATGTGTATTGGGTTTTCGAGAAAATTTTGGTAGCATTTCCCCGTTTGTTCTCTAAGTACATATGTACTTAGAGAACAGCGGGGAAATGCTGCCGAAATTTTCTTGAAAACCCAATACACATTATACACTTACTAGTGAGATTAGGTGTTCAAGGATGGGCTAGGTGGTACACATTTATTATATATAAGAATGACATCACATTATACACTTAGGATGTAAGTGTATACCCTAATCTTTTCCTAATATATACTTGTTTCCTAATATATACTTGTTTTCTCTGATCATAGAATGGATAGATCATGGATGTCCATTCGTAATCGTTGCACCCCAGAGTTTATATCTGGTCTTGATCAGTTTATTAGATTTGCCGAGGAACATAGGAAAAAACCTACAGATAGGTTCTACTGTCCATGTAGGCATTGCGGTAACAACTTAAAAGTCAACACTGGTGAGGAAATCAAAAGTCATGTCATGTGCAACGGGATTGTACAAGGCTATACAGAATGGCACTGGCATGGAGAGATTTCAAAATCGAAACCAGTAGATGTCGATAGCAGTGCTTGGGTGGAAGAAGAAATTGACTCCGATGACGTAAATGTGAACGAACCAGTTCCAGCAGACATCGTTGATGCGATGCTGGATAGTTGTAGGGTAGAGCACACCGACCCACCTCCTATCTTTAGAAACATTGTGCATGATGCTGAGATACCGTTATACACAGGTTGTGCTAAGTTTACGAAGCTTAGCACTGTGTTGAGATTGTATAAGTTGAAAGCTAACAATAGATGGAGCGACAAAAGCTTCACTTCATTGTTGACTTTGTTGAAAGAAATGCTTCCTGAAGGAAACGAGCTGCCAATCTCAACATACCAGGTAAAGAAAATGTTGTGCCCAATGGGAATGGAGGCCAAGAAGATACACGCATGCCCGAATGATTGTGTATTATTTCAAAAGGACTATGTAGATTTGAAAGATTGTCCAAAATGTGGTGCGTCACGGTATAAATTGACGACTTCGGGGGAGTCCAAAACTGGTTCTCCTGCCAAGGTGTTGTGGTATCTACCTATAATATCACGGTTTCAATGCTTGTTTGCAAATCCGAAAGATGCAAAGAATTTGAGGTGGCATGCATATGTTAAGAAAAATAATGATGGGATCCTGCGACATGCGTCTGATTCCCCACAGTGGAAGAAGATTGATCTATTGTACCCCAAATTTGGTGAAGAAGATAGGAATCTAAGACTTGGGCTTTGTACAGATGGGATGAATCCGTACGGGACATTGAGCAGCCAACATAGCACTTGGCCAGTCATGCTTGTTATATACAATCTTCCTCCCTGGATGTGTATGAAAAATAAGTACGTTATGTTGTCATTGTTGATATCGGGCCCTAAACAACCCGGAAATGATATCGATGTTTATCTTGAACCTTTGATTGATGACTTATAGAAACTTTGGGCTGAAGGTGTGATGACCTATGATGCTTCAGCAAGAGAGACATTTCGTTTGCACGCTATGTTGTTTTGCACTATTAATGACTTTCCAGCATATGGGAATTTGTCTGGATATAGTGTCAAAGGAGCTAAAGCGTGTCCTATATGTGAAGAAAACACTGATTCAATAAGACTAAAACATGGTGGCAAGACTATATATCTTGGTCATCGAAGGTTTCTTTCAAAATTCCATCCATATCGTAGGAAGTGCAAAGCATTCAATGGATGGAATGATGAACAGAGTGCACCTAAACCTATACCAGGGGATGTTGTTTATGAAAGAGTAAAAGACATTGTCAATGAATTTGGTAAGAAATCACAATGTAGTATGGCCACACGGAGTGACAATTCTTCATTCAAGAAGAAGTCAATATTTTGGGATCTTCCTTATTGGAGTTCTTTGACAGTCAGGCATTGTATCGATGTAATGCACGTTGAGAAAAATGTCTGTGATAGCATCATTGGTACTCTGTTAAATATACCAGGTAAGACTAAAGATGGGATAAAATCCAGACTGGACCTATGTGAAATGGGAATAAGGTAAGAATTAACAGAATTACGTGAAATGGGTAGTAAAAGAACATACTTACCTCCCGCTTGTTACACGTTGTCTAGAAAGGAGAAGAAAACTTTTTGTGAATGCTTGGTAAATGTTAAGGTGCCACATGGTTACTCATACAACATCCGTAGATTGGTATCAATGAAAGATCTGAAGTTGATAGGTCTTAAATCTCATGATTGTCACACTCTAATGCAACAAATATTACCCGTGGCAATTCGATCTATATTGCCGAAGCATGTAAGGTTTGCAATTACCAGACTTTGTTTCTTTTTCAACAGTCTATGCAGTAAAGTTATTGACCCTGATACTCTCGATAATTTGCAAAGAGAAGTGGTTGTTACCCTATGTCAGCTTGAGATGTATTTCCCTCCTTCGTTCTTTGATATCATGGTACATCTTGTTGTCCACTTGACTAGGGAAGTGAAAATGTTGGGACCAGTTTTCTTGCATTGGATGTATCCCTTTGAACGATACATGAGCGTTTTTAAAGGTGATGTTCGAAACCGTTATCGGCCTGAAGGGAGTATTATTGAAGGTTATGTGGCGAGAGAGGTTATGGATTTTTGCAATGACTTTTTCAGTGGTAATGACACTCTTGATAATGACAAGAATATTGAGGAGGGCAAAGGAATTTTGGGATCACGGGTGAAAGTAATCAACCGTGAGCAGTTGGAACAAGCTCACTTGTATATTTTACACAATATGGACGAAGTGAGTGTTTATATCGAGGAACATACCAATTTCATAAAGAGACAACATCCTCGAGCAAGTTCAATATAAATTTACATTGATTTAGACTGTTAATGTGTACACGACTGAAATTGTAAGATAAATTTACATTGATTTAGACTGTTAATGTGTATATATGATGTCAACTGATCTGAAATTATATATACAGGTTAAAAAGAAGACACCAGGAGCACCTAGGCCTCCACCTCCACTTCCCGCACTACCAACTTGGGTTCCAACTGACCTAACATACCCGTTAGGTCCTGCTTGTAGGGGAATGGCATGTTGGCTACGGGCACATAATATACATTGCCCTATAATAGTTTCTTTAGATGCAGATTATGCAGGTCAATCATACGATAGCTCTTTATTTATACAAGATATTATTGAGCTGTTTATGTATGATTGGCTGAATACATCAATGATAGAGACATGGATAAGGTGAGATCTTTTTTATACATCCATATACCTTGTGTAAGATCCGGTGATCTGGTTTCTTATATATTAATGCATACGTAATACATGTTTTGCAGCTACTTAGTCGAAGATCATTGCAAACAATTTGCATTTGATCATGTGGGATTTTTGATTCCATCATTGATTAGTATGGTAGCTAAAGACCCTGATAATGTTCAACAATACTGTATAGATGCTTTTACAATTTTTGGTCAGCAAAA
This sequence comes from Alisma plantago-aquatica, assembly GCA_963693085.1. Classification (NCBI taxonomy): domain Eukaryota; kingdom Viridiplantae; phylum Streptophyta; class Magnoliopsida; order Alismatales; family Alismataceae; genus Alisma; species Alisma plantago-aquatica. The sequence goes on from OY856410.1 coordinate 669,712,484, forward strand.
GAAGACGATAATAATAGCTCCATTCAATGTCAAGTAAGTTTACTTTATTTATAATTTGGACTTAAGAAAATTCCATTTTTATTGTGCATTTTGAGTTATTAATTGTTAACTTTTTACCTCTATCGGTAAACATTGGGAGTTACTAGTTATTGTCCCCGGGACATTCATTGTTTATTATCTAGATCCCGCGGGAAGTACATTAAACACTAAAATTGGACACGTAATGAGAATGCCATTATTCTGGTGAGAAATATTTCATTTTTGTATCTGTTAACATATGTTATTACATTACTATTTACTTATGTAATTTACTGTGTTATATTAACATGTAGGGGTTTAGATGCATTCAAAAAGGATGGAGGAACGGTCCCAAGGAAAAAGAACCAGCCAATAAATTGGCAGAACGTACAAGTAAGTTCCCGACTCGAATATATATATTATTGATGTGAATTGTGCTTAGTTGTATTATTTTGTATGTTTCAATTTATAGTGTGCTACACAAGACAATGGCTGGGCATGCACATACTATGTGATGCGATTTATGCAGATGATTATCAAATATGCCGCATTGGACATCGATACCATACATGAGGTATTATATATAGTCTCACTAGTTAGTATGAAATATATCAATCTTATCTTATTTTTATATTATTACTTATATATATACATCATTCTCTTTGCAGGTGTTTAAAACTGACCACACTATAGGTAAACACTTAAAAAATATACATGCTCCATATACGATGGAAGCATTAAATGAAGTAAGAGAAGAATGGGCAAAAGCCATACAAGCAGTGGCAACTGTAAGATATAATTGGGATGTTGATAGCGATAATGAATGATACTTTGTAAATGAATATTTCTGAATGTTAATACATGTATTTGAATGTTTCTATATGTGTGAATGTGAGAATTGAATTGATGTCTGAATGTATGTACTTGTGTAGAATTTTCCTTGTGACTTTTGCAGGTTTCCGGCCTGTTTGTAGGCTGATATCAATGGATGTCGTAAACCTACAGTTCAGAAAACTGAACTGCAGGTTCTCATCCTGCTGACCAGCCACAACATGCCTGCAAACTGATATGAAAAAAAATAATATAAATAGGCGTCGGTTATTTATAGAAAACCGTCAGCAAAGACATACATCGTCGGTTATTTGATAAAAACCGACGCCTGATGTGGCCAAAGCAGTCCTGGAAATGGCGTCAGATATTCGTATCAAACCGACGCCTATTTAATCTATAGGCGTCGGTCTTTTGGTATATACCCGATGCCAAAAGTGTTCGCGCCACAGAAAATGACGTCATCTAGGGCACTTTATGCGTCAGTTATCTACTAAAAGACCGACGCCTATATGGAATATAGGCGTCGGTTGTTTAGTAAATAACCGACGCAGAAACTGCCCTAGATGACGCCATTTTCTGTGGCGGGAACCCTTTTGGCGTCGGTTATATACCAAAAGACCGACGCCTATAGATTAAATAGGCGTCGGTTAAAAAACCGACGCCGAAGTGTTCGACCTTTAGCGGCGCCCACATAGGCGTCGGTCGGAAACCGACACCAAATGGGGTTAAACGACCGACGCCAAAGGCCGTTTCTGTAGTAGTGCCTCACAGGATGACGCTTTCACTGTGAGGAGGAAACAGTTTCCCGAATGGAGGTAATCCAGATCGAGGTAAGCCAGAGCGCACCAGTTGGGTGCGGGGTTCTTGACCAGTAGGCCAGACTTCTTACAATTGTGTGGTACCCAACACTAACTCGGGATGCCGGTGGTACCTGTATTACATGTCGAGTGATCGGTTGTCAGTAGGTCCACTGATGCACAATAAGCCTGCGGACTTTGACTCACCGCCTGAGTACCCAGGTTGAGAGGTGGAGTCTGAGATATCTGACCGCTCCCTTTAGCTGCCGAAAGGCAGACGTGCCGAGGCTCGCTGCAGATGGGGTCTTACTCAAGAGATAGGCTTAGGAACCCGAGCATGCTTCTAAGCCTTATACAGTGAGATTGTAGCTTGCTGTGATTCTTTTACATGTTGTGGTACACCTCATGTGGGTTTAGGACATAACATGATGAATGAGAGGTTAAATAAGTGTGTGCAGTTATTGAATTATTCTTTGTATGTTTTTGAGTTATTAGTTTTCTTTATGATTAATCAAGCATGTTCATATATTTATTCATTTTTGTAGATATCTAGAGTATCCTGTCATATTTATGATTGCCAATGATTAAATTCTTTGAAGCTTACTGTTGTTATAATTGATATCAGTTGCTCGACAATATATATGTAATTATATAAGTGTTTTAAACTGTTTCTTTGAAGTACTCATTCATTGAGAGAGTAGGCTCACCCCTCTACTCACAATTTTTAGGAAAACCACGTGGACTTAAATAAGGTCAAAGAATCAAAGTAGATCTACCACATGAGTTATGTATGAGATTAGTTAAGTTCAGTCGGTCCCTGTCACTCTAGGTCCTTGTATAGAAGTGAGAGAGCTGTAAATGATATTTTGTATCTTTGTTTCCTTAATAATAGAGAATGTATCTAATTATCATGTCGTATGTACATGGAAGTGTAAGAAAATGAATGAATGTATGGATGTGTATCATTAATGTTGAGATCATATTAGAGTGTTCAAAGTTTAATTCTCTTGTAAAGTTTGTTTATGTGATTGGATGCGAGAAAACAAAGAGTTTGAAATAAAAGGAAAAAAATCAGGAGTGAACTTGTATTAAATATAATCCTCAAACTTATGCCTAATCTCATGATTAATGGCAATCGTGGGATGGGGGTGTGACAGTCCTTGTCTAGGAGGAAGTTACATGCCAAGATCATGATAGTAGTGTATTCTTGACATATATTATGTAGATGTTTACTTATGTTTGTTTGAATACAACTGCTATTGAACTTTGGATTTGGTGATATCATATGGCTAAATACATTATTTTATATATGTGAAAATATGTGTTAATTTGTTTTCTTATGTGTTAATATGTACATATATGTTTTGCTGCTACTTATATATGATGTGTGCACAATTCACATTAACCGATGTAGCATTTCTAGTTCCATCATTGATTATCCATGTAGATCAAGACCCAACATATGTTAGTGAATACTGCTATACTAAATTAAAATATTTTTATACTAGGGGAAAGAGTGTGATTATATCTTATTTCAATTTTAAGTATGTTTTGAACATTTTGCTTATAATTTTGACTTATGAATTACATTTTATTGTGTAATTTGAGTTTTCTTTTGTTTGTCTTCTTTTCACTCAATAATAAGCATTGATAGTCGTTGAGTCTCAGAGATGCAATCCACATATTACCTAGATCCTTTGGGTAGAAATAAAGGGAGTGGGGGACACTCAATGAAAATTTCATTAGTAGCACAAGTAATTCTTTTTTATCCGTCAACATATATTAATGGCTGCATCATTCGATGACTATTTACTAATTCAATTAAATATATTACTTTAACTTATAGGGGTATAAAACATTCAAACTGGCTAGACGAAAGGTAGAAAAAAAATAAGTCATTATCTTAAAAGAATGTTCAAGTAAAATTTGACTCTAAGTGCATATATATATGCCAACTATGCTTAATTTTATTTATTAACATTCACATTACTATAAATTTATAATGCCCCCTACAATATAATAATTGGGAATGCAAATACTACGTGATGCAATGTATTGACCTGATTGATAGAGAGGTGACACTAGACATCCATTGTATACAAAAGGAAATATATATAGTCTTGAATCATCATAAGTAAATAGTCTAATTTGATAATATAAAATAAATTAAATCAAATTCTTGAATTATGTCATTATATTTGCATCTGTTTGACATAACAAAGCCCTATACAAAAGAAGAGTTAGATGAGATACGAGAAGAGTTGGCACAATTCTTCATTAAGGAAGTCAACTTTGCATCTGATTGGGATAAAATATGAGTTGTCTAAACTTAGATGTCATTATTTATATATACATGTGATAGTTATACCTTTTTGCAACTTTAAATTTGATGTAAGTGAATTGCTGGTGGATATGTGAATGACGGGTTTGCATATGTATGTTAACTGAAAAGGAATTAATACAATGAAAATTGCATTTGTACATGTGATGAGAATTGAATTGCATTTGCATTTTTTAAATTGTGTATGTGCATGAGAATTGAATTAAGTGTAGATGAAAATGGAAATTCATGTGTGTGAATGAATTGTTTGGATGTGGACTCTTGTATGCATTTGTTATTGCAAGATTTGTAGGTATGATGACCTATTGTTAAACTGAATACAGGATGAAACCTGGAGTTCTAATAAACTATAGGTTCTGCATCCAGCTAAACACTCAAATGTACCATACATCTGACATTGTAGATATGCATCATCAATTTTCCATAAAAAATTCCATGACTATCCTTATCATATACTATTTTAACTAAAAAAGACGTACACCATCGCTAATTTGTGATAAACCAACGTTCGATCTTTAGCGTCAATTTATTGGTAAGAACCAACGATACAAATCTTGAGCGTCAGTTCCTTTTTGTTGAATTGGAGAATCCCAAAACAATCTTATTATTATTGCTAGTATTGTTCTGTGTTGTTGGTTTCTATTACCATAGAAACTAACACTAGCATTGTGTTTTCAATTTTAGCTTATACGTGATACCGATGGAAAAGGTCCTTAGTTGTAGTTTCACCCACCTAGGTGTCTGTGTCTACCCGACATCCGAATAGCCTCCAGTAATATGCAGAATAACCATTAGCAGTGGATTAACAAAAATCATTAACATTAAAACCATTTTGCAAAGAGATCCATTGCCAGGAAACTCTTAAAGAAACAACCAAGGCAATATATACATCATGGTTCACATTGTACATACATTGTTGATGAATCCATATTCATCATGATATTCAATCACCCTCTTTGGCCCAATTCTGCTCAATACATTCACTTTTATCTCCTAAATCTTACAAATTGCAATCTTGCTTATTGACTAGGGTTTATATGAATTTCATGTAGATCATGCAGGTCACAATGAGGTTGGATCTTCATCTGGGCCCAAACCCTAGATTACCACCTTGGTGGCTCCACCTTCCACTTCCACCTTCATCAACATCCTACATCTACACCAGCATCCACCACCTCCATCAACCAGGTCAAACCCTAATAGTGGGGGCCAACCCACTAGGTTGCGGGCCCATCTTCGCTCAAGTCAACCCTCACCAACCCTAGATCCTTCGTCAAACACCCTTCATCTACCCATGCAACCTGCCCTTTCAGTTTTGGTCTCTCGGTTTTTCCCTAACAGTTTGCTCATTTGGTCTTCGACCCTTCTCACGGTCTCAAGACTGTGAGAACCCTCACAATCTCAAGACCGTGAGAGCCATCACAGTTTTAGGATCGTGGGGGAAGGCTTCCCCCAATACCGATAGAACCGCCGATCACCCTCTCCTCACCTGTAACACGACCTGCAACTCATCATCTTCACCAACAGATCCCGACGCACCTACAACCCTAATCCTCTACATCCTCGCGGTCCTCAAAATGCGAGGAGCCCTAGCGGTCCTCAAACTGCGAGGACTCATCCTTCCCACCTTGATGATCGTCTGCATCCTTACCACCATCGATGCACCTACGTTGCCCTCTGCCTCCGCGTCGTGACGCCACCTTCTCGCTATCTCTTCCTTCACTTGCTCCGCGCAACCATCACCTACAACAGACTGCCCTCTCCATCTGCTCCTCCACATCCTCGCGGTCTGCAACCTCGACCTGCATGATCGGTACTCAAGACCGTGGGAGATGATGGACTCTCCAAACCACGCGAGGACAACTCTCGGTGTCAAGACCGAGAAGGGCCTTACAGTTTCCAAACTAAGAGCACCACCACTAGTCCTCAAGACCGTGAAGAACGTGTGATATGTCTGCATGACCGCAAGGTCACGATAGGTTTCCAAAACTAATTTGATGGTGACCAAAAGTCCAGGACCATGATGGGTTCTACCATTCTCAAGATCGTGAGGAGAGCTGATTGTCCTCCCAAACCGCGAGGAGCACAATCGGTCTCAAGACCGACTAGATCATTATCAATCCAAAACTGAGAAGGATACTTCTGTTCCCAAGCTGTGAAGAGGAGTAATCGATTTCCCAGACCGCAAGATAGCTCTACTATCTCCAAACTGTGTGCAAAGACAACTCTCGGTCTCAAGACCGAGATGGGCCTTGCGGTTTCCAAACTGAGAGGGACCTGACCGATCCTCAAGACCATGAAGATTTCTAAAGTTTCCAAACCGTGAAGACCCAACCATCCACCCATTTCTATAAATAGAACGTCTGATAGCCACAAGGGGGGATCTGAGATGCCGCCTGGCTATCTGAACACAGGCCCAACCCCTAGAAAGGGATCCCGATCCATCACTCTTCTCTACGATCCATCTACGTGCATCCATGCTACATACACATCCAAAGATTTCTCCTCCTGCTGTAAGCAAGAATGATGAGAAGAGAAGGAAGGTGGAGTGATAAGGTCTTCCTCGTATGTCGTAGTATCCCTCTCTCCTCGTCCAGATCTACTCCGACACATCATAGAAGACCGTATCTTCACCAAGCTACGACCATCTTCTGCATCATGGCAGAATCTTCCCTCTCTCTTGTTCTTTCTATTCCTCACATCATGAGTGAGTAGTTCCATTTCACTGAGGTGTAGGGACTAGCCCCGCTGCCCATGCTTATATGTCTTTTCATTAAACATTCTATGGCATGCATGTAACTTTTCATTTCATTGTTAATCATCGAGGTGTGCTTGTGTATTGATCACCTGCTTGCATTTATCTTGTTCGTTCCTATGTTGCGAGAACTTATATATGTAGGATTTGAATGTCGATTAATGCGGTTGACTCCCTGATGAGAAATCAGATGGGATTCCCTGAGGTCATAAGTGTGTGATCTGTGAGGGGACGAGCCATCTAGCCCACGGTGACACTTTTGTGTGCCTAAACATCCTAACGAAGGGCCACAACTTCAGTTGGATATCTGTATCTTCGGAGCCGTAAGTATGTGATCCAGATGGCGATGAGAAATCTGAAGTCTAAGGTGATGCTTACATGAACCTAAAAATCCTAACAGAGGGTTCATAGTAGCTCTATTTGGATAGTTAGATCTTTCTTGGATGTTTGTGATTGGATATGTTCGCATGTGTAGTGGTGGTGAATCCCGGGACCACCCCAATGATCTTCATCATTAATCTAGATTCAACTTTAATCTTGTACTTTAATTTTATTGTACTTAGTTTAGTTAAACTCAAATCAACCTTTGTTCTAAATATTATCCTTACTTGAACTAGACTAGACTAGCAACGATTTTTAAAAATGTTGTCCCTTGGGATTCAATCCTTAACTATACTGCGATAAGACCCGTCTGCTTGCGGGTGGTATTATTGCACAAGGTTTTAGTTAAAAACTCTAGGATTTCAACCCCGAGTGAATTTTTTAGTGCGATAATATTCCACGTCAACATCTGGCGCCGTTGCCGGGGACAACAGAATCAACTAGTGAATCTAGTTATTTTGAGGCTGATCTAGGATTTTGCTTTTTATTTTTGATACTATTGATCATTCTCTTGAATTCGGTTCTACTCCGTCAACCTTACCTCCAAAAGTTCTTTCCATCCCAGGTACTCTTAAAGACTAGTGCATGCACCACTAGAACAGTTCCTGCCTTGTTGCTAGCTTTGACCCTGACATCGAACGAATCTTTCGTCGTCAAAGTAGAGAGAACCAAGCAAGGATGGATCAAGAGAAGGAAATAGCCTGAAGGGTCGCTCAAGCCCTTAATGCACAAAGAGAAAGGTTTATGAAAGAAGACAGAGCTACAGTTCAAGAAGAAATCCAAGCAGCACAAGCAGCAGAACTACAGAAGGACCTTAGGGAGTTCTCAATCCCTAAAGCTGCTGACGTTCATCACCAGTACAACTTCCTCCTATCAATGCTCCAAACTTCGAGATCCGGGCACATTGGATCACCTTGCTTCAAAACATCCCATTCTATGGTAAGCAAGGAAAAGATAGTCAGGAGAAACTTCTGAGATTTATAGATCTATGTGCTATGACAAAGCAAAATGGAGTCTCAGACGATTCCATCTGACTCTGTCTCTTCAAGTATTCTCTTACTGATAGAACTATAAGTTGGTATAATTCCTTGCAATGTGAACCCATCTCCACTTGGGAACAACTTCAAAATGTCTTTCTAGAGAAGTTCTATCCTCCTTCTCTCACCTATGAAATTAGGGGACGTATAACCCAATTCACTCAGGTCCTAGAGAATCCCTTACTAAATCATTGGAAAGATACAAAGAACTTCTACGCAAGTGTACACACCATGGCATTCCTAAGAATCAACTCATTGAGATATTCTATAGGGGTGTGGATGATGACATCAAGAGGTTCTTAGACTCCTCATCCGGAGGAAACTTCATGCGTCAAAGTTATGACAACGCATGGAAGGTTGTCACCCTTGGAGATGAAAATCAAGCTAATTGGGGTAGATCTGTAGGTAAAGGAGTGTTGAAGGAAGCTATGGCTAAAGCTATTCCTGAGTACAAGTCTATCGCTGAATCCCTCAAGCTTCTTGTTGCCAAGCAAGACCATCTCGAGTCATCTCTTGCTGCCTATGAAAGAAGATGCTCACCCCCACAACAACAAGAACAGATCAAGTCAGCTTCACTATTCTACGAAGCATGTAAAGGCACTGATCATTCTACGCTGGCCTGCAATGTTCTCTATGATGTTGTTCTAAGCAACGTTTATGGCCAAAGAGATAATGGTCAAATGGAAAACCTTAATGCTGTCAACACCACCCGTGGTCAAGGATATTACAATCTGAATTAGAACAGGAACCATCCTAGTTTTCAATATGGAAATCCTTCAAGAGCAGAAAACTCCCAGCAACTTGGTTCAAACAACCAACAATGAGTTCCTCCAAGATTCCAGTATAACCAACAACAAAACTTCAGAAATCAAGGAAAATTTAGAGGTAACTTCCCGAACAGGAACTACAACAATTACCACAACATTTCTCAGTTCCAGAATCCCAACCAAATCCCTTATCAGAACCAAGAACAAGGGCAACAAGCCACCCCTATCTCTCCTGATGATAAGCTGTTAGCGATTGAGAAGATGTTGTAGTCACATCAGACTATGATAGCTAACCAACAAGCCCATCAGAAGGCTATTGAATCTCAACTAGCTCAACTTGCAACAATCATGAAGCCACCTATTGGAGCCTTTGCTGGCCAACCAGAGAATAATCCTAAGCACCCAGAGCAACTGAAGGCTATCACCACCAAGTCTGGAAAAGACTATTCTGATCCTCTTATCAAGACGTCTATGGCTATTACAGATAATGATGAATCTATGGTTGTCTAAGACTCTACAACCCCTGAGTCTCAACCAAAAGGGGTAGTAACTGCTGATAAAATGAACAAGGCAAGTTATGAAGAACCTACCATTACAGAAGCTGAAGAAACACCTGAGCCAGACGTGCCAGTGTACAAGCCTCACCCTCCTTTCCTAGCTCATTTGATGCAGACAAAGCTTGACACTCGATTCAACAAGTTCATAGAGGCTATGAATAAACTCTATGTTGATATACCCTTTCTTGATGTGCTGGATGAAATACCAGCATGGACAAAGTACTTAAAGTCTCTCCTCACAAGGAACTATATAACCAAAGAATATGAGACAGTGAATTTAGCAACAACCACATCTGATATCATCCAGAGAACGATGCCCAAGAAGCAGAAAGGTCTAAGATCTTTTGGGATTTTGTGCCATATCGACGACTCTTCATATAAGAAGGGATTGGCTGATGTTGGTGCTAGTATCTCCATCATGCCACTTAGCCTTTGCAAAAGGATAGGATTTGCTGAGGTTCTCCCAACCGGCATGACCATACAACTTACAGATAACACTATAACTCTCCCCTTGGGAATTATTGAGGATGTACCTATCAAGGTAGGCAAAGATTCCTATGTTCTGTGTGACTTTGTCATCATGGACATAAAAAAAGACGCCAGATACCCTCTCATATTTGGCCGTCCATTCCTTGCCACTGTAAGAGCTCTGATTGATGTTGAAGCTGGAACCTTGCTCCTTTGACTAGGTAAAGAAACTCTCGAGTTCAAAGTTTTTGAAAGTATGTGAAGACCAAGCATGCAAGAAAAAGTCTACTTGATTGATTGCATAGAGCATATGTCACTCCTCATGCAAGAGGATTATGAAGAAGAAGATCCTTTAGGAGTGGCTCTAACTAATCCAAATGCAGATAGTTCAGTTGACAAACAAGTGAAAAATTGTGTTCTCTACCTCGATACTGCTGGAGAAGATCCTGAAGCCAAATTTGAGGAACTCAAGGATGTGAATGTTATTGAAGAACCGTGCAAGAAACCAAAACGCTCTAAAATGAAACCCCTACCCGAGGGATTGAAGTACATATTTTTAGATGACCTTAAGGTCTACCCAGTCATCATAAATTCAGATCTAACAGTAGAACAAGAAGATAAACTTCTGATGGAATTAAAGGAAAGAAGAAAAGCCATTAGCTACAAGATGAGTGATCTCACCGGGGTAAGTCAAGTGCTATGCATATACAAAATCCACATGGAGGAGGACCATAAGCCGACTGTCGAACATCAAAGGAAGCTTAATCCAAACACGAAATAAGTAGTCCGCCATGAAATTATCAAATTGCTTACTACATGGATCATCTATACTATATCTAACTCGCCATGGGTTAGTCCGGTGCATGTTATCCCTAAGAAATGTGATACTATTGTTATACAGAATGAATATAATGAACTCATCCCTACACGAATAGTCACTGAGTGAAGGATGTGCATTGATTATAGGAAGTTGAACAAGGCAACACGTAAGGATCATTTCTCGATGCCTTTTCTTGACCAAGTCTTAGAGTGGCTATCTCACCAAGAATATTTCTACTATATCGATGGTTACTCTAGATTCTATCAAATTCCTATACATTTAGATGACCAAGAGAAAACAACAAATACTTGCCCATTTGGAATGTATGCCTTTAGAAGGATGCCGTTCGGTCTCTGTAATGCGCATGCAACTTTCTAGCATTGCATGGTAGCTATATTTCTCACTGAAATTATAATGGAAGTTTTTATGGATGATTTTTCTATATATGAAGATTCATACGACTCATGCCTGAAGCACCTCTCCCTTATCCTTAAACGGTGTGAAGAAGCACATCTTGTGTTGAACTGGGAGAAGTGTCACTTTATGGTAAAGGAAGGCATTGTCCTTGGCCATAGAGTCAGCAACCAAGGTATCAAAGTAGGCATAGAGAAAATCAAAGTAATTTCCAAACTCACTATCCCGACAAATATAAGAGAGGTTCATGTGTTCCTCGATCATGTAGGCTTTTACAGATGGTTTATAAAGGATTTCTCCAAGATAACCAAGCTGATGACGAATTTGTTGCTAAAGGACGCTGATTTTCTTTTTGACGAAGAATGTGTCAAGAGTTTCAACAACCTGAAGCATGCCCTTACAACAATACCCATCATCAGAGCTCCTGATTGGGATCAACCATTTGAAATTATGTGTGATGCCAGTGATTATGTTGTGGGAGCGGTTTTAGGGCAATGTATAGAAAAGAAACACTATGTGATCTATTATGCATCAAAGACCCTCGACAAAGCTCAGAGGAACTACACAACTACTGAAAAGGAACTCCTTGCAGTCATGTATGCCTTTGATAAGTTCAGATCCTATCTCATCGGTTCTAAAGTCATTGTCTACACAGATCATGCCGCTATCCGTTACCTCATGGAGAAGAAAGATGCAAAGCCCAGGTTAATCAGATGGATTCTCCTCTTGCAAGAATTTGATCTGGAGATAAGAGATAAGAAAGGTACATAGAATGTTGTGGCATACCACTTGAATCTTATCCACACCATGGACACTAAAAAGATCCCAATCAATGACTCTCTTCCAGATGACCAACTCATGAAAGTCTCAAAAGCTACCCCTTGGTACTCAGACTATGTGAACTACCTCGCCGCTGGTGTCATCCACCCTGAATGCACCGGAAATGCACTGAAGAAATTCATGCATGATGTGAAGAAGTATCATTGGGATGAACCATACCTCTTCAAGCTCTATGGTGATGGTCCCTATAGACGTTGTATCACTGAGGAAGAAGCCCAACTCATTTTAGAGCAATGTCACTCAGGCCCAGTTGGAGGCCATATGAGTTCTAAGAAAACTGCTTTGAAGGTTTTGCAATGTGGTTTCTTTTGGCTAACCATATCCTAAGGTTCCTACAACTTTGTTCTAGCATGTGACAAATGTCAGAGAACAAGTAACATTACGAAGAGAGATGAGATGCCGCTTAAACTGTGGCAAGAAGTTGAGATTTTTGATGTTTGGGGTGTGGACTACATGGGTCCATTCCCATCTTCACATGGATTTTCCTACATCCTAGTCACACTGGATTACGTCTCAAAATGGGCAGAGGCCATACCGGCCGTCACTAGTGATTCAAAACCTATTATCAATATGTTTAAGGATATTATTTTCCCCCATTTTAGAGTCCCATGAACTGTGATATCTGACAGAGGTTCTCATTTTCTGGAAAGAAGTTTCAAAGCATTGCTGAGGAAATATGGTGTAACACACAAGGTAGCCTCACCCTACCATCCCCAGACAAGTGAACATGCAGAGGTTTCTAACCGTCAACTCATCCCCAGACAAGTGAACATGCTATGGTTTCTAACTGTCAACTCAAGGCTATCTTGGAAAAGACAGTAGGCCACAACTGAAAAGATTGGTCAGTAAAAATCAATGACGCCTTGTGGGCCTACCGAACTGCTTTTAAGACTCCTCTTGGAATGACAACATTTCAATTAATCTATGGAAAGTCATGCCACTTTTCTATAAAACTCGAACACAAAGCATGGTGGGCAATCAAACAACTAAATTTTGATATGAAGAAAATGGGCAAATCCAGGATTCTACAACTTCAAGAGCTAGAAGAACTCCGGATGACAGCTTATGAGAATGTACGAATCTACAAAGAACACACCAAACTTTGGCACAATGGTCATCTAAAAAGAAAGGACATACAAGTGGGAGATCAAGTTCTACTGTTCAACTCAAGACTCATGTTATTCCCAGGGAAATTCCATTCTCACTGGTCTGGACCTTACATTGTCAAGCGCATTTACCCGCATGGTGCTTTCTCTTTATGGAGTAAAAAGTCGAGCGAATTTGTGGCAAATGGCCAACACGTGAAGAGATACTTCACCCCAACGGATACTAGCACTGTAGAATTGATAAATCTTTCCAAACCAACATATCTACCAGAAATTTGAAGGATTCACGTCGAGCCATCGACGTAAAACAAAGGCACTTGTTGGGAGGCAACCCGATCAATAATTTTGTTTTTACTTTTAGTTTTGAATTAGAAAATTTCCTTAAATTTGTTTTCACCTTTTAAGAAAATTTTGCACCAAACAGATATCGCATCGCATGATGCTATCTTAAGTTATGACTAGCATGCACTGATTGGAACACAACCATATATGGTGGTCCAACTGGCATGAATTTTGCCCTCCATCTTGGATTTAGAGTTTGCTTAGGATGAACAAATTTTTAAGTTCATGGTGGAGGGTGGGTAGTACGTACTTTACTTTCTACTCGCTCCTATCTGTTTTAGACTTAAGATCTCATCGTTGCAATTTTGACTAAAATTTTCAAAATTTTTAAGTTTTGAAAGAAATTGAACAAAAACTTGATGAAGTTTTGACACTTTTTGTTTCAATATAAGCCATTAGCTAGCTAGCTAGTTTCTCTCTCTATGCTTTTTGAATCATGATACCCTCCTTATTCAAAGCATATCCTCTAGAGGGCTATTTTCTGAAAACTAGCCTATTGATTGAAATCATCTTGTGAAGCTTATGAATCCTAACATCATGATCCTTCCGCAAAAATGGCAAGTGTCTGTCGAACTGATAGGGATCAAACATGTCATGCTTCCTAACTGACAAGTGGAACAATAACATGGAACCCCCACCACATCCTCATCAAGTCATTATTTCAGTAGAGTATGATAAAGAGAACGACCCAGTGCACTGAATCATAAATCAAGTAGCACTCTGATCTGAACCCTCTTCTACGCTTCTTCTATCCTCTTCTTACCCCTCCATCCATAAAAAAGAAACAAAAATAGCCAAAATAGTGCCAAACCCTAAGTTCGGGGTGGCATGTAATCTCTCTCTATATCTGCTTCTTCCATACCCATCGATTTAATAGGGGCATACCACCAAGAAAAGATGCCAATGTACACACAAAAAAATGCAATCTCGAGTCGAATAGAGGAGAGATCCATACAAAAAAAATATATGCAATCAATGTCATTGCAACCATATAATAAATCTCGAGTCGAATAGATGAGAGATATACAACTTCCTCCCATACCACCCTTCACTCCCTTTTCCACCTAAAGGCACAATGAATGCCTCCCCTATCCTGAAAATCACCAGTGTCAGATCAGGTGCACACTTATTGTTCTATGGGTATCTATGGACTCTTACAAAACTCTTAGAAATGCTTGTTGTTGGAAAAAGTGAGGAGGAAGTGATGTTGCAAAACAACTCAGGAACGAAGATATGGTAAGATGTGTTCAGTGATCCCAGGAAGTTGAGATGCTTAGTCATACTAAGAAGAAAGGAAACAATTGTGATGTGAAGATGAGGCAATCACACGAGTTGAAAGTATTCATTTGGCGACTATTTCAGATTTTGTGTTACTCAAGGACGAGCAATGTTTAAGTTTGGGGTGTTTTGATGAATCCATATTCATCATGATATTCAGTCACCCTCTTTGGCCCAATTCTGCTCAATACATTCACTTTTATCTCCTAAATCTTACAAATTGCAATCTTGCTTATTGACTAGGGTTTATATGAATTTCATGCAGATCATGCAGGTCATGATGAGGTTGGTTCTTCATCTGGGACCAAACCCTAGATTACCACCTTGGTGGCTCCACCTTCCACTTCAACCTTCATCAACATCCTCCATCTACACCAACATCCACCACCTCCATCAACCAGGTCAAACCCTAATAGTGGGGGCCCACCCACTAGATTGCAGGCCCATCTTCGCTCAAGTCAACCCTCATCAACCGTAGATCCTTCGTCAAACACCCTTCATATACCCATGCAACCTGCCCTCTCAGTTTTGGTCTCTCGGTATTTCCCTAACGGTTTGCTCATTTGGTCTTCGACCCTTCTCACAGTCTCAAGATCATGAGAACCCTCACGGTCTCAAGATTGCAAGAACCCTCATGGTCTCAAGAATGCGAGAGCCATCATGGTTTTAGGATTGTGGGGAAGGCTTCCCCTAAGACCGATAACACCACCGATCATCCTCTCCTCACCTGCAATGCGACCTGCAACTCGTCGTCTTCACCAATAGATCCCAACACACCTGCAACCCTAATCCTCCACATCCTCACAGTCCTCAAACTGTAAGGACTCATCCTTCCTGCCTTCGTGATCATCTTCATCCCTACCACTGTCGACGCACCTACGTCGCCCTCCGCCGCCGCATCACGACACCACCTCCTCGCGATCTCTTCCTTCACCTGCTCCATGCAACCATCACCTGCAACAGACTGCCCTCTTCATCTGCTCCTCCACATCCTCATGGTCTGCAACCTCGACCTGCACGATCAGTACTCAAGACTGTGAGATGATGATGGACTCTCCAAACTGCACGAGGACAACTCTCGGTCTCAAGACTGAGAAGGGCCTTATGGTTTCCAAACCAAGAGCACCACCGTAGGTCCTCAAGACCGTGAAGAACGTGCGATCACTCTGCACGACCGCAAGGTCACGATAGGTTTCCAAAATTTATTGGATGGCGACCAAAAGACCAGGACCATGAGGGATTCTACCGTTCTCAAGACTGTAAGGAGAGTTGATCGTCCTCCCAAACCACAAGGAGCACGATCAGTCTCAAGACCGATTAGATCATTATCGATCCAAGTCTGAGAAGGATACTTCTGTTCCCAAACTGTGAAGAGGATTAATCAATTTCCTAGACCGTAAGATGGCTCTACTATCTCCAAACCATACGTGAAGATAGCTCTCGGTCTCAAGACTGAGATGGACCTTCCGGTTTCCAAACTGAGAGGGACCTTACTGGTCCTCAAGACCGTGCAGATTTCTAAAGTTTCCAAACCATGAAGACCCAACCATCCAATCATTTATATAATAGAACATCTGATAGCCACAAGGGAGGGGATCTGAGACACCGCCAGGCTACCTAAACACAGGCCTGACCCATGGAAAGGGATCCCGATCCATCACTCTTCTCCACGATCCATCTACGTGCATCCACACTACATACACATCCAAAGATTACTCATCCTACTACGAGCAAGAACAATGAGAAGAGAAGAAAGGTGGAGAGAGAAGGTTAGCTGTTATGGCCGCATCTGAGCTTAATTGGTAAACTAGGGTTTACCTGGACGATTATATGCTTAATTGGATTGATCATTGCTTAAATCTAATTAATGATGATAATTCAATTATGATGTTATAAACCTAATAAGAACGTTAAGTGTTCTATTGTTTGAGAAATTAGGGTTTGAGAAATATAAACCCTAGTTGGCTGAAATTAGGGTTTTGATGGTACATGAGTATGGAATTTGATCAGGATAGCAGTGTGGTAAATGATTTTTCGTATTTTCTAAAAATATTGTATTTGATTGAATTTTGGATATGATATGTACAGCTCAATCATGCTTATTGGAGAAAAATTTTAGAATATTTGAGTGTTCTTTGAATGTGGTTCTTGGTTGAACTATACTTCGACAAAAATGCTGATAGGGTTCTTTTCAATAGTGTAGTATTTATTTTAAATTATTTATTGGTATTCCAAATGATTTGAAATTTTAACTAGATATATTAAACTCAATAATAAATAACATGTAAAATTTTCATAATTTTTGGATGCGTTTAGACCTTATCAGTAGACGAATTTACAATAACTAACATTTCTATAGAATTCTGGATAACAATGCACTATTCAATTTTTAATTATTTAATGGAAGCTTGGAATGATCACAAATTTTAACTAAAGCTTTTTAAATCGATTATACAGAACATACTAAATTCTCATAATTTTTGGAGAATATTTGATCTCTAAAATACATGAATTCATAGAAACCTTTTTATGATAGAAAAATCTGCTGAAATAAGAAAAAGTTTAGTGAGGGGTCAATGTGCAATTAACCCAAGAAGCTCAATTGCTCTATATGGTCAACCTAACACACAAGGAGCTCTCATAATTCGTGATCCAATCTAGAGAAATGAAATCATAGAGAGAGAGAGTTAGGATTTGAGAGGATAAATTGATGGAGATGCTGACCTAGAGTTTTACGGTCCGAGGAATGATGAAATCATGTAACTTTAGCTTCTTTGGATATAGTTTCATGGTGAATCTTCTCTCACATGTAAAAATTCCGTCCGTCCTCTGATTTGATCCAAAATGGTATCAAAACTTCCCCTTTTCTCACTCTTTCTTCATAATCCCTCATTTTTAGGGTTTCCGAGTTCAAAGGAAGAAGAATTGGGTGAATTGCTAGGGATTTGATATGGATTCGAGATTTTCAGATATGGGATACATTTTTAAGGTGTTTTCACTCCTTAGGGTGAGTGGTAACTTCCTTTAAATAGTATATTGCATGAAAATTGGTTAAATCAACCATAAACTTTAATTGCTTAGTATGTGACTACAAACCCTGAATTGTCTATTTGTTCTAAGTTGTTGCAAAATGATATGAAATGGATTCTTCCTTTGTTTGAATGAATTTCAGATGATAAAATCATATTATAAATGTATACAATGCATTTTAATGAGAATTACCTAAGTATTCGCAGAGGTTATAAGAGTAAACTGAAATATAGGGAATTTGTCTATGACTGAAATTTGTTGTATAAGTAAATAGAGAAAGTTGCTTATGTAGATCCCCTTGGTTTTGAATGATTGTTTATCTAAATTCATAGTACATATATGTCAGATACTATCTTGGATTTCGTTTAAAGTGAGTAGTGTTTGTTTGGTATCTCAGTGAAGAGGGTGAAACCCTAGATGTGAGGAAAGTTGGATATTTGTGAATAGATATCGTGAAATCCATTTGAAGAGATTTTCTTGACATGATAGACCTTATTTATTCAATGTTATTATTGATGCATGATATCCCAGTTAGTGACATGGAAACCCAAATTTAGCTCAGTTCCAAGGTTTCATACATATATTGATTTTATATGATTTGTTGATAGTAGTCTTTATTCAGTGAATGTTTATGTCACATGAAATCTTTATGGGAGACATGGGAATAAGTTGTTTCCTAGTGAGAGGTGACAAGATGGGTGATGGCCTTGTGAGCCATGAGATTGAGCGAGTAGGCTCACTCCTCTACGGAAATCACATGGACTTGAAGAAGATATCATTGCATCAGAGTAGATCTGCCACAATAGTTAAGTCTGAGTATAGTTAAGTTCAGTCAGTCCTTGTCACTCTAGGTCATTGTAAAGAAATAAGAGAGAGTTGTAAATGATGATATATAACATTATTCCTCTTTTAGCAATATGTGCGAATTAGCAAGTCATGTGCTTAAAAGTATGAGGAACATAATGAATGTTCATACATGCATTTTTACTATTGAAATTAGATTAGAGAAATCAATGTTTAGATTCCCTTGTAAAGTTGGTTTATGTGGTTCAATGGAAGAAAACAAAGAGTTTTAAAATAGAAGAAAAAGTTAAGGGTGATCTTTGTATTACGTTAAATCCTCAATTTATGCCCTAATCTCATGATTAGTGGAAATTGTGAGATCGGGGTGTAACAACTTGGTATCAGAGCTTAGGATGAGTTGTCACAGACCGTTAAGTTAGTAAGTTAGAGCCATAAGTGTGGCAGATAGGAGATGTTATGATGTTAGCTCTGGGGATTTGAGTATTTGGATATCCTGGCTCGATATCTGAGTACTTGGATCAACCAGTATCAAGCTACTTTGTCTATTCTTTCATGTATACCCTAGCCAGGTATACAGTGGAAGGATGGGCTAGAGAGGAACCCTAGAAATATTAGGGTTAGAAATAAGATAAGTAACATGAATTAAGGGCATAAATATAAAATGAGATAGAACTTTCATTTCATATTGTTGTTTTATTGGAGTTGAATAGAAATGCTCTTATATGTTTTTATTCAGATATTCAATATTTTGAAATATATATGGGTCTTTAAGATTTGTTGTACACTATGCAGTTGTAGCATTTATTGATTACATTCTTTGTATCAAGTAGAATAGAAATGATCTTTGAATGAACTTTCCTAAGTGGATATTCTTTCCACATGTTTGAGATTAATAGGAGTTGGTTAATCTTAAGTAGCTCTTGGCTTCAGGACTACAGGTTCGGCCTGGTCTGGCTGGAAGGATGCATTACTGGGATCTAATGACTCCTATTAACAATATGATAAGAGTAGACTCTTGATAAATTAGACCCACATCATAGTGAGAATGTACATACACTAATATGTTGAAACATATGGGAAAGATTAGAATAGTTAAGAATCAATTGGAACTGATATCTGAGATCCAAATTTGGGGACTCATATGAGAAATCCTTAATTGGGAATAAAGGAGCACGACGTAAGGTTCAAATTAAGTTTAATGATTAATATTGTATGAACTCTAAATATGAAATATGGAAAAGATATGAGAAAAGTGTGTAAGGGCCAAGGTAGTAAGAATCAATCATGAGGAATGGATTATATAACCGAGTACAATGTTTTTATGTACTCCAAAACAAAGGAAAAATAGAAGAAAATAGTTAAGTATATGATAAGTAAATATAAGTGAAGAGTCTTCAGAAGAGTTAAAGTAAAGAGAATTAGATAAACATGTAAATCATAAGACTAGGATAAGAAACTAAGTTAAAACAAAGATAAATGTTGGAAATGATGAACTTGATTAAGGAATGAGGGTTATGATATAATTGAGAGCATGGAATGTATACCTTTAAAAATAAGTTTAATACATTCATACTTACTACCTTTGGATTCCAAGTCTTTATATAACAACAAACTAGTTTCTAAAAAAAAGAACAAAAGTGTAGCTTAACAAAATGAATAAGTTATACAAAGGCAGACTATACTCAGGAAGGAAAAACTTGATATAAGAGAAACTATGTTTCACCCATGCATGAGCCGTTTGATTTAAAATGAAGGATATGTAATGTATTAAACATGAGTTGAAACTAGTAGAGAGATTATTGATTTAGAATTTTAACTTCACATTAGTAGAAGGATAAAAAGAAATATGTGCAACATGGTATACATGATCATACACATGAATAAGAAACATGATCATAAGAGAAAAGTAGAAGTTAAAGATAACAGGTGGAAGAGTAGTATTTGGTAAGAGGATTATGGAAATTAAGGAAGGGTTTGAAACATGATGGATTAATATATATTATAAAAGAAAGAGGTTAGGAGATTCAATGTAGTGCTAGTTAGTCAAGTATCCTGGTTGATAAATAATTAAACCTACATACGACAAATGTATTAATGGGATGTTTGAAGATAAGAATTCTAAGTCTCAAAACCGTCTTCTCTTCCATATATTACTTGATGAGAGAAATGTGGGAATGAAGTGATAAGAAAATGAATCATATCTGATGCATAACCACCATGGTAGAAGCATCTAGTGAATGTACGTAATAATGACACACAATATGATGATGAAACCCCAGAAGGGTAAATTAATGATGTAATCTATCTGAATGGCCAATTAAGATGAAGGAAATTCAATTGATAAGATAAGGAAGACTTTAGTAAAAACTTGTGAGATCCAAAGTTTGAATTTCAAATTAAGGGAGCAAAGTCACACCACAATAACGTCATGCTACTGATAAAGGCCAAACCCTAGAATGTTTAGAGTTGTAGTAGTTCAAGGGTTGTCACTAGTGATTTGACCTTGAATATTAGGATCTCTATAAAACAAGATCATGAAATTTTCACTACGAGAAGTAAACTAGAACTGATAGTAATCCTAGCTAATCTGAAAGGTAGATAAACAATATGGAAATGATTTAGAGCAAAGGATAAGAAATAGATTTGAAATATAAGAGGTGTGTTTTGAACAAAAGGAGAAATACAATATGAGTGAAGTGTGATATGAAATAAATTCTTACAGTAATAGCAAGAAAGATGAATAATCTATTCATACCTTGTATGTTTCAATTTTAGGGATGTTTAATCTACATGATTAAAATGAGAATGATAAGTAGCAAAAAGTAAGTAGTAATGAATGAGGAGAGAGATAAGAGAAAACAATGGCTTTTAGTAATATGTGATTTTTTTAGAAGTATAATTTGTTGAAGGTATATTAAGGGATGTAAATTGGTTCTACGTATAATTTCAGTTTACATGTGCAAGCAATATGTTAATTAAAGGTGTCTGATAGTTTAAGGCAATCATACAAGTAATCAATCTTAGTATTGTACAATTGTGGTATGGTGATATGGGTTGAATCATGATGGAACAAATGGAGGGTTACCCTGGATAAGATAGTCTTACCTATTCACTCATAAGAATAGAAGGGATGATAACCATATTGTATTGATATGTAACCCTAATGAGGTGTAGCTTGTTATACCAAGATTTAATATAACTAAGTGATGGTAATTGGATATGAATAGTCCTTGAATGACTAATACAATTATGGAGTACTCATTTACTGTTGTTGAAACCCTAGTATGCTATAACCTGATGGTTACACCTTGAATTATGTGTGGGTTCATACTTGAGAATAGTATGGAATGTGATGGTAATGCTTCACCTTATTCATCCATGATCCAATGGGGATGCCATGAGTAGTAATGTACAATTGTTGTTGAATCTAGTCTTTTAACTCAAGACTATTTTGCTATTTGAGTAGAACAATAGTAAAATTCAAAAGAGCATGGTGAACTCTCTTTCGTGATTTAGAGGTAATACATAACATCAATACATATTTAGCAGTATGAATTGGGATAGTTGGATCAGATTATCAATGTTGAGGTAACACCTCAAGAGTATGAAAATATTGAAATGGTTGTTTCTCTCTCTATCCTATGATTGATTGTGGCATAGAGAATTTGTTTTTTTATCATTGAGAACTATTTCAAACATGTTGCGATTTAGTAAAGGAATAAAGGACTTAATGTTGAAAACTGCATTCAAGTATGAAATACAAGAATATAATGACATGTAAGATTTAGAAGCTTAAAATAAACCTTGAATGTACTTTACTTGCATATTTATGTTTCGGGGACAAAAGCTTTTTAAGGGGGGGACAATTGTTATGACCGCATCTGAGCTTAGTTGGTAAACTAGGGTTTACCTAGATGATTATATGCTTAATTGGATTGATCATTGCTTAAATATAATTAATGATGATAATTAAATTATGATGTTTTAAACATAATAAGAATGTTAAGTGTTCTATTGTTTGAGAAATTAGGTTTTGAGAAATATAAACCCAAGTTGGCTGAAATTAGGGTTTTGATGGTACATGAGTATGGAATTTGATCAGGATACCAATGTGGTAAATGATTTTTCATATTTTATAATTTTTATTTATTTAATTGAATTTTTGATATGATATGTATAACTCAATCATGAATATTGTAGAAAAATATCAGAATATTTGAGTGTTCTTTGAATGAGTTTCTCGGCCGAACTATACTTCGACCAAAATGCTGACAGAGTGCTTTTCAATAGTGTAGTGTTTTATTTTTAGTTATTTATCAGTAAATCCAAATTATCTGAAATTTTAACTGGATATATGAAACTCAATGATAAATAATTTATAAAATTTTCATAATTTTTGGATATGTGTAGACCTTATCAGTAGATGAATTACAATAACTAACATTTATATAGAATTCTAGATAATAGTGCACTATTCGATTTTTTTTAATTTAATGGAAGCTTGGAATGATCTCAAATTTTAAATCAAGATTTGTAACGCAATTATAAAAATTATGATAAATTATCATAATTTTTGGATAAGGTTTGATCTCTTAAATAAACGAATTCACAAAAACGTTTTTATGATAGAAAAATCTGCTGAAATAAGAAAAAGTTTAGTTTGGGGTCAATGTGCAATTAACCCAAGCACCTCAATTTCTCTATATGGTCAACCTAACACACAAGGAGATCTCATAATTCATGATTCAATCCAGAGAAATGAAATCCTACAGAGATAGAGAGAGTTAGGGTTTGAGAGGAGAAATTGATGGAGATGCTGACCTAGGGTTTTGCGATCTGAGGAATGATGAAATCATATAAGTTTAGCTTCTTTGGATATAGTTTCATGGTGAATCTTCTCTCAGATGTCAAAATTCCGTCCCTCCTCTGATTTTATCCAAAATGGTATCAAAACTTCCCCTTTTCTCACTCTTTCTTCATAATGCCTCATTTTTAGGATTTTTGAGTTGAAAGGAAGAAGAATTGGGTGAATTGCTAGAGATTTGATATGGATTCAATATTTTCAGATATGAGATACATTTTTAAGTTGTTTTCACACCTTAGGGTGAGTGGGAACTTCCTTTAAATAGTATATTGCATGAAAATTGGTTAAATCAACCATAATCTTTAATTGCTTAGTATGCGACTACAAACCCTGAATTGTCTATTTGTTCTAAGTTGTTGCAAAATGATATGAAATTGATTCTTCCTTTGTTTGAATGAATTTTAGATGATAAAATCATATCAGAAATGTATACAATGCATTCTAATGAGAATTCCCTAAGTATTCGTAGAGGTTATAAGAGTAAACTGAAATATAGAGAATTTGTCTATGACTGAAATTTGTTATATAAGTAAATAGAGAATATTGCTTATCTAGATCCCCTTGGTTTTGAATGATTGTTTATCTAAATTCATAGTACATATATGTCAGATACTATCTTGGATTTCATTTGAAATGAGTAGTGTTTGTTTGGTATCTTAGTGAAGAGAATGAAACCCTAGATGCGAGGAAAGTTGGATATTTGCAAATAGATATTGTGAAATTCATTTGAAGAGATTTTCTTGACATGATAGACCTTATTTATTTAATGTTATTATTGATGCATGATATCCCAGTGAATGGCATGGAAACCCAAATTCAGCTCAGTTCCAATGTTTCATACATATATTGATTTTATATTATTTGTTGATAATAGTCTTTATTCAGTGAATGCTTATGTTGCATGAAATCTTTATGGGAGCCATGGGAATAAGTTGTTGTCTAGTGAGAGGTGACAAGATGTGTGATGGCCTTGTAAGCCATGAGAATACTTATACAACCAGTGAAATGAATACCTTGGTCTAAGGACCTAGAGGTAACAGTTACCCATTATAGAGGTAACAATGCTATGTGATGATCTAAGGGTTTGAATACCCAGATCCAGTAATTATGATAATGATGTGAAGGGATGAGAATTACCAGTAATGTGATAAGGGTTTGAGATCCCACATATCATGTGTTGTAAAGATTTGAAAAGTACATGATATATGTATTACACCTTTCTTTGTAGCATTTGTTGTGATTAAATGATACCCTAAGGGTAGGGTGTTCAATGAATCAAGTATTGTGATATCAATGTTCTCAGTTATTATCAATAATTCTTGTCATGATAAGTAATTAACTCTTAATTGAGTTATGAGATGCACAACTCAAGATTTGGGTTGACATGCACATTCTTTGAGAAATTACAGATAAGTTACAGGTGCTATTGATGATTACTCATATGTCAAGTAATTAACTCTTATTAGTGGAATGATATGATAAATGGCAAGATTCTAGTGTGTATGTGCTAAGTGGACATGTAATTTGTTTATTTAAGAATTTTAGTCTGCCTGCATGTATAGTATGTTGATTACTTAGTATATTACAGTGTTTTGAATATACTGCTCTTCCAAGTTTAGAATGATATACATGTTGTATTATAACTTCAAATAAGTAGATGCAACACCATAGGGATACCAGAGTCAAGTATAAGTAAGAGAAGGGTACAATGTAGAAAAGAGCATTCTAGGAATAATAAAATAATAGACTTAAGAGCCCTGAACACTGTACAACCCCTATGTGAGGTATGCACCTTAGGGGTGAAATGACCTAACTCTGGAAGCATCCAGTATACGGGGGTCGGAACGTGCTATCAGGTGGCACAGGGGATGAAGCCCTAGTGGAAGTCTCCTTAAATTATAGTTTGTAGTGTCCAACATCAACCAGAAGTCCTAGTGGCACTAGAGTACTGAAAAGCCAAGAGGTGGTTTGACTCTCCGCCTGTGTGCTCAGATTAGAGGAGGAGTCCAGTTTAGGCCAGAGAGCCATTTCCCTATTGCCGACTAGGAGAGTAGTCAGACTTAGCATGTCTCGGGTGTGTCCTCTAAGTCTTGAATGGTGTGATCATAGTGCACTACGATTCTTCATATGTAGAGTACACTGCATATGATTAGGGCATAATAAAATGAATAAGAGGTCAAACAAGTGTGTACAGTTATTCAATTGTATGTTTCTAAATTATTAGTTCTCTTTATGATCAATCAAGCATTTCATATATTGATTCACTCTTATAGATATTTAGAGTATCCTGCCATATTTATGATTGTCAATTATTAGACTCTTTAAAGGTTACTACTGTTATAATTGATATTAATTTCTCAAAAGTGTATCTGTAATTATATTCATGCTTTAGACTGTTTATTTGAAGTACTCATTCACTGAGTGAGTAGGCTCACCCCTCTACTCACATTTTTTAGGGAAATCACATGGACTTTAAGAAGATATCATTGCATTAGAGTAGATCTTCCACAAGAGTTAAGTCTGAGTATAGTTAAGTTCAGTTGGTCCTTGCCACTCTAGGTCCTTGTAAAGAAATAAAAGAGAGTTGTAAATGATGATATATAACATTATTCCTCTTTTAGAAATATGTGTGAATAAGCAAGTCTTATGTGCTTAAAAGTATGAGGAACATAATGAATGTTCATACATGCATTTTTACAGTTGAAATCAGATTAGAGAAATCAATGTTTAGATTCCCTTCTAAAGTTGGTTTAAGTGGTTCAATGCGAGAAAACAAAGAGTTTTAAAAGAAAACAAAAAGTTAAGGGTGATCTTTGTATTACATTAAATCCTCAATTTATGCCCTAATCTCATGATTAGTGGAAATTGTGAGATCAGGGTGTAACATCTTCCCCGTGTGTCGCGGTGTCCCTCGCTCCTCATCTAGATCTGCTCTGACATGACATAGAAGACTATATCTTCACCGAGTTGTGACCATCTTCTGCATCATGCTCATGGCGGAATCTTCCATCTCTCTTGTTCTTTCTGTTCCTTGCATCATGAGCGAGTAGTTCCATTTCGATAGGTGCGGGGACTAGCCCCGCTGCCCATGATTATATGTTTTTTCATTAAACATTCTATGGCACGTATGTAACTTTTCATTTCGTTGCTAATCGTCGATGTGTGCTTGTGGATTGATCACCTGCTTGCATTTATCTTATTCATTCCTATTTTGCGAGAACTTCTATATGTAGGATTTGAATGTCGATTAACACGGTTGACTCCCTGACGAGAAATTAGATGGGATTCCCTAAGGTCATAAGTGTGTGATCTGTGAGGGGATGAGCCATCTAGCCCACAGTGACGCTTCTGTGTGCCTAAACAGCCTAACGGAGGGCCACAACTTCAGTTGGATATCTATATATTTGGAGCCGTAAGTACATGATCTGGATGGCGACAAGAAATCTGATGCCTAAGGAGATGCTTATATGAACCTAAACATCCTAACGGAGGGTTTACAACAGCTCCATTTGGATAGTTAGATCTTGTTGGATGTTTGTAATTGGATATGTTTGCATGTGTAGTGGTGGTGAAACCCATGACCACCCCATCAATCTTCATAATTAATCTAGATTCAACTTTAATCCTGTACTTTATTTTTCTTACACTTAGTTTAGCTAAACTCAAATCAACCTTTGTTCTAAATATTAGCTTTACTTGAACTAGACTAGACTAGAAACGATTCTTAAAAACATTGTCCCTTGGGATTCAATCCTTAACTATACTGCGATATTTCCCATCTGCTTGCGGGTGGTATTATTGCACAAGGTTTTGGTTAAAAACTTTGGGATTTCAACCCCGAGTGAATTTGTTAGTGAGATCATATTCCACATCAATTGTACCATCTTATCTTGAGGATATCATATACCAGTTTCTTTGCCCAAACATATACATAAGAAACATAAAACCTCGAGGCATACAAGCTAAATTCTAAGATCATTTATAAAACCATTACATACTAACTACCAAGGACCTAAGAGTACAGAGACAACACATAGGAATTCTATATACAAGACACGAAAGACTGTACACTCAACCTGAGATGTTACTGCTGTCTCTGTTGTTGTTGTCCTTCCTCTACAGTACAACTACCTCCTTGTCCACGTCCACCTAAAAATGTTGGGACCAACGGGGTGAGACAAAAGTCCCAACGAGAGATATAACTCTCCACCAACAATATTATTATCATAGGTAAACATTATAAAACTGAGCAGAGGATCTTTTATGGAAATAAGCATGTTTAATCATTGTTTAATTACAGAACAAAGAAATGACATTGTTTAAGCAGTTCAACTATCCATGACAGAGATATACACCATCTATTTACTTTATAAGGAATATACATCTAACTAATTAAGATGTATAAAAGTAATGTAACATCAACCAATGTTTCTATATTCAATCCTTAAACAGATATGCTACACAGTTGATTACATATTTACAATCACACCTATGCCCAGAGGAGATGAGGTATACCGCTCATGCTCCAACCGACCACCGCTTAGTCAAAATTAGTACCATACAAGGTCAATGGAAGAGCCGACTGCCAAGACCTCACCCATCTCAGTCAGTACAAGACCACTGGTAGTGACATCATGTCAAACTGCAACTAGCTTGCCAGGGTATAGCGACATCTTTGCTAAAAAGCTACAGCCGCAACATGCACTCTCTTCGGGGAGATCACACATCAATCCCCAATATATTTTCATCAGGACGATCACACAAAAAAACTGGTATTCATCAGGGAGATCACACAGAAATCCGTATCAGGATGTAAGGATATGTTCATCTGTCACCCCCACATTAAAAAATATGCACTCCAAGTTAAACTCATTTTACCATTTAGCAAATCCTAACACCAAATGGATCTATGGCATGTGCAACTATAGGATAAAGTTCCATTTGATTAATTAGGTGTATTACAATATCTTTTAGCATCAATTAAGTTACAAACATGAATTATAACAAATTCTACAAAGAAAGGTGTAATACATTTATCAAGTACTTTTATAGTCTTTGGAACACATTGAATGCATAACACTCATGATCTTAGTCCCTTATCACATTCCTAGGAATTCTCATCCCTTAACATTATCATCATCATGATTTCTAGATCTAGGTATTCAAACCCTTAGTTCATCACTAAACATTGTCACCTCTTATCAAGTAACTATTACCTCTAGGTCCTTAGACCAGGTATACATTATACTTATTGCACAAGTATTCCACATGGCTCACAAGGCCCATTTAATCTGTATCATATGAAACATCATAGCTCACACTTGGCTATGATCATCATCTCATGATACCTGCATGGTTAGTATTTCATGATAAAAATAATATCAAGTACATAACATCACCATGCAATATCAGAGAAATACAACCTTTCCATTATTAGGGTTAGGGTTTCCCTTTCAAGATGATTAGGGTTTCAAGTTCATATTATCAAGAATCAAAACCCTAATTCATAGCTCCACACATATTAGGAGCATCAATGTATGCTCATTATATGATTATCACACAAAGTATGAATTTCTCTCTCATCCTCACTAGGACATTGATTACATCATACTTTATTAAGTTGGCTCAACCCTTTTCTCAAGGTACATTGGCCTACACTTATCAAAATGCATTAAAGTCATTACATCTTAGTGTATCATTTGACATAACACACTTCATGAATTACTCAATCAAGTATATTGGACTTGAGGTGCTTCCACCATATTAGACAAGAGGTGTATTCTTGCTTCCATATCAGGCAAGAGGGGTGTGTGTGTGTCACCATATCGTGCATGAGGTGTATACTCATCACCATATTGTTATAGAGATGTTTGATCATCACCATATCATTCTAGATATGTATGTTAATCACCATATTGTGAATGAGGTGTATCCTTGATCACCATATCGTGCATGAGATGTATACTTGATCACCATATCGTGCATGAGATGTATACTTGATCACCATATCATGCATGAGATGTATCCTTGATCACCATATCATGCATGAGGTGTATCTTTGATCACCATATTGCACATGAGGTGCATACTTGATCACCATATTTTGTATGAGGTATATGTGTGTGTCACTCATATCGGGTTGCTAAAAATTAGGGTTTGCATATCGGGTTAGACCCTTATGCTCATACCTATTCAAACCTTCATGGTATCGGCCTACCCTTCACCATGTGTTAAGTGACAGACTAAACAACTGGTTAGTCTAAACCAAACTAAGTGTACAAATCGATAGGGGTGTGGGGTTCCAAGGTATATCAGGTATCATCTCACCATATAGGGTTTCATCACCATTTCAGGTTAGAGGTGCTTCAACCATATCGGGCAAGAAGTGCTCCAACCCGATATCAGTTTGTACCATGATGATGA
This sequence comes from Alisma plantago-aquatica, assembly GCA_963693085.1. Taxonomy (NCBI): domain Eukaryota; kingdom Viridiplantae; phylum Streptophyta; class Magnoliopsida; order Alismatales; family Alismataceae; genus Alisma; species Alisma plantago-aquatica. The sequence continues at coordinate 669,742,357 of OY856410.1, forward strand.
CATCATCATCAAGCTCTAGACATTCGTTCCTTACTATTGTAGTTCATGGACAACAATTCTATACAACTATTAGAACTCATGGATTCATCAATTATTCAAGAAAACTCAAATTTGAAAGTAGATCAACAAGTATAGCAAGCTTGAAGGTGAATGATAACATGATTAGGTTCAAGTTATATAACCCGCCTCAAGAACAACTTCAAAGCTCCAAGATCCAAAGATTCACATTCCCAAGGTTGAAGATGAACTGATCACATATCCAAGACTAATTCACAATTCCTCTACATGCAAGGAATCACCATAGTTAAGAACTTGGTGAAGAAGAAAAGAAAGAAAGAATCACAACCCAAGATTCATGCTTCAACCAAGGTTGAAGATGAACATGGCTTCACCTTAAGATTAAGGTTCGAGCTCCTCCTTTCTCCTCAACTCTATGAATGATATCTAAGAGAAATAGGGTTGTAGGATTTGAAATGTTCACTAGTAGGTGAAAGGAGTGGTATATATAATTGAGGTTCATGAGAGAGAGTGTATAAGAGGAGTCATCATCTTATACTACTAGGTGCCATGTGTCCATGCATGGTTGACACGTTTCCATGACACATATGTATCTTGACATGCAAAACTCTTTATGATAATCTAGGGATAAGATTTCGACCATTAGTTATCTTGTTGAGCAAGATATTTCAACTCAACTTCACTTTATTCACAAACCGATACACTTTTTCTAAGGAAAGTTGTAAAATGATATCCATCACCTTCTTGAGGTGATTAACCCTTCATGGAAAAGGACAAGAGTTGACAAAACGATATGGGACCTCCTCTATGGATCCTTGGTTGATAGGAACTCCCATATAATCTCTACAACTCGATACAACTCATATAAGGGTTTCAACTATACAAATCTTCTTGGTCTTTTCATCACCAAGAATACCATCATTAAAAAATGGTTCAAACATGGTGCCTCTTTCTTTCTCTCCTTTAGTATGAGAACACCTTTCCAAGGAGAGACCTTGAGATACACTCTGTCTCCAACTTGGAATTCTAAAGGTCTACGACATTTATCGGCATATGCCTTCTGTCTATCTTGTGCATCCTTCAACTGTTGGTGTATTACTTTAATCTTTTTAGTTGTCTGTTGCACTAATTCAGGACCTAGAAGTTGGTATTCTCCTATCTCATACTAGAATAATGTAGATCTACAATGTATACCATATAATGCTTCATATGGTGCCATATCAATACTAGTCTGATAACTATTGTTGTAGGCAAACTCTATTAAGCTCAAGTGTAAGTCCCAACTTCCTAGAAACTGAACAACACATGCCCTAAGAAAGTCCTCCAAAGTCTGTATAATCCTTTCAGATTATCCATCTGTTTGAGGGTGAAAAGCTGTGCTAAACTTTAACTGCGTACCCAAGGCTTTATGTAGTCGTTGCCAAAAATGATTTATAAACTAGGGACCTCTATCAGACACAATTGTGGCTGGAACTCCGTGTAACCACACTATCTCATCTATGTAGATCTATGCAAGTTTTTCAACAGTATAGATTGTGCTAATAGGAAGAAAATGTGCTGACTTAGTCAACCTATCCACTATCACCCAAATGTAATCATGGCTTTTGGCTATTCTAGGTAGACCAACCACAAAGTCCATTGTCACGTGATCCCATTTCCACTACGGTATAGGTAAGGGTTGCAATATTCCTATAGGATTCTAGTGTTCTGCTTTAACTTGCTGACACACTGGACACTGAAAAACAAACTCAGCTACATCCTTCTTCAAACCAGGCCACCAATACATATCTTTTAAGTTATGATGCATTTTAGTACTCCCTGGATGCATTGCATACATGGTTGAATGAGCTTCCTCGATAACTATGTCTCTTAAGTGATTGGCATTAGGTACTACCATCCTAGCATGGTAACAGACTACCTCATCCTCTAACTCATGGAAACTATCCCATTTCTCACTACCATACTTTGATCTGATCTGTTGAATAACATTATTAGCATGTTGTGCCTCTTTAATATGTTGTCTCAGAGTAGGTTTCACATGCATCTCGACCAGTAATCCTGCTAACAAAGATACTTTTAACTGTACATTTATTTGTCTCAAAGAGACAAGCATGTTCCGTTTAACACATTAAAGAATTCAACTATGCTTTATCTATGGTTGGAGATGAAGGTTTTCTACTTAGTGCATCTGCCACTACATTAGCTTTTTCTGGATGATAATCAACTATACAATCGTAGTCCTTGATTAATTCCATCCAGCAGTGTTGTCTCATATTCAGATCGTGCTGTGAGAAGATGTACTTTAAGTTTTTATGGTCTGTGAAAATCTGACATGTTTCTCCATACAAATAATGCCTCCAAATCTTCAATGCGTGGACCACTGCAGCTAACTCTAGATCATGCATCGGATAATTCTCCTTGTGTTTCTTAAGCTGTCGGGAAGAAAAAGAAACTACATGATCACTCTGCATCAACACACATCCTAGACCATTCTTAGAGGAATCACAGAAAACAATGTATCCCTTTCCCTGCTCAAGTAAAACCAACACAGGTGCACTAGTCAACCTTTCTTTCAACAATTGGAAAGAATGCTGGCACTTGTCATTCCAGACAAAAGGAACCTCCTTCCTAGTCAACCTAGTTAGGGGTAATGCTACATAACTGAAGTATTTAATAAACCTTCTATAGTAACCTACCAGACCTAGGAAATTGCAAATCTCAATTGGTGTCTTGGGCTGTTCCCACTCTACAACAGACTCCACTTTCTTAGGATCAACACGAATACCTGAAGTAGATATAACATGTCCTAGGAAAGACACTTCTGACAACCAAAACTCACATTTTCTATACTTAGTATATAGCTGGTGTTGTCTCAACAAAGTCAAGGCTTGATGAAGGTGTTGTTCATGTTGTTGACCATCTCTACTGTATATCAGGATGTCGTCTATGAAGACCACTATGAACTGACCAAGGAATGGTTGGAAGATTCTATTCATCAGCTCCATGAATGCAGCCGGTGCAATAGTTAGTCCAAATGACATAACTACAAACTCATTATGACCATACCTTGTCCTAAAGGATGACTTCTTTATGTATGTTACTCTCCTTGATACATAACTGATGATATCCTGACCTTAGATCTATCTTAGAGAACAATGTTGCACCACACAACTAGTCAAATAGATCATCTATCCTTGGAATAGGATATTTGTTCTTTACAATCACCTTGTTAAGCTGTTTATAGTCTATGCATAATCTCATAGACCCATCCTTCTTTTTAACAGAAGAATTGGAGCACCCCATGGCGAAGTACTCGGTCGAATGAAACCATTCTCAAGCAACTCTTATAACTATTTCTTAAGTTCTGCCATCTTAGCAGGGGCCATCCTATAAGGTGTTTGGGCTATGGGTTGTGTACTCGGAATTCGATTAATCTCAAAATCAATCTCTCAAGGTAGAGGAATATATGGAAATTCTTTAGGAAACACATCCTTGAATTCCCTAACAGCAGGAACTTCATAAAGATTAGGACTCGCTGCTTTGGTGTCTACCACATGTGCCAAGAATACTTCACATCCTTGTCACATCTATTTCTTAGCTACCATTACTGACACTAGTTAGGTTGGAAGTATCTTTCTGTCCCACTAAAAGACCCATGTCTCATCAGTGTCTGCGAATGTAGCTTGCTTGGAACTACAATCGAAGGAAACCTTATACTTTTCTAGGGTATCCATCCCAAGAATTAAATCAAACTCATGCATCTCAAGTGGTATAAGATCCTCTTGAATGTTTTGTTTTGAAAAAGAAAGAACACAGGGAGAACATACCTCCCACAAACACTATAGATCCAACTAACGGAGTTTCTAATAACAAATTATCTGCTCTACGACTGACACTCATATTTCAGTCATGAATCACTTCTTGAGTGATAAAGGAATGTGTATCACCCAGATCAATCAAAACAGATATGAAGTAGGATGAAGACATAACATAATGAAACAATTCCATCTGACCTGTCACGACTCGTGGATTGACTATTGCCTCTGGCTGATTCATAGCATAGAATCTTGTCATTGCCTGTTGCCGACTTTGTGCTCTATTGTTTGGTGCAGATGAACCTACTTGGGATGCTTGTCCGCATCCTCATGTGCCACTATTGAACTATTTCTTCTGAGACCCTTGTTGACTCTGCCTCAGTGGTTGGGTTACCTCCATGTCTCTAACTATACGTTCTCTCATCATATGTCCTGTCTGCCCACACTTGAAGCAATTTATGTCCCGTGCTATGATCTAGATGGTCCTGATATTGACATTGATGTCGTACTATGGTCTCCACTTGGTAGAAAACTACGACCTCTACCCTTGCTTGACGTCCATTGTGTCGGTGCATTGAACCTTTGTGGTGCTACTGGTGTAGGAAATCTCAGTTTCTTGAAATTTCCAGACCTCTGTCCCTGGAACTAGGCAACTGCTTTCCTACTGTTAGCCTCACATTTCTCAATCACGAACCTCTCTATCCTCCTAACCGACTCCACAAAGGTGGAAAACCTCTCTCGATTCTCTAGATCAACTACAGGTGTGGTTAACTCAACGTTCATACCCTTCTCAAAACACAAAATCATCTCCTCATCTGTGGTAGCCATGTATGGACAAAAGCATAGAAGCTTCATAAATTTAGCTTCATACTCACTAATATTCATCGGTCCTTATCTAATCCACTCAAACTGTGAGATTTTATCATCCATATAAGTCTTGGGAAAGTATCTACTGAAAAAATCACATCAGAATTCCTACCATCTGGCCTCAACACCATGTCTTTTCTCTTTTTCAATGGCCCACCAATGGCCAATGCTTCCTTTTAAAAGGTACACAACATGCCTAACTTTATCAATTTTTGGGATACTAAGGATTCTAAAAGCTTTTCCTAGCTCAGTGAGCCATAAATCTACGTCTGTTGGGTCAGGTGTACTGGCATATTTGGTGGATCCTACCCGATGTAGGTGCTCAAAGGTCTTACCAGGTCCATGTTCCTCATTGGGAACCGTGCTCTAGGTGCTGGTGTTGGCATACAATCTACCATATGTGTCATTGTGGTCATGAACTACCCACAAAGAGCATGAAAGGTTGGGTTTTCTAGCATGGCTTGATCAAGATGGGGATTCTCAGGCACTGATTCCTCTCTAGCCTGATCCCTTGCACCTCCTCTTGGCACAACAACACTGCTCTCAGCAACATGTTCTTTGTGTGCTCCAGCCATCTTTCAACTTTACTTCTTTCCTATATGAGTAGAAGTCACTATAAAATAAATTGGAGTACATTGGAACAGACTCAACAACCTTAATCCTATGTCTTAGTAGACTCAATAAACCTTAGGCTCTGATACCAAACTTTGTGATGACCCGACAGCCGAATCACAACCAATAATATGCGGAATAACCATTAGCAGCGGATTAACGAAAATCACTAAAAATTAAAACCATTTTGCAAAGAGATCCATTGCCAGGAAACTCTTAAAGAAAGAACCAAGGCAATATATACATCATGGTTCACATTGTACATACATTGTACCATCTTATCTTGAGGATATCATATACCAGTTTCTTTGCCCAAACATATACATAAGCAACATAAAACCTCGAGGCTTACAAGACAAAATCTTGATCGTTTATAAAACCATTACATACTAACTCTCAAGGACCTGAGATCACAGAGACGACACATAAGACTTCTATCTACAATACACGATAGACAACACACTCAACCTGAGTTGTTACTATTATCCCTATTGTTGTTGTCCTTCCTCTGTAGTACAATCTCTACCTCCTCGTCCGCATCCACATAAAAATGTTGGGACCAACGGGGTGAGACAAAATTCCCAGTGAGAGATATAACTCTCTTCCAACAATATTATTATCACAGGTAAACATTATAAAATTGAGCAGAGGATCTTTTATGGAAATAAGCATGTTTAATCATTGTTTAATTGTAGAACAAAACAATATCATTATTTAAGCAATTCAAATATCCATGACAGAGCTATATATCATCTATTTTCTTTATAAGGAATATGAAGAACATGTATAACATCTAACTAATTAAGATGTATAAAAGTAATGTAACATCAACTAATGTTTCCGTATTCAATCCTTAAATAGATATGCTACACGACTGATTACATATTTACAATCACACTTATGCCCAGAGGAGATGAGGTATACGGCTCATGATCCAACTAACCACTGTTTAGTCAAAATTGGTACCATACAAGGTCAATGGAAGACCCAGATTCCAAGACCTCACCCATCTCAGTCAGTACGAGACTAGTGGAAGTGACATCATGTCGAACTGCAACTAGCTTGCCGGGGTATAGCAACATCTTTGCTAAAGACTTACAAACGCAACATGCACTCTCTTCGGGGAGATCACACATCAATATCCGGTACATTTTCATCAGGGCGATCATATAAAAACCTGAGTATTCATCAGGGAGATCACACAAAAATCCCTATTAGGACACAATGATATGTTTGTCCATCACTCCCACATATTCAAAAATATGCACTCTGAGTTAAACTCATTTTACCATTCAAAAAATCCTAACACCAAATGGATCTATGGCCTGGGCAACTACATGATAAGGCTTCATTTGATTAATTAGGTGTATTACAGTATCTCTTAGCATCAATCAAGTTACAAACATGAATTATAACAGATGCTACAAAGAAAGGTGTAATACATTTATCAAGTACTTTTATAATATTTGGAACACATTCAATGCATAACACTCATGATCTCAGTCCCTTATCACATTCCTGGGAATTCTCATCCCTTAACATTATCATCATCATGATTGCTAGATATGAGTATTCAAACCCTTAGTTCATAACTAAACATTGTCACCTCTTATCAAGTAACTATTACCTCTAGGTCCTTAGACCATGTATACATTATACTTATTGCACAAGTATTCCACATGGCTTACAAGGCCCATTTAATATGTATCATATGAAACATCATAGCTCATACCTGGCTATGCTCATCATCTCATGATACCTGCATGGTTAGTATTTCATGATAAAAACAATATCAAGTACATAACATCACCATGCAATATCGGAGAAATACAACCTTCCCATTATTAGGGTTAGGGTTTCCCTTTCAAGCCGATTAGGGTTTCAAGTTCATATTATCAAGAATCAAAACCCTGATTCATAGCTCCACACATATTAGGAGCATCAATGTGTGCTCATTAAATGATTATCACACAAAGTACGAGTTTCTCTCTCATCCTCACTAGGATATTGATTACATCATACTTTATTAAGGTTTCACAAACCTTTTCTTAAGGTACATCGGCCAACATTTATCAAAATGCATGAAACTATTTACATCTTAGTGTATCATTTGACATAACACACTTCATGAATTACTCAATCAAGTATATTGGATTTGAGGTGCTTCCACCATATCAGGCAAGAGGTGTATGCTTGCTTCCAGATCGAGCAAGAGGTGTGTGTGTCACCATATCATGCATGAGGTGTATACTCATCACCATATCATTCTAGAGATGTTTGATCATCACCATATTATTCTAGATATGTATGTTAATCACCATATCGTGCATGAGGTGTATCCTTGATCACCATATTGTGCATGAGATGTATGCTTGATCACCATATCGTGCATGAGATGTATACTTTATCACCATATCGTTCATGTGATGTATACTTGATAACCATATTGTGAATGAGGTGTATCCTTGATCACCATATCGTGCATAAGGTGTATACTTTATCACCATATCGTGCATGAGGTGCATACTTTATCAGCATATTGTGCATGAGGTGTATGTGTGTGTCATCATATCGGATTGCTCAAAATTAGGGTTTGCATATTAGATTAGACCCTTATGCTCATACCACTTCAAACCTTCATGGTATCGACCTACCCTTCACCATGTGTTAAGTGACAAACTAAACAACTGGTTAGTCTAAACCAAACCAAGTGTACAAACCGATAGGAGTGTGGGGTTCCAAGGTATATTGGGTATCATCTCACTATATTGGGTTTCATCACCATATCAGGTTTGGGGTGCTTCAACCATATCAGGAAAGAGATGCTCCAACCCGACATCGGTTTGTGCCATGATGATGTCATTATCATCAAGCTCTAGAAATTCATTCCTTACTATTGTAGTTCATGGACAACAGTTCTATACAACTATTAGAACTCATGGATTCATCAATTATTCAAGAAAACTCAAATTTGAAAGTAGATCAACAAGTATAGCAAGCTTGAAGGTGAATAATAACATGATTAGGTTCAAGTTATATAACCCGCCTCAAGAACAATTTCAAACTCAAAGCTCCAAAGATTCACGTTCCCAATGTTGAAGATGAACTTATCACAGATCCAAGACTCTTTCACAACTCATCTACATACAAGGAATCACCATAGTTAAGAACTTGGTGCAGAAGAAAAGAAAGAAAGAATCACAACCCGAGATTCATGCTTCAACCAAGGTTGAAGATGACCATGGATTCACCTGATGATTATGGTTCCAGATCCTCCTTGATCCTCATTTCTATGCACAATATCTAAGATAAAGAGGGTTGTAGGATTTGTAAAGTTCACTAGTAGGTGAAAGAAGTGGTATATATAATTGAGGTTCATGAGAGAGAGCGTGTATAAGAGGTGTCATCATCTTATACTACTAGGTGCCACATGTCCATGCATGGTTGACACGTATCCATGCACACATATTTATATTTACACAAAAAACTCATGAGGATAATATAGGTATAATATTTCGGCCATTAGTTATCTTGTTGAGCAAGATATTTCAACTCAACATCACTTTATTCACAAACTGATACACTTTTTCTAAGGAAAGTTGTAAACCGATATCCATCACCTTCTTGAGGTGATTATCCTATCATGGAAAATGCCAAAAGTTAAAAAAACGATATGGGACCTCCTCTATGGCTCCTTGGTCGATAGGCACTCCCATATAAGCTCTACAACTCAATACAACTCATATAAGGGTTTTAACTATACAACTCTTCTTGGTCTTTTCATCACCAAGAATACCATCATTAAAAAATGGTACAAACATGGTGCATTTTTCTTTCTATATCCTTTATATTATGATAAGAGAGAGTAGGGACAATCTAGATGTGGTAATTTGCATATCAACCCTACATTTTGGGTAAATTGCAAATTGCACCAAAATTGGTACACAAGGCACACACATTATTCACATAAGATCCAACTTGGAACTTAGGCTTTCCAAAAGCCACCAGTTAGCATCATTCTCTCTCTTATGATTCTAAAGCACTTGAAGCATGTTCAAAATGTGACATATTGCAATATAACCACTCACCTTGGGTAAATTGCAAATTACACCTAAACTATCATATAATGCACAAACATTTTGCAAGTAAGCTCAAACTTGAAAATTTAAACTTTCCTTGAGTCTTAATTAGTTTTCAAAAGATTAAAAAACGTTTATAAATAGCTTACTTAAGCAAAACTTCCAGGTTTATGCCATAACCCAGGTGAGGGATGTTACAGTGTTGGTACAAAACTGACTTTATAGGTCTAATATAACCGACACTTTAGGTGGTATCTATACTAGTGTCAATTTGCATGCTCTAGGTGGCATTTGTACTAGTGTCAATTTGCATTCTCTAGGTGGTGTATTGTATCATTCCACTAGGAAGACCTTCTCCACAATTTGTGTGCGTAGAGGATCATGCCATTTGTCATCCATGCCTGTAGTGGATTGCAATGTTGGTCTTCAACTCAATTTATGTTCCATCAGTGAAGATCTTTGTCTAGATTGAATTCACTATGCAAACTAATATCCACAACATCCACACGACTTCTTGAAGTTGGTTGAAGTTGCTAGTCTACTCTTCTCCCTTTTTATCTCTCTAAGCTATTCTAAGGGTTTATCAAACTTTAGAGGCAACAATAAGAGAATCTGAGTGCGTTCCTTGAAGGCCTCCTCTCATATCATATATATAAAGGAGTAGAGAATCATAGTTTCCTAAACCTTGTTTCGCTAGGATGTGGACTCTATGACTTATGAAAATTTATCTCTTAAGACTGGCTCCATATTTTATTCAAGTCCTCAAAACTTACTTTCAAGTCCCTAGATTTATTATAAAATTTATAATAGGGTTTAATTCAACCTTTCTTCAACTATCTCTATGCATGTGACCCTATAGGCGCCATAATATGTTGGCAATAGATTCATTAATGAATATAATGATCCATAAGCAATGAGAGGAGTCTAGCTACATATTATTGCTACCTTAGTAGTAGAATTAGTCAGACAAGGCTAAACCAACAACAACTAGTGTTACCATGTCATACAATCCTTTGTAACAGATATCCAGATTGAACTAGAGGCATGGGCACATCATACTCATTATGATCAATCTAACATCCTTGATTTCCAAGTAGACTAGCAAGATACATATGAGCCCAATATTGTATACTAACTGACATTAACATGGACACACATTTCTCTAGTCTCAAATATCAAGAGGCCTTGTATGATACTCCCATTACATGGGAGGGAAAAATTACTTCTACATCACTCACAATGTATAGCATGATTGTCATTACACCCAATCACTACCTTTATGGCAACTTTCTTCAAGATTACGTTGGGTGGTGTCAAAGCATGATTATTATTACATCACTATTTTAGTGACTTCCAATGCAAGGACAAAAATATCAATGTCATATTTGAGAGTCGATTATGACTATCATATAACAATCCATGAATCAGTCTCAAGGTGAGTCTATCTAGTATACTTGTTCTCTGACAAGTACCTATGTGTCGAACTTGGTATCCAATACCTATGACCCATGAAACACGATCATTAGTCACCACACATACTAGTCTCACTTGTATTATTGTCATCCAATCTTCAATAATACTTGACTAGTACATTTAAAATACTATTCTTAGCATATATTAGGATCTAATGTTCAAGTCACACACTTGAAGTCCTATGGCTTTAATCCAATCATTCTAAGGACATTATTATGTGCATTGATATCACAATAATTAAATGTGAATCAATAATTTGGAATTGCCTTTATTAATCATATTAGAAGTATAAAATATACCTATAACCATTGATAGGATTCTAGGGCAAATACACCAACACAAATTCTCAAAACTGACTGTGGTGGAGGCGTTAGAGGATCAAGCAAGAAGAAGAAGGGAAGGAGGACACAAGTCCATGAAAGAGGGGGAAAAGAGGGGAATGAGAAAGGAAAGCAAGGGAAAATAAATGGATGCATTAATTTCCAAAAAGAGGTGAGAACAAGGACTATTGGCAGGGAAAAAGCAAGGTTACATGACCTCAATGCCATTGGGACCGTGCTACCGTATAGAGGAAGAAGATGACGGGAGAAACATTAGAACATATGGGTGGATCGAGGGAGGAAATACAAGGTCATGATTGATCGAAACAGACCCAAGCACATGGCTCTTTGATTTGGAAAAGTAGGAAGTGCCCCATTTAGTTGAGCGACACACCGACTCATGTGCAATCAAGGTAAAAATGAGCTGAAATAGTGGTAAAACAAAGATCAAAATTTGCAAATTTTAAAAGGCCATATCTTGGGCTATGATGGTCTGACTGAGGTGATTTATGCGATGTTGGAAAGATAATTGGAAGCTCTACAACTTGACATACATTATAGAGTAAGTGTTTGAAATTGATTTGGTCAGATTAATTTTCAATATGGTGACATGGTAAGGATTTAAAACATAGGTATAAACACAAATTGAGTTTCACCATAAGACACACGTATAGAAGACAAACCAATCAAGATAAAAGCACATTTAATCATTAGATTTAATTCAAGATTGAGAAAATTGGTGAAGGTGAAGTGCATAACACATATGTTAGGAGAGTGAATGGTCTAGGTTATCACATCCTCCCCACCTTAAAAGAAAATTTATCCCCAAAATTAAATCAATCCATCATCAAGATTGGGTTTTTGTGCTCCATATCATATTTGAATTGGTATTCCTTCAACATCAACACTATTTGAAAATTGGGAAATTGAGCATCATAGTCATCACACATTCACATAGATCATCGAATTCAAAAGATCATTACATGACTAAAAATTTGGAGAGATTATCCTATAGATCACAATTTGAAGACAACACAATTTAGATCAAACAAACAGAGCTCTTTGTATCAAGAGTAGAGCATGCTTTCATTTCCAATATTTAGGGTCTTAGATTCTTCACTGGTCTAGGATGGGTTATACATTCATGATTGAGATTTTATATTTTTCAATAATTTGAGACAAACATCATATTTCAATATCGTGATTTCATGCTCATAATCATTGGAAGATCCCACCCTAGTATAACTGGGAGCTCATACCTAAGTCATTAGTCAAGAGAATCAACACAATCATCATTTAACTTTTTGTTTTTGAATTTGGGAACATGAAAATTATCAATCATATATCAAGGGCAACATCAATATCCCAACAGGGTGATCATAGGAGTCGAGTCCATATCAAGTCCAATAATCACGAGTCAAGATTTTATTATTTAATGTTAAAGTCAAGTTTGGACATCAAAGTCATAGGTCAAAACAATTTGAAGCTAGGGTTTAGACTCCTACCAAGACCATGGGTGTGATCATTCATTTATATATAATAATCTAGAAACATTCAAATCATATCAAGATATCATTATCAAGTTCATTATGATGGTATCAAAGGTTGGTGAATGATCTAAACCTAGGTCGTTCTCAGAACTTAACCACTATCTATATTCAAGATCATCATATATCAAGATAATCATTAAATCATGTGGAAGGGGTGACCTATTAGAGACCTAGGTAGAGAAATCAAAATCGTGTGGAAGGGGTTACCTCTATGAACTCTAAATAACCAAAATGATGAAAATTTAGAGACATTTACAATATGGATGTGACCTAGGTTAAGGGATTCATACGTAAACTACCACCCTAATCTAGAACATTAGTTTACATTAGTCATGAGACATTAAGAATATTCAAATATGGAGAGTACTATGAATCGTACTTTTGAGGTCATCAGATCAAATATCAAGATCATAATAGGGAAACCGGACTTCAAGATTATTCCAGATCAAGGTCATAATTGCATTCCCTTCCTTTCAATATCAAGGTAAGGGTGTATTTTAGTAATCTAAAAGTTGAATTAGGAACTCAAGAGTTTGAGCATGGTAGATCTTGATTGAGATCTATTTCCATCATATTATTCAAGTTTGATATTACCCAAGAAGCATAAGAATCAATAGGGAGAATGCCCCTTACATCAAAGTCTTTCATCATGATTTTGAGAGTAAAAAAACATAGTCATTTCAAAGCATGATCATGATAAATATAAAATAGAGGAGTAGTTTCTTGGTCAAGTTTGAGGTATAATCAATAACATGGCAACATGGACTTAATAAAAATAGGGACCTTATTATTCATGAGGTATAAGGTATACATCATCCTTATTTTCTCACATCAAGATTATTATAATTTTACCTCAAACATAGGAAACACATAGTTTAGATTTGGTAAAGTTGCGTTCACATGATCTGAGGGGTCATAAGTGAGTATCTAAATGCTAGAGTACTTTCATTAGTCATGATTGAGTTTTCAAATTAAGGTCATATCATGGCATCATTATTATCATCTAAATCATGTTTTACCATTTTACTCAAATTTTAGTATTCCCCATGCATAAGCTACCCATAATTGTTAGATTGTGTGATCAACTATCATGAGAGAGATCACATGAGAAGATAAGAAACTATTTCTCATATAATTGATGGCTTATGGTAGTCGTTAAAGAAGAGATGAGATGGTAGAAGTCTCTCCAGGATATGTAGAATTAGGTTCTTAAACATGCACAAAGGTGATTTCTCATATACTATTTGTCATGGAACCGTTTGTTACCCTAGTCCAAATGCCTAATGGATACACAACCTAATGGATACATAACCAAAGGGGAGTCAACTTGGGCATCTATCCCTAGAGTGGGTCACATAACATATGTATGAACTAAACCACAATCAACAAGATAGATATCTAAGGTATAAACAACATGACATAATAAAAGTTTGTTAAAATAGTATCTAACACAAAATCTTAGTCCCATATCTCAACCCATATGAATTTCATTTGCATATCATTGTATATAATCAAAGTAAGAGAAGTAGATCATCAATAAGAGCAGAGGCAAGGATCAGAAAATAAGATTCATAGTGTACCTATCACATAACAATCATAAAATGGATACACATCATCACAACTATGCTGAATACACCATATAAGACATAAAATCACATGTTTAAGAGAACATTTATGCTTGGAAAATTTTTAAAGTAACAGGAAGAAAGAAATAAAACAAATTAAAAACTTTGTTATTAACAACCACATATGTTTTATATGAATTTCTATCATACTAAGCAACAATTTTATGGACATTTGTCCAGCTTTCCAAAGGACGGGTCCCTGAAGGGCATTTCAGGCTCAAGCCTGAATTTCACTCTATTTCTATGTGAGGGACCTCAACACAAAAATCAATGAGATAACCCTTTTTCAATATGGCTTGTTCCCTTACCTTGAGAATTTAGACATATGCACAAGGTGTGTATAATGGACAAGTCAATTATGTTCAAGGTTTATGCAACATATTTCAAGAAAAATGAACGTACCATCATAGGGAACTAGTAGCTCAAACAAGTATATAAAGCCAAGCTATTTAATCATACATACATATAAGAAAGTTCAATACTAGTTTGGACAATAGGAGACAAATATTACCTTGATTAGATCACATGATTACATTCGATTTAGAAAACCATATGTATCAAGCGTGACTAGATCTTAGCAAATGACTGAACCAATTGATCCTGAACTACAAATAAGTATAATTGAATTAATATCAATAAGATTAGGTCTAGTTAATCATTATCATGGTGGTTGGATATGTCACCTACATCTATGTATCATACCATTCATCATTGATTTCAATATCTCAAACTAGGTCATGCATTATCATTATTATCATGTTAAACTATACTTCTTGGATTCATCTAAACCTAGGGTGAAACATAACAACTAAGATTAGGGCTCTATGATATTAGTAGAGAAAAAATGAGGTTTGAGAAATATTAAGCAACATAAGTTTCAACATTGTCAAACTAGACATTTCGAGTCATTAACATGGAAGATTGTTACCATTAAAGTATAGATGGGATATGCTTGAGTTAGGTGTCATAAAATCAACAAGGTACTGATTTGAGATCATTATATATCATGGGTGACCATTAGGGAAATATTTGTAGGATATTAGGTCTTCAATTATCTGTTGGATCTAGGGTTGTAGAGGGGGTGAATAGAGCTTCAAAATTCTCGCAAGAATTGTTAGACCTTCAAATTATATCAATTGAAACCAAATTCTTAAACTCATTTTGAAGTTCTATATAAACAATCATAGCAAGGATGAGAGAGATTAAAACAAACACTTGGACAAGGTGGTTAGAGTGGTTCCAATCTCCAAACTAGGAGACCGTCAATCCACTACCTAGAGAGGTCAACCTCTAGGACTTTGCAACCCATGTATACTTATATTCCATTATAAAAGATACAAGAAGACCACCATACATCCAAGTAATTACCTATTCAAGACACGAGTATTTCACCTAGACAAGGACTTACTCACTTGATCAAGAAGTCTTCAGCCTTCACCAAGGAATTACCCACACTTGCATCAAGTCTTTGGCCTTGAAGGAATTACCCACTCTTCTTGAATCTTATTCCTTGTCCTTCTCCTTCACCTGGAGAAGATCTTCATACTTTCTTCAACCTTGAATAAGAGCAACAACTCCTTCTTGATGTGGAGAAATCACTGCAATCTTTGCTCTTTGAGAAAGGGGATTGGGAAGATGGAAGGATTGAGAGCTTTACAAGATAACATGGAGGTATCTCTCTTACAACATTCCTAGCTCACTCATAATCACAAAATGATTTGTAAATGAGATAGAGAAAGGGACTCAAAGGGTTGTAGCACACTCAACTATGGCAAGGACCAACGATAGCATGAATGAGAAACCTTGGAATGAACTCCAAGAGGTCCTATTTATAGCTGGGGGTGTTCCTTTGAGTGTGGGATCAATTAAGAATGAAAAATAGCCATTTTACAACTTGCAACAAATCTATTTTCATTTCTAACAAATCTCCAACAGTTGGAATCACTTTTTTAGCATTTTCGGTACAATACATTAGGTCGAGTTTCAATAAAGATAACTCAAACGATTCACTAACCAACAAAGTCAATTTTCAAACTATCGGTCGAGTTTGTTCTGGGGAAACTTGACCGATGAGTCAAAATCATTTTGGTCAATGGGTCATTTCGTCGAGTTCTGTGAGTGTACAACTCGACCGCTTGATCCATTTCCAAAAATCCATCACTGGTCGGTCGAGATCCAAACTCAACCGACAAAGTTGATGTGACAATTTTTTCAAAATGATTTTTGAGTGATCAAATGTTGGAATTAAGTGTCCTTGATTTTTTCTCATCTTAGTTAAAAAGTCATATCATCAATACAAATGATTATGTAAAAATATTCTAAGGTGGTTTGGAGTGATTTCCCAAATTACACATTTGCATTGCTTTTGACTTGAACTTGAACAAGCTAGGACTTTTGTAATTTGATGCTTTTTCATGTACCTAAAGCCTAAATCAATGTTAAACAAACATATTAGATACATATGAATGGAATGGTTAAGTCATTATAAAAATATGGACAATGCATCTCAAGACAATATTCTCCCCCTTTTTGACAATGACAAATCATTCCTCAACATATTGAAAAGGATATGTAAAGTTATACCTTAGCCTTGTGAATTATAGGGGGATTAATAATATGAACCATGTGAATTGCTCCCCCTCAATCTATGCTCACTCTTACCTACATAGTTAGTCTTTCTACACAAAGCTATAGAACATTTATACTATATGGTCCTTTAGCAAGTCACATAATAAAACATATATTTAAAAAAGACAAGGATCACATAGGCAATAAAAACAATATGGTTGATCTTCAAAACATCAAACTTCTCTCACCCCTTTTAGCATTATCAAAAAGTAAGGGGGTAGAAGAGCATAAAAATAGGTATTCTCCAAGAATAACCAAAACATTTATACTATAAGATAAAACATGCAACCACATAATCACACATCAAAAAGAGACAAGAGAGAGAGACAACCAAGCTATGTCATAATCAAAATATGGATAACATACCACAAAATCATGAGATATAGTCAGCTAGAGAGTAAGGGTACATATGATTAAGATTACAACACTAAAACCATGTCCTAAAAACAACTAGAAGACAAAATGATGAAAACAACATGACGATAGGAATAGTACATCTCAGATAATGTGTCCAAGTATTTTTAGTACAAAATAGTCTACAAAGATATATATGATTAGCATCTAAATACTAAAAACTAAACCATCTAAACATCTAGGCTATCTAAGTCCAAAGGGTCATCATCATCAGAAGCTTCTGGCTCATAGTCATCATCTCCATTCAAAGGTGCAGTAGAGGCAACAACTTCACCTTCATCACCAAATGCAATAAAAAATCCATCATTAGAACCATCTGAACCATCCTCACCATAATCCTCAGATGCCTCCTCCTCATCAGCAGCAACTTCCTCATCAACCTGGTCGAGCATCTCCTCATTGGTAGAAGGACCAAAACCACAACCTGGCCACATGAAATTCTGCTCAATCCAAGACATACCAAGGTCATGCAACTCTTGGGCTTGAGGAAAAGTAGGAGCAGAGGTTCCAAGTCTTGAAATCAAGGGTGATCAAGACATGAGCAAAGCATATAGGATAGATATAAAATAACTAGAAGGCATATCAGATTCATCTAAAGTAGTTATGAGAACTTTAGATCTAATAAAATTAAATTTCTCTCTATCTAATGGTTTTTAAAGATGTCTACCAATTGATTTTATGTGTCTACATGCATGATATATATATCCTTCTTGGCAATGTGATCACAAAGAAAATGATGAAGAACCTCTATATGCTTGGCTCTACTATGCAATATAGGATTGTAAGATATGAAAGCAAAGATGATTCTGAGACATATAATTCTTATCTTCAAACATTCATTAATACATTTCTCATATGTAGGTTTAATTAGTTATCAACAAGGATACTTGACTTATTAGCACTTTCTTGAATCTCGAAACCTCTTTCTTTTTTAATCTATATTACTCCATTATGTTTCAAACCCTTCCTTACTTTCCATAATCCCCTTACCACATACTACTATTCCACATGTCATCTTTAACTTCTAGTTTTCACTTATGATCGTGTTGCTTCTTTTAGGTGTATGATCATGTATACCATGTTGCATATATTTCTTTTTATCCTTCTACTAATGTGAAGTTGAAATTCTAAATCAATAATCTCCCTACTAGTTTCAACTCTTGTTTAATACATTACATATTCTTCATTTTAAATCAAATGGCTCATTCATGGGTGAAATATAGTTTCTCTTACAATCAAGTTTTTCCTTCCTGAATATAGTCTACTTCTGTATGACTTATTCATTTATTTAGCTACACTTTTGTTCTTATTTTAGAAATTAGTTTGTTGTTCTATAGAGACTTAGAATCCAAAGGCAGTAAGAATGAATGTATTAACTTCACAATAAAGATATACATTCCATGCTCTCAATTATATCATAACCATCATTCCTTAATCAAGCTCATTATTTCCAACATTTCTCTTTCTTTCAACTAAGTTTCTTATCCTAGTTTTATGATTTACATGCTCATATAGTTCTCTTCATTTTAACTCTTTTGAAGGCTCCTCACTTCTATGTACTTATCGAATACTTAACTCTTTTCTTCTATTTTCCCTTTCCTTTGGAGTACATAAAACATTATACTTGATTATATAATCCATTCCTCATGATTGATTCTTACTATCTTGGCCCTTACATACTTTTCTCATATCTTTTCCATATTTCATATTTAAAGTTCATATAATACTAATGATTAAACTTAATCAGAACCTTATGTCGTGTTCCTCTATTCCCAATTAAGGGTTTCTCATATGAGGCCCCAAATTTGGGTCTCAGATATTAGTTCCAAATGATTATTAGCTATTCTAATCTTTCCCATATGTTTCAACATCTTATTGTATGTACATTCTCACTATGATGTGGGTCTAATTTATCCAGAGTCTACTCTTATCATATTATTAATAGGAGTCATTAGATCCCAGTAATGCATCCTTCCAGCCGGACCAGGCCAAACCTACAGTCCTGAAGCCAAGAGCTACTTAAGATTAACCAACTCCTATTAATATCAAACATGTGGAAAGAATATCCACTTAGGAAAGTTCATTCAAAGATCATTTCTAGTCTACTTGATACAAAGAATGTAATCAATAGATGCTACAACTGCATAGTGTACAACAAATCTTAAAGACCCATATATATTTCAAAATACTGAATAATGAATTTGAAAATATAAGAGAATTTCTATTCATCTCCAATAAAACAACAATATGAAATGAAAGTTCTATCTCATTTTATATTTATTCTCTTAATTCATGTTACTTATCTTGTTTCTAACCCTAATATTTCTAGGGTTCCTCTCTAGCCCATCCTTCCACTATATACCTGGCCAGGGTATACATGAAAGAATAAACAAAGTAGCTTGATACTGGTTGATCCAAGTACTCAGATGCCGGGCTAGGATTTCCAAATACTCAAATTGCTAGAGATAACATCATAACATCTCCTATCTACCACACTTATGACTCTAACTTACTTAATGGTCCCTGACAACTCAGCCTAAGCTCTGATACCAAGTTGTTACACCCTGATCTCACAATTACCACTAATCATGAGATTAGGGTATAAATTGAGGATTTAACATAATACAAAGATCACCCTTAACTTTTTCTTCTATTTCAAACTCTTTGTTTTCTCAAATTGAGGATTTAATCTCAGCATTAATGATACACATCCATACGTCATTATGTTTATCACACTTTCATGTACATACGATATGACAATCATTTGCATTCTCTCTTATTAAGGAAACAAACATATAAAACATCATTTACAACTCTCTCACATCTATACAAGGACCTAGAGTGACATGGACTGACTAAACTTAAGTATTCTCAGACTTAACTCTTATGGAAGATCTACTCTGATGCAATGATATCTTCTTCAAGTCCATGTGATTTCCCTAAAAAATTTTGAGTAGAGGGGTGAGCCTACTCACTCAGTTAATGAGTACTTCAAAGAAATAGTCTAAAGCACTGATATAATTACATATATACTTTTGAGCAACTGATATCAATTATAACAGCAGTAAGCTTTAAAGAGTCTAATCATTGACAATCATAAATATGGTAGGATAATCTAGATATCTATAAGAGTGAATCAATATATGAAATGCTTGATTGATCATAAAGAGAACTAATAATTTAGAAACATACAAAGGATAATTGAATAATTGTACACACTTGTTTGACCTCTCATTCATTTTATTATGCCCTGATCATATGCACTATACTCTACATATGAAGACTCATAGTGCACTACAGTCACACTGTAAAGACTTAGCGGACACACTCGAGAAATGCTAAGTATGACTACTCTCCTGGTCTTCAATAGGGAAATGGCTCTCTGGCCTAAACTGGACTCCTCCTCTAACTTGAGCACACAGGCGAAGAGTCAAACCACCTATTGGCTTTTGTGTACTCTAGTGCCACCAGGACTTCTGGTTGATGTTGGACACTGCAGACTATAATTTAAGGAGACTTCCACTAGGGATTCGTCACCCATGCCACCTGATAGCACAGTCCGACGCCTATATACTAGACACTGCATGCGTTAGGTCATTTCACCCCTAAGGCGTAAACCTCACATAGGGGTTCTACAGTGTTCAAGGCTCCTAAGTCTATTATTTTATTATTCCTAGAAAGCTCTTTCTACATTGTACCCTTCACTTACTTATACTTGACTTTGGTATCTCTATGGTGTCGCGTCTACTTATTTGAAGTTATAATACAACATGTATATCATTCTAAACTTGGCAGAGCAGTATATTCAAAACACTGTAATATACTGAGTAACCAACATACTATACATGCAGGAAGACTAAAATTCTTAAATAAACAGATTACATGTCCACTTGGAACATACACAATAGAATTGTGCAATTTATCATCTTATTACACTGATAAGAGTTAATTACATAACATATGAGTAATCGTCAATAGCACCTACAACTTATCTATAAATTCTCAAGGAACGTGCATATCAACCCAAATCTTGAGTTGTGCATCTCATATCTCAATTAAGAGTTAATTACTTATCATGACAATAATTATTAATAATTACTGAGAACATTGATATCATAATCCTTGATTCATTGAACACCCTACCCTTAGGGTTTCATTTAATCACAACAAATGCTACAAAGAAAGGTATAATACATCTATCACATACTTTTCAAATTTTTACAACACATGATACTTGGGATCTTAATCCCTTATCACATTACTTGTAATTCTCATCCCTTCACATCATTATCATAATTACTGGATCTGGGTATTCAAACCCTTAGATCATCACATAGAATTGTTACCTCTGTAACAGGTAACCATTACCTATAGGTCCTTAGACCAAGCTATTCATTTCACTAGTTGTACAAGTATTCTCATGGCTCACAAGGCCATCACACATCTTGTCACCTCTCACTAGGCAACAACTTATTCACATGACACCCATAAAGATTTCATGCGACATACACATTCATTGAATAAAGACTACTATCAACAAATCATATAAAATCAATATATGTATGAAACCCTGGAACTGAGTTAAATTTGGGTTTCCATTCCATTCACTAGGATATCATGCATCGATAATAACATTGAATAAATAAAGTCTATCATGTCAAGAAAATCCCTTCAAATGGATTTCACGATATATCTATTAACAGATATCCACTTTCCTCGCATCTAGGGTTTCACCCTCTTTACTGAGATATAAAACAAACACTATTCACTCTAAACAAATCAAGATAGTATCTCCATATATGTACTATGAATTTAGAAAAACAATCATTCATAACCAAGGGGATCTAGATAAGCAAATTTCTATATTAGCTTATACAACAAATTTCAGTCACAGATAAATTCCCTATATTTCAGTTTATTCTTATAACCTCTGTGAATACTTAGGGAATTCTCATTAGGATGTATTGTATACATTTATAATATTATTTTATCATTTGAACTTCATTCAAATAGAGGAAAAATCCATTTCATATCATTTTTCAACAACTTAGAACAAATAGACAATTCAGGGTTTGTAGTCGCATACTAGCAATTAAAGATTATAGATGAATTAACAAATTTTCATGCAATATACTATTTAAAGGAAGTTCCCACTCACACTAAGGTGTTAAAACATCTTAAAAACGTAGCACATCCCTTAAAATCATGATCTCATATCAAATACCTAGCAATTCACCCAATTCTTCTTCCTTTCAAATCGGAAACCCTAAAAATGAGGGATTATGAAGAAAGAGTGAGAAAAGGGGAAGTTTTGATACCATTGTGGATCAAATCAGAAAAGGGACTGAATTTTGACATGTGAGAGAAGATTCACCATGAAAATATATCTAAAGAAGCTAAACTTACATGATTTCATCATTCCTCAGACCGCAAAACCCTAGGTCAGCATCTCCATCAATTTCTCCTCTCAAACCCTAACTCTCTCTCTCTATCTCTCTAGGATTTTGTTTCTCTGGATTGAATCACGAATTATGAGATCTCCTTGTGTGTTAGGTTAACCATATAGAGAAATTGAGCTTCTTGGGTTAATTGCACATTCGCCCCTCACTAAACATTTTCTTATTTCATCAAATTATTCTATCATAAAAAGGTTTCTGTGAATTCGTGTATTTCAGAGATCAAAACTTCTCCAAAAATTATAATAATTTATCAATTTATGTATAATTGAGTTGCAAAGTTTTAGTTAAAATTTGAAATCATTCCAAGCTTCCATTAAATAAATAAAAATCCAATAGCACACTTCTATCCATAATTCTGTAGAAATGTCACTTACTGTAATTCATCTACTGATAAGGTCTAAACGCATATAAAAATTCTGAAAATTTTACATATTATTTATTATTGAATTTTATATATCCATTTAAAATTTCAGACCATTTGGTTTTACAAATAAATAACTAAAAATAAAACACTACACTGCTGAAAAGCACTCTGTCATCATTTTGATCACAATATAGTTCGACCGAGAACCACATTCAAAGAACACTCAAATATTATGAATTTTTTTCCAATATGCATGATTGAGTTATGCATATCATATACAAAATTCAATTAAATAAAAAATTTGTAGAAAATATGAAAAATCATTTACCACACCTCTATCTTGATCAAATTCCATATTCATGTACTATCAAAATCCAAATATTTGCCAATTAGGGTTTACATTTCTCAAATCATATTTCTTCAAACTAAAATCATAGTTAGAGTTTCTTATTAGGTTTGAAACATCACTATTGATCTACTATCATTAATCAAGTCTAAATGATGTTCAATCTAATAAAGCATGTAAACATTAAGGTAAACCCTAGTTTAACAATTAAGCATAAATGCGTTCATAGCAATCCCCCCAAGGTTTCGTCCCAAAAAGTGCAAGTAAAGTGCATTCAAGGTTTATTTTAAGCTTTTGAAATCTTACATGTCATTATATTCTTGTATTTCATACTTGAATGCAGTTTTCAACATTAAGTCCTTTATTCCTTTACTAAATCAAAACATTTTTGAAATAGTTCTGAATGATAACAAACAAATTCTCTATGCCACAGTCAATCATATGATAGGGAGAGAAACAACCATTTCAATATTTTCATACTCTTGAGGTGTTACCTCAACATCGATAATCTGATTCAACTATCTCAATTCATACTGCTAAATATGTACTATTGTTATGTATTACCTCTAAATCACGAAAGAGACTTCACCATGTTCTTTTGAATTTTACTATTGTGCTACTCAAATAGCAAAATAGTGTTAAGTTAAAAGACTAGATTCAACAAAAATAACACATTACTGCTCACGACATCCCCATTGGATCATGGATGCATAAGATGAAGCATTACCATCACATTCCATACTATTCTCAAGTATGAACCCACACATAATTCAAGGTGTAACCATCGGGTTATAGCATACAATGGTTTCAAAAATAGTAACAGAGTACTCCATAATTGTATTAGTCATTCAAGGATTATTCATACCCAATTACCATCACTTAGTTATATTAAAACTAGGTATAATAAGCTACACCTCATTAGGGTTACATATCAATACAATATGGTTATCATCCCTTCTATTCATATGAGTGAATAGCTAAGACTACCTTATTCAGGGTAACCCTCCATTTTTTCCATCATCATTCAACCCATATCACCATACCACAATTGTACAATACTAAGATGGAATACTGGTATGACTGACTACAACTATCAGACACCTAAAATTAACATATTGCTTGTACATGTACACTGAAATCATATGTAGAACCAATTTACTATTGGTATGTATGCCCTAAGAGCCAATCATGGTATGATTGGTGGGATACACTAAGATTGATTTGATAAACATCAAAGGCAAGCTTCCAATTCTTTCTGGTTCAGTCATATGAGATAATGATAGAATAGATTGAATGTCTAGAGAATGACAGTACTCAATGACGTATTCCTTCAGGTTCAGGACCTGAACGATGAGATCATATGGATGCTAACAGTTTGTACATTCTTATTATGTCCCTAGCCAGATGTCATTATGGAAGGTAGATAGATAGCAATGACACACAAGAATAGATTTTAGTGTTGGTTGATGACAGAATCTCATTAGTCATGATATGGAGATATCAAACCAAACACATAGGTACTTGTTAGAGAACAACTTTACCGAACAGACCCATCGTGAGTTTGACACATGGAACCATGACATGGTAGTCACAGTCAGTTATCATAGTGATGGTGGTGAGTGTGATTCTTTGACCTGAAATCACTACACTCAACACATGTGATTGGGTACACTTTGACATCATCAAACGAAGTCCTGAAATATGGGTTGTTATAAAGGTGATGATTGGGTGGCTTTGACACATGGGGCTTTTGAGGGGTAAGTGATAGATATGGGATTTGTCCCTCCTGAGGGAGTTTGATATCCATGTCCACTTGATAAGTAGGATTGAGAAAGGCGTGCGCACACATGTGTGAATCAGTATTTGATATTAATGTCATACATATCTCCTCCAATCTACTCTGAGATCAAGAAAGTGAATGAACGTTGAAAGGATGACTGTTCCATGCCTTGATTTTATTCGGGATATCAGTGACAAAGGAATTATACATTCGCTGTAACACCATTAACAAATTGTAGTATTGAAAGTTGTTCTCCAACTTTATATTTCACTTGGGTAGCACTGATGTGTGACTAGGAACCACTCTTTGCTTGTGAAGTCATAAGTGTTATGGACTTTCACTGCCAACGTGAAATGGACCTACAGGGTCACACACATATGATTTAACCTAGAAGAGGATTTTATCCACAAACGATGTTTAGATTGATTACTAAAGGAGTTTAGTAGTTCAATTAAACATTCAATTAATTGATAGTTCAATATCATAATGTTCAAGGTGTTGGACCGATTGATTAGAGTATCAGATTGATTGAAACTACGATTGACTAATTTGCACAAGTCTGCTGCCCCAATCGATCGACTCATGAGATGAACTGATTGACTCAAAAATTGAGATGACCGACTCATGTATCAATGAACCGATCAACTCAATTATTGAACCGGTCAGCTCATGTGACCAACGAAGATCGTTTGGAAAGTTGATTTTGCAAATACTATTTGTTTCACTTGTACAAATTCGATTTGGACAATGATTAATATATGATTAATCTGAGACAAATTTGAAAGTCAATTTGAGTTGGACCAGGACCATGAACCGATCGGCTCAGGTGTCCCAAACGATTGGTTCAGGTTGAAATGATCAGTTGAGGTCACCAAACGATCATTTCAGGATTGAAACAATCGATTCAGCTGGCACAAGTTGCTTGTTTTGTGGAAAATCTCAAACCCTTCTACTCCTGCTTTAATCCCGCATTGCCCGGGAAAGAGAACCCTGTCCCATGACCCTCCTATATATAGGGGTATTGGGGGATTCTTAGAAGAACAACTTAGTGCACTAATTGCTCTGCAAAGTTGTCATTCTCTCTGGTTATGGTAACTGAGAGAGAGCCTGCACAAGTGCTACCCGATTAGGGAGGCACAACAAGGGAAAGACAACTACAGAAAGTGACTGGTGGTAGGAGAGTGTGTTGGTGACTACTACGCCGATAGGAGAGTGGGAATCCTTTCGATTCCTTGTGGGACAAGAAGATCGGAGTTCCAGGTGGTCCGTGTGGACTACTTTAGAGGTGGGAGACTTCTGCCGCTTGGAGGATAGCTGTAAATCTTGACAGTCCCGGTGAGACCAGGAGGTACCAGTCCCGGTGCAACCAGGAGCTGCACAGACACAGTCCAAGACAGGAGGTGAAGACTGCGCAAGCCGCGAGGTAACTTCGCCGAGCAAGCCATGAGGTAACGTCTCTGAGAAAGCCTCAAGACAAGGTACGCCTCTACAAACCATCCTTCCTATTGTATAGACGTTGACGTGTTTCCTTTGTTCTGGGTTTGGGAGGAGAAATTTTTTTTTCCGCTTCCTTCTCTGTCTCCCCTAAAACCCAACAGTGGTATTAGAGACACATCAACTGCTCTATACTTTAGGATTATCGATATGATTGCTTTTGGTTTGTCACCTTTATTTATTGCATACAATGTGAATAAAATTGGCTTTATGCATGTCCAATCCTAAATCCACAAAATCCCAATATACATATATGACATGTAAGATGAATGCACTCAATACACGTCATCTTTAATGAGTTTTTTGGTGGATGTATAGCGTGGTTATGGCCAATAAACCCTATGTGTGTGCTTGGTTGTATGTGGTTGCTTGCATCTCGGTCTGCGCACCGATTCCCTATCTCCTATTCCTGATGTAACTCGAAATAACTAGAGATTTCTTTTCTACCTTTGATTCCCCCGAATGTAACTTGGGGTTTCCCAATTCAAATGTAAATAGGATAGATCTTTTATTTCCTATTATGTCAAAGAAAGGAGGACACATGACGACGACTGAGACGATCGGTTCAAGGCGTGAACCTATCGGTTGCAGATCTAGATGACCAATTCGAGGAGCGAGATGATCGGGTGGTGGCCATGAGGAGATGTACGAAGACCAAGCGAACCGATCAGATGGAGGAGACAACCGATCCACTGGTGGCACCCAGATGACCGACCAGGGCGAGCAGGTCATTCATGTGATGAGTTGATCAACTCAGAAGGTAAAACACAGAGTTCATCTTATACATGTTGCATGTGATGTAGACCTAGATGACCGTGATTCCTCTTTACTCGAGGAATCACATTAGGATGGCCATAATCATTGCTTTTATCATTTCACATGTTTTTTGTGGGATATAGCATGTATATGATACATACTATATATTGTAGTGATTGGATATGTATATGCACCTATAAAACCAAATCCCTTATCTAAATATTAAGTCTTATATGCCTTCCATTAGCGGCACACACGAAAAACTTGATCGACCAAGCGTAGGTTACACCAAAGCGTGGTGCACCGTCTATCTCGTGGAAGTGTGAAGGGTAAACATGTAGGTTCTTCCAAAGCAGGTGCATGTTTACCGTGTCGACTTTTGGGTTAGACTTAACTGGTGGTTCTTAGAGCGTCTAAGCCTAGAGGCATGGAATGTTCATGGCAAGGTGTTGCGCATATTCATTCATCAAGAGTTGCATATGATGCAATTGGCATTATGGCCTACCTAAATAGTCAAGATTGTGGGCGATCAGCCAAAGCTGACTCATGACTTGATGAAATATGGATCTTGACCACTAGAAGGTTGTTCGCTACAATCTTCTGAATTGATGGTAAGGGCTATCAATTTGAACAAAATAGTGGGAGCAATAATTAATTAAAGTCCTAATTATATCGTCAAACTTTTCAAATCAATCAAATAAGTCAAAATTGAGTTTTGGACTAAAATTGCATATGTTTCCTTTTGTAGTTCAAATGACAACGAACAACAATCACTTTTCATTGCGATCAGTCCTTGATAAGGACAAGCTGAATGGGACTAACTTCCATGATTGGTTTAGGACATTGAGAATTGTTCTCACTCAAGAGCGAAAGCTCTATGTCTTGGATACTCCAATTCCAGAGGAACCTACTCCTATCGCACCAAAGGCAAAAAGGGATGCTTATAAGAAGCATTCTGATGATGCCATTGATGCAAAGTGCTTGATGTTGTGCTACATGAACCACGAGTTGTAAAGACAACATGAGAACATGGGTGTCATTGAGATGATTCAACATCTCAAGAACATGTATGAAGATCAAGCACGGCAAGAGAGATATGATGTCTCAAGGGCACTATTCAAGTGCGTCATGACAGAAGGAGATCCAGTTGGTCCTCACACTCTTAAGATGATTGGGTATGCAGCGAACCTGATGAGATTGGGATTCCCTCTGAGCCAAGAGTTGGCTACTGATGTGATACTGCAATCGTTTCCAGAATCTTACATTAATTTGTGATGAACTACAACATGAACAACTTTGACAAGCCATTGACAGAGTTGTTGGGATGTTGAGGACTGCCGAGACACAGATGAAGAAGGACAAGCCTAAGTTTGTGATGATGATCAGTAGCAAGAAAGGCAAGTCCAAGCATAAGGGCAAGGGCAATGCTAAAAAAGGTTCTGATGCTAGCCAGGAGCCCAAGGCGTCTTCAGCTCTCAAGGCCAAGGGAGGCGTGACCAAGAGAGGAAATTGCCACCATTATCAAAAGCGAGGACATTGGAAAAGGAATTTTCGAATCTATCTGGAAGAACTAAAGAAGAAGGAGGCAACAAATGTCTCCACCTGAAGGTGTCATGAAATTAACTTGTAACACTTTTTAGGTATATCATACCAAGATATAATGTGTAAAGCACTCAATAAATGGGGGAAATGTTGCCACCATAGTTAGGAGTACTTTAGTTTATTTTCATCCTAAAAGGCATGTAATAGAGTTATGAACTGCTATTTGCTAATGAATAGAAACACTTTAATTTTTGCATATTGTATGACAATGATGGCAATTAATAAAGTTGATGTTTCAATCATTATGGCAATGGCTTGCTTATCTTGCAATACTTGGTATAAGATAAAATGATACCTAAAAGTTATTGATAACTCAAACAATCAAAGTAGCATAAATCATGAGAAATTCATTTCTAGTTTCCATATGATGGATAAATCTAGACTCTTTTGGTTAGAGGACCAGTAAGAGACATGTATCTCTTGGACATGATTAATCAATCTTCACTAGTGGTAGTGGGAGAATGATTATCCTATTAGGTATAATACATGTGATGTATTTACATACCTATTGGAGTTAATACTAATACTTCAAATGGTGTTTAGAGAAATACCAATATGAATATCTTGAAGTGTTCAAGAATATCATAAATGAAGATTTGGTAAAGTGTTAATTCTTGATGAGATCAATGAATGAAATACTTGAACCAAATGTTTGAGATCCTTATGATTGATTATGATAGTGTATCATAGTAAGCTCATGATTAAGGCATGGTGATGTCTAAATCAAGAAGGAGTCATACTCTAAGGAGTCAGAAGATGATTTTCAAATAACTAAATTCTTCTTAAATAAAGAATACCCCACACTAATAAAGGACATTAAGAATCACAAAGAGTTGTGAGTTCTTATATCCTTGACATATACACCTCAATTATCTATGTGATGAGTTGGTCATGTGATGAGTCAACTATCTAGATGAATATGAGGAACCAGACTTTGAGTTATGGTTAATGACCATTACATCCTGGATGACTTCCATGTAAACCATAAGGTATGACCTTGATGGTAGCACCCATTGGGATGAAATCCATAAGTGCAAATAAGTCTTAAGCGTTAAGACACATGGATAACATTTTGAGAAGGATGATGCTTGTTGATTGTAACTTAATGACTAAGACATTTGGCATAACGGATACTAAAACCGCATTCCTATGAGGAATAAAACAAGGACGTGTACGTGACACAACCTATAAGGTTTATGAATCCATTAATGCAAATGAAGTCTATAAGTTACAATGGACTAATCAATGTGAGTGATTGAGTATAAGCAACTCAGAACTTAGATCTTTACTTTGATAATATAGTCGAAGGGTTTGACTCATATGTCAAAGAAAAAGAAGGGATCTATGATTTAGTGGGAGCATATTCACATTCCACACGTTGATGTGAAATGGAAATGTTCTAGAATGGAAATACAAAGTGGAAATTATCTTTAAGGAAGATAGAGATGTTTCCTATGTGATAGGAATAGAAATATATAGAGATAGTTCTCGAAAACCTCTTAACCTAAAAAGAGAGAGCATACATTGGCAATCTATACTGAAGAGTTCAGTATGCATATATTCATTGGGAGAAAACTTGTCCAAGTTACATGGAGTTGGTATCCCAAGGCCAAGTGTCCAATTCTTATGAAGAATGGGAACACTAAGAATAGATATGGATCTATCATGTATGTAATCATCCCATCATCTTGCTTGTATGGACATGGAAAGAACAAAACACATTTATCATCTTGTATGTAGGACATAACAATATGATATGCTCATCTTGATAACTCGTATGTGGGACATGACGAGTGGATGTCTGTCTAGTTCCAGTAAAGGTTACTGGAATACCGCAAGAACTTGATAAGTACTTGAGAAGTACTAGTTCTATGGAAATGAGGAAGAGTTCACTGTAAAGAGTTACACTGATGCAAACTTATGAAAAGGACAAAAAATTAATTGCAATATATGGGATATATATAAAATGAATAATTGGAAACGTTCCAATAAAGTTGTATTAAAAGGAAAAGCCGAGTATCTGTGTGTTAGAGAACAACAATAGATACTATATGGTTCTAAAAGTTCATAGAGATGAACTTATAGTTATTTCGGTCATTGATGACAAGTAAGGTATGCTTGGTCATGCAATTTGGCTAAAGGTTAGCAAAGGAATACTAGATCGCATATTACGGCAGCTCCATCTCATACGTATGACCTACAACGAAGAGATGAGAGACATGCAGTTAATACTGACTTTGGAAAGATGTTGTCATAACACACTATGTTAGCACTAGAGTACAATAACATGTGGGACATGATTGAAGATCACTATGAATATGATTCAAGGGTGATTGGCTCGCAGTGCAAGTGGGAGTCTGTTGGTATGTATGCCCCGAGAGCCAATCATGGGATGATTGGTGGGATACATTAAGATTGATTTGATAAACATCAAAGGCAAGCTTCCAATTCTTTCTGGTTCAGTCATATGAGATAATGATAGAACATATTGAATGTATAGAGAATGATAGTACTCAATGACGTATACCTTCAAGTTCAGGACCTGAACGATGAGATCATACAGATGCTAAGAGTTTGTACATTCTTATTATGTCCCTAGTCGGATGTCATTGTGGAAGGTAGATAGACATCAATGACACACACGACTAGATTGTGGTGTTGGTTGATGACAAAATCTCATTAGTCATGATATGGAGATATCAAACCAAACACATAGGTACTTGTTAGAGAACAAGTTTACCAGACAAACCCATCGTGAGTTTGACACATGGAACCATGACATGGTAGTCACAGTCAATTCTCACAGTGATGGTGGTAAGTGTGATTCTTTGACCTAAAATCACTACGCTCAACACATGTGATTGGGTACACTTTGACATTATCAAACACAATCATGAAATATGGGTTGTTATAAAGGTGATGATTGGGTGGCTTTGACACATGGGGCTTTTGAGGGGTGAGTGATAGATATGGGATTTGTCCATCCTAAGGGAGTTTGATATCCATGGCCACTTGATGAGTAGGATTGAGAAAGGCGTGCACACACATGTGTGAATCAGTATGTGATATTGATGTCATACATATCTCCTCCAATCTACTCTGAGATCAAGAAAGTGAATGAACGTTGAAAGGATGACTGTTCCATGCCTTGAGTTTATTCGGGATATCAGTGACAAAGGAATTATACATTCATTGTAACACCATTCACAGATTGTAGGATTGAAAGTTGTTCTCCAACTTTCTATTTCACTTGGGTAGCACTGATGTGTGACTAGGCACCGCTCTTTGCTTGTGAAGTCATAAGTGTTATGGACTTTCACTGCCAATGTGAAATGGACCTGCAGGGTCACACACATAGGATTTAACTTGGAAGATGAGTTTATCTACAAATGATGTTTAGATTGATTACTAAAGGTGTTTAGTAGTTTAATTAAACATTCAATTAATTGATAGCTCAATATCATAGTGTTCAAGGTGTTGGACTGATTGATTAGAGTATCAGATTGATTGAAACTGCGATTGACTGATTTGCACAAATATGCTGCCCCAACCGATCGGCTCATGAGATGAACTGATCAGCTCAACAAGTGAGATGATTGGCTCATGTATCAATGAACCGATCGACTCAATTTTTGAACCAGTCGGCTCATGTGACCAATGGAGATCATTTGGAAAGTCGATTTTGCAAATAAAATTTGTTTCACTTGTACTAATTCGATTTGGACAAGGATTAATATTTGATTAATCGGAGACAAATTTGAAAGTCAATTTGAGTTGGACCAGGACCACAAACCGATCAGCTCATGTGATGAACCGATCGGCTCAGGTGTCCCAAACGATCGGTTCAGGTTGAAATGATTAGTTGAGGTTCCCAAACGATCGTTTCAGGGTTGAAACGATCGGTTCAACTGGCGCAAGTTGCTTGTTTTTTGGAAAATCTCAAACCCTTCTACTCCTGCTTTAATCCCGCATTGCCCGGGAAAGAGAACCCTATCCCATGACCCTCCTATATATAGGGGTATTGGGGGCTTCTCAGAAGAACAACTCAGTCCACCAATTGCTATACATAGTTGTTGTTCTCTCTGGTTTTGGGAACCGAAAGAGAGCCCGAGCAAGTGCTACCTGATAAGGGAGGCACAACAAGGGAAAGACAACTATAGAAAGTGATTGGTGGCAAGAGAGCTTGTTGGTGACTAGTACGCCAACAGGAGGGTGTGAATCCTTCCGATTCCTTGTGGGAAAGGAGATCGGAGTTCCAGGTGGTCCGTGTGGACTACTTCAGAGGTGGGAGACTTCTTCCGCTCAGAGGACAACTGTCAATCCCGACAGTCCCGGTGAGACCAGGAGGTGCCAGTCCCGGTGTGACCAGGAGCTGCACAGACACCATCCAAGACTGGAGGTGAAGACCGCGTAAGCCACGAGGTAACATCGGCAAGCAAGCCTCGGGACAAGGTATGC
Organism: Alisma plantago-aquatica; assembly: GCA_963693085.1. Lineage (NCBI taxonomy): Eukaryota > Viridiplantae > Streptophyta > Magnoliopsida > Alismatales > Alismataceae > Alisma > Alisma plantago-aquatica. Next base: position 669,776,017 of record OY856410.1, read on the forward strand.
CTCTACAAACCACCTTCCTATTGTATAGACGTTGACACGTTTCCTTAGTTCTGGGTTTGGGAGGAGAAATTGTTTGTTTCTGCTGCCTTCTCTGTCTCCCCTAAAACCCAAAATTTACATCCCTTAATATACCTTCAACAAATTATACTTCTAAAATCAAATTCACATATTACTAAAAGCCATTGTTTTCTCTTATTTTTATTCTCATTCATTACTACTTACTTTTTGCTACTTCTCCTTCTCATTTTAGGCATGTAGATTAAACATCCCTAAAATTGAAACTTACAAGCTAAGAATAGATTATCCATCATTCTTGATATCACTGTAAGAATTTGTTTTAGATTACACTTTGCTCATCTTGCACTTCTTATTTTGTTCAAAGCACATTTGTTACATTTCAAATTTATTTCTTACCCCTTGCTTTGAATAATTTTCATATTGTTCATCAACCTTTAAGATAAGCTAGGTTTACTATCAGTGCTAGTTTACTTCTCATAGTGCAAATTGCATGATCTTGTTTTATAGAGATGCTAGTATTCAAGGTCAAATCACTAGTGACAACCCTTGAACTACTACAACTCTAAACATTCTAGGGTTTGGTCCTTATCAGTAGCATGACGTTGTTGTGTGTAACTTTGCTCCCTTAATTTGAAAGTCAAACTTTGGATCTCACAAGTTTTACTAAAGTCTTCTATATCTTATTGATTGAATTTCCTTTCTCTTACTTGGCCATTCAGATAGATTACATTTTCAATTTACCCTACTAGGGTTTCATCATCATATTGTATTGTCATTATTACATTCACTAGATGCCTCTACCATGGTGGATATGCATCACATATGATTCATTTTCTTATCACTTCATTCCCACATTGCTCTAATTAAGGAAGATATGAAAGAGAAGATAACTCTGAGGCTTAGAATTCTTATCTTCAAACATTCATTAATACATTTCTCATATGTACGTTTAATTAGTTATCAACAAGGATACTTGACTAATTAGCACTTTCTTGAATCTCGCAACCTCTTTCTTTTATAATCTATATTACTCCATTATGTTTCAAACCCTTACTTACTTTCCATAATCCCCTTACCAGATAATGCTATTCCACATGTCATCTTTAACTTCTAGTTTTGTCTTATGATCATGTTGCTTCTTTTAGGTGTATGATCATGTATACCATGTTGCATATATTTCTTTTTATCCTTCTAATAATGTGAAGTTGAAATTCTAAATCAATAATCTCCCTACTAGTTTCAATTCATGTTTAATACATTACATATTCTTCATTTTAAATCAAACAACTCATGCATGGGTGAAACATAGTTTCTCTTTCAATCAATTTTTTCCTTCCTGAATATAGTCTACCTTTGTATGACTTATTCATTTATTTAGCTACACTTTTTTTCTTGGTTTAGATATTAGTTTGTTGTTCTATAGAGACTTAGAATCCAAAGGTAGTAAGGATGAATATATTAACTTCACAATAAAGGTATACATTCCATGCTCTCAATTATATCATAAACCTCATTCCTTAATCAAGCTCATTATTTCCAACATTTCTCTTTGTTTCAACTAAGTTACTTATCCTAGTTTTATGATTTACATGCTCATCTAGTTCTCTTCACTTTAACTCTTCTGAAGACTCTGCACTTCTATGTACTTATCAAATACTTAACTCTTTTCTTCTATTTTCCCTTTGCTTTGGAGTACATAAAAACATTATACTAGATTATATAATCCATTCCTCATGATTGATTCTTACTATCTTGGCCCTTACATACTTTTTTCATATCTTTTCCATATTTCATATTTAGAGTTCATATAATACTAATGATTAAACTTAATCAGAACCTTATGTCGTGTTCCTCTATTCCCAATTAATGGTTTCTCATATGAGGCCCCAAAGTTGGGTCTCAGATATCAGTTCCAACTGATTCTTAGCTATTCTAATCTTTCCCATATGTTTCAACATCTTAGTGTATGTACATTCTCACTATGATGTGGGTCTAATTTATCCAGAGTCTACTCTTATCATATTGTTAATAGGAGTCATTAGATCCCAGTAATACATCCTGCCGGCCAGACCATGCCAAACCTGCAGTCCTGAAGCCAAGAGCTACTTAAGATTAACCAACTCATATTAATCTCAAACATGTGGAAAGAATATCCACTTAGGAAAGTTCATTCAAAGATCATTTCTAGTCTACTTGATACAAAGATTTTAATCAATAAATGCTACAACTGCATAGTGTACAACAAATCTTAAAGACCCATATATATTTCAAAATACTAAATATCAGAATTCAAACATATAAGAGCATTTCTATTCATCTCCAATAAAACAACAATATTAAATGAAAGTTCTATCTCATTTTCTATTTATGCTCTTAATTCATGTTACTTATCTTGTTTCTAACCATAATATTCCTAGGGTTCCTGTCTAGCCCATGCTTCCACTGTATACCTAGCCAGGGTATACATGAAAGAATAGATAGAGTAGCTTGATACTGGTTGATCCAAGTACTCAGATACTGGGCAAGGATATCCAAATACTCAAATCCCCAGAGCTAACATCATAACATCTCCTATCTGCCACACTTATGACTCTAACTTACTAACTTAATGGTCCCTGAAAACTCAGCCTAAGCTCTGATACCAAGTTGTTACACCCCAATCTCACAATTACCACTAATCATGGGATTAGGGTATAAATTGGGGATTTAACATAATACAAAGATCACCCTTAACTTTTTCTTCTTTTCCAAACTCTTTATTTTCTCACATTGAACCACATAAACTAACTTTACAAGAGAATTAAACTTTTATTTCTCTAATGTAATCTCAACATTAATGATACACATCCATACATTCATTATGTTTCTCACATTTTCACGTACATACGACATGACAATCATTTGCATTCTCTCTTAGAAAGGAAACAAACATACAAAACATCATTTACAACTCTCTCACATCTATACAAGGACCTAGAGTAATAGGGACTGACTGAACTTAACTATTCTCAGACTTAACTCTTATGGAAGATCTATTCTGATGCAATGATATCTTCTTCAAGTCCATGTGATTTCACTAATTTTTTTTGAGTAGAGGGGTGAGCCTACTCGCTTAGTAAATGAGTACTTCAAAGAAATAGTCTAAAGCACTAATATAATTATAGATATACTTGTGAGCAACTAATATCAATTATAACAATAGTAAGATTTAAAGAGTCTAATAATTGACAATAATAAATATGATAGGATACTCTAGATATCTATAAGAGTGAATCAATATATGAAATGCTTGATTGATCATAAAGAAATAATAATTTAGAAACATACAAAGAATAATTGAATAACTGTACGCACTTGTTTGACCTCTCATTCATTTTATTATGCCCTGATCATATGCAGTGTACTCTACATATGAAGACTCGTAGTGCACTACAATCACACCGTACAAGACTTAGCGGACACACCCGAAAAATGCTAAGTCTGACTACTCTCCTAGTATGCAACATGGAAATGGCTCTCTAGCCTAAACTGGACTCCTCCTCTAACCTGAGCACACAGGCAAAGAGTCAAGACACCTCTTGGATTTTCTGTACTCTAGTGCCACCAGGACTTCTGGTTGAAGTTGGACACTACAAACTATAATTTAAGGAGACTTCCACTAGGGCTTCGTCCCCCATGCCCAGTAACCCCCAATTAAGGGAGATCAAGAGGTCAGAGCCGTTACCCCAATTTCTGGATCAAAGGTTCGACAAATAATCAATAATAATTAACAAATTCTACCAATCTAAACTGAAAGGATGTAATAAAATTTAACTTTTCATACCTTTTTCAAAAACTTGGATATCTACTTCTATCCACATGGAGTCTATTCTAACTAATCCTCCTTTGAACTTTAATTCATATTTAAGTCCACATATGCCACTTTTCTATTTGTTCTTTTCACTTGTACCTAAAATGCCAACAAACAAAATGTCGGTCAGCATAAAGCTGGTATGTGGGGGAAACAATAATCGTGCAACTATGATAACGATGTAATCAACCAATTATCATTTAACAGCTAAGATTACGACTTAAGCAATACTACTCAATCCTTACCTATCCCCTATCTCTGTGGTGTCCCTGCAGTGGACCTGGATGCTACCTTCCTCATGGTAGATCCCCATTAAACCCCGGATGAACCTACCTAACAGGTAGATCAATATCTAGGGTTGAGTCGCACAACACTACCCATAGGTAGCCCAATTCCTAACTCATGGTGTGCTAAAGAGTCACATGGCACTACCCATAGGTAGCCCAATCCCTGACTCAAGGTGACTTGAGGGACCTACCCCATTGGTAGCCATGTACTAAGTCATCCAATGACCTGATGGACCTACCCCATAGGTAGCCATGTACTAGGTCAAACTATTAAGCCACAAAGGGGACTAGGATCTGAGCTAGTAGGCACATATCTTAAGTGATAGTCATATCCACATTATAGTTTGCATGAATTAAATTCATCCAAAAGTTTAATTCAAGTCATCGAGGGAGACTTCAGAAAACCTCAAAAAACTAATTCGAGATATTCATAACCGTAACCATATACCTGTCAGGATGATTTGAGACAGAATAATCCACGCAAGTAAGAAATCCAAGCAAGCAAGCACACATAACAAGATCCTGAAATAATCATGCAATTCCCTTTTATTACTCGTGTCATCAAGATCTATTAAACCTAGCTCACTTCCTAGGGGTTCTATCCCAATTTTAGGGTTTCCTTTGCAATTAGGGTTTCCCTTCATCTTTTACTATTTTAAACCCTAATTATATACCATTACTCATAAACCCTGATTATCTCATCTATTCTTCAATATTAAGCTTATCTTTTAACAATATATGACCCTAATTTCAGAAAAAGTATAATTAACCATCAATTAAGTCCATTAAGCCTCTTTTACATTAAAGCTACCATTATGCTCATTTATCATCAATTCATAGTTCATTATGGTCTAAGTCACATATGAACTCTATTTGTCAATAATTTCACATTAATCCACTTGAAAATCCTAATTATCAAATTAAGGGTTTTCATCCATAGTTAGGAGCTTTTATACTTGAAAGAGCTTAGAACCATCATTTAACAACATATTTTCACACTATTCAAATTAAATATGATATTCTCCTCTTTTACCCTAAACCATGCAATAATTCATCTACATCAGGTTCAAGTTCATCATTAACATTTCAACAGGTTGCTATTACTTAATTTCGTCAATAAAGTATCATGAATTTAACCATTAACTTCAATTAGGGTTCCTAACATGATTTCAAAGCACTTTTCATTAATTTAGCATACTTTTGCAATTAGGAACAAAATCAGATTCTAAAAGTATTTTTATTGAATTCTACACGTTCTCTTGATCAATTTTCATATTTGGCATTTTTCCGTCGGAGCTACCAATCTTTAGTTATGATTCATGCAAGAAAATATACCTTTCAATTCTGAGAGTGCCACGTCATCAATTTCCATGCAAAGTGGCCCGACTTCAGTTATAACGAAATGTCCATTATACCCCCGGGCCGCGGATCGTTTCTTCACGCCCATGAGGGACATAATCATCCAAAACCACCTATGCTCCTTCTTCCTCGCGACAAACCCTACGCTGCCACTGGCAGCGGTTAGAGCGGGGGGGTTTCTTCCTCCAAACATTGGTCCCTAGGGCACCGACGACCCCTCCATTAATTTCGCCTCCCTCTGCTGCACCTGTGGAGGGCTTAACCTACGGTCGAGGTGCTGTGGATGTGGCTGGGCGGTCTGCTACACATGGAGGTCGTAAGCAACCAAGCTGTGGCTATAGCGTTCGGCTAGGGCAAGGGAACGGTCACCCGAACCTCCCATGACGTTGCGGGGGTGGCAAACCTCCACTACAACTCCTCCTTAGCCTAACGCGGCTCTAAGAAAGCGTTTCTCTCCACAACTAGGGTTTGTACGCAAAGAATCACGAAGAAGAAGAAGGAGAAGGAAGAGAGGTGCATGTGGGATCCTTCCTGGACTCGAACTGGAGGGTCTACCCTTTATATAGGGGTGTGTAACGAAGCCCTAAGGCGTGCCTCCATGAGGAGTTGAGGACTCAAGTCCTTTTCTCAAAAGGAAACATACTTTCCTTGGTTGTGAAGCAACCAACTCACTCTTGATTATCTCCTTAGATAACTATATTATTAGAAATTCGAAAACCTTTTCCCTTATTCTCTTTATTCTTGGCTTTTAATCCATTGGACACGAAATTATATTTCCTTTTTTTAGAAAATACTTCTTTTTAACAATACCTCATAATTCATTAATTAAGCATCATATTATCTTCTCATTTTTCTATTGTTGGTATTTTCTCTTTCTTTTTCTTCATTGGGAATCCTTGGATCCCAAGAAACTCTAATATTTCGAAATTCCTTTTTAAGGATATTCGTTATCCTTCTAGACGCATCTATACCCATTATTTCTCATTATCTTATTTATTTCTTATTAAAATATATCTTTTTAAGGATTTCTCTTTATTTCTCTTTTATTTTCCTCATTGGTATTCCTTTTAATATTAGAAATCCTTGGCATACAAAATTCCACCAAGGATAACTCAATTATAACTCTTTTCCATTTATTTCCCACATTTTTCATTATTTTCAATTTCTTTCTTGATAAATAAATACTTAATTGGCCTTTTCTTTTCTAATTGTATTTTCTTTGCAAATTTGGACTCCTTGGGACCCAAGGAATCCAAGAGGCATGAAATCCACCTTTGGATTATATTCTTTTTCCTTCTAGAGGTTTCTACATCTTTCTTTTCTCCATTTCATATTAATAATGGAGTTCCTTTTGTCTTTTCCTTGTTATTGGGCCCAATAGCCAATAAAGCCCACAAAAAAACTAACAAGGCTATTGTAAACGAAACTCATTTATTCAAAACAAATTATATCATTATTTGTTCCAACATCTTTAATATGAGAAATTTCATTTCTCACTAAATGAACCCAAAAGTTGGGGTTGTAACATCCTTCCCCTCTTATAGGAATTTTGTCCTCAAAATTCCATCAAGCAAACAAACAATTTAGGATAAGATTTTTCCATGTCCATAATTTGCCCCTATGTGGCTTTACCTTATCCATGACGCTTCCAAAGAACCTTTATCAACACATATTCTTTTCTCTGAGTTCTTTCACCTTGGCATTTATAAACCTCATAGGTGCCTCAGGTCATTTCAGCCTCCCTTGGGGCTCACTAGGTTCATTGCTTCGCACATGGTTCAGGTACCTCACATAGTGCTCTAAATTGGACACATGGAATTCATCACACATCACATTATCCTGAGGGGTAAGGGCAAACTTAACATTCTCCACCAAACCATGTCAAAAGAACCCCTGCATCAGGGACTCATCTCTCTTATCTATAACTTAGAGGGGTCATATTTTCATGTCACATATTCCCCCACAGTGAACTGTATGTCAGTCTACTTTGCATCAGCTTACAACTCATGTCGTCTCGAGGCTCCTTTCAGCCATTGCATGATCAAAGCGACTTCCTCTGCACACACTGTGGTCCTTTCCTGACCTTCACGAGGTCCCTTCACCAACATCATCTTAATGAAGTGGTGACTGCCACAACCTCCCTTACAGAGCTTCTTTACAATCCGATACTGACTATGGTGGTTATCATCACCTCTTATAAAAGACAAGAACTGTCTCTATATATCACCCTGAACGAGCACACATGCTCTCATCAGACCCTCTAGTCTGGATCATACTAACCATTAGTTAGGGGTGATAAATGGTACTAACATCGAGTTCTTCATGTACCTACTTCCACCTTATGGAGGTGAACCTTTAGGTCATACTCAAGAAATTTTGAACTTGCAACATGGTGTAGTTGAACCATCTCTCTCATATGTAGTTCAACTGGATCTGTCCCTTGATAGTACTCTTTCTTTCTTATGTCATCTAGGTAAGGCGATCTACCATAACCCATATTGCATCTTGTCCTTCCTTGGTCTAGGGGAGACTCACCACTACATCCATAGTGATGAACTCCCATTCCCTCCCAGGGACTCTTAACTTCTATATCATTACACTGGGTTACTGGTGTTCGTCCTTTACCTCCTGTCATGCATGGAAACATACTACATGTAACTTCATCTTAGGCATCCAAAGTACTACTGTCACTTATTATCTTGGTAGTACCACGATATATGGTGATCTTAAATCATGATCTCCCGTATGTCATGATTCCTCAGAAACCCTAAACCACTCTCATTAGGGTTTTATCACCTTCTGTTCCGAAGAAGTGCATCTGAGGTTCTACAACCATCCTTTCATTGCATCAAGGCCTAGGCTGGCTAACCAATCAACTACTAACTTGTTCAACAAATCGTGTTACATCTGAGTGTTAGCCCAAACATATCTCTTTTCCAATTGAGGGTTAACCTAACAACCTCTTCTATCCTCCATCTAAACTAGGCAGCTGTATCTCATCCAGAGCATCTATTACCACTTCGCACCCTTATGTGTTAGATAAGGTTGAAGACATACTCCTCCATGCAATCCACTTATCACCTAAAACTCTAAGTCTATCATCATTAAGAAAACCCTGAGCTTATTCTCTTGGCTTTCGAACTCAACCTGGTATAACTTGCAAGTTCCACATAGCTCATGATAAAACATTCTCATAACATGACTACCTCATTTCTCTTAGTGTTTGCAAACCATCCATGGATCATTCACTTTACCAGGGTATGTTATCTTCTCTGTCCTCATATCTCGTGGCAACATTCCAACCCACATCATCTTTATCCTTGGTGTATGGCATGCGTACTATCCTATATCTCACTCCCATAACAAGAAGAAATAAGCATTTGGATGCAGTCCAAATACAGAGTTCTTCCTATTCCAAGAGTAGAGAAGTACATCCCACCTTGCCAGTACACCTTTAAATCTCAGTTGAAACGTGCCACATAAGTCTCTACATCACGATCATCTCATTATTTAAGTTATTTCCATGGAAATTGGTCTCGAACCTACTTGGGTCCACACACATTCCTTGGTCATCTCCTCTAGGTCTATAGGGTGCCGACACTTTTGGAGTCATCCTTCTTCCCTTATGCATCCAGAGAGTGCCCTACTCATATGCCCTTTGGGTCTCATGAGTTCATGCAGGTGATCAATCTCCTAACCCATGGCCCTTAGACAATGATAGTTGTTACCTCCCATCCCTATGGTCATGTGCAACTAGGGAATTAGGTAACTCCTACTTTCCATCAGTCTTATCCCTACCTGACCCTAGGATAGACTTAGGATTCTATTACAGTACATGTCCAGCTTAGAACCTTACCTAAGCCTTCATCATCTCTATCTCTGCATTCATGGGATGAATTTTCATCCTTTCATAAGGGTCATGGCAACCTGCCTACCTTGGTCAGGCCCCATACCGATTACCTTCATGGTAACAAATCCACACACACTTAGAGATGGTTATCCATGGGTCTACAGGTTCATCCTCATACCATGTGCTTTTCATTTTGTCTTCTCAAGATCCTATGAGACCTCCTTAGGTTACTTCAAAACCAATAGAAACTGGTGTACACCTTACAAAAGGGTCCCTCTCCCAAGATGGGAGGAAACTTCATCTCTTGACAACCAAGTCACAAACATACTTAGGGTTTATATCCATATGAGCATGCCTAACCCTAGTAAGATACTAAGGAACAAGCTGACCACCTACTAAACCATGCTGGGTCATACTTGTTCTCATCCTCAACACTGGATCATGATCATACTTTCCCATGTCATCAACTTAGCTGTGAGGGATTCACCAAGCATACCTTAAACTTAAGGGGTTTTCCTTTACTCTAAACATAATAAGTACCATGCTCGAATCTCCAATCTCCTCATGAGAATATAGGTGCACCACTTCCCCTCTTAGGCCTAGGAACCCTAGGTTCACTTTTGGGTTTCCACAAATCAAGCATGTATAAGGCATGACATGCACTTCCTATCATCCCTCTAGTTGAGTAACACTTCAGAGTTGAGTCCTCCTCAAGGAAAACCAACAAGGTATAAGGCCTCACAACCTATTACTAAACCTTTCTAGGTTAAAAGAACTCTTCTTCCTATCTCAGAAGGTAAACACCTATACCATAGGCATATAGGTACCAGAAGCCTCATCCTCTCTCTAGGGTTTGGTTCCTCTAAAGGCAACCAAGATACCACCAGCCTCCAGGGATCAAGAATGAGGCAACCACTATCATCCACTTAGGTCACATCATCCTCAACTCCCCCCTATTCCTCATATCTCAGAGCCTAGGCTTCCAACCTTCTTGCATGGGTCCTGTTCTTTCTCTCTAGAGCTAACCCTACAACCAACCTCACTACCCGAGATCCTCTCTCCATGAAGGTCGATCAAGCTTACGAGCATACCCCTACATAGTGAATTCTATGTTCAACTTATGTTTTCTCAAGAGTATCCATAGCTCTTTATGCTTATCTCATATGCTATCCATCATACTCTCCTGGACAGGGTTTTAGCCTAATGTCAGCACTACTGATGTACTCTGGGTGCATGCTATGCCCTACTTGCATAATCCCATAGGGTTTCTACATGTCCTTCACTAACCTCATCATCGAAGGAGCTATCCTTCACTCTAACATGCATGACCCTTTCCAGGGTTGGGTTGCCAAAGGTGCTAGGTCATCCAACCTCTCATGGCTCATATGGGCATATAAAAGCACATCCACCCTCACGACATCCAACTCCTTGTGTCAGCCCTCTCTCTAACCTTCACTTAGGGTTAGGGTTAACATCATTCTCAGTGAAGGTGCCAGGTTTTTACTTATAATGGAGGTCTCTACCCCAAAACTAGCTCTCTTTACTTATCCTCCTGACAAGAAGGTCTAGCCTCAGGTCTCTCCTGAGGGCATGAAAACTTATGTCATACGACCTAAGCATGTATCTAATCTTTAGTTTATGATTAAACTATTAAGCTTATGTCCATGACATCTTATTTACATGCTTTTCATTAATTTGGTGGAGGATTCCTTAAACCTTATCAACCTTACCCATACGTCAAGAGGGTGAGGAAAAGAGAGAAAACCCTAATCCTTATAATCCTTAATAGCATTTGAGTTGAGGAGGGATGAACAAGATGAGAGATTCCTAAAGGTATCTTATTTCGAGTCAAATCCTGAGACATTGGTCAGACAGTCACACTAATCTAGGAGTCCTCGTATTCTGACTAGCGGTGCGGAGGAAAATCTTGCCAGCCCCCAGACGTGATCCTTTTCTAGAGACCTCTATCTTTTGGAATTTCCTCTAATAACTCCCTTGGGTTCTACAAAGTTTGTAAAATTTAATAATTATTAAAGATTAAATGAGGAACCTATGCTCTAATACCAAATGTAACGACCCCGCCTCCCAGTAAACTCCAATTAAGGGAGACCAAGAGGTCAGAGTTGTTATCCCAATTTCCGGATCAAATGTTCGACAAATAATCAATAATAATTAACAAATTCTACCAAACTAAACGGAAAGGTTGTAATAAAATTTAATTTTTCATACCTTTTTCAAAAACTTGGATATCTACTTCTATCCACATGGAGTCTATTCTAACTAATCCTCCTTTGAACTTTAATTAATATTTAAGTCCACATATGCCACTTTACTGTTTGTTCTTTTCACTTGTACCTAAAATGCTGACAAACAAAATGTCGGTCAGCATAAAGCTGGTATGTGCGGGAAACAATAATCGTGCAACTATGATAACAATGTAATCATCCAATTATCATTTAATAGCCAAGATTATGACTTAAGCAATACTACTCAATCCTTACCTATCCCCTCTCTCTTGTTGTCCCTGCAGTGGACCTGGATGCTACCTTCCTCATGGTAGATCCCCATTAAACCCCGCATGAACCTACCTAACAGGTAGATCAATATCTAGGGTTGAGTCGCATGGCACTACCCATAGGTAGCCCAATCCCTAACTCATGGTGTACTGAAGAGTCGCATGACACTACCCATAGGTAGCCGAATCCCTGACTCAAGGTGACTTGATGGACCTACCCCATTGGTAGCCATGTACTAAGTCATCCAATGACCTGATGGACCTACCCCATAGGTAGCCATGTACTAGGTCAAACTATTAAGCCACAGAGGGGACTAGGATCTGAGCTAGTAGGCACATATCTTAAGTGATAGTCATATCCACATTATAGTTTGCATGAATTAAATTCATACAACAGTTTAATTCAAGTCATCGAGGGAAACTTTAGAAAACCTCGAAAAACTAATTCGAGATATTCATAAGCGTAACCACATACCTATCAGGCTGATTTGAGACAGAATAATCCATGCAAGTAAGAAATCCAAGCAAGAAAGCACACATAACAAGATCCTGAAATAATCATGCAATTCCCTTTTATTACTCATGTCATCAAGATCTATTAAGCCTAGCTCACTTCCTAGGGTTTCTAGCCCACTTTTTGGGTTTCCTTTGCAATTAGGGTTTCCCTTCATCTTTTACTATTTTAAACCCTAATTTTATACCATTACTCATAAACCTTGATTATCTCATCTATTCTTCAATATTAAGGTTATCTTTTAACAACATATAACCCTAATTTTAGAAAAAGCATAATTAACCATCAATTAAGTCCATTAAGCCTCTTTTACATTAAAGCTACCATTATGCTCATTTATCATCAATTCATAGTTCATTATGGTCTAAGTCACATATTAACTCTATTTGTCATTAATTTCACATTAATCCACTAGAAAATCCTAATTATCAAATTAAGGGTTTTTATCCATAGTTAGGAGCTTTTATACTTGAAAGAGATTAGAACCATCATTTAACAACATATTTTCACACTATTCAAATTAAATACGATCTTCTCCTCTTTTACCCTAAACCATGCAATAATTCATCTACATCAGGTTCAAGTTCATCATTAATGTTTCAACAGGTTTCTATTACTTAATTTCGTCAATAAAGTATCATGAATTTAACCATTAACTTCAATTAGGGTTCCTAACATGATTTCAAAGCACTTTTCATTAATTTAGCATACTTTTGCAATTAGGAACAAAATCAGATTCTAAAAGTATTTTTATTGAATTCTACACATTCTCCTGATCAATTTTCATATTTTGCATATTTCCATCGGAGCTACCAATCTTTAGTTATGATTCATGCAAGAAAATATACCTTTCGGCCAATCAGAGAGCACCACATCATCAATTTCCATGCAAAGCGACCCAACTTCAGTTATAACAAAATGTCCATTATACCCCTGGGCCACGGATCGCTTCTTCACACCCATGAGGGGCATAATCATCAAAAACCACCTACGCTCCTTCTTCCTCGCGACAAACCTTACACTGTCGTCGACAGCGATTCGGGGAGGGTTTCTTCCTCCAAACATTGGTCCCTAGGGCACCGACGACCCCTCCATCACATCCGCCTCCCTCCGCTGCACCTGTGGAGGGTTTAACCCACGGTCGAGGTGGCGTGAATGTGGCTGGGCGGTTTGCTACACGTGGAGGTCGTAAGCAGCCAAGCTGTGGATGCATCGTTCAGCTAGGATGAGGGAACGGTTACCCGAACCTCCCATGACGTTGTGGGGGTAGAGAACCTCCACTGCAACTCCTCAGCCTAACGTGGCTCTAAGAAAGCCTTTCTCTCCACAACTAGGGTTTGTATGAAAAGAATCACAAAGAAGAAGAAGAAGAAGGAAGAGAGGTGCACGCGGGATCCTTCCTAGACTCGAACTGGAGGGTCTACCCTTTATATAGGGGTGAGTAATGAAGCCCTAAGGTGTGCCTCCATGAGGACTCAAGTCCTTTTCTCAAAAGGAAACATACTTTACTTGGTTGTGAAGCAACCACCTCACTCTTCATTATCTCCTTAGATAACTATATTAATAGAAATTTGAAAACCTTTTCCCTTATTCTCTTTATTCTTGGCTTTTAATCCATTGGCCACAAAATTATATTTCCTTTTTTGTAGAAAATACTTATTTTTAACAATACCTCATAATTCATTAATTAATCATCATATTATCTTATCATTTTTCTATTATTGATATTTTCTCTTTCTTTTTGTTCATTGGGACTCCTGGGATCCCAAGAAACTCTAATATTTTGAAATTCCTTTTTAAGGATATTCATTATCATTCTAGATGCATCTATATCCATTATTTCTCATTATCTTATTTATTTCTTATTAAAATATCTCTTTTTGAGGATTTCTCTTTCTTTCTCTTTTATTTTCCTCATTGGTATTCTTTTTGACATTAGGAATCCTTGGGATACGAAATTCCACCAAAGATAACTCAATTATAACTCTTTTCCATTTATTTCCCACATTTTTCATTATTTTCAATTTATTTCTTAATAAATAAATACTTAATTGATCTTTTCTTTTCTTATTGTATTTTATTTGCAACTTTGGACACCTTGGGACCCAAGGAATTCAAGAGGCATGAAATCCACCTTTGGATTATATTCTTTTGCCTTCTAGAGGTTTCTACATCTTTCTTTTCTCCATTTCATATTAATAATGGAGTTCCTTTTGTCTTTTCCTTGTTATTGGGCCCAATAGCCAATAAAGCCCACAAAACAACCAATTAGGTTATTGTAAATGAAACTCATTTATTCAAAACAAATTATATCATTATTTGTTCCAACATCTTTAATATGAGAAATTTCATTTCTCACCAAATGAACCCAAAAGTTGGGGTTGTAACATTATTCAAGGTAACCCTCCATTTGTTCTATCATCATTCAACCCATATCACCATACCATAATTGTACAATACTAAGATGGATTACTGGTATGAATGACTACAACTATCAAACGCCTAAAATTAACATATTGCTTGTAAATGTACACTGAAATCATACGTAGGACCAATTTACATCTCTTAATATACCTTCAACAAATTATACTTCTAAAAACAATTTGACATATTACTAAAAGCCATTATTTTCTCTTATCTCTCTTCTCATTCATGACAACTTACTTTTTGCTACTTATCCTTCACATTTTAATCATGTAGATTAAACATCCCTAAAATTGAAACATACAAGCTAAAAATAGATTATTCATCATTCTTTATATCACTGCAAGAATTTGTTTTAAATTACACTTTGCTCATCTTGAACTTCTACTTTTGTTCAAAACAAACTTGTTACATTTCAAATTTATTTCTTACCCCTTGCTCTGAATAATTTTCATATTGTTCATCAAATTTTCAAATTAGCTAGGATTACTATCAGTGCTAGTTTACTTCTCATAGTGCAAATCACATGATCTTGTTTTATAGAGATGCTAGTATTCAAGGTCAAATCACTAGTGACAACCCTTGAACTACTACAACTCTAAACATTCTAGGGTTTGGTCCTTATCAGTAGCATGACGTTGTTGTGTGTAACTTTGCTCCCTTAATTTGAAAGTCAAACTTTGGATCTAACAAGTTTTACGAAAGTCTTCTTTATCTTATCGATTGAATTTCCTTTCTCTTACATGTCCATTCAGATAGATTACATTCTCAATTTACCCTACTAGGGTTTCATCATCATATTGTATGTCATTATTACATTCACTAGATGCCTCTACCATGGTGGTTATGCATCATATATGATTCATTTTCCTATCACTTCATTCCCACATTGCTCTAATTAAGGAAGATATGAAAGAGAAGATGATTCTGAGACTTATAATTCTTATCATCAAACATTCATTAATACATTTCTCATATGTAGGTTTAATTAGTTATCAACAAGGATACCTGACTAATTAGCACTTTCTTGAATATCGCAACCTCTTTCTTTTATAATTTATATTACTCCATTATGTTTTGAACCCTTCCTTACTTTCCATAATCCCCTTAACAGATAATGCTATTCCACATGTCATCTTTAACTTCTAGTTTTCTTTTATGATCATGTTTCTTCTTTTAGGTGTATGATCATGTATACCATGTTGCATATATTTATTTTTATCCTTCTACTAATGTGAAGTTGAAATTCTAAATCAGTAATATCCCTACTAGTTTCAACTCATGTTTAACACATTACATGTTCTTCATTTTAAATCAAACGACTCATGAATGGGTGAAACATAGTTTCTCTTTCAATCAAGTTTTTCCTTCCTGAATATAGTCTAGCTTTGTATGACTTATTCATTTATTTAGCTACACTTTTATTCTTCTTTTAGTAATTAGTTTGTTGTTCTATAGAGACTTATAATCCAAAGGCAGTAAGGATGAATGTATTAACTTCACAATAAAGGTATACATTCCATGCTCTCAATTATATCATAACCCTTATTCCTTAATCAAGCTCATTATTTCCAACATTTCTCTTTGTTTCAACTAAGTTTCTTATCCTAGTTTTATGATTTACATGCCCATCTAGTTCTCTTCACTTTAACTCTTCTAAAGACTCTTCACATCTATGTACTTATCAAATACTTAACTCTTTTCTTCTATTTTCCCTTTTCTTTGGAGTACATAAAAACATTGTACTAGATTATATAATCAATTCCTCATGATTAATTTTTACTATCTTGGCCCTTACATACTTTTCTCATATCTTTTCCATATTTCATATTTAGAGTTCATATAATACTAATGATTAAACTTAATTACAAACTTATGTCGTGTTCCTCTATTCCCAATTAAGGGTTTCTCATATGAGGCCCCAAAGTTGGGTCTCAAATATCAGTTCCAACTGATTCTTAGCTATTCTAATCTTTACCATATGTTTCAACATCTTAGTGTAAGTACATTCTCACTATGATGTGGGTCTAATTTATCCAGAGTCTACTCTTATCATATTGTTAATAGGAGTCATTAGATCCCAGTAATGCATCCTGCCAGCCGGACCATGCGTGACCTACAGTTCTGAAGCCAAGAGCTACTTAAGATTAACCAACTCCTATTACTCTCAAACATGTGGAAATAATATCCACTTAGAAAAGTTCATTCAAAGATCATTTCTAGTCTACTTGATACAAAGACTGTAATCAATAAATGATGCAACTACATAGTGTACAACAAATCTTACAGACCCATATATATTTCAAAATACTGAATATCTAAATTCCAACATATAAGAGCATTTCTATTCATCTCCAATAAAACAACAATATGAAATGAAAGTTCTATCTCATTTTATACTTATGCTCTTAATTCATGTTACTTATCTTGTTTCTAACCCTAATATTTCTGGGGTTCCTCTCCAGCCCATGCTTCCACTGTATACCTGGCCAGGGTATACATGAAAGAATAAACAGAGTAGCTTGATACTGGTTGATCCAAGTACTCATATACTGGGCCAGGATATCCGAATACTCAAATCCCTAGAGATAACATCATAACATCTCCTATCTGCCACACTTATGACTCTAACTTACTAACTTAATGGTCCCTGACAACTCAGCCTAAGCTCTAATACCAAGTTGTTACACTCCGATCTCACAATTACCACTAATCATGGGATTAGGGTATAAATTGGGGATTTAACATAATAGAAAGATCACCCTTAACTTTTTCTTCTTTTCCAAACTCTTTATTTTCTCAGATTGAACCACATAAACTAACTTTACAAGAGAATTAAACTTTTATTTCTCTAATGTAATCTCAACATTAATGATACACATCCATACATTCATTATGTTTCTCACACTTTCATGTACATACGACATGGCAATCATTTACATTCTATCTTATTAAGGAAACAAACATACAAAACATCATTTACAACTCTCTCACATCTATACAAGGACCTAGAGTGATAGGGACCGACTGAACTTAACTATTCTCAGACTTAACTCTTGTGGCAGATCTACTCTGATGCAATGATATCTTCTTCAAGTCCATGTGATTTCCCTAAAAAATTTTGAGTAGAGGGGTGAGCCTACTCGCTCAGTGAATGAGTACTTCAAAGAAACAATCTAAAGCACTGATATAATTACAAATATACTTTTGAGAAAGTAATATCAATTATAACAGCAGTAAGCTTTAAAGAGTCTAATAATTGACAATCATAAATATGGCAGGATACTCTAGATATCTATAAGAGTGAATCAATATATGAAATGCTTGATTGATCAAAAAGAGAACTAATAATTTAGAAACATACAAAGAATAATTGAATAACTGTACACACTTGGTTGACCTCTCATTCATTTTATTATTCCATGATCATATGCAGTGTACTCTACATATGAAGACTCGTAGTGCACTACGATCACACCATACAAGACTTAGCGGACACACCCAAAAAATGCTAAGTCTGACTACTCTTGGTCTGCAACATGAAAATGGCTCTCTGGCCTAAATTGGACTCCTCCTCTAACCTGAGCACACAGGAAGAGAGTCAAGACACCTCTTGGATTTTTTATACTCTAGTGTGCCACCAGGACTTCTGGTTGATGTTGGACACTGCAAACTATAATTTAAGGAGACTTCCACTAGGGTTTCGTCCCCCGTTCCACCTGATAGCACGTTCTAACCCCTGTATACTGGACGCTGGCAGAGTTAGGTCGTTTCACCCCTAAGGTGCAGACCTCACATAGGGGCTCTACGATGTTCATGGCTCCTAAGTCTATTAGTTTATTATTCCTAGAAAGCTCTTTCTACATTGTACCCTTCTCTTACTTATACTTGACTCTGGTATCTCTATGGTGTCGCGTCTACTTATTTGAAGTTATAATACAACATGTATATCATTCTAAACTTTGCAGAGCAGTATATTCAAAACAGTATAATATACTGAGTAATCAACATACTATACATGTAGGCAGACTAAAATTCTTAAATAAACAGATTACATGTCCACTTGGCACATACACACTAGAATTGTGCAATTGATCATCTTATTACATTGATAAGAGTTAATTACCTGACATATGAGTAATCATCAATAGAACCTACAACTTATCTGTAATTTCTCAAAGAACGTGCATATCAACCCAAATCTTGAGGTGTGCATCTGATAACTCAATTAAGACTTAATTACTTATCATGAAAAGAATTATTAATAATTACTGAGAACAATGATATCACTACACTTGATTCATTGAACACCCTACCCTTAGGGTTTCATTTAATCACAATAAATGCTACAAAGAAAGGTGTAATACATCTATCATGTACTTTTAAATTTTTTACAACACATAATACCTGGGATCTCAATCCCTTATCACTTATTGGGAATTGTCATCCCTTCAAATCATTATCATAATTACTGGATCTGGGTATTCAAACCCTTAGATCATTACATAGCATTGTTACCTCTGTAACAGGTAACCATTACCTATAGGTCCTTAGACCAAGGTATTCATTTCACTGGTTGTACAAGTATTCTCATGGCCCACAAGGCCATCACACATCTTGTCACCTCTCACTAGGCAACAACTTATTCACATGGCACCCATAAAGATTTCATACGACATAAACATTCATTGAATAAAGACTACTATCAACGAATCATATAAAATCAATATATGTATAAAACCTTAGAACTGAGTTGAATTTGGGTTTCCATGCCATTCACTAGGATATCATGCATCAATAATAACATTGAATAAATAAAGTCTATCTTGTCAAGAAAATCCCTTCAAATGGATTTCACGATATCTATTCACAAATATCCACTTTCCTCACATCTAGGGTTTCGCCCTCTTTACTGACATATAAAACAAACACTATTCAGTTTAAACGAATCAAGATAGTATCTGACATATATGTACTGTGAATTTATATAAACAATCATTCATAACTAAGAGGATCTAGATAAGCAAATTTCTCTATTTACTTATACAACAAATTTCAGTCATAGAAAAATTCCCTATATTTCAGTTTATTCATATAACTTCTACGAATACTTAGGGAATTCTCATTAGGATGTATTGTATACATTTATAATATGATTTCATCATCTGAACTTCATCTAAATAGAGGAAGAATCCATTTCATATCATTTTTCAACAACTTAGAACAAATAGACAATTCAAGGTTGGTAGTCGCATACTAGCAATTAAAGATTATGGAAGAATTAACCAATTTTCATGCAATATACTATTTAAAGGAAGTTCCCACTCACCCTAAGGTGTGAAAACACCTTAAAAACGTATCTCATCCATGAAAATCTCGATCTCATATCAAATCCCTAACAATTCACCCAATTCTTCTTCCTTTCAACCCGAAAACCCTAAAAATGAGGGATTATGAAGAAGGAGTGAGAAAAGGGGAAGTTTTGATACCATTTTGGATCAAATCAGAGGAGTGTCATAATTTTGACATGTGAGAGAATATTCACTATGAAACTATATCCAAAGAAGCTAAACTTACATGATTTCATCATTCCTCGGACCGCAAAACCCTAGGTCAACATCTCCATCAATTTCTGCTCTCAAACCCTAACTCTCTCTCTCTCACTCTCTCTAGGATTTCATTTCTCTGGATTTAATCATGAATTATGAGAGATACTTGTGTGTTAGGTTGAACATATAGAGAAATTGAGCTGCTTGGGTTAATCGCACATTGACACTCACTAAACATTTTCTTATTTCAATATATTTTTTTGTCATAAAAAGGTTGTTGTGAATTTGTGTATTTCCGAGATAAAACCTTCTCAAAAAATTATTATAATTTATAATATTGTGTATAATTGAGATACAAAGCTTCAGTTAAAATTTGAGACCATTCCAAGCTTCTATAAAATAAATAAAAATCGAATAGTGCACTACTATCTAGAATTCTACAGAAATGTCAGTTACTATAATTTGTCTACTGATAAGGTCTAAATGCATCCAAAAATTATGAAAATTTTACATATTGTTTAAAATTTAATTTCAGATCTCCATTTTAAATTTCATATCATTTGAAATTACCAATAAATAATTAAACATAAAACACTACACTCCTAAAAAGCACTCTGTCAGCATTTTGGTCGAAGTATAGTTCGACCGAGAACCACATTCAAAGTACACTCAAATATTCTGAATTTGTTTTTCCAATATGAATGATTGAGTTATCCATATCATATACAAAATTAAATTAAATATAAATTTTATGGAAAATATGAAAAATCATTTACCACACTGCTATCCTGATCAAATTCCATATTCATGTACTATCAAAACCCTAATTTTTGCCGATTAGGGTTTACATTTCTCAAACCCTAATTCTTCAAAACTAAAATCATAGTTAGAGTTTCTTCTTAGGTTTTAAACATCACAATTGATCTACTATCATTAATCAAGTCTACATGATGTTCAATCTAATCAAGAATGTAATCATTCAAGTAAACCCTAGTTTACCAATTAAGCACAAATGCGGTCATAACATGCATAATCAACATTACTGTAAGCCGTAGGAGTAAAGTCCCTTGACTTCGGATACTATAGTCAAAATTTGGAGTTTTGGCTAACTACCTTAAAATCCTCTTAACAACTATAAGATGTGATTTCTTGGTATTTGATTGAAAGCGAGCACGCGCAAGCCAACACTAAACATTGTGTCAGGTCTAGAGGCAGTTAAATAAAGTAAACTTCCAATCATACCTCTATAGATCTTCTCATCCACTTCCTCACCTTTGATGCGATGATTTTGAGTCACATTTATAGACCTATTTCATATGTGTTTTATGCTTTAATTAGTCATTTTCATGGTTAATATCACATAATTCATCTATTTTGGTCTTTGCTATCATTTTATGTCAAATCTCCCTGATTACATCGTTTTGAGCATTATTTGTAAAATATTATTATTTGTGTGAATTTATTTGGTTCCATGTTTAAATTTCAGGACAAACAAGTATTTGCTTCCGTCGATACCATCGGTTTGGTCACAGGTTGCCAGCTGAAAGGAGAAGCACATCGTCGATACTATCGACTGGGAAGTCGATGGTATCGAGTCACCTTCAGGTTGCTTGCGAAGAAGCAATCGATAGTATCGACACCAAGTCGATACCATCGACGCACGAAGGCTATAGCGATGCAAAATGACAAAAACCGACGCCTACAGGAAGTCGATACCATCGACCCATGTCGATGGTATCAACACCGTCACATATGCGTTTGATTCAGATTGTTCCCAATCGGACGGACGTGGTTAATTAGCGACCTAATGAGGGAGTTATACCTAATGACGACCGCCCAGACGGGAGGGGGATCTCATTAGCCATTGTACAAGTACCGAGGAGCAGTAGAGAGGAGAACAGAGGCTAGAAGTTCATACCAGTTGATTCGGACGCCGTAGAAGACAGATTTCACCACCGAAAGGCGGGAGAGCACGTCTTCTACGCAAAGGATCAACCGGTTCTTCTCCGTTCAGGGGTTTTCCCTTTCATTCCACGTTTTTCACACATTTTCCCCTATTTCTACCATGTACTTGTGTGAGATGAACATGCGGGGCTAATCCCATTCGTCTTTAGGACCGGGAGTAGCCCGGGAATGCATTGTATGACAGTTTTATAATAGTAAATCATATTTTATCTCTTAAATCCGTGGTATAGTTTCGTTTTCTCAATATATTGTTATGCTTGATCACCATAATAATAACCTAATGCCCTTAATCACTTTGAAAGAAGGATTAACGGCTGAAAAGAGACGAAATCTACATTAATCGATAAATCCCTTGACCAAGATGGTGTAAAATTAATGGTGGATACTGAGAGATCGTTCATAATGCACCTAGTTTAGGGTATAGGTTACTACGACGGTGGAACTGACCTAAACCTAGGTAGTGAATTGCACCACGACAGTGGGTAATTCTATTTTCAGGCCACTACCCGGATAGAGAGATAAGATTGAGGCATTATATAAAATCTAATACAATGAAAACCCGCGGTGAAACCGCAATCCTAAAGATACCCTTTTGAATTGATTAAATTAACATTTAATCGATAATTTTTTGTTTTCTTTTATTTTTAATAACAACCCTAAATTTGTTATTAGGCTTAGCTGATCGCAAATAGTTAGTAGGAGTCTCCAACAATTCCGAGTATCCCTGTGTTCGACTCAGGCCTCACAAAGGCCTGTACTACTCGACGCGTTCACTTGCGTTTTAGCGCATAGTAAAATTGCGTCAAGTTTTTGGCGTCGTTGCCGGGGATACGGCGAATTGTTGGCACTTTGAGTGCTACGAGCGGCCACTCTAGGCCACAATTTTTTTTTACTTTGAAACAACTTCAAATATTTTCTTTTTATTGTTCGTTAATTTTGATACTCGTCAAAGCACTGTACTGAATTAAACTTTCCTATTTCAGGTGCGTTGCATGGTGCAGACGCGTAGTACGGACTACGCAAATCCTGCACCTGAGGTTCCACTTCAGGGATCTGAGGACGAGGAGTATTACGAGCAAGAGCACCAAGAAGAGGTAGATTCTGAATTTGAACAAGAAGAGATGGCCGAGCCACAGACTATATGGGAGAAGATCAAGGCTTCTTCCTCGTCAGCTTCCAAGGGGCCTATAAAGAAGTAGGAAATCAACATACCGACATATAAGATTGATCCAACGTTGATAAATCTGGTGAAGTCGAATGCTTTTCATGGGCTGAAGAATGAGGATCCCGTCGCACACATCAGCCAATTTGTTGAGAACTGTGACATGGTAAAAATTGATAGGTTTCCACAGGATGCACTGTATCTCAAGCTTTTCCCGAGTTCATTGGCGGGAGCGGCGCGAGAGTGGTTACACAATTTAGATGTTGAGTTCGTGGAGTCCTGGGACCATATGGTGGAGGTCTTCTTTGAGAGGTTCTTCCCTCCTGAGAAGACTAACGACATGATCTGGAAGATTCATAATTTTACCCAACAGGCCGGTGAGACATATTATGAGACTTGGGAGAGATTTTAGGTCATGCTGAGGAGGTGCCCACATCATGGGCTGGATAAAGAGATGCAGGTGAAGATCTTCTATTTTGCTCTCTCTGAGCACGATAGGAGTAATCTGGATTCAGCTGGGTCAGGTTTCTTTCTGAACAATACAAACACTAGATGCTGGGAGATACTAAAGAATATGGCTAGAAAGCAGTCATGGGGTGAGAGAGAGAGGGGCCCGGTAGAGCAAGTTCGACAAGCAGGTGAGTCCAAGGCAATGAAAGAGCTGAATGAGAAGATGGATCTTCTCACAAAGAAGCTACTGGAAAAGGAGGATATTGAGTTCGGAGATGAGGCTCACGTAAAATACATGAGACAACAACAATGTTATAGAAACAATGATTATTCATGGAGAAAAGACAAAAAGTTCTCGTGGAAGGATCCGAACAATTTTCTACAGGATCCGAATGCCAAGCCCTCGCCAGTCGCAGAAGACAAGAGCACGGAGTTGCTCAATCAGGTTATAAAGCAAAATCAAGAGCTAATGAATACATTTGGCCAGCAAATCAAGCATCAAGGAGAATACATGAATCAATTTGGGCAAACATTGCAGAGCCATGGGGCTCAAATGAGGACCATTGAGACATCCATGTCACAGATGGCAGCCGAGATCGCCAGTTTGAAGAAACTGGCACATCCGGGTTTTCTGGGGAATACCAATGTTCCCGGGGGAAACCAACAAGCAAAGGCTATTCTGCTTAGAAGCGACAAGAAAGTGTTGAATCCAAGAGCTGAAGAAACAAGCACACCACAAGCTGAAGGAGAAGGTGAAACCAATGAAGAGCAGCCCGCCCCAGTCACAGGGCAGGTTGAAGACATAGCCGTGGATGATACTGAAGAACAGGTTGCAGAGGAGGAACCTCAGAAAAAGACGCCTTATGTGCCACCTCATCAAAGGGCACAAGCTATTCCGGTCCCGTATCCTAATAGCGCTAAGGCAAGGAAGACAAATGCGCAATTCAAGAAGTTCTTGGACAGTTTTAGGAAGCTTTCAGTCAATATTCCTTTACTGGAAGCCATTGAGAAAATTCCTTCATATGGGAAGTTTCTAAAGGATGTCATTACTAAGAAGAGGAAAATTCCGGATACAGAGGTCGTCGTGCGAAAGGAGCAAGTGAGTGCCTTCATCATGGGCACTTTGCCGCCAAAGAGACAAGATCCAGGGTGTTTTAACATTTCTTGCTATATTGGGAAGGTTAAATTTGGCGAAGCGTTGTGCAATTCAGGGGCAAGCATCAACTTGATGCCCCTTTCGACATTCAAAAAGCTATGATTGAAGGAGTCACGACCAAGCAATATGACGATTCAATTGGCAGACAACTCTGTGGTGAAGCCTTATGGAATCTGTGAAGATGTCTTAGTAAAGGTGGATAGGTTTGTCTTTCCGGCAGATTTTGTGGTCATGGAAATGCAGGATGAACATGGCAACGAGCTGTTACTTGGACGTCCCTTCCAAGCTACAGCCGACATGATCTTAGAGATGGGGAGAGGTCGCTTGACCTTGGGCATAGTCGATGACCTCTTTGAGATGGTCATGCCTACGAGTACTGCGTCATCTAAAGCAAAGGAACAATGCAATATGGTACAACATCTGGATTGTAATATTTCACTCTACCTTGGGAAGCCATTTCTGGACATGGCTCATGTGATGAGTAAGGTGGACAATGGAACTTTGGCTGTGGATATCATGGAGCAGACCAAAGTAGTTTCTTTGTGCAAAGCTGTGGGATTTCCTAATGATGATAATGAAGACATTCCACTTTCTCTGGAGGATGATATGATTGTTATTTCTATTTCTGATGCATACCCAGAATTACCGTTGGAGGCTTTCTTGTTAAATATTACATATGATTGGATGCGGAGCAAATCACTCAAGGAGTGCGCTAAAATGCTTCAGATGCTTCCATGCTTCTATGCGAGGCATTATGAAGATTTGGGTGAACTCCCCCCGCCACTTCAATCATCTCTGATCAGCCCGCCGGAGTTGGAACTAAAGCCGCTGCCCCCGCATCTCAAATATGTCTTTCTAGCTGAGGAAGACAAGTTACCGGTGATCATTTCTGCTTATTTGAGTGCGGATGAGAAAGAACAATTGTTGATAGTGCTGAAGAACCACCAGGGAGCTTTTGGGTGGTCCGTTGCAGATATTAAAGGAATTTCCCCTA
Source organism: Alisma plantago-aquatica (assembly GCA_963693085.1). NCBI lineage: Eukaryota > Viridiplantae > Streptophyta > Magnoliopsida > Alismatales > Alismataceae > Alisma > Alisma plantago-aquatica. The sequence goes on from OY856410.1 coordinate 669,802,110, forward strand.
CTCTATGTCAGCACAAGATTCGGCTCGAGGAGGGAGCCAAGCCCGTGATTCAACCTCAACAACGTCTTAATCCGAGCATGATGGAGGTTGTGAAGAAGGAGGTCATTAAACTTCTTGCTACAGGTATTATCTACGCCATATCAGACTCGACGTGGGTGAGTCCCATACAGGTAGTCCCTAAGAAGGGGGGAATTACTGTCACCAAAAATTTGTTAAATGAACCTGTCACCACCCGATTGGTAACCGGGTGGCGAGTTTGTATTGATTACCGCCGTTTGAATGCCGCCACGCTAAAGGATCACTTTCCTTTACCTTTCATTGATCAAATCTTAGAGCGTCTTTCCGGTTGATCACACTTTTGTTTTCTAGATGGATACTCGGGGTACAACCAGATCTCGATTGATCCTTTGGATCAAGAGAAATCTACATTCACTTGTCCCTATGGTAGTTTTACTTACCGCCGAATGCCGTTTGGTTTATGCAATGCACCAGCGACGTTTCAACGTTGTATGCTCGCCATATTTTCTGACATGGTAGATCGTTGTCTAGAGGTTTTTATGGATGACTTTTCGGTGTATGGTGCATCGTTTGATGAATGTCTCTATAACCTGGACAAAGTTTTACAGCGTTGTGAGGACACACATTTGGTCCTTAACTGGGAGAAATGTCACATGATGGTGACTGAGGGGATAGTGCTAGGACACAAGGTGTCTAGCAAAGGTCTTGAGGTGGATCCGGTCAAAATTGAGGTCATTTCCAAGTTGCCCCCACCAAATTCTGTAAAAGGGGTAAGAAGTTTCTTGGGACACGTCGGGTTCTATCGGCGATTTATAAAGGATTTTTCTAAAATTGCAAAACCTCTATCCGAGCTTTTGGAGAAAGACGCTGTATTTGATTTCAATGATAAGTGTCTGCATGCGTTCAACGTTTTGAAAGAAAAACTGATTTCTGCACCGGTTGTTCAAACGCCGGATTGGACAAAACCTTTCGAATTAATGTGTGACGCTTCTGATTTTGCGGTAGGAGCTGTGTTGAGGCAACAGGTGGACAATAAACCCACTGTGATTTTTTACGCTTCGAAGACTTTGAATGACGCCCAATTAAATTATACAACTACTGAGAAAGAATTACTCGCCGTTGTGTTCGCTTTTGAAAAATTCTGACAGTATTTAGTTGGATCTAAAGTAGTTGTATGGACTGACCATACCGCAATTAAATACTTAATGGAGAAAAAAGACGCAAAGCCTAGACTCATTAGGTGGATTTTGCTCTTACAAGAATTTGACATCAAAATCAAGGATAAATCTGGGATTGAAAATGTTGTTGCTGATCATTTGTCTAGGTTAGAAAGGGTGGACGAAAAAGATCTACATATACCCATAACCGAGACGTTTCCGGATGAACAAATTTTGAAAACTAATTCTAAGGATCCTTGGTTGGCTGAGATTGTAAATTATTTGGTTTGCGGGATTATCCCGGAAGATTGGTCATATCAGGAGAAGAAAAGATTTTTCCATTCTTTGAGATACTATTTTTGGGATGATCCAATTCTTCTTAAGCAATGCAGGGATGGTATCTTATGCAGGTGTGTGCCTGAAGTGGAGTATGAGAGCGTTCTCCGTCATTGCCACGCATCACCTACGGGAGGACACCACGCCAGCTCGCGCACGACAGCTAAGGTTTTGGAAAATGGCCTTTATTGGCCAACTTTGTTTCGGGATGCCTACGAGTTTGCGAGGCAATGTGATCCTTGTCAGCGAGCAGGTAATATCTCAAAGCGACAGGAGATGCCCCTGAATGTTTTTCAGGAAGTGGAGGTATTTGACTTGTGGGGCATAGATTTCATGGGACCCTTTGTGTCCTCCAACTCCAATTTATATATTTTGTTAGCAGTTGATTATGTGTCGAAGTGGGTGGAAGCAATCCCCACAAGGACTAACGATTCCACTGTAGTGTGCAGGTTCATGAAAGAGAACATTTTCTGTAGGTTTGGGGTACCCCGAATGATAATCAGTGATGGGGGTACGCATTTTAGGAATTAGAAGTTCTCGACTTTATTGAAGAAATATGGGGTCAAGCACAACATAGGTACCCCATATCACCCGCAGACCCAAGGGTAGGTGGAGGTCTCCAATCGTGAAATTAAAATGATTTTGGAGTGTACGGTGGCGTCCACGAGGAAGAACTGGAGTTCCATATTACCGGATGCATTGTGGGCTTACAGGACGGCTTACAAAACACCTATAGGAACCACACCTTTTAGGTTGGCGTATGGCCGGGCTTGTCACCTACCGGTAGAGTTGGAGCACAAGGCCCATTGGGCGCTTAGAAGGCTCAATTTAAGTTACGATGAAGCGGGAAGAAAGAGAATGCTTGAATTGAATGAGCTAGATGAGTTATGGATGACGGCATATGAGAACGCACAGATATACAAGGAGCGCACAAAGCTGATCCACGATCGCCACATCTAGTTGTGCACGCACGTTCAAGAAAGGAGATAGTGTTTTGTTGTTCAATTCACGACTCAAGTTGCATCCCGGGAAGCTCAAATCCCGGTGGAGTGGGCCGTTCGTGGTAGAAGAGGTCAAGCCACACGATGCGATTTTGGTGCGTGATGGTGATACCACATTTTTGGTAAATGGACAAAGACTGAAGCTCTATTTTGGTGAAAATTACAAGAGGAAGGTGAATGAGGTCAAACTCATCTCACTTTCGGATGCATGAGGTGCCGAAAGCCATCTAGCCTAAGACGTTAAATAAAGGCGCTTGTTGGGAGGCAACCCAACCATTGGTACCTTACTTTAGTTCATTTACATTCGTAGTCTAATTTGTTTTTACTTAGTTTTTATTGTAAAAAAGATGTTGTGATCAATTTTTTTTGTGTGCAGGCTGAGGCAGAGTCGATACCATCGACACAAAGGTCGATGGTATCGAGCAGGGTACAGGTTGACGACTACAGATTTCAATCTGAGTCGATACCATCGACGACCTCATCGATGGTATCGACCTACCAACAGGCATGTCGCGAAAATAAAGTCGATGGTATCGAGACACCAGTCGATACCATCGAGATCTCTGAAGATTTACAGACAAAATCGACTCAGGAAAGTCGATACCATCGACGGCCATGTCGATGGTATCGACACGGCTTCAGGTTGAGACGCAAAGCGGAGGTGTTGCAACAAAGACAAGTCGATACCATCGACCATCGTCGATGGTATCGACCTTCCACGTCACCGATCCGCGCAAACAAAACAACGGCGGTCGCGGCTTCCACATCATCGATCCGAGTGCAGCGTCGATACCATCGACCCATGTCAATGGTATCGACACGTCAGCAATCCGGGTTTCAAGATCCAGCCATCGACGACCGTCGATACTCGCGATGGGGGCGGATAGCATCGACTAGTGTCGATACCATCGACTCGCGTCGATGGTATCGACGGGCCAACAGTGGCGCCGGCCAAGTCTATATAAGGAGATTCATTACGTCATTTGACGTCACACCTTCAGAGTGATCTTCTTCCTTTGCGCCGAGCACTCCCCCGAGCCATCCAAGCCGACGAAGAGCAGCACCGAGCGAAGATCTTCACCGAGCGGAGATCCGATTCTCCAATCTTCATCGAGCTCTCTTTCTCTAATCCCTTTTCTCGTCGCCAACATGGTGCATACCGTCGGAGCTTCTTCCTCACGCGCAACTCCGCCAGAGTTTGTGCCACCACCGTCAGGGTCGGTTTCACGTCCCCGCCTTGTCCATCCTTCCTCGGAGGTCCGGAAGATCTACGAGGAGATCATGCGGAGGAAGATAGAGCCCACCCGGTATGTGGACCGGGAGATGATCCGAGATCTCAGATTCGAGGCCAACTTGGCCTACGTTCTGCATGGGCAGGCCCGTCACACACCCACAAGGCCTGGAGAACTGGAATTTCACCAAGATGGCCAACCGTTCTTCGGTGACTGGCCGACGTACAAAGAGTTGGTAGCGGAGTTCATGTCGTCACTGGACGCCTGCATCGTGCCCAACGACATTGTAGCTACCGATCGCGAGTGGATCCAGAGCCGGGTGTCGTTCCGGCTATTCAACATCGACTACACCCTCACGCTCAAGCAATTCAATGCGATCTTTAACTGGAACCATTCGCAGTACGACTACCAGCGGCCAGACAACCGCACTGACTACGACGCCATCTTCTCCGAGTTTGTGACAGTGCCGCAAGGCAAGTCAGTGAGCTACCACAACACCGCGGTAGCCGACTTCGAGCACCCATTCGTCCGGGTCTTGCACCGGATGCTCAATTCCACACTTTTTGCTCGGGGTGATCTGGCCCTCAGCAAGTTTCAGGGGTCGGACCTATTCTTTGTGTATAAACTCCTGAAGAGACAAGAATGCAACTGGGGTGCTTTCTTTCTACAACGAGTATTGGACGTGAAGAGGAGTACGAGGAAAGTGCCGATTCACTTCGGCGGGCTCATCACCAAGCTGGATTCATATCTTGGCTTGAATTTCCAGACCCTCACTCCTCTCTCTACAAGGAGCAAGGTAAAGTTGCAGCATTTGCACAGGTCCAATCTGCTACTCCTCCGAGACGGCGTGGCATTTGCGCATTGCCACGTAAATCATGCATATCAAGAATGTTCTCTTCCTGATCGCGTTTTCAACATTGAAGGTGCACAACATTTCCGGTGGCCAATCATAGCCATTGCGGACTCCGATGAAGAAGGCGGCGATGACGGAAATGATGACGAGGATGAGGAGGAAGAGGAGGCCTTTACACCTCTTCGAGCATGAGTGGCACCACGGAAGCGTCCTCGGATGCATCTAGGTGCATCATCCTCATCACAGCCTACTCCGCCACCCCCACAACCCTCGCAACCAAGCGAGGATGCCTATTCCATGCAAGGCATGTACACTATGCTGCAAGATATCCACCAGACCCAGCAGCAACATATGGGAATGTATGCCGGTATTCAAGACACTACAAACCAGATACTGGACAACCAAAGGGTGATGTTCGAGAATGAACGTCTTCTCCTCGACAACCAACAACAGATACATAATCGGTTGCAACGGATGGAGATGCAGCAGGAGCCCTTCTATGACCACTATTGGAGCCAAAATTATTTTGGAGGTTACCCACAACCTCCACCTAGGGCCCAGTTTGATCCAAGCTTCCAGGGGGAGTATCCTTCTTGGGACCCGACGACTCCGTACTACCCGCCTCCACCACCACAAGATTGATCCGGTATCACTGTTCCAATCTTTAAGTTTGTTTTTGACTATGAGGCCATAGTCGAATTCAAGCTTAGGGGGGGTAGTTGGAACAACTTTATCTTTTAGTGTTTTTAGTTTTCAGCTTTATTATTTTTTCTTGTTATTTGTTTCTTGTTTCTTGCAATGATAGTCTTTGTAGGATCCACATACTATCTAGTGTAATCGTGGATGTCATAAAAGTTGTGTCATCTCATTAATAGTGAATGGGAAAATCAAGGGCAATTTAAAAATTTTTTGTGTGTTTGAAAAGCTTGTGTTGTTTAACCTTGGGCACATATCCTATGAAAATGATTGGTTTTGTCAACTTTAAAACAAAATTTCACAACTGTATTCCTAATGATTCATGAAAGTGGACGAAAATGGTTGTTTGAGCCTAATTGGACCAAACGGTAATGAGACTCTAATTGGATGTAAGAGAGAGAAACCTTTAAACTACTACACAGGTCAGTAAGAAGGGACACATAATATCTTTCTAAGGTTCAGTCATCTAGTCTTGTGATCGTTCCACCTCAGTGTTTCCATAATCCACCCAAGAATTGGAAGTAAAGTACAATTTTAACTCTTTTTGATTGCATAGCATCTAGATAGGGCATGCATTGCTTTGGCCTATGTGTTCTGCATATATCTCTTAAAATTTTTTTTTTAGAAGTGTCATACATGAACATTACCCTTAGGTGCATGCCATGTAGTTGCTTTCATAATTTTCATGCATAAAGTATATCATGTATCTCAATTTTTCTCAAAATGGTGAATTAAATTGTTCCATACCTTCTAAATAGTGCAAATTTCTAAATATGAAGAAAATAAGCCCAATAAAATATTCTTTATCAATTATGAATATAAGGGCTGAAAAAAAAGGGAAAGAAAAGAAAAAATCTGAAAAATCTGCACAATGAAAAAAAAAGTTATTTAGAAGAAAGTAGAATAAGAAGGAGAAAGGAACGTAATATCACCTGCTTTTCGAGATAATGGAGTACATGATGTAGCTTAAATATATGTCCATTTCATTTTGAGATGGATGGTTAGTGCATGCATCATTTCACCCAATTCTAGGCATTAGGGCATTTTTCATGTGCATTTGCATCATGTAGGACATTTTTGTATTATGCATGTTGAAACAATACAATACTTCCACTTTCTTCCACGAGCCACCTATTTTCATCCACCCATTGCTCGGATTGGTAGGCCACCGTGAATTTCTCCTCACTAATGAATATCAGGAGAACTGCTTCCATTAGATGGTAGTTAGGGCGAGCAACGTAGTATAGGCGATCACAAGAAGCACCAAGTCTGAACCGGCGAGTTTTATTATGTTAACTGCCTTATGTGATAGTGTTCATCGGTTTTGAGGTCAATTTCTTTTATTGATGATTACTGTCGCCTCCAGGGTAATTACCGTTCTGTGGTTAGAGAGGGTCGGTATGTGAATGTCCGGTGGGAGTCATATGGGACGTGGTTGTGGTATGTTGTTTTTCAGTTGACATTGACATTTTTATTCTAAGGATTAGTTGCTCGAGGGAGAGCAACGTTCAAGCTTAGGGGAGTTTGATGCGATGATTTTGAGTCGCATTTGTAGACCTATTTCATATGTGTTTTATGCTTTAATTAGTCATTTTCATGGTTAATATCGCATAATTCATCTATTTTGGTCTTTGCTATCATTTATGTCAAATCTCCCTAATTACATCGTTTTGAGCATTATTTGTAAAAATATTATTATTTGTGTGAATTTATTTGGTTCCATGTTTAAATTTCAGGACAAACGAGTATTTGCTTCCGTCGATACCATCGACGGAAGTCGATACCATTGACTTGGTCACAGGTTGCCAGCTGAAAGGAGCAGCACAACGTCGATACTATCGACTGGGAAGTCGATGGTATCGAGTCACCTTCAGGTTGCTTGTGAAGAAGCAGTCGATAGTATCGACACCAAGTCGATACCATCGACGCACGGAGGCTATAGCGACGCAAAATGACAAAAACTGACGCCTACAGGAAGTCGATACCATCGACCCACGTCGATGGTATCGACACCGTCACATATGCGTTTGATTCAGATTGTTCTCAATCGGACGGCCGTGGTTAATTAGTGACCTAATGAGGGAGTTATACCTAATGACGGCCGCCCAGACGGGAGGGGGATCTCATTAGCCATTGCACAAGTACCGAGGAGCGGTAGAGAGGAGAACGGAGGCTAGAAGTTCATACCAGTTGATTCAGACGCCGTAGAAGACAGATTTCACCACTGAAAGGCGGGAGAGCACGTGTTCTACACAAAGGATCAACCAATTCTTCTCCGTTCAGGGGTTTTCCCTTTCATTCCACGTTTTTCACATGTTTTCTCATATTTCTACCATGTACTTGTGTGAGATGAACATGCGGGGCTAATCCCCTTCGTCTTTAGGACCGGGAGTAGCCCGAGAATGCATTGTATGACAGTTTTATAATAGTAAATCATATTTTATCTCTTAAATCCGTGGTATAGTTTCGTTTTCTCAATATATTGTTATGCTTGATCATCATAATAATAACCTAATGCCCTTAATCACTTTGAAAGAAGGATTAACGGCTGAAAAGAGACGAAATCTACATTAATGGATAAATCCCTTGACCAAGGTGGTGTAAAATTAATGGTGGATACTGAGAGATCGTTCATAATACACCTAGTTTAGGGTATAGGTTACTACGACGGTGGAATCGACCTAAACCTAGGTAGTGAATTGCACCACGACAATGGGTAATTCTATTTTCAGGCCATTACCCGGATAGAGAGATAAGATTGAGGCATTATATAAAATCTAATACAATGAAAATCCACGGTGAAACCACAATCCTAAAGATACCCGTTTGAATTGATTAAATTAACATTTAATCGATCATTTGTTTTATTTTGTTTTTGTTTTCTTTTATTTTTAATAACAACCCTAAATTTGTTATTAGGCTTAGCTGATCGAAAATAGTTAGTAGGAGTCTCCAACAATTGCGAGTTTCCCTGTGTTCGACTCGGGCCTCACAAAGGCCTGTACTACTCGACGCGTTCACTTGCATTTTAGCGCATAGTAAAATTGCGTCAACCTTCTTCATCTTTATCAAGTTTGGTGGTGTTTGACATGGGGGTGTCCATCAGCTTGGTGTTCTCCATCCTAAAGTGCTTAAGTAGCTCACTTGTGTACTTGCCTCAGTTGAAGAAGTTCCCATCTTTAGTTTGCTTGATCTGAAAGCCAAGGAAGAATGTAAGCCCACCCATCATTCTCATGTCGAACCCACTTTGCATAAGATCTCTAAACTCCTTGCAAAGATCAATATTAGTTTTGCCTAAAATAATATCATTGACATAAATTTGAATGATAAGAAAATTGTTAGCAGTGCGTTTAAGAAACAAGGTAGAATCCACTTTTCCCATGATAATACCCATGATATAAAAAAAAGTTCTTTAATTTCTCATAGCAAGCTTGAGGTTCTTATTTGAGTCCTTAGAGAGCTTTTTGCAATTAATAAACATGGTTAGGTAAACTATCATGCTCTAAGCCTGGAGGTTGTGCAACATACACTTCCTCCTCAATTGTACCATTAAAAAATGCACTTTTAACATCCATTTGATAAAGAAGAAAGTTATTATAACTAGAAAAATCAAGCAACATGTGAATGGTATCAAGTCTCTACAGGTGTATATGTTTCATCAAAATCTATACCTTCCTACTGATTGTAGCCTTGAGCCACTAACCTTGCTTTGTTTCTTACGACCTTGTCGCTTTCATCTAGATTGTTGTGTTAGACCCACTTGGTGCCAATGATCTTTCTAGCACATGGTCTTGGCACTAGAGTCCACACTTTGTTCTTCTCAAATTGCTCCAATTCTTTTAGCATGGCTAGGATCCATTCATCATCCCTAAGAGCTTCTTTGACGTTCTTTGGCTCAAATTGTGAGATGAAGGCTCTATTTGCTTGTTCTTTGTTGAAGGCAGGCCACTTCTTCACTCTTTAAAAGGTGTCATGTAAGATCAGCTATTTAGGATGATTCTTTGCAAAATGGGGAGTTGGATCCTTCTTCTCTTCATCTTTCTCTTCTTCTTGAGTGGCCACCTCTTTTCCCTTTTGGGTGATGTTGGGCTCTTTTAAGATAGGAATCACCTCACCTGCAACATTATCATTTGGAACAATATCTTTGGGAATATATGGGTTAATCTCAATGAATTTGACATTAATATATTCTTATACTTTAGATAGATCAACATTAAACACTCTATAAGCCTTGCTAGTAGTGCTATAGATAAGAAAGAAAGCCTTGTACGGTTTCAAATCAAACTTGTCAAGAGAATCGTTCATGTTCAAAACAACACAACGACATCCAAAAATATGAAAGTACTTTATAGAAGGCTTCCTACCATGTCATAGCTCATAGGGTTTTTTTCAAAGAAGAATGTGTGAAAATCTGATTTTTGCACAAAATATGAGGTACTAACGGCTTTGGTCCAAAACGTTTTTGGATTGTCATACTCTAAAATGGTCCTAGCCATTTCATACAGAGACCTATGCTTCCTCTCTAAAACCCCATTTTGTTGAGGTGTTCAAGGTGAAGAGAAGTTATGTGCATATCCTGATTCTTCACAAAAACATTCAAAACGATCATTTTCAAATTCTCCCCCATGATCACTACGTATGGAAACAATTCGGCAAGAAGCTTCATTGATCTCAACTCATTTGCAAAAACTAGAGAAGACATCAAGTGTATCACTCTTGGAAATGAGAATGAAAGTCCAAGTATATCGAGAGAAATCAACAACAATAACAAGACAATACTTAGAGCCATAAAGCGATTTGGTTCTCATAGGTCCAAATAGATCAATATCGAGAATTTTAAGAGCTCTCTTGGTGCTAAGGACTCCTTTGGATTTGAAGGAGGACTTGGTTTTCTTTCCTTGGGTACATGGTTGGCATTCCTCAACCTTTTCAAAATCCAATTTTAGAAGTCCCTCGACCAACTCCTTTTTTCTCAACTTCTTCAATTGATGCACATTTACATGACCAATTCAATGATGCCAAAGAGAAATATCAATCCAATTGACTACAAGGCATCTATAAACAATAGGCTTAATAGAGTCAAGCACAATTACATAAAGATTTCCATTTCTAGTTCCCTTATATATGACATGATAAGTGAGGGAATCTAGAAGAAATCATTCAAAAGAGGTAAATAGGACAAGGTAACCATTCTCACATAATTGACTTACACTTATTAAATTGTGATTTAGGCCATCCACAAAGAGAACAATCTTTATGCACAAGTATTCACCTACATCACCTCACCTTTTACCTTACCTTTCTTGTTGTCCCCTAAAGTAACCAAACCTCCTCTCTTCTTTGTGAAATTGTTGAAATGGCTTATGTCACCTGTCATGTGCTTAGTACAACCACTATCAACAATCCATTTTCCTGTAATAAAGGAGAGTGTCAGTTCCCAACTCAAACTTTGGGATCCAAAGTTTGCTTGGGAACCCATTTCATCTTTGAGTTGGTCCCCTTAGGCTTGTAAGGATGGTAGTAGAATAATGATCATCACTTTTGCAATGGGAGAAAATCATAGGATTCTTAGTGCCAGAAGACTCTCCAATGAAAAAGGAAGTTTCCTTACTCTTTTTATTACCTTTGGCCTTATTCTTGCCTTAGGTTCTCCCCATACAAATCCCAAACTACTAGTACCACTTTGTTTGGTGGAATGGTCAAGGATTTCATTTAGAGAGTTTTTCCCTTTGAGAAATTTTTGCAGAGAGGCTCTAAGTCTATGATTGCCATAAGTAAGAGATATAATAGTAGAAGATAAACTAGTAAGATCATCTATAGCATGAACAAGGTCGGCCTCTAAATGGAGGGCTTTAGTCAAGTAAGAGTCCTTTTCAAGAGTAATGGAAGCAACATCATTACTGGAAAAATAGGTCCAGAAGATAAATCATTTACATGACCAAGCAACATAGCATTTTCATATTTTAGCAATTGAATTTCTTTGAGATAAACATCCCTCTCATCTCTTCAAGCATCAACAATAAGCTTAAGTTCAACATTTTTAGTTTTAAGTATCTCAAGCTCATTTAGGTACTTTTAGTTGTCTTCCTTAAGAGATTCCATGTTCCTAAGGTAGACGTCATTCTCTACCTCAACTCCATTGTATTGGAGCTCAAGATCAAGAAATTGGCCTTGCAAGGTACCAATTCTATCAAGAAGAATTTTCTCATTTTGCTCAAGAATATCAAGTTTAACATACAAATCATCAATTTTACCTAACCTCTTCTTTTTAGCATTACATTTGGAATAAGAAGAACAAGTAGTAACAAGCATGTCAATAAGAGTTTCTTTAGCTAGCTCATGCAAGCTTACCTCACTTACCACACTGATATATTCACTTGTAGAGGCCATGAGTGCAAGGTGGCACTCTCCATCTTCATCGGAGCTGGATCCACTAGAGGATGATCCTTCCCAAGTTGCATGAGCTTTGTCTTTGTGTCTCCTATTCTTGTTATACTTCCTCTTGTATTGGCTATCTTTCTTGTACTCTTCCTCCTTATTGGAGCTACTCTTGTGATGTGACTTTCTAGCATTAGGACATTCACTCTTATATTGTCCTTTTTGACCAACTTGTAGCACCTTGGAGTAGAAGAAGAAGATTGTTTTCCTGTGAAGTGCTTTCCCTTGGATCAGTTGGCTTCATGCTCATTAGATCCATCATATTCACTTGAAGAGGAGGGAGAGGCAAGTTGTTTTTGAAGAATTAGGGCCTCCACTTGATATTTGAAGGCACTATCTTTGATCTTCCTTACTTCTTTTTCTTCTTACTTAGCTTCCTATTCTTCCTTGTCAAGTCTTGGATCATGAGCTTGTAGATTGACAATAATCCCCTTGGTTGGAATGTCACAAAGACTTCTCACTTCTTCAATGGAGGTCACCTCTGACTACCATCTCTTTGGAAGAGACCTCAAGATCTTTGAGTTGATTGCTTCTCTATCCAAAGTGTGTCCCAAGGCAGCTAGGCTGCTGATGATGATGTGAGCCTTGAGTACATCTCAGAAACTCCTTATTTCTTCCCCATATTGGAAGTTCTCTAGGAGGCAATTCAACATGTAGATCTTTGCCTCCTTCACTTGCTTTGTGCCTTCATAAGTGAAGCACAACTTGTCCCATATCTCATAGGTTTTATCGCATGAGGAGATGTGGTTGAACTCAGATGGAGTGACGGCTGCATAGAGGATGCTAATTGCTTTGGCATTAAGTTGAGCATTCTTTAGGGGTACTTCATCCCATGTTGATACAACTCAGTTGGATCCTTATAGGGTGTAATCATCACCTTCCACATACACTACTACAGTTAATGCTTTTTACAATGGGAGATAGACAACAGTTCTGATGATTGTGTTGTAGTTAGCATACTTATCACAACAAGCCCATTTTTGTGTTGTATATTGTATATTTTATATAACACAAGTCATTTACAACATGCCAAACCTATTATAGTATAGGGGGATACTACAACAACTGCTAAAGTGTTGTAATAGGTTGTAGTATCACACCATATTCAAAACCATTGTAAAAGATATTATTTACACAACATATTTTGACCCGTTGTAATAGTCACATGTTGTAATAGACCATCATTACACAATGTAGACTCACCCATTGTAGTATGTATTAATTATACAACAGGCCTTTACATGTTGTATTTGGTACATGTTGTAATAGACCACCATAATACAACATATTAAAACTCGTTGTTATATCCCAACATGAGACAATAGACACGAACCTATTGTTATATATTATAATTACACAACATGTTGTAACCTGTGGTAATATCCACACATAAAACATCGTTGTAATAGACCTCCATTACACAACGTAAACTAAACCATTGTAATATACTATAATTACACAACATGATATCACATGTTGTACTAGCTACATATTGTAAAAGACCATAGTTAAACAACACATCATATTCACATAATTCTTTGAATTTTTCAATTACTCACGAATAATATGCACATTTTTTATTAGACGTATGGTACACCTAAATTTCGTACTAAACCCGTATTTTCCCCAAATTTTAGGAATTATTCATGTTTTATTCGTCATTTATGCATTTTCACGTATTATCCCGAACAAAACAATTTATTTCATAATTGTTTAAAAAAAATACTCACTTAGCATTGTTTCATGTTTCAATATTTTCTAAAGACTATTTCCCCTCAATCACTACTACAAAACTCAACAAGGCCGAAGGATTTTTCCTCAAGGACATAATTCCTGACAAGTGTATTAATTTTTCCGAAGGCTTATCCCTAACCCTTGTGATGCTATCCTTGATGAGTATATTAAATTTTCCCAAAGGTTTATCCCTGACCTTATGGAAATGTATCCCAGACTATTATTTAATTTACCCAAGGATTGCTCCTGACCCTCATTAACTTTTTTCCTAACTAATATTAACTATATTAAACCAACCATTATCTCTTTTACTTCCGTGAAGAGGATCCATTTGATTGTGGACATTTATCCTTTTCTTTTTAGATAATCATAATTGTTTAAATGGATCAGCCGTTGATTTTAAACAACAATTATAGTTTCCTTTTTTGTACCTTGTTGAATCCTAATTCATTTAGACGATGGATTAATTTCCAATACATGCCTCCCTTCCGTTCTATATCTGCCGCTCTGAAAACAAAACAACGGCGCCAAACCCTCGCTCTCGCTCCCCCTCCGGAAATAGAACGACGCCAAAGTCCCGCCTCCAAAACCAGAACAAGCACTCCCTCTCCTTGTGCCAGTGCAAGTCTTCTTCTGTGTGGTCTCCCGTTGTAATAGCTACATGTTGTAATAGACCATAGTCACACAATACACTATAATCCATTGTTATATGCCAAGATTATACAATAGACTCTGACTTGTTTTATATACCCAGAACCGAGCTAAACCCAATTTCTTATTAGAGAATTTTATCATGAACATGTAATCAAATAATTATTTTTTCATATAAAATTATTGTCAAATATGGGTCCGAGTTCTTTTTGGGATTTAATTTTTTTAATATGGGTTGGTTTCAGTTTGAGAGGTCGATTGAACAAAATTTAATTTTGTGTGGTCATGGAAATGACAATTGTTTCACTCTGGGTAGATGTTTTGACCCGAAACTGACCACCCAATCTTATATCACATGAAATATAATAATGAACATCTAATGAGAGATTTTTTTTATATTCATTGTCAAATCTGGCTCAGAGTTTTCTTTCAAATCTAATGTTTTCAATCTGGGTCGTTCTCAATTGAGACACCATTCGAACAATTGAAATCTAGTTTTGCATTTGGGTCCGACACTGACAATTGAACTCTCTAACTTGGCCATGTTTTTTCCCGAAACTGACTGACTCGAAACCAATTTTTAACACCCTGTGTGATATTATAACAGAGTAACTAATCAACCTCTATATTTACATGTTATACATATGTATCTACTATTTTACATACAAAGCAGCCTTTGAATTATTTTGCTTAAAAATATTCAATTTTAGATTGGGTTTGAGATTGACTGGGCCGATTCATTTTTTTAACCAGAACTAACAATTATTTAACACCCTTATGTGATATTATTGCTGAATAATTATTAACCTACATGAATCATATACATTGCATATATGTACATGTACATGTATAATACATGTATCAATCTAATTAATAAATAGGTGTCACATAATGGTAAAACAATTCAACACTCGTGCTTCCTCTTTTCCTCCATGCACCCATTTCCCCCAAAATTCACTTCCACCGCAAACTGCCCGCTGTCCCAGAGGGCCGTAGAGCTCAACGCTACCTTGGAGAGACCGACGACGACTTCCTTCACATCACCGCCATCCCAGAGCGTCCGTACTACTTCTCCGGAAAGTGCTACCTTGGAGAGACGGACGACGACTCGACTCCGCTGCCCTGGAGAGACCACCGATAATGCCTCCTCATTCACCAGAAAGCACCACTATCCTATGCAATTTCTTCGCCAGAAAGTGTTTTGCACCCACCTCTACTTTGAGGTCCCTTCAATCCAAGGTAACCTCTTCTTACACGGAAAGGACTCGTAGCCCTGGGTAAATTAAGTAAAGATCCAATCAATATCCATGTAGCAAGATACATCCATAAGTAGAGCTATATGCTTTGAGAATCTACATTCGAGTTTCATCTTGATCTCCACTTCTATCTTGCTTCTCAATGAAGCAAAAACTATCTTAGCTTCATTCATGGGACTGAATATTTATGAGATATATTATCACTCATACATATCCATGAAGAATTCACATAAATCATTACTAATAAGACATGAAAAAGACAATAAGGTAATGGATGTATGAACTTTATTTTAGCCGACATCAGCTGATAAAGAGTGTAAGCAAATTAAGTCATTTGGTTCCTAACAAGTTAAGCAGATAGACAATGCTCCTCATATGATACAGATTATAGTACTTCTCATATGGGTCAGTACTTATGAAAGTATGAAGTACAGACTAAGGGTAAAACTATAAGCACATGGGTATGCTTATCTTACTAGGTAAGGGTTAGAATGTCTTTATGTAGTCAATATTCAAGTAAACTAAAGCAACTAGAAGATATTTGACTTTTTGTTAAGGATAACAAATAAAGCAATCATTTGTTTTCTAAGGGAACACACATGCTAGTTGATTATAGACCCATTGTTTATCCCTTTTATACAGAACAAGCACAAGGTATAAGGCATATTGATATTCATCTACAACCAACACACTACTTGATTTGAAACTAAACTGAAAAAATGCCACACAAAATTTGTAAGAAGAGATATGATATAAGTTAACTAATTGTAGATATATTGATAGAAGACAAGGTTCAAGATTTGTAAGGTAAAATACAGCAAACATAATTAATATTGAAAGCTAACAAAAAACAATTAATAATATACTAGCCTATGTGGTGGCCCAACTGTCTCAGCAAATCAAGTTCAAAATATTCATCCCATCCTTTCCTAAGATTAGGGGAAGAGTTATGTCTTCACCATGATTTTTCTAGCTCACCAATTAATGCTCCATCCCTTTCTCCCAACCCACACTATGTACAAAAATTACTAATCCAAGTAATATGTGTTTCCTTGACCGCGCTGGAGGATATGGTAGTTCATACGTTTTGGTTTGCAGTATATTACAAATTTAAACTGTGATAGAATTGGAAATTTTTGCAATATACTACCATACAGACATGAAGCCCAATAAATATTTGCAATATTCATTCATTTTGGTTTTATGAGCATCTTAACATGGAGCCAACATTGTGATCATTGAATTTCCTTACAGTGACACAATTCTACCAACTGAAATGAATGTAAGATAGGTTGCAAATATATATGTAGATACAAGATTGTTAACAAACTACCATGTTTTGATCTAGTTATTCTTTTATATGTTGAACACGAACACATGTATAATATTTCAATGGTTGAAATATTGGTGTGACTATGTCCATCCATGAGGCTCCCAACCAAAAGGATGGTCTGACAGATTCTAATATATAACATAAACCAAAAACATGGTATTCAATTCTTGGTTTATGTGATAAGACTTAATAAATAAGTTTTATTGATGGCTGAAACGATACAAATATTCAAAAGAATGTGAAAACCAACTGACCTTTGTCTATCATATTCAAACCTTTTAGTAGATGAATTTATAACCATGAATGCAATGAGGTCGATTAGTGAACAAACACAGATGAATGGATTCCTGGAATACAGAAAAGTTAAAATTTAGGAGAGGCACCTTCTCCATTATCATCTAATGTCCACAAACCTTGTGAAACCACATGCCAATATTCTCAAAATCAGTGCATATCAGAATACTGATATTCTCAATGATTTTTAGGAGCTTGTATCCTTTAACACCAATAAAAGATGAAATATTGAACTGAATGCAGACAAAGTCAACCTGATCATATTTGATGATTGATATAGAGAATAAATATCATACAATGGATATAATTATAAATACCACCTTAATAGTTTAGGGATGGTTTTGTAACCCACCCTTAGATTTATGAGCTTTAAAAGATTAGATAGTAGATTACGTATATGGAATACTAATGCTAGTACTTTTTCTAAATCCATAGTCCTTCATTTAACGTAAATGATGGTCTTTTTGTTGAAGAAGAAGAGATATGTGCTCGAGAAGATCATAATGACGGGACATTTGTTGATGATGTCAGTGTGCATAAAAATAAAAAACAGCTTACGCATAAGTGAGAGTAAGTATTAGCATTTTCTTGATGTGCACTAATATCTTTCTGTAATGAATGTAAATATGTCTTAAATTTTGTAAGATTTTATTATGTTGTTTTATATGCAGTTTGCTAATATTTTTTTGTACCAAATTTTGTTGTAGATGTCTTCCAATGAAGATGAGTCAATGACCACAATGATTAGTAGGGGCCGTACCACAATGCCTAAAGTTTCGAGAAAGAGACGTAAAGGACAAAAAATTCAATTGGAATGGAATTTAGAAGGACAACCAATTGGGAAAACCTGAAACATTTTCAGCAGCTATATTGGAGTCGCATCACGAGAGCGAGTTCCAATCAACATCGATACTTGGAGTGATGTGGGAGAAGGTCTCAAGGACCTTATTTGGGAAGAGATTGAGGTGAGTATGTAGACGTTAATATTTTTTATATAAAAATATTATATTATATTTTATGTGTATGTGATTTTGTTATTTGTAGGGTGTTTTTTCGATTGGATCTATCAGAAAGTAGTGGGTATTACAAAGAGCCAATGATAGATGGAGGGAATTCAAATCTCGGTTATCAAGAAAAAATCATGAGGGACGAAGATGGAAACATATGCAAACACCCACCCAAAGAATATGATTTTATATATGTAGATCAATGGGAGGATTTTGTCATGAGTCGATTGACCGAAGAATTTAAGGTGATAATATAAATTAGTGTACTTTTGTTGTTTTTCTTGTAAGACATTTAAATATATTTTCATATTTATTGTTCGTAAAAATAACCAGAGAAGAAGTAAGGATGGAAGAGAATTATCGTCAAAGAATGAGTATTGGCTTAGAATTTCTCATAAGGGATATGTTGGCCTAGAGCAAGAAATTGTAAGATTTGATTCATTTTAAAGCGATTTGTGAAATTTCATATAGAGCTATAAAAGTATTGTGGTTTTATCATATTATAAACAGATCAGTGAGAATAGTTTAGATCCAGTTATTTCAAAGATTTCTAGAGAAGAATTATGGAAAAGAGCTAGAATGGACAAAACTAGTGCTGTTACTAGTGACAAGGTCAAGGAAGTTGTGTACAAGATTGTAAGTTTAATTTTTTATCTCGTTGATTTTTCAGCACAATATATAGTTTTTATTAATTTTACATATGTATGTTTTATATTTTGCAAGGATGCTCTATCTCAGGAAGTTTCTAAGGGACTCATTAGTGAGAAGGGATGTAATGATGAGTTAATAATGGAATTGGGAAAAAAGGATCACCCAGGACATGCGAGAGCAACCAGACCAGGAATAACAATTACAAAATATTGTCAAAGTGTGGCTCGAACAGATGATCAACCATCCCATATGCTGTTACAAATGCAATAGACCATTAAAGCTTTGGCCATGAAGATCAAGTATCTTGAAGGGAGGAATACTAGCAAGGATCTCGACAATGTTGGGGATACAGACCAATACCCTACTTCCAAATCTAATTGTCCACTTGCACAATTCTCACATCTACCTGAGGTAATCAACAAGTATGTTATGTAGTAAATGTTAGAGATAGTGATTTCTCATGTTGACAATATCTATATTTGATTTTTGTAGGGCTATCACAAGTGTATTTTGATGTTGGATAATCCATTATGTTCAACAGCTGATGGAAGGGTGTATATATCTCATACAAATGAGCCAATTATCCTTCACAATGCGGCATTGGATCCAAAACACAAAAAAGTGATAATTGATACCCCGTTGATGCCTGAAGAAAGTGTGCCAATACCATTAGATATGGCAGAAGTTTATCATGTTTGTCAAGGCATAGGAACCTACCTTCCTTGGCCTGCATAATTGATCAAAATAAATATGAAGGTATATGCGATAACTTGACAGTGTTTTTATTAATTTATTGAAATGAATCATGTATATTAATAAACTATATTTTTTATTTTTATAATCATATGCAAGGAATCCCAAGACTCATTGTCTCAAAGAAAAGTGAGGGAATCAATAAGCACACAAACAGGAAATTCAAAAACTAGAAAAAATTGTGATGAAGTCTCAAGTCCCGTCAAGCCATCATGAAAAAAGCCTCCAACAAAGCTGAAACTGTTGATGGTGTATGTGGAAGATGATGAGAATCATAACATCTCTCTTCAGATGTCTGAAGATGTAGTAGGCTACACACATGAGCTGATTATCACACCAGAATTGGTTAAAAAATGCCATGTTAAAGATCATCTAGAAGTCTCGCACATATCAGTGTACATAAAGTTAGTTTCTATACTAGTAATATGTGTTTCTATACAAGTACAAAGACTAATTATGTGTTTCTATACAAGTACAAAGACTAAATTTGTGTTTTTTTTGTAGGCATTTGTTCGACAAAGTGACATCCGAAAATATATTTAATATATTTGGATTTATATGTCCACATTTTATAGATCTGTTATACAATGATAAAGTGGAGACTCGGGCACAGTACATAGCAGATCAATTCATTAGAGGGAAGAAACAAAGATTAGAATTGTTCTTTATACCTTATAATGTGGGGTACGCATACATTTTGTCAATTGTTTGTTATTTGTTTACTTTAAATGTTTCTTAAAAATACATTAATCTTAAAATGTAATACTCATGTATGCGTAGGGGACATTGGATACTTTGCGTCTTCAACCCTATGTGGGGTAAGTGCCAGTATCTTGATCCGTTACGAGGAAAATTACGTGGAAATGTAGAAAAACTCATGGAGTTGTAAGTACTTCATAAAACAATTTCAATTACATAATACATGTATTGAAAGTTCCATATATAGTTACTAATGCATAGAATTTTTGATATAAATTTGAATAGGACTCATAAATTTTATCAAAAGAGAGATGTGCAATATAGGAAGAATTTGAAATGGGAAATTATCAAGGTAATTTACCATTTTGATCCAGAAAAATACTGCTTTCTGATTCACCAATAGAAGTGTTGTTCTAGTTTCTTCAGATTCTGCTACTTGATTTGATATGGTGTTATTTTTACAAATGCTCTTATTTTTACATATATCGATTAGATCTTCTTTGGGTCAACATCATCAAGGGCATCCAAGGGAAATTGTTAATTGTTGTATGTGACATTCGTAGGTGTTTCTTCCTTCACTTCATTGGATGACCAGGAAATTATCAAGTGTCCTGTCACTTCTTTACGTTTTCTTCTGGTATCACAATTGGTTTGGTATTGCATCACTCTTCGGTTCATACTTATATTGTGGCCATACTCCATATTATAGTTTATGTCAAATACAACTTACTAGACCTTTTCTCATACTGTTTCACCTATTATATGATATTACCTGTAGGCTATGCTTTTCTTGTAGCCGGCATGGGAAAAACAAATTGTAGTGGTGTTGTAATTTATAATAGGTTCATGGACTTTCACCATTTCTAGTATTGACCCACTAGTAACTTTTTCAACAACTTGCTTGACCAAAACATTTATTTCTTTGGTAGAGCTCCAAGTCCCACCCTTGATTCTAAATTTTCTTTTAAAGTAGTTATTGTAGCTGTTGCATCATCCATGAAACTCAAATTATGTGAAACTCAAAATCATATTAATTTGCAACATCCATTTCAATTTGTTGTTGGAAAATTGTCGATATAAATGTGTAACTCTAAATCAGTTATTGTACATATGTATTCCATGTTCCAAGGAAATATTCCTAGATCTACCCAGGTCTTCCTACTACACTTCATTCAAAATAGTATTTCAACATCCACAGTGTACTCCACTATCTTTCCATATAATAGCTTTCCCATCTAGTGATCACATCAAAGAATAATACCATTAAACTCCACTGCTGGAACAATAGGTTCTATGTCAAAAAATGAGCTATCTCTTTGTGAATGTGGTATACAGAGTGGATGTTGAGTCCACAGGACAAGGGCCTACAATGCAGTCTTTAGAAAATTTGTTGAAATCCCCAGTAGGTTCATTCATGCATCTTCCAACTAATCCACCGAAAGAGAAGCTAGGATACCCACAACATTGCTCACCTTGAAAGGGGATATGGGAGTGATGATATATTGGTCAACTATTTCCCTATCAATTGTACTATATATTGGTGAAATCCCCAGTAGGTTCATTCATGCATCTTCCCTATCAATTGTACTAAGTTTATGCTGTGATAAGCTCTCAGAAATTTAGAACCTGGGTATTATAACACGAAGAAGCTTACAAATTACACCTTTAGTCTAGCCCTCTATTTTACTAAATCCTTATGATTTCATTGTACTCCATTGATAAAAAAGGGAGATCTACTGATTGGATCTATTCTCTCGATTGTCTCGAGGGTGACACCCTTTTATAGATTTAGCTTTGTGCACATTCCTCTTTAGTTTGAGCTGTAGATTTAGTCATTTACCAAGTCAAACTTCTTTATTGGAATAGATGTATTCTAAGCACACAACGAAACAATATATGGGAGTTGTATTGTTGTTTATAAGGATAATAGTCTTTCTAAGCATAGTGGCAGCTCAGTATTACTAATCATACCATTATTATGCACTAGAAGATAAACTAATTACAACAGTGTAAGTATATGGTATAAGAGCAAAAAACTAACTATCATTTCATTATTGTTCTTCAAGTGTAGAATATATTTGGGAACTTCAACAATAACAAAGTGGCAAGATAAGTAGTCTATATGTTATTCCCTGTTTCATGATAAATCCCATAATTTCCCTATTTGATAGCCCAAAACTCTTTTTTAAAGACAAGGGGTACAACCTCCCTATCTAGTAGCTACTAGTGTAACCTGGGTCTCACTAAAGCAAACTGACCCACCCACAACTCAATACAGACACAAAACAACCATGAACAACACCAACAGTAAGGGTCTTCACCATCTACAAGAAGCCTTACCCTAGGTAGAAAGGCTGGCCCAAACTAGCCTACCATAAAGCCAGGGGAGCCCCACTTGTAGGAAATTCACAATATTCACCCATAATGTATTGGAAGGTTCTCCAAGAAACTGCACGACTGCGACACCCACTTGAAGAAACATTGAAGAAAAATGTTTTGCAGAAGAGTATTTATATGACAAGTTTATGAAGGGCAACTAAAGGAAGTCAAGACAAATTCCCTCTATTCAAAGTAAATAGTGATTGGTGTATAATACTCCAATCTCCAGAGTCTTTCAATGAGAAGATTACAATCAAAACTTAGAAACAGTACAAACATATATTGTGATTAACTGATAGTGTTGATAGTGTTGACAGATGTGATGGCATCAAGGCCCAACACCAACAAAGTGTGAATGATGACAGCAAGACTAACCTACATGAGGGAGGGTCAAGAGTATCAGATAAAGATCATGCAGTATAAAACAACCACAATAGCAAAGAGAATGGTATAGATGTAGAGGTAAGCATATGATGATAGGGGCAATTAGGATTAAATTAGGCTACAAATTCAAGTCATTATAGATTCAACATGTGGAGTTGATAGAATGTGCGACTTGAAAACTTGACAAAATTACTGATCAGTTATTTACTCATATATTTAAGAACTTTTATACTCAGTGATATGTATTTAGAAAAGCCAAATGGCTTCAAGGAAATTTGGCAAATCACATGTCTAAGTATAGATTGACACATTTAGAATAATGATAACCCTAATAACACGTCATTTATGCCCTTCTAATATTTGAAAGACATGAAAACTCAATACCTTCAGATTGAG
Source organism: Alisma plantago-aquatica (assembly GCA_963693085.1). Taxonomy (NCBI): domain Eukaryota; kingdom Viridiplantae; phylum Streptophyta; class Magnoliopsida; order Alismatales; family Alismataceae; genus Alisma; species Alisma plantago-aquatica. Next base: position 669,825,378 of record OY856410.1, read on the forward strand.
CATGCTCAGATTTAAATGACCCATCACTACAGAATAAGACAAGATCATCCTGACCCATTGTCTTAAGTGCCGCCTTCGATGTCAGATAATCCTGTGTTCCTTATCTGTGAGATCATAAACTAGACAAAGATGTATAGGAACAGTTGGAATATGTTTCAGATAATCACCTGAACAGATTGCAGGTCATGTATCTTCACAAAGTCATCCCCATGTATCGAGCATGCCTCTGAAATAGCAATGTCTGAGATAATCACCTGAACAGATTGCAGGTCATGTAGCTTCACAAAGTCATCCCCATGTACCGAGCATGCCTCTGAAACAACAATAGTGCGACCCTCTATGGCCCCATCCCCACAAGATTTTAAAATGGAAGAAAGCAAGGAATTTTCCAATGATTCTGTCACATCATACTTTCTAACATATGGAAATGCCATTGAGAAGTTTGACCTAGTAACTGAGAGCTGAATATTAAAAAACATATCAATTATTTCAATTTGACCAACTGACTTCACAAAGAATGGAGCAGAGTTAATATATCTACAATCTTCCATGTTATGACCACATAATAAATTCAAAAATGCAACATAAACAAAGTGAATTCAAGGTAACTGAAACATTTGTGAAGCTTTTGAAAATCACTAAAATGTCCGAATCAAATACAGAATAATCAAGGATACCTTTAAAAGATCGACAAGAGTAGGATCTGCACGGTCGTCTCTTGATATGTTCGATGAATATAACTAAAACAAAAAGGAAAGTTTGTTAGACATGATAGATGGAAAAAGATGAACAATTTATAAATTGTAATGTCCGTAAACTGACGAACAATCAAAACATATAAGGTGTACATGCAACTGTATGTTTCTGTTCGCTCAAGACCACTGAACAAATGTTCTTGAGTTTGGTTCCTACTGTATCTCATCCACATCTACTGTTTAGAGAATTCATATTAAGCATCGAGCAATCCCAGATTGCTTCTTAATAAATTCCATAATATACTGATATTAATGGCCAACCACACATTTTAATGTAGAATCATGCAGTTTCAAAAAAGGTTCAATTGTAATAAGCCATAGGCCCATAGAATATTTTTTAGGGAGTTCAAATTAAGCATTTAGCAGCGCCATGTTTCATGATAAATCCCATAATTTCCCTATTTGATAGCCCAAAACTCTTTTTTAAAGACAAGGGTACAACCTCCCTGGCTAGTAGCTACTAGTATAACCTGGGTCTCACTAAACCAGACTGACCCACCCACAACTCAATACAGTCACAAACCAGCCATGAACAACACCAACAGTAAGGGTCTTCACCATCTACAAGAAGTCTTACCCTAGGTAGAAAGGCTGGCCCAAACCCGCCTACCACAAAGCTAGGGGAGCCCCACTTGTAGGAAATTCACAATATTCACCCATAATGTATTGGAAGGTTCTCCAAGAAACTGCACAGCTGCGACACCCCCTTGAAGAAACATTGAAGAAACACAACTAAACCTAGATATATACAATTTTATTGTTGCATACGTAGATATATACAAAACTTTAAAAGTTATACTTGGATGCATATATGTAACTATGGTAATATGGGTATTTGAGGTTCCACTAATACACAGACAGACTCTTATATAAGTTATGTAATTCACTATACATCAGTTTTACACATAGTAAGGGGTTAAAGAGAGTAGTGCTTTAAAGAGCAGTAGTAGATAACTTTGTTTCAGTAGATAATTTTCATTAATTTAGGGTTATTTTCAGCTTATATACATAGTTTTTGCAGCTAATATGGCTTCTTGAAGTTCCTAAAGCAAGCACGAAGGGATGTAGTATAAGTAGCAATGTACTGATATTGCAATTGGCTAGCTATTCTGGGGATGAAAATACCTCAACATAAAGATCAGATTCAACCAACTATCAAAGAAATAGTAACACAAATATCAAGAGTATTATCCAGAAAATAATGAAAGTGTAGAACAAACAAACATACATATACTTCATTTGTATATTACAACATGTGTATAGCAAATAAATACATATATATAGGGTCAAGGGTCCATAAAAATACTTAAGTCATCGTATTGGCCAAGGCGCAGGTCAAAGCGCACCACCTTAGGGCGCCTTGCCGCCTAGGCGCTCCCGTTGACAAGTCTGTTATGCTTGTTTGGAATAAACCTTCATTAAACCCTACCATAGGAATAAAACCTACCATAGGAAGAACAAGGGAGAAGATGCTCCATGGACTGTCTGAATAAACCTTCATTAAAATAGTTGTTGACAAACAGTAAACAATTTTCTCAGACATGTATAGAATTAAACTACATGGAACATTCAACAATCTATAGTATCATACTCCCAACTATTCATTAAACCTAGAGATGGCGACTTATTTACCATGTAAGTAAAAATAATAGTAAGAAGTAATGTATTATCTAAACTGTCATTTGCTATCTTGCTGAGAGTGCCTGTCTTTTTATATATAATAGTAAGAAGTACTATATTATCCTACCAAACTATATATATACAAATCACTACATCAATTTATAACATCACTATAATCTATTAGATATGCTACTCAAAAAGTTATAATGCAAACCTGATAACAATCTCCACGACATGCAGCACATTTATAATACAAATTGCAGTCAGCCTAATGAGTGACCAATCAAATAACACGAGTTACCATCTGTAACTAAGAAACATTTACCCCATTGTCTGCTTCAGGTAGACGATCCTTGTGGGTTCTTGTAGAAGGTACTACGTTTTGAAGCATAGGTTTTCCATCTAACTGTCTTGCAGTACCAGTGAAAGGGTTAAATTTGGGTCCTGTGTTTTCTGGAGCTTCAACTTTAGATGCCTTACTAACAGGAGCGGGAGCAATAAGACGCTCAAGTTATATAATGTGCTTGGTTTCTAAAATGTCTATGTAGTATTTTTTATTGTTATAAGCTACCATGATACTGTCGCCAGTTGTCAAACATGATTAGTTCCTGAGAGTTGTTTCCAAAATAGCCTTGGGGTTTAATATATCTAAAAAATCTTTCGTGTGAGGTTGCAGTTTAGCAAAGGTTCCTTTTGGAATGGTGGCATTCTTCACTCTTAAAAATCCCCCTATTGCAAGAGCAAGTTTTGGATCATCCAATATGGCATATAAACCACGCCTTCATCAGCAATAAACCATGGCTTTTTCACTCTTATAGCATTTTTGATTCTGTTTACACATACCTTTTATTAAGTTTTCTGGCTATTTATACCTTTCCATCCTCTTATTTGCTAACAAGTTCTCACAATTATTTGGATAACAAATTAATATTTATTTTGTATAATGTCCAAAGCAGCTGAACAATACAGATTGTGGGTATTATGTGCTGAAGTATATGAAAGACATCTTTGATGCAAGAAATAGAAATATTCTTGAATGTGTAAGCTACTTAACATTATATTCTTTTAGTTTGTTCAGCTTTCTAAATAAATTGAAAAAATCACAATATGTTGATATATTTGTCATATGATTGCAGTATTATTCGAAGTATATTGGTCGTTGCTTCAACCAAGAAGAAGTCGATGAGGTCCGAAATGAGTGGGAGACATGTGTTCTTGAGCACACATAAGATTATGTGACATGTGGGGGAGACATTTGTTCTTTACCATAGACCAATGTGTGAAACTTTTTTAGTTAGTTTTCAGTTTGATTCTAGAGTGGATACTCAGTACTTTGTATTATTGAATCGTTGTATGGATGATTTAATATTAATTAAATTTAGTATGAGTTTCTTTCAAGGTTTGATGGAAATTTTGTTCAACTATGTGTTTGTTTGTGAAATGAAAAAGTATAATTGCATATTTATTATAATTTATTAATAATATGGTTAATTTGATCAATACAATTGATTCGATATATGACCTTTCAAACTCTAATCAAATACAATAGTTTATAATATGTTGTAAAATGTATGATTCTACAACAAACAACACATGTTGTGTTATCCACACCTATTACAACAGGTTTGTCAGGAAAAAATACACCTATTACAATAGGTGTTTCTAGTGAACTACAACATGCATAACTTGTTGTATAAATTGTGTACATTACAACAGACACACACCATGTTGTCTAAATAATATTATTACAATGGTTAAATGTATGGAAAGACAACATACTCCAACTGTTGTATAAACATGTATATTACAACAAGTGCACTGCATGTTGTAATTGACCTACCTATTACAACGGGTGTGTTTAGTGAAAGACAACATGCTTCGACTATTGTATAATATATATTACAACGGGTGAACCACATGTTGTAAAAAATACCCCTATTAGAATGGGTGTGTTTAGCGAAAGACAACGTCACTGTTGTATAATATATATTACAATAGGTGCACCACATGTTGTATAAAATACCCATATTACAACAGGCCATTCCTTAAAAGACAATTTGTTTCAACTATTATATAAAATACATCTATTACAACATGTGATCACATGTTGTGTAAAGCACCCCCCATAAGACCACACGATCTAATACAACGGTTAACACCTGTTGTAAATTGAGAAAAGGAACTGTTGTAAAAAGCATTTTCTATTGTAGTGATATCAAAGTTCATCCCTTAAATGTAGAACTACATCCGCCACTTCCAATAGAGGAAGTTCGTGCCATCAAAGACTGGGGGTGCATGGAGAAGCCTCCCTCTAGGTTGAGGGAATCAAGTAGGTTCTCACCCATCTTCTCATCTCGTGGGATATTTGTTGGAAAAGATCCTTGCTCTGATACCACTTGTTGGATCTAGGGTTCTAGAGGGGGAGTGAATAGAGCTTTAATATTCTCACAAGAATAGTTAGACCTTCAAATTATATCAATTGAAACCAAATGCTTAAACTCAATGTGAAGTTCTATCTAAAAAAGCATAGCAAGGATGAGAGAGATTGAAACAAACACTTCGACAAGGTGGTTATAGTGGTTCTAATATCCAAACTAGGAGACCGTCAGTCCAATACCTAGATAGGTCAACCTATAGGACTTTGCAACCAATGTATACTTATATTCCATTATAAGATATACAAGAAGACACCATACATCCAAGGACTTATGTATTCAAGACAAGAGTCTTTCACCTACACAAGGACTTACCCACTTGATCAATATGTCTTCAGCCTTCACCAAGGACATACCCACACTTACATCAACTCTTTGGCCTTAAAGGATTTACCCACTCTTATTGAATTTTCTACCTTGTCCTTCTCCTTCACATGGAGAAGATCTCCACCCCTTCTTTGACCTTGGAGAAGAAAAACAACTCCTCCTTCACTTAGAGAAGATCACTTCAACCTTTGCTCTTTGAGAAAGGGGATTGGGAAGATGGAAGGATTGAGAGCTTTACAAGATAACATGGAGTTAGCTCTCTTACAACATGCCTAACTCACTCATAATCACGAAATGATTTGTAAATGAGAGAGAGAAAGGGGCTCAAAGGGTTGTAGCACACTCAACTATAGAAAGGACCAAGTATAGCATGAATGAGCAACTTTGGAATGAACTTCAAGAGGTCCTATTTATAGTTGGGGGTGTTCCTTTGAGTGTGGGATCACTTAAGAATGAAAAATAACAGTTTTACAACTTTACAATAGATTTATTTTCATTTCTAACAACTCTCCAATGGTTGGAATCACTTTTTCTACATTTTCCATACAGTACATTCGGTCGAGTATTAATAAAGATAACTTGACCGGTCCACTAACCAACAAAGCCAATTTTCAAACTATCATTCGAGTTTGTGCTAGGGGAACTCGACCGATGAGTCAAAATTAGTTTTGGTTAGTGAGTCATTCATTTGAGTTCTTTGAGTGTATGACTAGACCAATTGATCCATTTCCAGAAATCCATCACTGGTCGGTCGAGATCCAAACTCGAACGACAAAGTTGTTGTGAAATTTTTTTCATAATGATTTTTGAGTGATCAAACATTGGAATTAAGTGTCCCTAAATTTTTCTCATATGAGTTACAAGTCATATCATCAATAAAAATGATTACAAAAATATTCTAAGGTGGTTTGGATTGATTTCCCAAATTGCACATTTGCATTCCTTTTGACGTGAACTTGAACAACTAGGGCTTGTGTAATTTGATCTTTTTCATGTACCTTAAGCCTGAAATCAATCTTAAACAAACATATTAGATACATACAAACATAATTATAAGGAGTGGGACCCAAGAGGGGGGATCCACTCCCTACTAAAAAAATTTTGAGGAATAAAACATCTAACCCAAACACAATCAAAGGTATGTTGGAATAGGTGTAAATTTTTTAAATTTTAATAGATGGTATTCAAAACAACCAAAGTGTAGTAGCGGAATTAAACAAATGACTATATTCAATTTTCAAAAAAAAAACATCATAATATCCCATAAGGGTTTACATGTATGATACAACATAAGGATCTAAGTAGAGGGAAGTCCAAAATACTACAAATCTATCTCCCAGCAACATCTCCTAGAGCTAGGTCCATGTTGGAAGCTATGTTATTCTTGGTCATATTCAATACCTTGATCTAAACCTGGGTGGTTGGGAAAACACCCAGAAAAAGGGAAAGGAAAACAAAGTATGTGTCAAATAATGAACAAGAACAAAAGATAAGGAAATAACATGAAAGTAAAGGCTAAGATTTCATCATAAGATGAAGAGAACAAGAGTATGATGCATAATCAGATAGATGCTTTCCATATCAAGAAAGACAATACAAAGTTTCACATGCATGATTAATAATGACTACATTAACTAAGTAAGGTTGAGGCACCTACCAGACCTCAACCGATAGGTGAGGGGAGAATTAATACATTCCCAGTCACCTAGACATTCCCTAGGGAAAATTAATACATGCCCTATTTATGGGTGGTTTGTATATAAGTACCAATGCTATAGCTAAATAGTCCATAAATCAACATGCTAGAAAAGAAATCAAGGCAAGTAAAAGCATTATATCAATTAGAACATGGGATTGGGGTACAAGACCCAAGAAAAAGAATATCCTTATTGATTTTGAGGCAATTTAACAGAAGAATCATGAAAAGAGAAAACAAGGTTTATTAAAGACTCATTAGGGAAATATAGTTTGGTTTCAATTATCCCAACATAGGGTGTAAGGAAAGCACATACCTCTCTTATTGATATCAATTACTAACTTTCACCACTTTAATTGAGTCCAAGTTTGACTTTGCCTATTTTCAATGTATTAACATGTATTAGCGTACATAATGCACATTAATGTATAGAAGCCCTAATTTTAGAATTTTTTAGTAAAACTCAGATTTAGATTCTAAAAACCTCAACAATAAACTTATTAGGTTCTCCTAATCAAGAAAACATATTTTTATGTTAATTGTGGAGTTATGATGATTAAGATGTACTTTTTATGGATTTTATGCATTAAATTCATTTTCCAAAAACCACCCTTCGTAAAACATTGAAATCAAACATTGAAAATATTTTTATTATATAGATATTAATTTTCAGATTCCAAAACATATTTATTTGTCAAATTTTGATAAGCGGATTAAAAGATATGAGTTTTTCAATTTGAACCAATCAGGAAATGACAAGTCAGAAATCTTCGAGAGAGAGGAAGAGGAAGAAAACACCATTTGACCCAAGATCAGGTTTGGAGTTGGATAGGTGACCAAACTAGATCTTCTAGAGAAGATAAAACAACAAGAAACCAAAACCCTAGAAGAACATGGTAAATAGAGATGGAGATCATCGAAATTAAAACATAGAAGCATGAGTTTTAAGAACGTAATAAGCAATATATAAGAAGGGGGTTATAAAACTCGCCTCTAGGAAAGGTAGATAGGTTCAAGAAGAAATATTCTTGAACTATAGAGGTTGGGTTCTCCAACAAAGCTCCTATCTCGAGCAAGAAGAACCTTCTCCATTTTAGAGGTGAAAAACTCTAGCAAAAGACCATGGAGATGAGGTGTTTAATGGCTCTAGGTGGGGTTTCACCATGGAAGGCCATGGTTCCGATCTTAAAGAAGGTGGTAGGAAGATTAAAAACATTAAAATAGGGAAGGAAAGGAGGAAAATTACTAGTTTTGGTCGAACTAAGAAGGAGCTTTAGAAACCCTAAATAGAGCAAATTCAGAACCCTATGAGCCTTCTTCACTAAGGTAAGCACCCTCTTTCACCTTGGGACAACACCTTCGTGGCCAATACAAGTAGGAACTATACTCTAATCTAGAGGATATATAAGGAGAGAAAGAGTTTTCGAATTTGGAGGTGGGACGGGGTAGATATGGCTTTATAAATAAGGGATCAAGCATGAGGTGTCTATGAGACTTTCCATGTGTTCTTAGCCTAGGGCTTCATGGACAAGCAAGAGGATAACTCATAGAGGCTTCTTGAATATCAAATGTCAGTTCTAAAAGCCCATGGAGACTTCTAGGTCATCCCCACTATCCTCCAATTAAAGAAATAACCCCATTGGTTGATAGCTTTTAAAGAGAAGCTCATTTATAAAGAGGGTAATCCCTAAAATGCCCTTGGAGAGAAACACCTTCAAACCAAGGTGAAACTAGGTGTCCCATGGTTCAAAATCTTGAAATGGTAAGTGAATATTAAGAATTATGATGCATGTGATAATTTGCAATGAAAAACTCCCAATTGGGTAAATTGCATAAAAATCCAGAATGTACCTAAAATTGCATAACTTGCACAAACAACATCCAAATTGAGTCATATTTGAAAATTAGGCTCATTTTATGATTTGAAAACACATCAAAAATTCATATTAAGGATTAACACACTTAATTATGATAATAAAGCTTGTTTAATACATTTAGCAAGGTTTGGGGCCTTGCACTTCTAGCACAAATTTATTTACCATTGTTCCATTTAAGTGATGATTTTGCAGTTTAGATCATTAAATAATCTTTAAATGAGGTATTTGTGCATAAAACCTTCCAGTGGTATAATAAAAAAACCACTATAAATTTTATAATTTTAACATCAAGGCAAAAAAAATAGAAAGGAAAGGAAAAGCTTGTCAAAGGGCCAAAAAGATAATATGTCCAAGTTTCAGTATGTTACGACACTCCACCCCTTAAAGAAGATTTCATGCCCGAAATCATAAACAAAAAGATAAGTGTGAGTATGCAACAACCCAACACTAGAATCCCAGGTTGTTTCTACAAAAATTTCATCAAAACTTTCACTAACTCAAACTCCTTATTTTTCAACTACTTAACTTGGGAGTTCATATTCTTCTCAAGAAACTCCACATAAGTCAGGTTCTCATGGATCACTAAGAGTTCCACTATTAATATATGTTGTTTTAGATATAACACCATTAAAATTTTAGGCCTATTAATATTATATTCATTATGATAATATATCATCCTTATTATTATTTAATTGTGTCATGTTATATTTACTTTGTTGCCAAAAGAGTTATATTTTATTATAATACTCAAAACCTATATATTTCTTATTTATCTCATTAGGATTTTAGCACAATTAGAGTTGTAATCAATTATCTTAATGTCTATTATTTTTCTAGATTATTATCCTTAATAGTTTGGGTTTGGACTCTAATATCACCTTATTGAATTATAACAGATTATTTTGCATGAAATAAGACATCTTATTCAAATTGTTATTATCAATCTAAATAATGTCACATTAATTACTTACACCTTTTTTACATTAATGCCATTATTAATCTTACTCACATTTATTCACTTCTTATTATTGATTAAGCACTTTTATGTGAATCCAATTACTTCTTATCCATATTGAAGTTATTATATGTATTTCAGTGATCAAGGTGGGAAATATTACATATTAATGATTTGATTCACATACTAAGTAATGATTAGGTGATTAATTAGGTGTGTATTAGAGAACACGGTGATATTCTTCATATCGATGACCTTATTAATTTATGATTAGGTGATTGTGTATAATTTATGTGTATTAAAGTATGTTACCTGATTATGACACCTTATGTCACTAATGTATCAAGAATGTCATTGAGGATTCATATGTTGAAGTTAGATGACTACAACTTAGGGTTTAGGTCAATATGATCATTTTTTTTGGATAAGGTAAAATATTACTAGATCATAAAAAGAGCATATAGGGGTAAACCACTCCGTATAGTATACAAGGTCACTTAAGACCCCACCTCAAAATGATCTAAGGATTAACCTTCAATAGGCACCCCGGGTTCACTTTACAATGCCAAGCCAACCTATTTACAAAAGCGTCAAACACATGGTATTTATCACTCCCACTCTTACCGTGAGTTCTAATGTTCCTCTCATTCCATATATGGAACATGAGGCCGGTCCACACCAGGTCGGCAAACCTCCTATGATGTATGTCCCCTCTGGACCTACTAAGCATCCATGTTAAGTTGTTATTGATACCCGTGGGGGGGTTGCCACCCCACATGAGCTTGAGAGAGGACCGGGTCCAAAGATACTTGGTGAAGTCACACTAAAAAAAGAGGTGATGTTGCATTTCGTCGACCTGATGGCACAATGGGCAAGCACTCACACTACCATTGAACCATCTGCTGGTTCTGTCACTGGTGGGAAGCCTCCCCAAAATCACCCTATAAGCGCAAAAGCTTCATTTGGGGAAGTGGAAGCTCCCCCAAAGCATCTGGTACCAAGGAACTTGAGGTTGATCTTCCAAGGCATCCCACCCGTAATCACATTCCAGTTCCCGTGCATCTCAACATAATTCGTCTTACAAAATTTCCACTCATCACACATTCTCCTCCAAGCTCTAGAAGAACCAGCAATGTCAACTCCAATATCAAGGGAACCACCATAACACGCTCTCATCCATACACTCCATGTAGAACTAGGATTAACAAGGAAATCATGGACCCTTCTCGCAGTAGCTTCCAACATGATATCCGAGGGATCGACCAAACCCATCCCTCCTCCCTGTCTCGGTTGGGAAATCTCCGCCCACGCAACCGCATGATGCTTCCCACTCCACAAAAAACCACACAAAATTGATCTCATTTTCCCCAAGACGAACTCGGCTATCACCGCGAGTCTACACCAGTAGCGTATCATACTAGTCAAAATAGAATTGATCAGCACCGCCCTCCCGGCTAAGGAAACCTTCAAACCACTCCACTTCTCAACCCTTGCACGTAGCCTATCCAGGTAAACTGATAATCGGCCCCTTTCCCAACACCACCCGACAAAGGAACACCCAGGTATTTGGTCGGAAAACACCCAGGTATTTGATCATTATTCTTCACATATACATTCTTAGTATGCTTTAAGTCCAATATTAAGTTACAATTATCTTTCTTATCATAATATTAGAGTTTATTGGTCCAAGACATGTTTAGCATCATGTGTACTCACTATTTGTATTAATATGTGAGTTACACATATTATGTGCGTTAGGTATTCATTAGGGTTCAAAGAAGTGAACTACTCATTAGATTACCATTATATGTACATTAGTATATAAACAAGCATGTTAGATTACAACTATGACTTGTTTGGTAAAAACTAAGGATCCATGAAAACTATCCTCCTAATCATGGAGTTAGGGTTTCTAGAGCCAATGTAGCTAGATTTTGGTATGTTACAAGACTCCACCCCCCTCAAAAAGGATTACATCCTCAAATTCTAACTACCAAACATCATCAAACCAACTACTCTCTACCCCTTTAAACGTTTGACCTACCAAGACAAACTAATCTAGAGTTAAATTGGTGAGTCTAACTAAACCATGTACAAGATCCATCACGCTTCCACTGCGCACTCTGATTGCTTAGTAAACACCAAACTTCAAAGTCTAGGTTATTAGGGATAGACTATCCAAACATGTGGTTCTAGGGGACATAAGGGAACTATATTGGGTATCCATCCTCAAACAATTCATTACACCTGAAAGATAAGGTCAACATATTAGGTTCTAAAGAGTATACAACATAGGTGTCTAAGGCTACTATTGTCTAAAGGTATGTGACTTCAAACAATCAGTATTAGCTCAGGCCAACTAGGTATCATGTGGATCCAGAAGTCCTCGTAAACCAAGCTAGTGGCACAGAGGAAAATCTTATTAGCCCCCAAACCCTGATTATTTCTAGACACCTTTTCTTTCAACTTCATGTCCTAGTAGCTACCTAATAGGCTGATCACATTATGGTTAACTAACATGTTACTAATGTGAAACTCTTATGATCCTATATCAATTTTTCATCATCTCAAGTGTAGCATAGATCAATTCTAGGGCCAAAATGTCACTTAAAGAGGAAATATATGAGGCAAGGTTTCTAATTAGGGAGACAAAGTTGAAATAGTCAGGTTCCGACTACCATGGGCTCTGATACCATGTTGTAAGGAGTGGGACCCGAGAGGGGGGGATCCACTCCCTACTATTTTTTAAAGAATTTAACATCCAACCCGAACACACTCAAAGGTATGCTGGAATAGGTGTAAAATTTTCAAATTTTAATAAATGGTATTCAAAACAACCAAAATTTAGCAACCTAATTAAACAAATGAATATATTTAATTTTCACAAAAAAGTACATCATACTATCGCATAAGGGTTTACATGTATGATACAACATAAGGATCTAAGTAGAGGGAAGTCCAAACTACTTCAAATCTTTCTCCAAGTAACATCTCCAAGATCTAGGTCCATGTTGGAAGCTATGTTTTCCTTAGTCATGTTCAACACCTTAATCTAAACCTGGGCGTTTGGGAAAACACCCAGCAAAAGGGAAAGGAAAGCAAATTATGTGTCAAATAATGAACAAGAACAAAAGATAAGGAAATAACATGAAAGTAAAGGTTACAATTTCATCATAAGATGAAGAGAACAAGAGTGTGAGGCATAATCAGATAGATGCTTGCCATATCAAGAAAGACAATACAAAGTTTCACATGCGTGATTAATATTGCCTACATTAACTAAGTAGGGTTGAGGCACCTATCAGACCTCAACCTATAGATGAGGGGAGAATTAATACATTCCCAGCCACCTACACATATTTTTATGGGGGAGAATAAGACATTCCCCAAGGAGAATTAATACATGCCCTATCTATGGATGGTTTTACATAAGTACCACTACTACAACTAAATAGTCCATAAAATCAACATGATACAAAAGAAATCATGGAAAATAAAAGCAATATATCAATTAGAACATGAGATTGGGTATAAGATCCAAGAAAACGAATATCATTATTGATTTTGAGGCAATTTAATAGAAGAATCATGAATAGAGAAAATAGGGTTCATTAAAGCCTCATTAGGGAAATATAGGGTTTTATTTCAATTATCCCAACATAGGGTGTAATGAATGCACATACCTCTTTTAATGATATCAATTACTAACTTTCACCACTTTAATTGAGTCCAAGTTTGACTTTCCCTATTTTCAGTGTATTAACATGTATTAGAGTACATAATGCACATCAATGTATAGAAAACCTAATTTTAGATTTTTTTAGCAAAACTTAGATTTAGATTCTGAAAACCTCAACAATGAACTAATTAGGTTCTCCTAATCAAGAAAACATATTTTGATGTTAATTTTGGAGTTATGATGATTAAGATGTACTTTTAATGGATTTTATGCATTAAATTCATTTTATAAAATCACCCTTCATCAAACCTCGAAATAATACATTGAAAATATTTTTATTAGATATAGATAAATTTTCCAATTCCAAAACATATCTATTTGTAAAATTTGGATAAGTGGATTAAAAGATATGAATTTTTTAGTTTGAACTAATCAGGAAATGACAAGTCAGAAATCTTCAAGAGAGAGGAAGAGGGAGAGAGGGAGGGAGAAAACACCATTTGACCTAAGATCAGGCTTGGAGTTGCATAGGTGACCAAACTAGATCTTGTAGGTAAAATGAAATATTAGGAAACCAAAACCCTAGAAAAATATGGTAAATAGAGATGGAGATCATCAGTTTTAAACATAGAAGCATGAGTTTTAAGCATGTAATTAGCAATATATGAGAAGGGGGTTATAAAACTCACCTATAGGAAAGGTGGACAAGTTCAAGAAGAACGATTCCTGAGATGTAGAGGGTGGGTTGTCCAACAAAGCTCATATCTTGAGAAAGAAGCACCTTCTCCATTTTAGACATGAAAAACTCTAGCAAAAGAACATGGAGATGAGGTGTTTAAGGGCTCTAGGTGGGGTTTCACCATGGAAGGCCATGGTTTTGACCTGAAAGAAGGTGGTAGGAAGACGAACAACATGAAAACATGGAAGAAAAGGAGGAAACTTACTATATTTGGTCGAAATTATTAAGAAGGAGCTTTGGAAACCCTAAATAGAGCAAATTCGAAACCCTATGAGCCTTCTTCACCAAGGTAAGCACCCTCTTTTACCTTGGGACATCACCTTCGTGGCCAAGCATAGTAGGAACTGTGCTCTAATCTGGAGGAAATATAAGGAGAGCAAGAGCTTTTAAATTTGGAGGTGGGAAGGGGTAGATATGGCTTTATAAAGAAGGGATCAAGCATGAGGTGCCTATGGGACTTTCCATGTGTCGTTAGCCTAGGGCTTCATGGCCATGGAAGAGGACAGCTCATAGAGGCTTCTTGAATATTGAATTTCGATTATGAAATACCATGGAGACTTCTAGCCCATCACCACCGTCCTCTAATCAAAGAAATAACCCCCTTGGTTGATAACTTTTAAAGAAAAGCTCATTTATAAAGTGGGTAGTCCCTAAAATGCCCTTGGAGAGAAACACCTTCAAACCAAGGTGAAACTAGGTGCCCCATGGTTAAAAATCTTGATAGTGGTAAGGGAATATCTAAGTATTATGATGCATGTGATAATTTGCAAAAAAAAATCCTTCCAATTGGGTAAATTTCATAAAAATGTAGAATGTACCTAAAATTGCATAACTTGCATAAACAACATCCAAATTGAGCCAAATTTGAAACTTAGGCTCATTTTATGGTTTCAAAACAAATAAAAAAATTTATATTAAGGTTTAGTGTACTAAATTATGGTAATTAAGCTTGTTTAATACATTAAGCAAGGTTTGGGACCTTGCACTTCTAGCATTAATTTATTCACCAGTGTTCCAATAAGTGCTGATTTTGCATTTTAGTCCCTTAAATAAGATTTCTAAGAGGTATTTGTTCATAAACCCTTTCATTGGTATAATTAATCAAATCACTATAAATTTCACAATTTAAACATCATGACTAAAAGGATTGAAAGGAAAGGAAAAGCTTGGGAAAGGGCCAAAAAGAGAATATGTCCAAGTTTCAGTATGTTATTACAAAACATGGATTTAGACTCTAAAAACCTCACCAATGAACTTATTAGGTTCTCCTGATCAAGAAAACATATTTTTATGCTAATTTTAGAGTTATGATGATTACGATGTACTTTTTATGGATTTTATGCATTAAATTCATTTTCCAAAAATCACCCTTCATCAAACCTCAAAATCAGACATTGAATAATTCCAAAACATATTTATTTTTCAAATTTGGATAAGCGGATTAAAAGATATGATTTTTTCAATTTGACCAATCAGGAAATGACAAGTCAGAAATCTTCGAGAGAGAGGAAGAGGGAGAGAGGGAGGGAGAAAACACCATTTGACCCAAGATCAGGTTTGGAGTTGCACAGGTGACCAAACTAGATCTTCCAGAGAAGATAAAACAACATGAAACCAAAACCCTAGAAGAACATGGTAAACAAAGATGGAGATCATCAATTTTAAACATAGAAGCATGAGTTTCAAGCATGTAATAAGCAATATATGAGAAGGGGGTTATAAAACTAGCCTCTAGGAAAGGTGGATAGGTTCAAGCAAAAAGATTCCCAATCTATAGAGGCTAGGTTCTCCAAAAAAAACTCCTATCTCAAGAAAGAAGTACCTTCTCCATTTTAGAGGTGAAAAACCCTTGCAAAAGAACATGGAGATGAGGTGTTTAAGGGCTCTAGGTGGGATTTCACAATGGAAGGCAATGGTTCTGACCTAAAATAAGGTGGTAAGAAGATGAACAACATGAAAATAGGGAAGGAAAGGAGGAAACTTACTAATTTTGGTTGAAATCACCAAGAAGGAGCTTTAGAAACCCTAAATAGAGCAAATTCAGAACCATATGAGCCTTCTTCACCAAGGTAAACATCCTCTTTTATCTTGGTACATCACCTTTGTGGCAAAGTAGAGTAGGAACTATGATCTAATCTGGAGGAAATATAAGGAGAGAAATAGTTTTTTATTTTTGAGTTGGGAAGGGGTAGATAGGGATTTATAAAGAAGGGATCAAGCATGAGGTGTCTATGGGATTTTCCATGTGTCCTTATCCTAGGGCTTCATGGCCATGCAATAGGAAATCTCATAGAGGATTCTTGAATATCAAATGTCAGTTATAAAATCCAATGGAGACTTATAGGCCATCCCCACCGTCCTCCATTCAAAGAAATAACCCCATTGGTTGATACTTATAAAGAGAAGCTCTTTTATAAAGAGGGTAATCCCTAAAATTCCATTGGAGAGAAACACCTTCAAACCAAGGTGCAAATAGGTGCCCCATGTTTCAAAATCTTGATAATGGTAAGGGAATATCTAAGGATTATGATGCATGCGACAATTTGCAAATAAAACCTCCCAATTGGGTAAATTGCATAAAAATCCAGAATATACCTAAAATTGTATAACTTGCACAAACAACATCCAAATTGTGCCATATTTGAAACCTTGGCTCATTTTATGATTTTAAAACACATCATAAAGTTATATTAAGGTTTATAACATTTAATTATGGTAATTAAGTTTGTTTAATACATTAAGCAAGGTTTGGGGCCTTGCACAAATTTATTTACCATTGTTCCACTTAAGTGGTGATTTTGCATTTTAGATCCTTAAATAATATTTTAATGAGGTATTTGTGTATAAACCCTTCCATTGGTATAATTAACCAAACCACTATAAATTTCTCAATTTAAACATCAAGGCCAAAAAGGATAGAAAGGAAAGGAAAAGCTTGGAAAAGGCCAAAAAGAGAATATGTCCAAGTTTTGGTATGTTACTGCACTCCATCTCTTAAAGAATATTTCATCCCCAAAATCTTGACCAAAAAGATAAGTGTGAGTATGAATCATCCCAACACTAAACTCCCAAGTTGTTTCCATAAAACTTTCACAAAAACTTTCACAAACTCAAACTCCTTGTTTTTCAACTACTTAACTTGGGAGTTCATAATCTTCTCAAGAAACTCCACATAGGTCAGGTTCTCATGGATCACTAAGGGTTCCACTATTAAGATTTTTTTATTAGATATAACACAATTAACATTTTAGGCTTATTGATATTATATTCATTATGATATATATCATGCTTATTATTCTTTAATTGTGTCATGTTATATTTACTTTGTTGCCAAAAGAGTTGTATTTTTTTATTATACTCAAACCCTATATATTTATTATTTATCTCATTAGGATTTTTAGAGTGGTAATCAATTATCTTAACGTCTATTAATATTCTAGATTATTATCCTTAATAATTTGGGTTTAGACTTTATTATCACCTTATTGAATTATAAAAAATTATTTTGCATGAAATAAGACATCTCATTCAAATTGTTATTATTAATCCAAATAACTTCACATTAATTACTTACACTTTTTTTTACATTAATGCCATTTTAATATTTCTCATATTTATTCACTTCTTATTATTGATTATGCACATTTAAGTGAATCCAACTACTTCTTATCCATATTGAAGTTAATATATGTATTTTATGATCAAGGTGGGACATATTACATATTAATAATTTGATTCACATACTAAGTAATGATTAGGTGATTAATTAGGTGTGTATTAGAGAACAAGGTGATATGCATTTCATATCGATGTCCTAATTAATTAATGATTAGGTGATTATATATCATTTATGTGTATTAAAGTATGTTACATAATTTTGACACCTTATGTCACTAATGTATCAAGAATGTCATTAAGGATGTATAGGTTAATGTTAGATGATTAAAAATTAGGGTTCAGGTTAATATGATCATTATTTTTCAAGTATACATTCTTAGTATGCATTAAGTCCAATATTAGGTTACAATTGTCTTGATCATCATATCATTAGGGTTTATTGGTCCACGACATGTATAGCATCATGTGTAATCACTATTAGTATTAATATGTGAGTTACACATATTATATGCAGTAGGTCTTCATTAAGGTTCAAACAAGTGAAATATTCATTAAATCACCATTATATGTCATTAGTATATAAACAAGCATGTCCGGTTATAACTATGACTTGTTTGGTCAAAACTAAGGATCCAAGAAAACTATCATCCTAATCACGGAGTTAGGGTTTCTAGAGCCATTTTAGCTAGAGTTCAATATGTTACAGGAATGTTTAAGTCATTATCAAAATATGGACAATGTATAACTCTCAAGTCTACATTATCGACGTGCATACTAGATTACATTTCAAGACAAGTCAAGACATTTCGTCATACGAGGACACATGAAATATTCATAAGAAAATTAGGGGTACAAGTCATGAGAAGTTACTAATTTCAAGTTCACATAAACATATTTGTGTATCTTTAGATCAATAAATGCATAAGGCTAAACATTCAACATATAAGGCCATATTAAGACACATTAAGTGTCACAAGATATCACTAGGGTCCAAGAAGGATCATTAAGAAAGATGATTGCAAATGAGGCTGATGTCTACTAGTTCAAAGCATTCATAGAGACTCGAAGCATACTTGACCAAGTTATAACATAAAAGAAGTGATCTTTTGCATATAGGTCAATTGTAGGTCATTCACGAAACATTAGGACATAGGGGGGGTACAAAACTAACAAAGTTTCAGATCTTTATGTATATAGATGTTCAAGTGACTGATATTAGGTTAAAATCAAGTTTTAGGACATAAAGGATTGAGGTTGAGAATTAGACGACATAAAACATGTAAGAAGATAACAAAAGTTATCATCATTAGCATATAAATGGTATTAAAAGCAGAATTAGGTCATGGAACTAGTCCATGGAAAGAGTTCATTCTATAGATATGAATTCATATATTATACGACCAAAATGGCACAAGTAATGATGAGATACGATCTTTGCAAGTTCAACCATAAATCTATATCCCTATATTAAAGGGAACAACCTGGTTGTGTGCCTTCTCATCAACATGCTAGCCTCCTTGCTAGGCTTGACGCAGTTTTTCCCCATTCAGTTTTCTTCTTCATCCAATATGCATTCATGATGAAAGAGAGCACAAAAAGTCATAGAAAAGATAGCATAATGCATACATTCTAAGTTGTCATTTTATCTACATGTTTGTATGTTTTAAGGTACTTACATGAACTCTAGCTGCATGCTTCAATAATACATATGTGTGCTTTAGTAGTCTATTTGTGAACTCATTGGTTCAACCTATTTATTACTTTTTTAGAGCATAGCTAATTTTAGTAATACATACTATAAGTTGGTGGGAGTTAGAAGGTATTAAACCAAGTTACAATATTTTAATCAGCTTCGTGTAAATTATTGAAAGTAATAATTTATATTAGCCATCAACTGGCATACGTCCTATAAGAGGAACATATATAATTTTAGTACTGACGTGTTAGTGGTCGGAGGGAGTCAACTGGTAGTTAATCAAGTCTTTTGGGGGTTATAGGAGTTTGCATGGTAACTTATCATGCCAATATCTTTGTCTACAAGTTTAAAATTGCTACTCCCGTGTGAACATCTTTGTTTATATTTTGACACTAACAAATTTGCTTAACATAGTTTGCTTAGCCTTTTTTTGTGTATCTTATATGTAGAAAATATAGCAGTTCTCACCAACTGATTGGTACTACAGTAATTCTTTTTGTATGTGGTGTGTGTACTTTTTGTTCTTTTGTTCTCAAAGTTGAGTTATGTGGAATTATTGTAAGTGTAGAATTAGTGTAGATTTCAGTAAAATACAGTTGGGATCTGGATTGAACCAGTCTAAAAATTGACTTTGGCCAATTATACCAGACGTTTATATTTTGTAGTTTTATATTAAATTAATTAAAGTGTATTAAACTAGACTCATGTCCTTTCTGCTATTATAAGAAAAAGAGGGAGAATGATACCATATATATTACTGATTCTGTACCGATCTTGGTCCTTGATTCTTGATCAAGTGACTACAAAGCACCCTTTTTGGGCCAAGAAAGGGGAGTCTAGTGGATAAACCAAGCCACTCACATAACATATTGCCATGGGCCTGCATTGGCCCTAGACTCAATCAACTATGAGGGAGATAGGGAAGGGCAGCAACCGCCCACTTGGTGACTCACCAATGGCTCATGTTAGGTCCATTGACTGCGGTCAATAAGGGATTCCTGTGATCTAGACCATCACTCCATGGAACATCATGGTCCCATTGAGATCAAGGTTTGTGTGTATTACAGCGTCTTCATTCCTTCCTGAGTAGTCTCCCACTAGGCTGCAATGACAGACTGTAGAGAAGGTCATAGGAGTCCCAAGCACGTGGGGAAATAGGCCATAGGAGAACTGGGAAACTCGTCGGTTTCCACCAGTTGGTTAATCCAAATTCAGATGGGAAAAAAGATGGGTTTGAGAGAGGGAAAAAGATCAAACTCCCAAAATGTCTATGGTGGAGAAGCAAGAAAGAAGAACAAGAGGGGGGGGGGTCTAGGATTTGTGAAAGAGGGGAATGAGAGAGGAAAGTAAGTAGAATTGAATGGACACACTAATTTCCAAACTTAGGTGAGAACAAGGACAATTGGAAAAGCAAAAATGAGGTTAGGTGAGCTCAAAAGCATTGGCCCCGAGCTACCATATGGAAGAAGAAGATGAAGGGTTATCCGTTAGATCAAAGGGGTGGATTTGAGGGAGGCAATCCAAGGGTAATGAATGATCAAAACAAACCCAAGAACATGGATTATTGAGTTGACAAAGTGTGTGTGTAATGGTGTACCTACCCTAATCGGGTTGCACCCCACACTGGACCAATTAGGGTCAAAAGTGAGCTAAAGCAATGATAAACCAATGATTAAATTTGTAAATTTTAAGGGGAAATATCTTGGTTGAAGATGGTATGATTTTGGTGATTTTTGCACCGTCGGAAAGATGATTTGATGCTCTACAAATTTACATACATTAGAGACTAAGTTGAAGAAATTAGGGTCAAATTAATTAGCAAGACAGTGACATGCTAAGGATTTGAAACTTAGGTATGAACACAAATTGAGTGTCACCACAAGACACATGTACATAAGATAAATTAATCGAGGATAAAATCACATTTAATCATGAAATTAGATTCAATATTGAGAAAAGCAGGGAAGGTGAAGTGCACAACACATACATGACAAGAGAGAAAGGTCTGTGTTATATCACATACCCATTTACCCTGTGGATGAATGTGTGTGGGTAAGGGTAGGGTAAACATTTTCAAAGAAAGTATAACATATCCTAAAATAGGTAGGTAGTCTAATATTACCCTTATTACACCTTTTCAATTATGCAAAAATAGATTCCTTGTCTCTAAGGTTAAAATTGAATTAAGATTTCTTAAAGCCAAGAAATATAATGTTTTAATGAAAATGCTTCTATATGAAGTTTTAGAATAATTGAATTATTCATGTGTTTTGTGGAATAATCAATTAATGAGTCATGGATCTACTTTGACACTCTAAACTATACCTATTCCTTTTGATAAAAGGAATTGATAAATTAGGAATAAATTGTATCAAATATTTTAATAGGAGAGAGTTAACACATTAAATAAGTACTTACCATAAAAAAAAATATAATAGAAATTTTTTTTGAAAGAGAAAATTGACTTTGAAATTAGATTCTTCATGTCTTACTTGGTCTATCTACCAATTTTCATGGAAATCAAACTTTTTTTAATCCCCCGAATGAGTTTGGGAAATTCAAGTTACAATTAACCTAAGTTTGACTAATTTGATTGATTAACTCCAATGATTTATTTCCTCTCCCCAAGTGACACAGATGATACCCCATCATGTTATCCTTCTTCTATAATGATTGTCATAGATGATTGTTTCTCCCCTCCTTTGCTTCTCTTCTTTCTTCCTTTCCCTTTTTTCCTCTTCCCCTTCTCTTCCCTACCTCTTCTCCACTCCTTCCTTCCTTCAATCATCCATTTGCAATAGAGACAAACTGTAACATCCCAAAATTTAAGGCTTCAGATATGATGATCTTAAAAGGAATGATTGGACTAATCATATCACCAAGGTGCACCTCCTTTTCTGAGAACCCATCACTAAAGAACTCCATAGTTAAGCGTGCTCGGCTTGGAGTAGTACTGGGATGGGTGACCATTCAGGAAGTTGATCCTGGCTTGTGCGTCAGTGTGGACAAAGTGCGCAGTTAAGGCTAGTGGTGGTTTGTGGGGCCAGTCGTCATTCCTAAAACTCTACTAGAGTCATGGGCAGTGGGCCCAGGCATTACAAATGGTATCAGAGCCATAACCCCTCCAGTAGGTGGGGCCCACATGGGCATGTGGCATGCCAATCTTGAGCTGTGTGATCCTGGCATGTAGGAAAGGGCTTGTCCATGGTTGATGTAGCCACCCTTGCGTTTGTATTCCATGATTGGGAGCTGGGTTTCCATGGGTCATTGTGGGTCTTCACTGAAATGGGGTCAGATTATGAGGCCATATATTTGATCCTTGATGAGGACGTCAAGAGTCTAAGTGGGGGATATTGTAACATCCCAGGATTTGAGGCCTCATATATGATGATCTTAAAAGGAATGATTGGACTACCCATATCACCAAGGTGCACATCCTTTTGTTAGATCCCATCACTAAAGAATTCCAAAGTTAAGCATGCTCGACTTGGAGTAGTACTAGGATGAGTGACCAGTTGGGAAGTTGATCCTGGCTTACATGTCAGTGTGGACAAAGTGCGTAGTTAAGGCTAGTGGTGGTTTGTGGGGCCAATCGTCATTCCTAAAACTATGCAAGAGTTGTGGGCAGTGGTCCCGGGTGTTACACAAACCACCTACCAAGCACCAGTGTGAAGTGGTTGTCACCAATTCACCAATGACACCTAGGTAAGTGACTAGCATCCTCCTCCTATTCTTCTCCTTTCATATTCACTTATTCTCTCCTAGCCGCCTGTCCCTCATAACCCTTGAAACACCACCCACTTGCCCTATATAATCTCCCCCCAGACATCAACCACAAGCACCGTCCATTTGCAATTCATTCAACCAACCCCTCGACCTTGACACCACAAGAACCCAAAAAAATCACTGGTGACAACCAAATCGACTACTATGCTCAAACTACTTCAACTCCAATATAGAACCTACCCTTCCGACTCCACATAGACACATTTCCATCCAAAAGACCTGCCACCACCTTTGACCATCACCCTTAGAACTTCATATGTCATATGAGGAGATACATCAGCTTCCTCTCCGCAATACTAGAAATAGTGCCAGAGGTTTAACTCCAAAAAATTCAATAATTTCATTATAGGAAGTAGTCAACCTTGATATCATATCCTACCCTGACACCATATATTGCATATAGGCTTGACATTGTCATCATTGATCATACTTCCATTATTCCCTACAAGACAACCCTTTTGACCAAACCAACACATCAACCTTTGATAACCTAAACCTCCTCTGTGTTTGACCTATGATTAGAAGCATGACTTGTCCCTCTATTGCCCCCTCTCCACAACATGAACTGATTCATTTACTTTGCTATCAAATGTAGAGACATGCTACTAATCCTTTAGGGATATTACCATTAAGAGAGATCTGATGGAATCTAGGGTGATAATATCTTAGAACTAATTTGATGTCATAAGTGTTTTCCAAATATCTCAATAACGATGGTGAAACCCTATATATTTTTAACTGTTGAAAATTTGCGATTAGACATCATGAAATGCAATAAAAGTGATTCTTTTTTATGTGATATATTTATTTATTCAAGGTTATTATTGATGTAGGATATTTCAGTGAATGGCATGAAAACCCTAGTTCATATCAAGGTTTATACATACATACATACATACATACATAAATACATATATATATATCTTTGGTTGTATGTGAATTTTTGAAAACAATCTTTTACGAGTTAAATTTTATGATGCATTAAAACATTATGCGAGTCATGTGATATGTGAATGACACAAATGAAACCATAAGGATAGGGTTGTAAAATACCATATCTTGGACCCTACCCTTTGATCTCTTAGACTTAGCCAAACAAGGTTGGGGTTAGATCTAATAAGATCTTAGTATAACCCTAATAAGATAATGCATGAACAAATCACCCTAATGTAACCTAATACTCTCGCATTAGTCTTAGACCAATAAAGGGTCACACAAAATATGTCACATGAGGTAAATAATGAATTATATAGAATTTCATGAAAATGACCATAGATAACTCTTTTGGTGATAATATTAAGGTTTTGAATAAAAAATAGTGATAATAATGAAATAATATGAAAGGAATGATCACAAATATTAATGGTGACATAAATCATTAAAAGAAACCCCAAAAGTGAATTCTAAGTTAAAATCATGTTCCTTGGGTCCCAATTGCCTTGGGAGTCAAGTTTCACATTATTCACATAATAATAATAATTAATTTAATTCAATTAGGAAAGAGAAGATATAAGTTTTACCTAAAATATCAAATAAAACAATAAATGACTTCATAAGAGTAAAATATTCCTAGATTTGTAATCTACATAATAAATATAGCCTTTGGGTGAATTTTCATCCAAATTGGAGAAAGTTTGCTTAACTGGTGAAATTAGGAGAGAGAAAGTGTGTAGAACCTTCAAAATATTAAGTAATTGTATAAACAACTCCAACATGTGAAATTGATGGAAAATCACATCAAACACATTAAATATGATTTGTGTGTGACGTTTCATAAAATTTAGAGAATCTTAAAGTCATTAATACATGAGGAAAGGAAAATAGGATTTGGTTTATTTAACACATTAAAAGTTCTCAAAAGGAAAATCTAGTTACATAATCGGAATCTACATATCTTAATTGGCCTCTGTGAAAAATTTCATATAATTTGAATAATGTTTGCACCCTCAAATTAATAAGAAAATAAAGTATGCAATTATTTGCCCCTATGTCCAAAGTTCTGGTCATTTAATCATTTTATCACACATATTTTTCTCTGTGGGAATACAAATTTGATTTGGGCCATTAGATCCAGATCGCATGGCCAGTAGATTGTCTCCTACCTCAGGTAGGAGACCACACTGGTCTGTGAACATCGCCGCTGTCGATGTGGGTCAGATATTTAGATCGTTCTCCCTCAAATCATGACAAATCTTCTCGATTTTTCAACCAATGAATTTGTGAGGAAAATCCACACATGGCAAGCTCCTACTCACACCCTAGTTTCCTATATTTGATATTTGCCCAATTCTTTCTCCAGGGCACTAGAAACTTCCACACTTGGACACCTTACATCGATGCATTATATATACCTAAACCTACTTTTGCTTCCGTCGTGCCCTCAAAAACTTAAAAATCAAATCAATTTCATCTCTATTCCTTTGTTTTGGCATCACAATTCCAGAGACCAGTTCGTAGCTTCGACAACCTGGGTTCCCTCTTCACATCGTGTTGAAGCAAATTCGTGGCTTGGTAAGCTTCGACGGTGACCCCTCTTTGCTTCTCGGTCTTCTCTTTTGAAAAATCTTCAGAATATAAGTTTTCCCCAATTTTTCAATCGAGCAGCTTCTCACACAATAGTCATGGCATGCACAGAAGTCTGAGGTTTGGGTTTGTGCTTAATTTCTGCTAATATCCCTACTTGCCCTTTGTTTTTCATTTTTGTTCCAAGGGCAAATTGGTCTTTTGGCATCAATTGTTGTTCTTTGCTTTGCGCCAGCCATGTAATGATTTCGCATGGACCCAACTGAGTTGGATGTATGTGATTGGGGCAACTCAGTGCATCTCTCCTTCTCACAAGCCTTTTCAGAATTTCCTGATTGGTCTGATTTACAAAAATCATAACTAATTATCTGTTGGGCCAACAATTACAAATAAATAATCATTGGATTCAAAAAAATATAAGCTTTCTAATGGTATTGGTTTTGTTGCCTGAATCTAATGTTTAATAATAAGTAATTTTAATGGATTAACCTAAAAAGATAATATAGGGCAAAACTCTTAACTAAAAATTAATAAGTCGTAAAAATATAATCAAATATGTTTTGAACTCATAAAAATATAACCTAAAACATGGCATGGATTTGATAACTTAATTCACTAATATTAAAAAGGCAATTTTCAGGGTTTGTGAAGTCAATGTAATTCTAACCCTAATTTCACATACATGATAATAGGTGCTTTGGAAACCTAGATTGTGAACTAGAAGTGTCCTTGGGTTGTTGGACTCTGAAGTTGAGGTATGATTGCATCCCACATTATCTCAATATTGAGCAATTTATAATTCTTCTCTCTAAATGTATGTTTGCATCTCCTATTCTTCTTTATTTAGCAATAACCGAAATTGTCTTTCTTTTGGTCCTATGGGCAATATCCTATACACATTGCTCTTATAATTTGATATCATGGTTCTTGTGGACTATCTTGTTTGTGGTAATCTTGAATATTCTCTTTACTCTTAACTTGTGCCTTAGTGCATGTTGGACTTTTTTTGATATATGCCCACAATGATGTAGATGTTTATTTGTGGATGTATGTGTTGTCCATTGTATGATATGGCAACATTGTAAAATTTTGACCAGACTTTTACAATTGCCTCTTCATTTAACATGCTATGTGATTCAGTAGCACTAGAGTAGTGTAATTGCATTGGTTTTTTCTTATGGCAGATGTGAAATTTCCTGTACCTCATACCCATGGCAAGATGTATAATTCTTGGCCCATGTTATATACATTTGGGTGGTGGATGTATGATTTCCCATGCCAGGGAAAGTTGTATGATTCTTGACCCATGTTTTATATATTTGGGAAGTTGGTTATGTGCCATTCTCTATGAGGTGTCAAGTTTATGAGGCATGTATGCCATTGTTATTTATATTTTTCTAGGGCTATGTTCATATCACATGAATGCATGATGATGATTACAGATTATGGGTTACGTGCCCTAATTCCATTTGTGCTTATGTGGCACCACTTTTATATGTTGATTTAATGGAAAGTATCTCTTTTGTTATGATCTTATTCTTTTATGCCCGATTGGGTAGTCCTTTACTTTTCTATGGGAAGCCTTTTATATTTGTTGTCCTTTGGTCTATATATTTCTCAATTTGCTTTAAGTATGCACATACCAGCCTTTGCTGATGTCATCTATTTTCTCTTCTTGTTGGGTATGCTTCCAACCCTAGGTGAAGGATATGGAGTACATGGCTTAAAGATATGGACTTAGATTGAGAAGTTAAAGCTTGGAGACAATCTTGATGTGGTTTAGATTTCCCTCTACCTTGATCCTTATGATGTACTCTACATGTAAGTTTAAGATGTTCCTTTGTAACCATATGTGAAATTTAATATAGTCATTATTTGTTTTTGTTGCTACACTTTGGTTGTTTTGAATAGCATACATAAGATTTGAAAATTTTACACCCACTCCAAGATACCTTAAGGGTGTTATTGGACTGGAGATTTGATTCTTCAAATTTTTAGTAGAGAGGTGGTTTCACTTCATTACAACATGGTATCAGAGCCCATGGTAGTCGAGATTTGACTATTTCAATTTTGTCTACCTAATTAGAATCCTTGCCTTAGATAGTTACCCTCTAGGTGAAAAGTTCATCCTAGAATTGATCTATGCTTATGATGTGATGGGGTTTTAGGTGATCCTACCCTATCATATAGATTGATTATGATTTGTATCTCTTGTTGCTATGAGGTTTGACTTGAGGATGCCATTAGGATGAGGAGGTAGTAGAATGAGGAGTTCTTGTTATGGAAAGTTGTGACTTGGTTTCTGCAATTGATTTTGGATCCATATTGTGTTTCACCTTGAATAGATTTCATCACAAAAAAATATATTTTCAAATATACTATTATATGTATAAAATTGTTTGGATTTTATTTAAGTTTTATTGAACTAAGTCAAAATAAATATTTTGAGAAGTTTTGGTAGTAAAACCCTAAACCTAGTACAAACCCAAGATTGACTTTGTGATGTGACTAGGGATATGTGGAATGATATTAAGGTGTAGTTGACCTACCTTTGTACCCTATGTCTTTTTTTGGTTTTTTGTTAGGGTTGATAGGTTAGAGACACGAGGACCTAAAGCTCAACCCTACTTGGTTTTGACTTTTAGATGGATACATGGATAACATAAATCTCTTAAACATTCACAATTAAAAGATATGTGGGTAACCCTAAATGTTTAGTTTGACTTGTTAGGTTAAACCTTTTAAGGGGAGGAGAGCAGTTGGTTGTTGATGTGTGGATCAATAGATTTCGAGGATGAAATACTTTCAAGGGGGGAGTGTTGTAACATACTAGATCTTAGACCCTACCCTGGAAGTTTGATCTCTTAAACAACCAAACAAGGTTGGGGTTAGATCTAATAAGAGCTTAGTATAACCCTAATGAGATAATGCATGTATAAATCACATTAATGTAACCTAATTCTCTCACATTAATCTTAGAACAATAAACGGACACATAAAATATGTCACGTAAGGTAAATAATAAATTATATAAAGTTTCATGCAAATGATCATAGATAACTCTTTTGGTGATAATATTAAGTTTTTGAATAAGAAATAGTGATAATAATGAAATAATATGAAAGGAATAATCACAAATATTAATGGTGACATAACTCATTAAAAGAAACCCCAAAATGTGAAATCTAAGTTAAACATCATGTTCCTTGGGTCCCAATTTCCTTGGGAGTCAAGTTTCACATTATTCACATAATAATAATTAGTTTAATTCAATTTGGAAAGAGAATGTCTAAGTTTTATCCAAAATATCAAATAAAATAATAAATGACTTCAAAAGAGGAAAATAATCTTGAATTCATAACCTACATACTAAATATAGCCTTTGGGTGAATTTCATCCAATTTGGAGAAAGTTTGCTTAACAGGTGAAATCAGGAGGGAGAAAGTGTGTAGAACCTTCAAAATCTAAAATAATTGTACAAACAACTTCAACATGTGAAATTGATGGAAAATTCATATGTAATATATTAAATATGATTTGTGTGTGAAGTTTCATAAAATTTGGAGAATCTCATGGGGAAAGAGAAAATATGATTTGGTTTATTTAACACATTAAATGTTCTCAAAAGGCAAATCTAGTTGCATAATCTGAATCTGCATATCTTAATTGGCCTCTATGCAAAATTTCTTGTATTTTGAATAATGTTTGCAACCTCAATTTAATAACAAAATAATATATGCAATTATTTTCCCCTATGTCTAAAGTTTTGGTCATTTAATCATTTTATCACACATATTTTTCTCTGTGGGAATGTGGCTTTGATCTGGGTTATCAGATCCAGATCACGCAACCAACATCTTGTCTCCTAGCTTGGGTAGGAGACCACACTGGTTTGTGAACAACACCACTATCCATGTGGGTTGGATATTTAGATCGTTCTCCCTTAAATCATGATGAAACTTCTCAATTTTTCGACCAATGAATTTGTGAGGAAAATCCACGCGTAGCAAGCCTCTACTCTTACCCTAGTTTCTTATATTTGAGATTTGTTCAATTATTGCTCCAGGGTACTAGAAACTTCCGTGCTTGGACACCTTACATCAACACATTATATATACCTAAACCTACTTTTGCTTCCGTTGTGCTCTCAGAAACTTAAAACTCAAATCAATTTCTCCTCTGTTCCTTTGTTTTGGCACCACAAATCCACAGACCAGTTCGTAGTGCAGGCAACATGGGTTCCCTCTTCGCAATGTTTTGAAGAAAATTTGTGGATTGGTAAGATTCGGCGGTGACCCCTCTTTGCTTCTCGGTCTTCTCTTTTGAAAAAATCTTCAGAATATCAATTTTCCCGAATTTGTTGGTCGAGTAGCTTCTCGCACAATAGTCATGGCGTGTGCAGAAGTCTGAGGTTTGGGTTTGTGCTTGATTTCCACTAATACCCCTGCTCGCCCTTCATTTTTTGTTTTTGTGCCAAGGGAAAATAAGTCTTTCGACATCGAGTGTTGTTCTTTGTTTTGCGCCAACCCTGTGATGATTTGGCATGGACCAGGTTGAATTGGTTGTATGCGATTGGGCCAACTCAGTGCGTCTCTCCTTTTCGCAAGCCTTTTCTATGCTTTCTTGGCTTTTCAGAATTTCCTGATTGGTCTGATTTACATAAATCATAACTAATTATCTATTGGGCCTTTGGATTTAGAAAAATATAAGCTATCTAATGGTATTGGTTTTGTTTCCTGAATCTTATGTTTAATAATAAGTAATTTTAATGGATTAATCTAAATAGATAATATATGGAAAAATCATAACTAATAATTTATAAGCCAGAAAAATATAATAAAATGTATTTTGAACTTAAAAAATATAACCTAAAACATGGCGTGCATTTGATAACTTAATTCACTAATATTAAAAAGGCAATTTTTAGGGTTTGTGAAGTCAATGTAATTCTAGCCCTAATTTCACATACATGATAGTAGGTGCTTTGGAAACCTAGATTTGAATCTAGAAGTGTCCTTGGGTTGTTGGACTCTGAAGTTGAAGTATGATTGTATCCCACATTATTTCTATATTGAGAAATTTATAATTCTTCTCTCTAAATGTATGTTTGCATCTCCTATTCTTCTTTATTCGGAAATAACCTAAATTATCTTTCTTTTGGTCCTATGGACAATATCCTATACACATTGCTCTTTTCTTTTAATATCATAGTTCTTGTGAACTATCTTGTTTGCGGTAATCTTGGATATTCTCTTGACTCTTAACTTGTGCCTTGGTGCATTTTGGACTTTTGGTGATATGTGCCCACTATGATGTGGATGTTTATTTGTGGATGTATGTGTTGTCCATTGTATGATATGGCAACATTGTATAATTCTGACCATACTTTTCTACTTATCTCTTCATTTAATAGGCTATGTGATTCAATAGCACTAGAGTAGTGTAATTGATTAGTTTTTGTTTATGGCAGATGTGAAATTTCCTTTTCTTTTGGGATGGAAAGGTTACCTCATACCCAGGGCAA
Source organism: Alisma plantago-aquatica (assembly GCA_963693085.1). Classification (NCBI taxonomy): domain Eukaryota; kingdom Viridiplantae; phylum Streptophyta; class Magnoliopsida; order Alismatales; family Alismataceae; genus Alisma; species Alisma plantago-aquatica. The sequence continues at coordinate 669,856,608 of OY856410.1, forward strand.
GATGTATGATTCATGGCGTATGTTATATACATTCGAGTGGTGGATGTATGATTCCCCATTCCAGGGCAAGATGTATGATTCTTGGCCCATGTTTTATATATTTGGGAGTTTGGTTATGTGTTATTCTCTATTAGGTTTCAAGTTTATGAGGCTTGGCCACCATTGCTATTTATATTATTCTAGGGCTATGTTTATCTCACATGCATCCAGGATGATGATTATGGATTATGGGTTATGTGCCCTAAATCCATATGTGCTTATGTGGCACCACTTTTATATGTTGATTTAATGGCAAGTATCTCTTTTCTTATGATCTTATTATTTTATGCTAGATTGGGTAGTCCTTTACTTTTCTATGGGAAGCCTTTTATATTTGTTGTCCTTTGGCCAATATATTGCTCAATTTACTTTTAGTATGCACATACCAACCTTTGCTGATGTCATCTATTTTCTCTTCTCACTGGGGTATGCTTCCAACCCTATGTGAAGGATATGGAGGACATGGCTTAAAGATATGGACTTAGATTGAGAAGTTATTGCTTGGAGACAATCTTGATGTGGTTTAGATTTCCTTCTACCTGGATCCTTATGATGTACTCTACATGTAAGTTTAAGATGTTCCTTTGTAACCTTATGTGAAATTGAATATAATCATTATTTTCTTACGCTGCTACACTTTGGTTGTTTTGAATTCCATACATAAGATTTGAAAATTTTACACCCACTCCAAGATACCTTAAGGGTGTTTTCGGACTGGAGGTTTGATTCTTGAAATTTTTAGTAGAGAGGTGGTTTCACTTCTTTACAAGGGTATTCAGTGAATCAAGTATTTCCAATTTAGTGTTCTTCAGTATGATAAGTGGTGTTGCTGAGTTGCTCAATTTGCAATACAAATTCCTGATAATTTATGAAAAGGACTATTTATAAGGTTAAATCAAAGAAATGTTGAATTGATGATTGAACTATGAACTTAAAGAGTGAATTAGAAAATTAGATGCCCTGAACGTTGTAGAATCTTCATAGGATGCCTGCACTGTAGGGAGGAAATGTGCTTCCCAACTGGAGGTATTTTGTCTAGATTGAGGTAGGTCAGAGTATACCAATTGGGTGTGGGGGTCTAGGCCCATGAGAATAGACTCCTTCCATTTGTGTGGTATCCAAAACCAACTGGGGATGTCGGTGGTACCTATGTTATGAATTGCATTGATCAATGTATATCTTTGATAGGTTCACTAATGCACAACAAGCCAGAGTGCTTTGACTCTCCGCCTGAGTACCCAACTTTAGAGGAGGATTTCAAATATCTAGCCACTCCCAATAGCCGCTGAGAGCCAGATATGGTGACACTAGCTGCTGACATAGTGTTGTGATTAAAGACTTAGGAACCAAGACTTGCTTCTAAATCTTATTCACTGAGATTGTATCTTGCTACGATGCTTTCACATATTGTGGTACACTTCATGTGAGTTTAGGGTTTAATAAGATGAATGTAAGGTTAATAAGTGTGTGTAGTTATTGATTTATTTCTACCACAAGCTCTCAGCCCATCTACTAACCCAAGGATGACATATTCAAGTCACTACAGCTGCGGCCATCATTTTTTCTACTAACCCTAATTAACTGCGGTTGCGGTATGCTTTCCTCACTACCCACAACCTACAGCCCGCAGTCTTCACCCCACCTAACCACGATCATAGTTCTCTCATTTCCCAACACCGTGTTCGCAGTTTTCACACCCCCTACACCGCCGTCATGGTTTCCTCCTACCTTAAACCGCGGTCACGATTTCCACTTCTGTGACCTCTCTTTCTTCTGCTCACATCACCAACACCGTGACCTCGCCACCTAACCGCATCCGCGGTGTTGCTTCCACGATCGAGCGTCTTCTACCCTAGACCGCGACCTCCCCATCCAAGGATGCCGCAACCAACAAGTGCCTATCCACCATCAACAACGATCGTGGGTGCCCCCTCCAGCAGTCAGCCCGCCTACATCTGCATCACCTATCCTCCAACAAGAGGTCACGATCCAATCTCTCCTCTACCTATACCTCCCGCCATTGTCTACTTCTTGATGACACACATGCATTCCACAACTACTTCCCCGATCGTGACCTCTCCATTGTAGATCTGCGACTTGCCTCGCACACACCACGACCACCTATAGCACCTGCTCAAAACCGCGCCCCTAGTTCCACTCCAAGAACCACGACCTAACAGACCACAACAACGATTTCCTTTCCCCTGCCCGCGGTCTTCTTCCTACCACCTGTCTGCAGTCTCCTTCCCTCACACCACGCCCACGGTTCTCCTCTTCCGCCAAACTATGACCTTCACCCATCTACCTGTAGTTCTGCTCTCCATGACCGCGACCCACGACAGGAGGCACCGTGACCTCTTCTCCACCTGCTCGCGATCTGCGCCAATGCCCTCGACCATGGCTCTACGCTCTTCACTGCATCTCAACGCCTCACGACATCAACCTGCCCTCCTCCTCAAACTGCGACCATGGTTCCACCCCCACACGACTGTGGTTCCTTCACCAAAGATTGTGACTCAACTACTCAACATCACCCGCGGTCTATGCACACCTCAACTGAGGTCTAAATAGACCAGATACCCAACACTATAAATACCCCCACTCTAACAGCCCAAGGGGGGGGAGTCTGAGGGGGATAAAGTCTAGACCGGAAGGCTGTCCACTTGTGTCCAGCCCAAGGAGGACCTTGACCCGGAGTCCCGTAGGAGAGCACAGAGGTCCAAGAAGACTGCGATGCTCACTCCACGCAGCCCTATACAATAGGCTTCCATTCTCTCTCCATCTATCCGCCTATTTCCACCCAGATCTGTGGTGGAAACCCAAATCTGGATCATCCTCCACCTCCATTCATCCACCGAGCCACTGTTTGGGGCAGATCTAGAGAGAGAGAGAACCAAGGAGTCCATATCTGATCAAGGAGGAGGACCAAAAGACGAGATCCAGTGTATATGGAGGCAAAGGAGAGAGCGCCACCTCTCCTCCATGGGCTAAATGCTATCTTCTTCCCCTTTCTTTTGTTGTGTTCCTTGGATTTTTATACAATGATGTTCATCCATCTTTGTGCGGTGCCAACTATGCTTGTCCATGGCTAGTTGAGCTCCTTCTTGGCTATGTAGCCCATTTTGGGCATGTTTATGTACTTTTGCCTTAAGCAAGTAGATTTATTTCAGATCTAGTATGTTTGCTTGTTCTATCTTCTCTCTCTAGTTGTGATTACTAGTTTGGTTGATCTCTTTTTAGTTTGAACTGCTATTTCTGCCTGTATCGAGAGATCCATGTAGGAATAGACGTGAGAAGATAGTTTGGACCAGATCCCGAGTGGAGGACGGTTCAACGGCTATATGTTCCTAACATCTCAGCACATTCTAGACCCGAGAGGACCTCTAGAATATGTTGATATGTTGATGTCTCATCCTTGAGAGAGGTTCGATGGAACAATCATAGATGGGTTTTAGTTACGCTTCGTGAGAGTGAGTGGGATGACCCACAGGAACATACACGACAATACGTACTATGTTTAGATATAGATTGTTTGCTCAGGTGTTCGAGGGTTGTCTACGCCCGAGAATGAGTGCATAGACTACCCAACTTGTGGTTACATAGCCATGAACTCCTTCTCTCTGATTAGTAGAATCTCACAGACTCTCTTTTGTTTTCATTTCTTTTCTTTGTTTTCTTTTCTTTTGTGACAACCCGCTAGACTAGTTCTAGGGCATACTTTCATTGACTATCGTTTTGGCTTATCTGACTAAAGAATGAAATCTGTGGCATCCTAAATGTCACCACGTCCCTGTGTTCAACCCCGTATATCTACTTCGACCCCGTAATAAAGTTACGGGCATCCTCAAAGGATTCGGGTTATAAATTCAAAGTTCTGACTCACTTTTGAGACCGATCAACTTTTTGGCATCGTTGCCGAGGACATGGTTTTCCATGTTTACAAGCCTAAAAGATTTTGTTCTGTCAATTTTAAGATCGTATATATATTCATAGTTTTTCTTTTATTTTAAACATACTTGTTCATATATACTGAATACCATTTTCTTTTTCTTATACTTTTTCATGCATGGATCTTGCTTCGGCGAGACAAGTCATCTTGTCCACCTGTCCTCCTGAGGTTTTCCGCAGTTCTGACTGCTGGCAAATAATTGAAGGTCATGCTCTATATCTTGTCATGTTATACTCACCTCCACTGTCGTCATATGTTGAAATCCCAACAACAGACACTGCCAGCCAGCCCTCGACTTCCATGCTATCATGGCATCAAGAATTGATTAAGTCAGTGGAGTTGGTTGGGGAAAGTATTCACGAACTCACCTCCTTAGCCCCTCATCTCCAAGAACACATCGAACCGCTCCAGGAACTACTAGATAAGCAGGAGCGTCCACTCCAAATAGAAATGAAGATTGCAGACCGTAGTAGAAGTATGCTTCAAACTGTTGAACAAGGATTTGTCTGGAAACATCAGTTTGATACATCTGATTCCCATCAGATGTGTATGGAAGAATCGACGGGTCTCTAAAGCATTGCTGCTCAAGTACAACAACTTCATGACAAAGATGTTGAACAAGGCAGGAGGCTCCAAGAGCTCATCGATTTGGTTACAATCCAGTTACAAGTGCCATCACAAGATAATGAAGACTCTAGTCATCAAGATCATTCCGTCGGATCTGAAGGGAAGTATGCCTCACCATCCTATTCAGACCATCAACTAGATTCACCAAGATTTTTCTGTGAAGACCAACCCACTTGGGGAAGCCCTTCATTCTATCCAGATGACCCAGCTGATGAACCAATTGAAGATATGAGTCATATACATGAATGGTTCTATGATGACAATGACAAAGACTCTTAGCCTCACAATGATGGCCAAACAACCTCACACCCAAAAGGTTGGTTTGAGGAACCCAAGTCCGACATTGAACCAAACCAGGGTGATGTTTCTCATATTAAGACATGTCACTTAGCTTCGAGCAGTACACCAATCATGGTTTGGAACAATTTGTTCAATGAGGACAACGACGACTATTCCTCTCACTGGAGCGAATATACTGACGACGACGAGTTGGAACAGCATGAGCCGACATTTGTCACCATCCCTTTACAAGGCTTTGTGGAACTTAAGGGAAATAGATAGAAAATCCACCACAACATGGTTTCTGAGAATGAAGTCATGTAGGACCCCACAGAAGGCAACACGCTTGGGGTGGAAGAATAACAAATAGATTCTTCTGGGGACACTTCTTGTTTAGAAAATGATTGGATGACTCGGAATGTACATGAAAGTTTACCTGAGCATCCAACCTCAATTTCAGAGATGGAGAGAGATGAGATGAATTGTCCAGAAGATATTCAGCCTATCTCCTCCGTCTCATCCTATGTCGACATCCTAGAGCCTTCCCATTCATATCCATACATTGAAAGGTGCCTTGAGGATGCTTTGCTGAAGAAGTCATCTCAGTGCAGTTCAAGACGATTCCAGCACACAAATGAGTTCACTGAGTCATCATATTCTATTCCTCTACTTCAGACTCAGAAGGGCCATCACCTCCACCTATTCTGCTCCTATTGTGAGGTGGATCCTGCTGGCAAGACATAGGTGGCACTAGTCCCAAAACTTAGGATTTGGGACCCCAGTGTCGGTATCGTGGGGAAACCACCCCCTTTCTTTTACCTCTCTCTTTTATCTTTTTGTTAAAATAAAATTTTGTTTTTCATGATCGTGCTCAGATAGTTTCTTTCCTCTAACTGCCTTATTTTTCCTTGCATACATGCATCATTTTAGGACTTTAATAAGACTCCCACCCTAACTTCCATGCATTCCCACCCTATTATCCTAAGCTTAGATCTTGCTCGAGGAAGAGCAAAATTTTAAGCTTGGGATGGTAGGGCTATTCTCCCCTCTACCTCTTCATCCTTCTGACATGCATGTTTACTTCCTGCATTTAGTTTTAAATTTGCAAAAATTTTCAGCTTTTTAGCTTTGCAATTATGGCCATATGGTGCAAATCTAATAGATAAATGCTTGACTTTATGCCTAAATGCATAGTTTTCATCTTAAAATTTCTTGACCTTTCGCTTGACTTGCTCTTTGACTCTTTCCTTGAGTTTGTAATAAATCTAAAGTTATGTGCCTTTTACATAGCTTAAAGCTAAATTCCCTTGATCTATGTTGTGTATGAAAAAAATACAAGGTAAAGGACTGTTGGAATGAGCTAAACACAATCAAAGAATCCGAGCTGTGATTTCACAACCTTGTCTCTATTCTAAGGATTCTTGAATCATAATTGCAACTTTTCACACAGGTGTCAAGCGAATCATGATGGGCTTTGAGCTATAATCAAGATGAAATGTTTTCCTTGATGGACTACACACCTTCTCACATTAGATTGAGTCAAAAAGATGAAAAATATAAAAAGCTGCAAAAGAGGCTTGGCCGCCCACAAAATCCCAAAATATCTATATTGTTCTCACCCAAGCCTACAAAATAGAATGCAAAGAATAAAAGCCTGAGTGTGAATAAATGAACGCTTGTTTTCCCTTTTAGGAGAGTTGAGGATGGTGCCCAACCAGTGTATGATTGCGCTCATGAACACGAGTATGTCGTACCTGGTAGTATCACTCCAAAAGCTCATTAGAGAGTCACTAGGATCCCCTAGGAGACCTTTGAGATCATTTCAGTAGTAGGGTTGGTTCGAGCGCAGTACGAGGAGTTCATCTCACTGCTTTAGGCTAACTGGCTCGGACTGTAGGGACTGTTGATCATTACATGGACCAACGTTACACAGACCAGGATCCTCAAAAGTCATTAGAGTCTTTTGCTTTGTTTCTTAGGACATGAATAAGTGAGAGATGCGTTGTCTCTTATTGGTCTGCATGGATACATGATGATTGCTCATTGCTCATCACCCGCGTGATCATCTGTGTGACAATTATTTTATGATGCATAATTATGATTCAAACCCTCATGAGTATCGACATGTTGTAGTGAATTTTCTTAATCTTACTTGGAAACTCTTTGATCTTGCTTTGGCAGGACTGTGGTTGATTGGTGGGGGTTTGTTCTGAAACGACATGGATCAGGAGAATTGATGTTTTAAACTATTTTTCTTAGCCTTAGCATCTATTACCAAGTTTAATTTGGATGTTATCTTTTTTTTTCTTTGAGCATAGTCTTTCTTGAGGACAAGCAAGGTTTTAAGCTTGGGGTAGTTGATAACACCCAAATTTACGCATATTTGCTAGCCATTTATCTATAGTCTTGTGTCGTTATAGCCTTAATATGCCCTATAATGCTTATGTTTTAGTACCTTTTTATCCTTTCATAAGTAAAGTAGCTAACCTATCCAATAAAGTAGCTAATAGAGCCAGTTTTGGGACTAGCAGGCACCAAACTTGTGATGGCAACTTTTCTCCATGTATTCTCTTGCTCTGAGGCCCAGTGAAACTATGTTATTTGCTATATCTTCTAATGGTAAATACATTTTCATCTTTGTCTAAGTCACCATCCTGGGTCCATTTTTGCTTTGATTAATTGCTTTCATTGACTAAATCTCCTTAAACATCCTTACTTAACCAAATTGATTTAATCTCTATTTTAATTAGATTTTATCCATGTCGTGCAGGTCGATTGGGGCCCAAGAATACCCAACCTTATCTAATCGGGCCCTCCTTCACTTCTACCACAAGCTCTCGGCCCATCTACTAACCCAAGGATGACAGATTCAAGTCACTACAACTGCGGCCATCATTGTTTCTGCTAACCCTAATTAACAGTGGTCGTGGTATTCTTTCCTCATTGCCCACGGCCTACAGCCCGCGGTGTTCACCCCACCTAAGCACGATTGTGGTTCTCTCATTTCCCAACACCGCGGTCACAATTTTCACACCCCCTACATCGCAGTCGCAGTTTCCTCCTACCCTAAACCATGGTCATCGTTTCCACTTCTGCAAACTCTCTTTCTTTTGCCCACGTCGCCAACACCGCGACCTCACCTCCTAACCACATCCGCGGTGCCACTTCCTCAACTGAGCGTCTTCTGCCCTAGACCACGACCTCCCCATCCAGGCATGCCATGACCACCAATCGCCTATCCACCATCAGCAACGACCACGGGCGCCCCCTCCAGCAGTCGACCCTCCTGCATCTACATCACCTACCCTCCAACAAGAGGTCACGATCCAATATCTCCTCCACCTGCACCTCCCACCATCGCCTGCTACTCGATGACGCACATGCATGCCATGACTACTTCCCCGATCGCGACCTCTCCACTGGACATCTACAACTTGCATCGCGCACACCGCGACCACCTACAACACCTGCTCAAAACCGCGCCTGTGGTTCCACTCCAACAACAGTTACCTAACGGACCGCAACTAAAGTTTCCTTTCTCTCGCCTGTGGTCTTCTTCCTGCCACCTATCTGCGGTCTCCTTCCCTCACACCGCACCCGTGATTCTCCTCTTCCATCGAACCACAACCTTCACCCATCTTCCCGCGGTTCTTCTCTCTACGACTGCGACCCGCGAAAGGAGGCACCGCAACCTCTTCTCCACCTGCTCACGATCTGCACTAACGTGCTCAATCATGACTCTTCACTCTTTGCTACACCTCAATGCCTAACGGCATCAACCTGCCCTCCTCCTCAAACCGCGACCGCGGTTCCACCCCCCGCGACCGCGGTTCCACCCCCCCGCGACCGCGATTCCTTCACCATAGACGACGACTCAGCTACTCAATAGCACCCGCGGTCTATGCACACCTCAACCGAGGTCTAAATAGACCGGATACCCTGCACTACAAATACCCCCACTCCAATAGCCCAAGGGGGGAGGAGTCTGAGGGGGATCAAGTCCAGATCGAAACGCTGCCCACTTGTGTCCAGCCCAAGGAGGACCTCAACCCGGAGTCCCGTGGGAGAGCACGTAGGTGCTAGAAGATTGCGGTTCTCACTCCACGCTTCCCTCTACATTAGGATTCCATTCTCTCTCCATCCATCCTCCTATTTCCACCCAGATGTGTGGTGGAAACCCAGATCTAGATCATCCTCCACCTCCATTCATCCACCGAGTCACTGTTTGGGGCAGATTGAGAGAGAGAGAGAACCAAGGAGTCCAGATCTGATCAAGGAGGAGGACCAAGAGATGAGATCTAGCCTATACGGAGGAAAAGGAGAGAGAACCACCTCTCCTCCACGGGCTAAATCTTATCTTCTTCCCCTTTCTTCTACTGTGTTCCTTGGTTTCTTGTACAATGATGTTCTTCCATCTTTGTTCAGTGCTAACTATGCTTGTCCATAGCTAGTTGAGCTCCTTCTTGGCTATGTAGCCTGTTTTGGGCATGTTTATGTACTTTTTCTTTAAGCAAGTAGATTTATTTTAGATCTAGTATGTTTGCTTGTTCTATCTTCTCTCTCTAGTTGTGATTGCTAGTTTGGTTGATCTCTTTCTAGTTTGAACTGTTGTTTCTGCCTGTATCGAGAGATCCGTGTAGGAATAGATGTAAGAAGATAGTTTGGACCGAATCCCGAGAGGAGGACGATTCAATGACTATATGTTCCTAACATCTCAACACATTCTAGACCCGAGAGGACCTCTAGAATATGCTGAGATGTTGATGTGTCATCCACGAGAGAGGTTCAATGGCACGATCATAGATGGGTTTTAGTCACACTTTGCGAGAGTGAGTGGGATGACCCACATGAACAAACATGACAGTACATACTATGTTTGGATATAGATTGCTTGCTCATGTGTTCGAGGGTTGTCTACACCAGAGAACAGGTGCATTGACTGCCCAGCTTGTGGTTACATAGCCAGGAACTCCTTCTCTCTGATCAGTAGAATATCGTGGACTCTATTTTGTTTTTGTTTATTTTCTTTGTTTTGTTTTCTTTTATGACAACCTGTTAGACTAGTTCTAGCACATATTTTCATCGACTATCATTTTGTCTTATCTGACTAAAGAACAAAATCTGTGGCATCCTAAACGTCACCACGTCCCTGTGTTCGACCTTGTATATCTTCTTCGACCCCGTAATAAATTTGCAGGCATCCTCAAAGGATTCATGTTATAAATTCAAAGTGGCGACTCACTTTTGAGGTCAATCAGGGACCTATTTGTAATTTTTGCAAAAGGTTTTATCTTTAAAAGAGGTGGAATGGGAGGATGGTCTAGCACCCTCTCCATTTCTTCCCCATTCACGCAAGCAGCAGTGGCGCCGACTAGCTCGAAGCATTTAGGTGGAGGTAATGATGAGGAGAGAGAGAAAGAGGGAATGTAGATCATCGTGATCCACCAGCTTGGTTTCTATAGATCACCGTGTTCTACCCATAGTAAAAAAAGTCTCCAAACTTTATGAAAAATCGACGATTTTTTGTGATTTTATAGGCTCCCAAGTTTTCACCATGATTAATACACCGATCGCTGGTTTTTCATGACTTTTCACAAATTTTCTCGCTTATTCATGATTGATATGATTTTTCACGATTCTTTCATATTTTTTCACATTTGTTTTATGATGTTTCTCTTTTAAATTGTTTGTTCTATTTTTACAAAACCATGTACCTAAAATTCCTTATACACACTAAACCTCCAACACCCCACTGTCCCTAAAGTGCATTGTTGTTATTCAACTATTCTCTAATTCTTTTCATTTTTTTCACTCAATCAGATTTTGACTAGTGACCTTAATAGTCACACTTCTATCTGATATGTATGTATCTATATAAACATATATATATATAAACATATATATATATATAAACATATATATAAACATATATATATATATATATATATATATATATATAAACATATATATATATATATATATATATGTTTATAAATATGTTTATTAGATAGACAAACATCATTGGGGTGTACAGCGTGATCTGTACACTCGAGTGTATTCTAGCCTGACTATATATATATATATATATATATATTTATATATATATGCAATTTGTTTGTTGCTCGCACGGGTATAATGTTCTCGCTATCTGGCCCAAGTGGCGCGGTGGCAGTCAGTTGTAAATAACTGCAATGAATTCCGTCTAGATGTCCACGAAGGATGAACTGCACGAAATAATGGTGGTGGTATAACCTGTAATTAAGACCAAACATATTCTATCTCCTTCACCCGTGTTCTTCCGCCGCCATCTTCACGCGACACCTTCCACCGTCAACCTGCTAAATTGTTTCTGTCTGTTTATCCACCGCTGGATGCCTAGATGCTTTCAACGAAAGCTATCTATTCCTTCTCCGTGTTGACCTTCAATGCTACATTTCTATTCTAGAATCTCAATCTCCTATATGCAATTACAGATCTGAACTGCTACAATGGGATTTCTTTTCCCAGTTGTGTAGAGGAGGATGAATGTTAATGGCATAGATCTGAATCTCCTTTAATGTCATCAGAGTATCAGTAGAAGATATTGATCTTCACCAGGTCACATCTCTGCTCCAGATCTGCGACTGGAACTAATGTCGTAAGGGGAGGAGAAGTTCTTCATCTTACTCAATTTAGGAGCAGTAGTTGTCAGTTACGATTCCGAACAGCTACAACAGGCTTTCTTGTCCCAGTTGTGTAGAGGAGGATAAAAGTTAATGGCATAGATCTGAATCTCCTTTAAAGTCATTGGATTTTCAGTAGAAGATATTGATCTTTACCAGGTCTCATCTCTGCTCCAGATCTACTACTGGAACTGACGTCGTAAGGGGAGAAGAAGTTCTTCATCTTACTTCATTTCAGGAGTAGTAGTTGTCCAAGCTACAACCAGGTAATTTTGTATACTCTTTGTCACTTCAATCAGTTCTACTCGATATTTTCTCTTCACATCATGTTGTATTCATCTCTATCTTTTGTGTGGGAAACCCAATTTGCGTCTTGGTTTTCACTTTTATGTAGTAACTGTCATACATGCTTTTTATGTTTCATGTAGTTACTCTTTTGTGATATGTGGTTACTCTTATGACTCAATGACTTACTCTTTTATTTTTCAAGGTTACTCTTCTATCTGTAGAGTTACTCTCACACAGCTGTCATGGATCCCAGTCTTGACACAAATGCTGCTAATGCCAGTGTCGAATGTGAAAATGATAATCCTCCTTCTTCTCCTTTTGTTGCTTCTTGCACTCTATCCCCAGTACAAGTCCCTAGAATTGGTCTCCTGTTTGGAAGTTTAGATGAAGGTATCTCCTTCTATTCTAGTTATGCTGGCAAGATTGGTTTTAATATCAGGAAAGACGACAATACATATGAATGAGGAACTAATAATCTGATTGCCAAAGATCTGGTTTGTGACAAACAGGGTAAAATCAGTCGTTCTAAGAGGTCTAGAGGGCTTTTGAGCTCCGTTTGTGATGAAGTGGGTAACTTGTAGGATAATATGTCCAAGAAGTATAGGCGTTCTGTGAAGAGGTGTGGTTGTGGAGCCATGATCCGGTTCACACTAGATAAGTCCTCATCCAAGTGGGTTGTGACCGCCTTTGTTGATGAATACAACCATGATCCTGTTGATGATGTTCATCTCTGTTACTTGAAGTGTAACTCATCTCTTGATGAAACTAAAAAAGAGATGCTTTCTACCATGAGTCAAGCAAACATTCCTGTATTGAGACAAATTACATTGATGGCATCTGAGTCTTGTGGTTATGAAAATTTGACATTTACTAGTAGATAAGCTCATGGACACCTCAGTAGCAAGAGGAAAGAGTCGGCTAAATACGACGCTGACATGGTGTTGGATTGTTTTGCTAGGTTGAAGGTTTTGGATTTGAAATTCTTTTATACTTACTAAAATGATCCTGATTGTTGCTTGACACATTTTTTTTGGGATGATCCTGTCTCTATCGAAGATTGTGAGTTGTTTGGTGATGTGATTGTTTTCGATACCACTTACTGTACCAACAAATATTCTATGGTGTTTGGAATGTTTGGTGGTGTTGATCACCATCGTAAGACAGTCTTATTTGCCTCATCTCTGTTGGTGGATGAGAAGTATGACTCCTTTGTCTGAGTTTTCAAACAGTACTTACTTTGTTTTGGCAAAGAGCCAGTTTCCATCATAACCAATCAAGACCCTACTATGAATGCTGCTATCATTACTATTTTTCCAAATTGCAAGCATCGCTTCTGCAGTTGGCACATCCTACAGAAGCTTCCCTCTAAGCTTGGTGGTCTTCCTAACAAGGATCAAATCATAAATGCTCTGAATGATTGTGTGTGGAACGTGGATGATGTCGACATTTTTGAAGAGAGGTGGGATTTTGTAGTCCAAGAGAATGATCTGTCTTCCATTACCTAGCTTTCTAATATGTATGCAATGCATTGGGATTGGGTTCCGTGTTATATGCAGTCTTCTTTCTTTGCTGGCATGAGGACTACTCAAATAAGTGAGAGCCTGAATGCATTCATTAGAAGCCATGTGAATAACAGGAAGACTCTTTTTGAACTTGTGTGTTCCTTAGAGACTGCTTACTCTCATGTGCGGGAGATTGAAAATTTCAAAGATTTTGATGACGAGTATAGTAATCTTCCTTTGTCATCATTGTGGCCTCTGGAGGAGCAAATGAGAGGTATATACACCAAGTCCATCTTTAAGATCTTTCAATCTGAGGTTCATCAAATCATGGTGTACTATGTAAAGGAAACATTAGAAGAAGGTGTCTTTGAGGTGTATCATGTCGGTTGTTTTCGATTTCCTCGTATCTTGAAGAAAGACTCATCAAGTGAGATGGTGTCTTGCAATTGCTTCATGTTAGAATTCAAAGGTATTCTGTGCAGGCACATTCTGTCTTATTTGAAGAGCCATGACTTTTGCACTCTTCCCGAGTTATACATACTAAAGAGGTGGACTAAAGGATATAGAGAACACCCTTTGATTTTTGGCAAAGCATTGGTTAAGCATCCATCTACTGGGAGGACACTTCATCTTGTTTCTGCCTACAATTCAATTGTCAACATAGCATGTAGGAACAACACTATAGATATTTGCCATGAAAAACCATTAGCTTTGCAAAAGGAGCTCTTAGATTTGGATCATACTGATACTGGTGTTGGTGTTACCGCTTCTAACACAGCTTCTTCTTCTACTTTCAAGGTCCATATCCCTAATATTTCCAAAACTAAAGGGAGACCCAAATCGTCTGATGTGAGGTTTAAATCTAGAGTTGAAATTTCTCAGTCTAAAAGAGAGACTCAGTGCAAGAATTTCTTAGAGTTTGGATTCAATCATGATAGTAGAAACTGCCCTATGAAGAAGTAGTTCATTCTCTATAGATACTCTTTCTGGACTTTGTGTTGTTGTTGTTTGCTGCTCAATGATTATCTATGGTGCTACTCATGTGTTTTGTTGATGTTGGACGTGTATATTAATTATCTTATTTTGTTGCTGCTATTTCTATTCTTTGAGCTACTGGTGCTGCTAACCCTTCCTTCCTATTGTTATTGTTGATTGGGAGTATCCTGGTGCTGCTAACTGTGCTGCTCTTTTTTCTGATATCATGTGCTGGGAGCTGTTGTTGTTGCTACTGCTATTGATGGATGGCTGTTTTGTAGTGTAGTTGTAGTTGATTAGTGCGTGAGTGAGGCATATTCAAATCTATAATGGGTTGTTCTTGTGTAGTAATTTGAAATTGATTTGTAATCCTTCCTATATTTTGACTTGTGTTTGGAATCTATTGTTGTGTTACCTTTTGAGCTCTAGAAGTTGTATGTATACATTGATTTCTTTATGTCCAATGAATACTATTTCTTCTGAAATACTTATATTTTTGGATTAGAACAGTCACTTTCATGTTTGTACAATTACTTACAAAATGCCAGTTTGTTACTATGTGATTCAAATACAATGGTTTCATCTATTTGACTTACCTTCCTCCACAAGTTACTTTACAAAGTATAAAAGTTACTTTTTGAATACACAAAGTTACTTTTATGTTGTTACAGTTACTCATAGTGGTCTTATAGTTACTCTAGGTGTTCTTATAATTACTTTATCGATGACAAGTCCATCTCTTTTATTTGTCAATGAGTTCTGATATAGGTCCTTTTTTTGGAATAGAACACTTGCTTTCATGTTCGTACAGTTACTTACAAGATGTCCCTGTTACTCTGTGTTCCATACACATTGTTTTTGTGATACATGTTTTACCTTCCTCTATTAGAGTTACTTTTACAAAGTATAAGAGTTACTTTTTTTAATCACAGGGTTACTTTTCTCTACTGTTAAAGTTACTCTTAGTGTTCTTACAGTTACTCTTCGTGTACTTTCAATTACTCTTAGTGTTCTCATAGTTACCCTTAGTGTTCTTATAATTACTTTATGGGTTACAAGATCATCACTCTTGCTCTTGAGTTTGTTTATTTTGACAGGCTAACTGAAAGTATATATCTTCATACAAACCCACAGTAGCTATATATTCATGCAAGAATACCACAGACAAAGCATAGAACGTTATCTATTAAACCTAGAAATACTCCTATTTACAATATGATTCAGAGTAAAAGTATTTACAGGCTTGCAGTACATAAGTAAATGTATCTCATAGCAGTTACATATCATGACTCCAGAATCAAATTGTTCAAATTTAACATATCACTTAATTAATCAATATTCAACTCAAATTTAGCCATCTGTCGAGGCTTGAAACAGCTTCTTCCTCTGTGCCTTTTTCTTCCTACACATCTGTATCTACTGCTTGTTTCTACTCTACTTCTTGCTTTTTCTGATCCTTATCTGCTTCTTCCTTGTGCTGTTCAGCTGGACCTTCTGTGGTGTCATCACTTGCATTCTTTTCATCTTCTTGTACTGGCTGTAGCTGCCCCCTTGCCACCATTCTTTGAAAAATGTTAGCCCTTATTGCTGGCATGTCTTTGTAAGTGAAGTCCATATGTTTTTCATTGACCAGGCATTCAAGGTACTTCATCACGAAGACCCCACAGTCAAGTGAGGCTTCTTGCTATTGTGGGCACAGTGGGTACTCCCACTCCCACTGTGACAATTGGCTTCCTTTTTCTGGTGCACCCCTGAAGAATTTGTGCACAATACCCACCTTTAGGAAAAAAACACAACTT
This sequence comes from Alisma plantago-aquatica, assembly GCA_963693085.1. NCBI lineage: Eukaryota > Viridiplantae > Streptophyta > Magnoliopsida > Alismatales > Alismataceae > Alisma > Alisma plantago-aquatica. Next base: position 669,872,728 of record OY856410.1, read on the forward strand.
TTATTAATTATTAATCAACAAACCTTAATCCTTTCAATTCATTACTAATAGAATTACTTTTTTCATCGCTTACCCATCTAATGAATTCTTTTTCTGACTTGCTATTTCCACTCATTGAGTTATAAGACCGGTGTGCTCCATCCCTGAAGCTTGCTTCATACAAGTGCCAGTGGTTGTCGTTGTTTAGTATGGTGAACACCGAGTCCATTGTGTCCCAATCTTTCAATGGAACATTGAAGAGTGGAGATAGCATGTCAATATGTTCTAGGGCGATATTCTCAACATCAAATGACAACTTCTGCTGTAAATATAGAATTTAAAAATGCACATCTATAAGTTTCATTTTGTGTTTATATTTTGTAATTTGATGTAATTTTGTATACCAAGTTTTCTTGTCTTACCGGAGCATAAGTGCTCATGCAGTTCCATGTCAAAACCTTCTTCCTCTGCTTGCTTGTGCTCACCTTGAGCATCTCCACAAAGTAGTCCAGAACTTGAAATAAAACCACAAGATTTTTTCTTTAGCAATCCAAATTATTGTTTCAAAAAGTTACACTATATTTTGGTTCTTATAGGTGATTGCGTCATTTGATCTTTGTATAATAGGGTAGCGAGGTCCTTCCCCGTACACCAAATATTATCGCTGAATTTCCACTCTCGTTTTGACCTGCCAATCATTCATAGATGTGATACATATGAGTTAGATATTGAATAAGTAATGTTTTATTTTGTACACTTGACAAAATAACCAATTCTTACATTTCTTCAATATTGTCCATGAAGTGATCGACAATTTCTTTGGTTTCCTTTGTTTTGAAATGCTCAAAACCTATGAAATTTGTCAGCTTTTGCTGTCAACAACAAAGTGCATTCAATGTTAGAATCCATCTTCATTCCTATAGTCAATCTATCAATTGTATAGTTACTCTATCTATCATATAGTTAATTTTTATGTCACATAGTTACTCTGTCAATCATATAGTTACTCTTTATATTCCTACAGTTACTCTTCTATGTCACATAGTTACTCTACTAATTCAAATAATTACTCTTTATGTTCATACAGATACTCAAGTATTGATATACTTAAAAATAAATCCAACCTTACCTTTTCCTCCCTCCTTTTTTTGATGTTTTTCTCTGTGCTCCCTATTATAGGTTCTGTCATCTTCTTTCTCTTTGTCAACTTTTTTATGGGCTCTTGATTCTTTCCTTCTTCTTCTTCGCATGATTTCTTTGCTTGTTCCATTTTTCCTTCACCTTTTTCTGCTGCATCTCGTGAACATCTTGATTGGGCAGAGCCATCATCAGCTTTTTCTTTGTGCTTTTTCTCTACAACACCAGTTTGTTCATCAACACTCTCTTATTCAGATCCTTTCTATTCCACATACTTTCTTCTCAGCCTCAACTTGCTTAGTTTTATCGGTGTGTATCCCTTCTCCACACCTTCTTTCTCTTCTTTTTCGGGCATGCCCATATCCTTCTTTCGAAGCACCTCATACGTGTCTTTGGGTTCATCAACATTTACTGAGGCAAACCCCTCTAAAAATTGTTCAAACCCACTTGTAGGTGACTGTGCTTTGTCACGTTCATCTCCCACCTTCCTCTTAAGAACTCTGTTTTCTTCCTCTAGTTCAACTATTCATTTTTGTAGCCTCTTATTCTCCTTCTTCAGGTCACTAAATGCTTCAACAACTATCTTTGTGCAGATCTCCTTCTGCATCTTCAACTCTTCCTCCAGTCTGTGGATTCTTCCTTCCAAGTTGGAGTTATGAGAAGTCACTCCTTCGTCGATGATTGGCTTTCTGGCACCTTATCTGTCGTTGGCTTACTTTTTGCCCTTTTTTCCGCTAGGTAATAGGGTAAGTCATCCACTCTTCTTGCATCTCGCCAATCATCTGCCTCATCTAGCTTCATCCTTTGAAAAACATGTCCAAATAAATCAAACAATGTGTCAAAATTCAAACATATAGGATTATGTTGTATATTAGCTATGTAACAAAGAAGAAATATCCTTACATCTCTAGGGTTTACATTCCCTATTTCCATCACATTATCGACTGGTGTAGCCCACTTTTTTATCCCTGGCTTGGCATCAAGGAAGGTTGGCTTTTCCATTTTAATCATCTCATATGCCCAAACCTACATGTAACAGAGAAAAATATAATTCATAAGTAAATGTCCCTAGGCATCATTGTAACAATCTAGACGAAAATAAATTTGTTCACTTACGCATAGGCACATGACACACCCTATCGTGTAGAGTGTGGTCTTTCCCTTCTACCCTCTCCTCCTCGGCTCAACATTCTCCTTCAACATCTTCATATTCTTGAAGATACTCCCATGAACCAACTTTGCCCAATTCATTTGCCCCGTGGCATTTACATCATCTAAGTAGTGCATGATGTAAATTGGGGTGCAATTGCTGGTATCTGGGAGTAGGAATGTTACAAGCAAGTGCAACATCCATGCCTGACACATGTTTTGATTGTTAGCGGGGTCGTCTGTCTTGGCATATTGTTGCCAGAGATTTGCCAAGTTGTCCTTGTGTAGGACATCCTTCTCCTTCAACCTTTTCGAGGTCTCACCTTCATTGCTATTTCTACATGTTGCCCTAGCGAATTCTTGATAAATTGAGCTCACTATTGCAAAGTTTTTCATAGGTATGATATCCATACCTTTGCTAGGGATACCTAGGATTACCCCCACATCCTCAATTGTCATTCTTCTTTCCACTACCTTTTCCAATAAGAATCTGTCATCCTCCACATATCTTGCTATTAAATCCTCCAAAAGTACTATGTCTACCGTAAGATTTGGCATCTTTATCATGTTTGCAAAAGCCATTGACCTCATCATTCTAATCTGATTCTTTGTAAACACCATGCTATTGTTGATGGTGATGTAGCTCTTGATGTAGCATCTGTGGTATATCCTTTTAATGCCAACTACAAACATATCAAAAAGTACTCTTAGGTTTTTTGTTGCTTATTACTTTTTAGTCAATCCAATTACTCTTATATTTTTCACAATTTACTATACATGGTAGGTTGATCACATTTTAAAGCTAACTATTATTGTAATAGAAACTCTCTAAACTGTAAGTGTTATTAAGTGTCCTTTGAAAGTAACAACAAATTAAAACAATTATAAATTCATACAAGCTTACCTTCATCAACCTTTTCTTTTCCCTTCTCCTTCCTCTTCCTTCTTTCCTCTTCTCCTTCTTGATCAGTAGCTTTTTATTTATCCTTGTCCCTTCTTTTTCCTCTTCCTTCTTTCCTCTTCTCCTTCCTCACCAGTAGCCTTTCCTTTCCACTTCTGCCGTCTTTTACCTTTTTGCATTTCTCCTTCATCAGCAGTAGCTTTTTCTTTCTCCCTGCTTGCTTCATACTTTTCTTTCCCCTTTTGTTTCCTTTTACTTCTTTACAATTCTTCTTCATCAGAAGTAGCATTTTCTTCCTCATTCCTTTGCGGATATTTTTTTGTATTGTCATCAGACACTATCCTATCTTCTCTTGCATACAAACCCAGTTACTCGAAAATTGTACTCTTTAGTTTAACAAAATATAATTTCCAGTTTAACTACCATATCTAGTGTACGAGTTACTTTTTCTTATGAAATAGTTACTCCATCTTTAAGACAGTTACTCTAGCCCGTCATATAGTTACTCTAATGCTTCCCGTAGTTACTCTAGATATTGTCGAGTTACTCTACTAGTCATACCAGTTGCTCTTTTACCATACATTGTTACTTTGTAGTCAAAATCCTATATTTATGTTTCATTGTAATGTACATGCAAACATAAATTACCACATTGTTGTTCATTCTCCGCTTCATCACGCAGAGGTTCTTTAGTCCCAATACCTTCTTTACTGATATTCCCTTTCTTTTCTAAGGATGGTCTCTTCGGAGTAGTTGCAACCCTTTCTTTCTTCCCTCTCGGGGTCCTTGGAGGAGCTGTATCCTTTTCTTTCTCTCCTTCCACAACCGGTTCTTTTGCCACTTCGTCTGGTTCATCATGCGGAGGTTCTAAAGATGTTCCCATACGTTCATTTCCTTTCTTTTCTGAAGATGTTCCCGTCATAGGAGCCCCTTCTTTTTCCCCTTCCGCAGCCTGTGCTTTTACCGCCTCATCCGGTTCTTTTGCCGTCGGCTTGTCGACTTTGTAAGTCTTCAATACAAAGTCATCTTCATCTTCAGTTATGATTACGAGTTTTAGTTTCTTTCTCCATGGTGGCCGTGAAGGCTTCTTTGTCCTCACCATGTCTGAACAGCGGAGCGGAGCATCTGCGTGCGACCGAAATTGAGAGGTAGAGAACATAGGTGGAGAAGTGAAGCAGACAAAGACCGATATTCCGCCGATGACGGAGTAACTAGAGACTGGGGGGTCGGGGTGGGTGTTGGCCGGACGACGGTTGTTTCAACGAATAATCACACAGAACAACAAGGAACTGAACATGTGATTTGGGGTTTTTTTTCAGCCTTCTGTCTTCTCGCTTGTTTTCTCGCAAAGTTCTGTCCTTTTTTATTTTGAAATATTTACAAACATGTGCCACCATGTCACTATGATGAGTAGCTTTTTTTGGTTACCCACACGGGCAACAGAGATCACCTCATATATATATATATATATATATATATATAATATATATATATATATATATATATATATATATATATATATATATATATATATATATATATATAGAGTATGTTTTTAATACCCGCGCAGGTAGTAAGGCTTGTTTACCCGTGCTTTGGAGACACGGTGGCATGCATTGTAAATAGGTGGAATACAAGGATCCACCACTTGGAGTCTTGTATCCTGAATCTGCAACCGGACTCTGACGCTCTTCCGAATCAGCGGGGTTCTAGATATGATTGCGTCGTCGTCCAACTATCCAGCCTCAGCTCACGGGCAACCTAGAAGGGCTTACTTGAATCCACCGCATGGTCATGAGACTCATCTTGTCCATCCTCACCATACCAACTGCAGCGCTCGCCGGAGGTCAAATGTCGCACAGTCCACAGGGTCCTGGATGACAACATCACGCAGTTGCCGCTCAACATATTGTGGCTCGTCTCGTCCACTACAGTGTGTTTCCTCTATCAAAAGTCATGGACGGAAACCCAATCCACTTAGGGCATCGATTCTTCCGCCCCCACACCGGAAGCCTCCCTCTGTTCCAGTTTCAGAACCAGAGGGTGCTCGCCTTTCAAATGAACATCAGCCCCAACTCCCCCCTACTTTGTCAGTGACAACTTCCTTGCCAAACTCCATGACTTCTTCATTGCAGCCTCCAACAACCTCTTCGGGCCCCCCAAAATCGCACAGTAGGCCAATAACCTGCCTTGGACCTGATCTGGATCTCCCTCATGATCTTAAACTATCCCACCCTCACATCCCAAAATACATTGCCACGAATTCAGTCGGGACACGGTTAGGCTGCTTGATGGTGTTTTGAAGGGCCAGATCCTTGTTTGAAAGCAGTCGTGGTGCTTACTGCGGTTTACTTGTCTAGAGTTGTTGATAAGGACTTTAGACGGATGCAGGATGCGTATAAGGGATGGATCGATCAGCATTAAAGACAAGCTAGTGAATATTGTGCTTATGTTGCCACTAGGGATACAACTAGAGATATTCCAAGGATGATTGTCCAAATATACATATAAATTGTCAAATTGTAATGTGGGTGTGTATTTTATAATATACATAAAAAATTATAAGAATAAATTGTAAGGCCGATAGACATTTTGTAATGTATATACAAAAGGGTCATTCATTCACTGCATCTGTTTTGTAATAGGAAGATACATATTTGTAATGAGACATGCAACGTTTGTAATGAGATGACCAAATTTGTAATACAAACAGTCATTTTGTATTACTACGCTGTTTCTGTTACAAATATCATTTTTACTCGATCTCTGCAGAAGGCTATCACCGCTAGTCACGCACGTCGGCAACGCTACTGACTGTGCCGGAGCCTGGGGCGGCAACGACTGATATCATCTAACTATAGATGAGAGGGGGATCAAATCGTGCTTGGATTGGGTTTCTTTTGTTATATATTTGTAATGTATTTTGAGACAACAATTTCATACCAACCCCCAACATGTAACAATTTTAGTCACATTCTAATAGACAAGAGCCAAGCATAATGTAGGTGATAATTTTGTAACATGGATACTCATATTGTAATAAGCACATGCCATCTGTAATATGGGCAGTCACATTGTAATAGGCAAGAGCCGATTGTAATGTAGGTGACATTTTTATAATATGAATAGTCATATTGTAATAAACAAGTGTCATATGTCATATGGACAATCACATTGTAATAGGCAAAAGCAAACCGTAATGTATGAGATAGTTTTACAATACACATACTCATATTGTAATAAGCAAGTGACATCTGTAATATGGAGTCACATTGTAATAGGCAAGAGCCAACCGTAATGTAGGTGACAGTTTTGTAATATGATTGAACATATTGTAATATACATTAAGAAACTGTAAAGACGATAATTTTTTTGTAATATAGATAAAAATTATAATATGTCAGAAGAAATTGCTAGTATTCATCCATTGTCTAATAAAATTTTAATAAGACTCACATGAAATGGAATGATCGAATTACATACACTACTAATCTAGAAGTACAGAACTGTAAAATCAACTTTATACATTTGGAAAGTTTATGTAAGAAACTATGTACTATAATATGGTCAGTTTTTTTGTAATCAACTTTATACATTTGGAAAGTTTATGTAAGAAACTATGTACTATAATATGGTCAGTTTTTTTGTAATGTGTATAAACAAATTGTAATGACGCCATAAATTTTGTAATATACAGACATCATTTGTATATGTAAAAAAAGGTTACTTGCACCTACTATATAAATTACAGACATCATTTTAGGGAGGAGCACTTGGTTGATGTTCGGTAGAACACCACCATAGGGGATGGTGACGCCAGACATCAGCTTTTCGAGCTCGTCTTCGTTCCTCACGGCCAGGAGCACATGGCGATGGGTGATTATGTTCTTCTTGTTGTCCTTTGTCGCGTTTCCAGTGAGCTCGAGTACCTCGGCAGCAAGGTACTCAAGGACGACGACGACGTATATAGGGGTGCCGGGCCCGACACGCTGGGCGTAGCGACCCTTCTTCAAGTACCTGGAGATCCTTCCAATGGGAAACTGGAGCCCTGTCTTGGCGGTCCTGGACACGACCTTCTTCTGGGCCGAGGGCCGACACCGGCCTCTACTGCGAGGAAGCAGATGTGGAAGCCGACGACGGGTGGCGGTGGTGATGGTCGTCATGTTCCTCGTCATCGTCGTCTTCTACGCTCTCCTCGGAGGAGTCCTCCCCTTCCTCTCGGTTGTTGTTGCCATGCAGCAGTCTGGATAGATCTGTCCCGATCCCTGTCTTTCTTGGATCCCCGGTCGCGTAGCCTGCTGGACTCTTGCAAGTCCATGCCGTCGCCGTCCTCTGCGTGAGGAGGGGGAAAATATAAAAGCGGAGAAATCAATGAGACAGTTGTTATTATAGCTTCTAGTAACAAAAATAGAAAGATGAACGATAGCGGACGATAGAAGCATAAACAACAAATCGGTAAAAGTAAGATGGTGAAGATGAACAAGGAAGAGAAGGAGACAAGGATGGAGAGATAGGATCTGCTTGTTATCTTACCAGGCGAGTCCCTTAAGCTGCTACTCCCTATCCTTTGCCTTCTCCTAGACAAGGCACCATTGACGGCCGCCATGCTCCCTCTCCTGCTTGCCTCCCGATTCCTATCCATCATCATCCAAATCAAACACCGTCGTCCTCTCGCTGACCCCTCTCATCTAACCAGATCCATACAGGGGGGAAGAGCGGTGCACCGCCACAACCACCGTTGTGTTAGGGATCCGACCGGATGGAAGGTAAGGCGGGTTCCGTCGGGTGGTAATCCCGAGCGGCCTCTGCAGTCGCCGCTGCAGCCGGTTGGTATAAACAACTGGAAGGAGCTCCTCAGCGCCGGTCAGATTCAGGTGCACCAGATCGAAATTGGCACTTGAGGCTGGTGGGCGGAAAGGCGAGTTCTTTTTCTGAGGACCGCTAGACCTGCGTGGTTAGCAGCAGATCTCCATGATGTCCTCAATTACCGACACCACACAGCACCTCACGGTTCGGCTAGCTGCAATGTCATATCAGATCCGTCAGGATGCTTTCAACCATTCAACATCACCACCACAGAACTTCGGGCCGACGTCAATTTCCACCGAGCAGCTAGTGGGTGGCGAGAAGGTCGACGACTGCATAAAGCTACTCAAGAACAATGAGAATGTATCTAAGATTGGAGCGGCAATCTGAGTCCATGTTATTTCAACCCTGTCGTGAAAAGCACCAGGTTCGCAAACGGAACGACAACTCCGGGAATCAGAAGAAAAGGGGATTAAAAAAGGGCAGGCGATCCCGTAAGCTTGAAAGTCGGGTAACTTAATTAATCTACCCGCGCGGGCAACAAGTAAACTCATATATATATATATATATATATATATATATATATATATATATATATATATAGATTCATTAGATGCCCGTGCGGGTACTTCAAGTTGACTAGTGAGTGACTACCCGTGTATGAAAGTTCGGTGGCATGTATTGTAATTATCAGCGTAACTACTCCCGTCTCTCCCATATCCGCAAAGGCCCGAGCCGTGGTTCCGGCGTAGGGAAAAGACTTGAGTTTGGACTCCATGCGAGAGCGAATTTGGTTCATGATCTGCGTGGGGATCGATTCCACCAAGTCCTGATATATTGTGTTTCCCAAACAACGACAGTCCACAACCTGATGTCAGTGTCCGCTGTCTTGTTCACCGCTTTCACAGTTTTCATACGCGAGCGCTGCCGGAATAGGTTGCTGGGGTGCCAAATAGGAAGTTGTAGCCAAACATATAGTAAAAAGATCCCTCCTGCCCTAGGTCGAGGAGTATGATGTTTATGACGTTCTTGGCCTGATACTCATCCGACAGAGCATGCATCGCTGAGATGGAGCTATGGAAAATCACAACTCACATGGTACGAACTGGACGAGGAGCATGTCGGACGCCGACGTCTTCGCCCAGTAGGTACTAAAGCCGCCATTACTAACGAATCCACGATGGAAGACATAAGGCCACTCGGACCCATCGGAACGCTAGCACCAGCAACACTGTGATGGAAAGTGACGCCAATCACTCACTCAATCTGTTCCTCAGCACCGATGAAGAGCTTCTCGCGGGCACACTCCACCATCTTATAGTTTTCTGGTGATGCAGGAACATATGGTTGCGGGTCTAGTGACCACAATACTACTGTTGTACCTATGGTTTGGGAGACGGGAAAGCAGCAGAACATTGGCCTTAACAGAACAAGGGCTTCCGTTCCTTCCATTAGAACGCTACTATGTAATATCATCAAGCTTTAATGCCAGACCAAACTCGTTCCTTGCATGTATTCAATTGAGAACAGAGGACATACGAGAACTTCATTCCTTTATCTCAAACCCCACTCCTCGTTCAAAGAATTTTGCGTCGTTAGTATTGTACACTAAGATGCTCCCAAAAAATGTTCTCCATCACGTTCTTATGATGGCGGTGTCCTGTTTGTTGAAATGCCAGAGTAATTTGGCCATCCATGAATGCAAACTGTAAACAAATTTTTAAACTTCTTTATGTATAACCGAGCCCAAGGTTTTTTTAAGCTGATAAATTAGTGCGTAGTGTGGGTGATAGTTGGACGAAACATGTTGTACTTGTACATTGGTGTTTGATACACGAATATTACAGAGAAGATTGTGTTGGTTGGGATTTCGTTTTCTAAAGTTAATATTTAATAGTGTTTCATTTTAAGTAAGACTTCGTCAGGATTTTCCATGCAGATAATTATATTTAACAAAAGGTAGAATTTTTTTTAATATAAATCATTATCTTTTGAATTGTTGATAATTTAATTGTTACTTTTGAGGAAGAATAATTACTATATGTGCAAGAAAATTACGTTTCAATGTAAGTTGGTTACTTTTACTGCCATATAGTTACATTATGTATAACCATGTACAATCAAAAAATCATAAATTCATACGTTATAGTGGGACATTATTTATTAAAAATCATGAAAGACCATCACCAATGTCGTATATACATTGGTAATGTTAGTATATTCATATGTCTTTATTTGTTCTACGCATGACCATCTTCAAGGTGACACCACCATGTGGTTCATTTGCAATGCTGACAGTTGGAACCGAAATGTGGGCACAACAACTGCTACAGTGGAGGGTATGTTGAAAAAGTTGAATGTCATAGAAGCTTGAGGTCTTCATCTACAGCTGCTTCATATACCCCTATTCCTGTCTAATCCACTCCATGTTCCTCTGAGGATTCTCATATCTATCACACACATGATGAAGGTGCTAAGGGAGTAGGTGTGTTTCTGTGTCATAGCGCAATGGCAATATGTGTTGTAACATTCCATAATGAGAACAACACTGTTGCACTGCTTGACATGGGGGTTCATTTGTTGTCGGTGTAGACTACGGAGCTACTCATAGCTTTGAGGTCAACAGGAGGGAGCCAATAAGGTCCGGGTGGATTACGATCCAAGAAAAATTCTCCTACTGTCCTACTTTCATGTAAGTAAAACTGATCGAAATGGATTTTTTGTTTCCTTGTGTTCTTCATGTACGAGTGTTGGCAAAGAAGCTGCTGGTGCCACAACTACGTGAGGCTGTTGTCCGTGGACGTGACCCTCGCAATTGAGCTCATAAGCCTCACGTCATCTTCAAGCAGGTCGCAGATCGAACGCAGCAGACACATCCACGAGATGCATACGGATACATACACATGAAGGAAGTGGAGAGGCGCGAAGATGATCTATGGAAGTGTACCTAAATGCTTACTGCCTATTGCTTTAGATTGTAGTGAGGGGGCGGTTCCAGGACATACATGGTTGGGTCCATGTTATGGCATATATAGAGGAGTTGAAGATGACCGTTCAAAACGTCAGACTTTACAATTTCTATGTTTCTTCCATTCCTCCCCTGATTCAGGTCTCACCGGGATGAGTTGGTTTCTAGAGTCCGTATATTCTCATTGTCGTGAAACGCTCTACATGTGTCTGAAGTAATGGTACAATTAATTTTTAATGTGAGCATTGGACATTTCTCCACTTCTCCACTTCTGAACTTGAGTTGAAAAATGGTAATGATTTGACATATAAAAATAACATCTGGTAATGAAAAGTAACTATTAGTAACATAAAGTAACATTTGGAGATGAAGAGTAATGATTTGACACATAAAGTAATATTTGGTCATAAAAAGTAACTATTGAACACAGAAAGTAACAACTGTCTATTGATGAAAGTCGGTGTCGGAAACTATGCTCAGTTTGCATTTATTTTTATGATGTGATTGAAGGAGTTACACATGGTGTTGTTGTATTAGTGGCTATATTTATCACCTATCTTTTCTGTACTTTATGTATAGTGAATGCTTCATTTAACAGTGGCGATTGCTCGAGAAACAATGGACAACATGCACTAGGTCAATCACTATCAATCGCTTTTCAAAAAGTATTTTGCCAACCGATATCATTTTGTATTATTATTGATGTCCACGTAGATTGAAAATCTCTACCAATCGCTCATTTCTCATCATGAGAAATTGTTGCGACGAACGATGGACGATGGGTAATCGATGACAAATGCAAACATTTTTCTGAATCCTACATTAGGCTACTAGAAGAAGATGCTTTATAAAGTTTATGTTTATTTGAATTGTAGTCTCTTTGGTCCATTGAATGTTGTAACGAACATTAAATGTCACTATGTGGGATGGAAAGTAACTATTTGTCACATAAAGTAACACTTAGCGATACATAGTAACTATACGATACATAATCTAACATTCAGTCCTAAAAAGTAACTATTTAGACACTATATGCAAGTTGTAGACTACATATATGATTAACTCTAATATATGTAAATAGAATATAATTTTAGGTTGATGTATTTTTATTATGAAATTATTAATTTTAATTAGAGCATTAGAGTCCATTTTTTAAGAGTACATTTGTACTAGCTTAGAGCATCACCTATTTGTCGGGGGGGGGGGGGGGTGGGGGGGGGGGGAGGGGAGTCTCCTTATTAATCTGTCAACTTCTCCTTTGAATTTGAGGTATCACGAAAGGGGACACAATAGTGTTGCATGGGTGAACAAGAAATCATTGCCTAGAAATAAATGTATTTATTAAATAATAAAAATATGTAACAAAAATTACAAGCGACTATATGACAATTTAAACGGAGTGTAACTATTTGACTCTAAAAGTAAGTAATTATTTGACAAAAAAAGTAACTATTGATATGGAAAGTAAATATTTGACATAAAAAGTAACTATCGTATGAACGTAACTATTTGACTCAAAAAGTAGCATACGCTTACCGAAAAAAACACATAGACTATGAAAAGTAATGAAAATACATGTTACTTGTTAAATGTATACTAATGATTAAATAATACTATATATATGGAATCTAATTTTATGATGATGTACTAATAATCAAGCATATAAATATGAAATGAAAAAGTAAAAGATGTATAAAATAAATTTAATATAATTATATAAATTATTAACATACTTTATCAAAATTTTTGATTAGGAATGACTAACAATGAACCTAGTAAATAAAATAACAAAGACATTTTGTATGTATTATTTTGTCCTTTAAATAACTGATTTGTTACTTTTAACGACCCACTGTTACTTTGTGTTCCAAATAGTTACTTTTCAAACTGTATACTTACTTTATATACCAAATAGTTACTTCTATTAAGATAGTGTTATTTATTTTTAATTTGTATTCATTTCATATCATAGATTTTGTTATAAATATTGACTACTAGAAAAGAAGCTAGTATGATTCTATCTGAGAAACTTCTAAATAAAAAAAAATTGGTGGTGAGTGTATAGTAAGTTACGAAGTTGGGAAGAATTGGTCGATTGAATACATAAGATATGGAATTCTTTTGCAGTTTTTTTTCTCAATATTAAACATCATGAGTTACAATGTTGTGGCCATCAAAATATACAATGTTCGTTCCTTTTAAATTAATACAACTCTTCGGTTAACCTATGTCAAATAACAAATGGTTCATGTACAATTCTAGATCATGAACTGTAAATAAATATGATCACACTCACTTGCTCAAACCATCTTGATTTGGTTGAGAATATTTTGGATGACACTATTTGTCTCACTCATGAACACCATGCTTGCCATGGAATGCTAGGTCCGCAACATGGAATGCTAGGTCCGCATCTAAGAATAGCATCCCGATCTTCACTTTCAGGAGGCACTTCTCCCACTCTGACGAGTCAAGGTCAAGCTCAAGTAGACTAGTTTTCTAAAACTCCAATATTTGGCCCCGCTGTAGCTGTTCCTTAACCAAATTCATGATACCTTCATCTTCCTCGATAAACACTTCCGACCTCTTTCCAGTGAGAAAATCCAGAATCACGACATTGCAAATATACGATCCTCCTTCCCTACTCCTCCTGCCCACTCGGGAAAATTTCTATAGCGACATACCCACGGGACTCGATGAGAATGCCCAATGACATTCACGGTCTTAGTTCTTGCTGTTGTGTTGCTACTCTGGCTTCAATGACAACTAGGTTATCCAGGCCAAACATGGAAACACGAGCCTCAAATTTATCGTCAAATCATGTGCTCTCCAAGTTCAAGTTGCCATGGAACGACAGCATGGAGGAACACCAGTACCCAAGCATCGCCAACCGCAATCAAATGCCTTAACAACCAGTTCAACAAGTGGTCTCCTAATAGAATTCCAGGAATCTGGCGAGACTTCTGTAGGGCTTATAGTCTGCACATACGACAGAGGCCCCATGTAGTATACCAAGAGGACGATGAGATTTGGGTGATGAGCCTTGTCCAGAGATTCTGCCGCCTTCCTTGATGGTCCTTTCTACCATTGTCTTCCCTTCAGATGACTCGAGAATATGCACATCTTCGCCCGCTGTAGGCCCTTGTTGCCGACATCTAGATAGCAAATCTGGAGAAGGATATGACGGTATACGGTTTCAGAATTTGGGGTGGAATTCTTCTACTTGTGACTGATGCTACACATCTCTACATATGGGGTTAGGCATTTATTAAGTCAATTTACAATTGTGGCACCGCAATTCTAGAGTACGAGTAGCGAACTCTGGATACCTATGTGGGCACTGAAAACAATCTTTCTCTCTCTATATATACACACACACATTATATATATATATATATATATATATATATATATATATATATATATATATATATATATATATATATATATATATATATAGTCAGGCTAGAATACACTCGAGTGTACAGATCACACGAATACACTCAAGTGTGTTTGCATATCAAAACTATTTTTTACAAAATGTAAACCATCGATCTTCACGGTCATACTATAATTAGGCTACATGCAATTTTTGAGCCCATTTGGATGAGTGTAAGTCACTCATCCAAGGGAAAAAAAATCGATGCGTGAAACTAATTCGAAATGTATAATTTTTGTGGTCTTTATAACATGACTTATAAATATCCAAATGTGCTCAAATTTTATGAGCTATTCACAAGATGTTTAAGAAGATCAACGGATTAGATTTTAGAAAAAAACATTGCATCATGAAAAATTACTTGAGTGTATTCTACTCTGAATACACTCGAGTGTATTCTAGCCTGACTATATATATATATATATATATATATCTGACTTATTCTCGATTATTTTTGAATAGTTGATTGAACTTTTACCGAAATATATCGATTTTTTCATGAACTTTTACAATTTTTTCCAAATTCCAATATTTTTGCTCCCGTCAAAAAGTTGACATATCCCGAATTTGTCACTATGGTTCTACCGGCCTTCCAAATGACATTGCGGAGAACACCATTGTGGCAATGGAGTAGCTTCACATCATCCTCCCCGACCACATTTTAGTGCAGATTTTAGCTACATCTATCACATGGAAGGCATAGATTTTATTTTTACACTTTAGTTTGGCCACCTTGATGGCTAAATATGATTTTCGACTTCCTGATGATGTTCTCAGTCTGGAGGTTGAAGATGACCTGGATGTGTAGGAAAATATAGTGACGGAGCAGACAACAGAAACATAAAATATAATAGCCATATTCCCCTTAAACTAATGGATCACATCAATAACTATGCAATGAGAATGATGGTTTAGAGGATATACCTGGTCCTTGAAAAAGTCCCACGACAATCTCCTTGTTTTGGTTGTGCGCCCTTTTCTGAAGTCACACTCAAAAACTGTCTGCGTCGGCCTCCTGGTTGATCACCATGAACAACAGGTTGATGTTGTCCTCCTAGAGGGAAAAGTATCCACACCTCTAGAGTAGTCCACACGGACCACCGAGAACTCTTGTCATTCTAGTAGAATGGAAAATAAGGAGTTGTCCCTTCATGTTGGCATACTAGTCACCAACTTATTCTCCCACAATTGTTCTCCCTTGCTTTCCCTCCCTTTACCTGGTAGGACTTGCTAAATTTCTCTCGATTACCACAACCAGAGAAGACAAACAATTATTAAAAGCAATTGAGTTGTGTCTCTGGGAAGCCCCCAATACCCCTCTATATATAGGAGGGTCAGGGTCAAGTTCCCAATATGTATGGGAGTGGAGGGGACCAGAATTTCATGAATTTTCACAATCTATGACATGCGAAATGGTCATTTCACTAGTGAACTGATTGGTTCACCCAGTGAATTGATTGGTTCACCCAGTGAACCGATCACAATTGTATTGGCAATTCTAATCCAATTAATACATAACATGACGTCAGCACTAATCCTTCATGAAATTGAATTGCTCTCGTGAACCGGGCATCTCATTACATGAGACGGTCGTATCACAACCATGAGTTGGTTGGTTCGCTCAGTGAACCCGTCATTTTGTGCCCTAGTTCATCTAAAATTCAGACAATGCAATATCCAATCAACGTGACACTCCAATTGATCGGTTCGTAGTCTAATAAGTCGATTGTTGTTTAAATTGAGTACCTAAAAACTTTACTAGTAAATTTAATCATCATTCATGAATAAAATCCTATTCCAAGGGGATTCCTATGTGTGTGACCCTATAGGTCCCATATTACATTGGCAGTGAATGCCCATAACTAATTATGACATCACAAGCAAAGAGCAGTGCCTAGTCACACATCATTTCTACCTAAGTAAATGGAAAGTTGGAGAACAACTTAAACCTACAATATTTCATTGATGTTATAGTGTTTGTATAGTTCATTTGTCATTGATATCCAAATTGAACTCGAGGCATGGAGCAGTCATCTCCTTCAACATTCAATCTATGTTCCTTGAACTAGAGTAGACTGTCTGAGATATATGTAAGCTCAATATCAGATATTGAGTCACATGAGCATGATCATGTATTTCTCAATATCACTAATCAAGTGGCCAGAATATCATACTCCTGTAGGAGGAACAAATCTCATCTACATCACTCATAGTCATCCTCATGTGTCACAGTTCACCCAGTCATCACCTTTATGACAACCCTTATTCAAGATCATAATGAATGATGTCAAAGCACACTGAATGACATGTGATGAGTGTAGTGACTTCAGGTCTGAGAACCAAAATGACCACCAATAATATAAGAGATGATTTTGACTATCATTTGTGGTCTTCATGTATCACTCTTATGATGGGCCTGTCTGATACACTATTCTCTAGCAAGTATCTATGTACTTGGTTTGATATCACATATCATGACTAATGACATTCTGTCATCAACCAACACATGATCTAGTCTTATTTGTTATTGTTGTCTATTTGCCTTCCACAATAACATCCGACTTGGGACATAACAAGAATTTATATACTCTTAACATCTGTATAATCTCATTGTTCAAGTCACATACTTGAAGACATACATCATTGAGTAATATCATTTTTATACATTTATTATGTTACTTCATTATCTCATAACTGAATGAAATAGAATAAATTGAAGCAAACCTTTATTATTAATCAAATAATTTACAAATTATGGCATTACAATCATCATATAATTGGCCATCTAGGCACACATACCAATAGACTCCCAGTTTCACTTAGAGCCTATCACCCATAAATCTTATTCCAAGTGATCTAACATGACCATTATGCTTCTACTGCAAAAGTGTTGTTGTCAAGGGCTCAAAAACATTGTTCTTGGTTGGTACTCTGCAAATCTTCACATCTCCTCATTGCATGATCTCTCGTATGATATGGAAATTCCTTTGTATATGCTTGAAACACTGATACAGTATGGGTTCCTTAGCTTGTGCAATAGCTCCATTGTTGTCACAATATAGCTCAATTGTGTCGTTGATGCTTGGAACTACCAAAGTTCATAGATGAACTTCTTGATCTATACAACCTCCTTTGCTACATTTGATGCATCAATATACTCAACTCTATTGTGGAATCAACAACTATCCGTTGCTTGGAACTCTTCCAACTCATAACTCTGTTATTTAGGCAAAACATGAATCTAGATTGTTATCTATAATCATCTTTGTCAGTTTGGAATCTTGCATCAGTGTAACCCTATACCACCAACTCTTCCTTTCCAGTGTGGACCACGAACTGATCCGTAGTTCTTCTTAAGTACTTAAGGATGTTCTTGACGGATGTCCAATGAGCATCACCTAGATTTGACTAATATCTACTCATCATGCTCAAGGCATGTGAGACATCAAGATGGGTACACAACATTGCATACACGATGGATCCAATTGCTGATGCATATGGATTCACACTCATGCATTCCCTTTCTTCCCAAGAACTAGGACATTGAGCTTTAGAATTTGTAACTCCATGCACCACATGTAGGTTTCTTCTCTTTGAGCTCTCCACACTAAACCTCTTCAAAATTTCATCAATGTATGTGCTTTGATTTAATCCAAGAAGCCTTCTAGATCTATCTCTATAGATCTTAATACCTAAGATGTAGGATGCTTCACCCAAGTCTTTCATAGAAAATGTATTTCCCAACCGTGTCTTTATCTTTTTGTAAAGTAGGGATGTCATTGTCCATAAATAGTATGTCATCCACATATAATATGAGGAATACTATCTTACCTCGGATGCATCTAGGGTTTCACCACACAAGGAAAAGGAGACACCTCAAGCGTCCACTGCCAACCATCCAAATACTACACCTCATGGATCTGAAGAGACGTCATCCTCAACTCAAGTCGCAGACTGGCTGCAGACCAACAGGATGGATCGAGGTGAGATCGATGCTGAGAGATGGAGTTCATCGAGCCAATTGTCAAGGATGGCATGCGATGCACTTCCATCTCGAGTCAGGACAGCGTCATCCCCAACTGGGACGAGTAAATCTCCATCCGGTTCATTGGTAGGAAGCCGTATGGTAGACAACTAACAAGTTGGATCTGTAGGCTATGGAGACCAAGCGGTCCCGTCGAGGCCGTATCTGAGGAAAGGGAGGGATACACCATCAAGATTCCATCTCACAGTGAAATGGATAGGGTTCTCAAAGAGGCTCATTGGTTCATGGATGGCTCGCTGATCGTGGCCCATGTGTGGATGCCTGTTGCTCCTCTTCAACCCCTCTCCTTCATGCAGGTCCTTGTTTGGTTCAAGGTTGAAAATCTGGGACTCCCCAAGACACGCAAGCATATCTCCAGCATTGCAAGTACCATCGTAGACCCATGGACATAGATGACTACTCTGTCACTACAGGGTGTCTTGATGCTGCCCGAGTCTGCATCGAGATGAGTTATGAAGCCAAAATTCCCAAGGAGACAATGGTGGAAGTTGATTCAGTGCCCAAGACTCTAAAAACTGAGGTTGTCTCTAGACCCATGATATTCCCTAGTTGTAAGAGGTTTGGGCATAAAGCCACTTCATGCCCTCTAAAAACGAGAAGACTCCCACCGAAGAATGACCTGCAAGTTCAGTTGGGGAAGTCTTCAGGTGTTCAAGACATTGTCAAAAAGACCTCCAAGGAGATTTCCAAGGTTGGTCAGGGGAATAAGGATGCAAACCAGTAAGAGGAGTGTGTGGATGACTCAGTTGTAGTGGATGAAGATATTCTTCATGAATCCATTGCACAACAAGTTAGAGATGTGGTCCTCTCTGTGGCTGACAAGCACCAACCCCAATTCCCTCCATGCATCCCAGAACCTGAGATGTTTGGGTCTTCCCCGATGCTCAACACCAGGAGTCTCAACTTGGATTGGGAATTGGAGTTGAGTAGGAGAAGCAGAGGTGAGATGAGCTCTTCCTTGTGGATAATCAACAAAATATGGAACAACAATGAGTTCTCCGTAGATGTCCAACAGGAAAAGGAGAAGCTGTTTGAAGATGATGATGAATCCAATATGGATTCGAACTCTGAACTGGATTCTGATCCCTGGGAGGCTGACTGGATGGACTTCAACAAGCTCACGCCAAATAGGAGGAAAAAATCTACTAAGAAGAGAATGGATGGGGGATAACCCATCTTTCCATTCTCGATGTTGAATTCTTGGTACCAGTTCCGTATTGTAAATGAATCTGAGGCTCTAAATCTGCTGTCCGATGGTTGGGAGATTCTTCCAAGTTCTTTTTTCCACAATTTCTATGAGTGAGGATAATGCCAGTGTGAGGGAGGTTCCATATTCTAGTTCTCTGGCGATCGATGCAGTTGATTTAGTTGTCAAATCTTCCTCTACTTGACTGACTGGAAACAGGAAGGCGCTACCAGTGATCACACTTTGTGTTAGCTGCTGATAGTTAGATAGGTCTTAGCATTTGAATACCATCGAACAGCTTGAGTACAGACATTAGCTGATACACTTCATCCTACAAAGTTGAGTTTGTACACTTTGTGGGTGAGCATAATGACATTGGAGCTCCTCGTCTGAGTAGGATGATGGCAATGCCAGTTTATGCTTGTATGAATGCTTTTGATGTTTTCTCTCTGTCTGAGTCTTTCTTTCTAAATTGGGTCTTCTACGTAAGACCTTTTGTAATAGTAGTCTTTCTTTTGGTACTCCTCTTAGAGGATTAAGGGGTGTGTACCTTTTGTACCTAAAGTTTTGGTATCACACAATAGTAACAGAGTTTTTTGCCGACCAAAAAAAACTTTTTTATACACACAAGGTTCATCTTCATTTTGAGTAAAGCCAAACTCTATGACTATCTCGTCAAATCAAAGATTCCAACTCCAAGATACTTGTTTTAATCCATAGATTGACCTTTGTAGCTTACAAACTTTATTTGCATCCTTTGGAGTTATAAATCCCTTAGGTTGTATCATGTACACACCCTCAAGAAGATTCCTATTAAGGAATGCAATTTTAACATCCATCTGCCAAGTCTCATAGTCATGATAAGTTGCAATAGAAATCATGATTCTGATGGACTTAACCATGGCCACTGGTGAAAAGGTTTCGTCATAATAAACACCTTGAACTTGTATGAAACCCTTTGTAACCAATTCTCCCTTATAGGTTTGTACTTTGCCATCCATGTCAGTCTTCTTCTTGAAGACCCACTTGTACCCTATGGGTTTTACCCCTTCAGATGGATCCACCAAGGTCCATACCTTGTTGGTATACATCGATTCCATCTCAGATCTCATGACCTCAAGCCATTTCTCATACTCTCGTCCCTTAGTAGCTTCTAGATAGGTTGTTGGCTCATCATATATCACCAACTTACCGCCTTCCCGATTCACAAAATATCCAAATCTTTCATGTTCAAGGCATGTCCTACTAGATCTACGAGGTCCCTGAGCTACTTAAGGAATTTCAGATACCACAAAACTTTGTGATTCTCTCTGTTCCTCTTATGTATCTATCAGTTCAATGCTTTCTTGTTGGTCTCAAAACTCTTCGAGTTCCACTTTCCTCCCACTAATTCCTTTGGAAATAAATTCCTTTTCTATGAATGCAACATCTCTGGCAACAAACACTTTGCTGTCATATAGGGAATAAAGGTAATATCCTTTAGTCTCCTTAGGATATCCAACATAACAACATTTATTAGATTTATGGCCAAGATTTTCAGGAAACATTTTCCTCACATAAGCTTCACATCCCCATATCCTTATTAAAGACACATTGGGACACTTCCCATACCATATCTCATAGTGGTGTCTTTTGAACTGATTTAGATGGTACTCAGTTTAGTGTGTTCAAGAGCATAACCCCAGAGGTAGTAAGAAGATCATATAAACTCATCATTGATCACAACATATCCATTAATGAGAGATTCCATCTTACTGATATACCATTACTCTACGGTGTTCCAAGTAGAGTCCATTGTGATACAATACTACAGGCTCACAGAAGGTCCTCAATCTCTTGGCTTAAGTATTCTCCACCTAGAACAGAACGAAGTGCTTTCATACTTTTGCCAAGTTGGTTATGTACTTCATTAATAAACTCCTTGAAATTTTAAAGAGTTTCTTACTTATGTTTCATCAAGTAAACATAACCATACTGTGGGCTCTGATCTCCAAACCACGATATAAACACGATTTAAACTTAGCGGAAGTGATTCGATTAGCAGCGGAATACCAAAAATCAGCGGAAATTAAAACTTTTTGAGATAAAGCATTGAAACCATAAAACTTCCTTCATAAAAGGAGATAAACTGTTTACATCTCAGATAATTACTTCTTGAGTAATTATATATACAACATGATACAAAATCTCAAGAACTCATAACCAAAATCTCAGACCAAAAGACTCCAAGACCTGAGAGTACAGAGGACACATAGGACTGACTCTAACTACACCACATGGCAAACTAAATCTCCACCTGAGATTTTACTACCGCCCCTGGTGCTGTTGCTGCTGAGACTGGTCACCTGTAGACCTGTTCCTATGTCCTCGACGTCCACCTAAAAAGTTGAAGTCTACGGGGTGAGACAATTTTATATAATTGTCCCAGCGAGAATTATAACTCTCCGCCAGAAGCTTTATTATAACATCTCAAAGAATAACTTAAGCAGTAACAACTTCACAGTATTCAACATTAGATATAATAGTAAGCATGAGTTCAACAGTTATGAAACATGAAGACATTTGCACTATACAGTGTAACATCAATCAATCAACTTGTAGTTATCTCTAACAGGTATACTACGCTGTGGATTATGTTTTTCAAACATTACTTTTATGCCCTGTGGAGATGAGGTTTACCACTCATACTCCAACCAATCACTGCTAAGTGCCTCGGTATCATACTAGGTCATCGAAAGAGCCAGATTCTCATGACCTTCACCTTCCTCAGTCAGTAAGAGGATTACTTGTAGGACATCTCATGCCTCTACTATAATAGCTTGCCAGGGTAATCTGGTCCTTCGCTATTTTAGAGTTACAGTGGCGTTCTGTACTCTCTTCGTCATCAGGAGATTTCATGTTTATCTTCCACTGATACGGATATCTGTGCTTTCTTCATCATCAGGAGGTTTCATGTTTACCATCCACTGATACGATATAGGATTGTAGTGAAGGATTGATGGATTACACATCTACATCAAACACCTACACTAGGATGTAAGGTTCTACACATCCATATACCCCACATACTCAAAAGTATGTGATCCAGGAGTTCCCTTAGGAAAACCTATTTCACCATCATTTGATCTCTGACAATGATGGATCTATGATCAGGGCTCTACATTACACTTGATTAGTTAGGTACATTCAGTATTCTTTTAACATCATACATTTTTCTTCAAACAATAACATTAGCATAACAACTATGAAATGAGAATACTAAATGTAACAAGCCTAACTCTCATCAATCATCATTTCTCAATACATTCATCACAAGTCATCTCTAAAGCATGACCTTGATGGTATTTATGGCTCTCACAGCCCATTTTAATCTATAGGTTGCCATTGACAATGCATCAGGATATATCATTATTCATAAAGCTAAAGCATGCTTTCAATGAATATAGTTTCATAATCCATACCTGGATATGATCATCATCTCATGACAACCTGCATGGTTAATTCAACTGATAACAATAAACAATTCATTCTAAAAGTTACACTTTCAAACTCTTAGAAGAGTCAAGTTCCCCAATATTCATCAATCAGGGTATACTATTCACAATACATGCCATCACCCTAGAATTAGGGTTTACTATTCACCTCATGGCGAATTGAACTCATAACATCATCATGTATGAGAAACATCATCATTAAAGCTCCTAGATAAGATTAAGATTCATTAAACATCACAATTAGGGTTTCCATGATCTCACATAGGTTGATCATACCCTAATCATGCACATTCATATGTATTGAAGGTACTTTACTTAAGTTTCAACTATAAGAGGGTAATTTCTCTCTCTTATGATACTTTCTCTCTCCTCTTACTAGTATATGGTGATAACACCACTCTAGATCAGGTTGGGTTAAGTCCTCATTGACTAGCATAAGCCAAAACATCATCAACACGTGATTAGGGTTTTGTTATAAAAAGGTATTACTCAATTAAACCCCTCAAGGGTATTTTGGTAATTTGCCTCATGATCACCATCATGGGTCAATTCATTAATCACTTAGTCCCTTAATGTTCAAAGTTACCATTAGGGTTTAGATTAGATCACCATTGAACAATTACAACTTCAAGTGATTATGTATAAATAACCTTGAAAACCTCCAAACGGTTTCAACCTTCAACCACCAAACGGTTTGAAACCGTTTGGGTGCATTGACCGTATGCTAGGTTTGACTCCAAGACTGTATGACCTCAAGGTCGATTGCCCAAACCGTTTGGGTGCATTGACCGTATGCTAGGTTTGACTTTCCAAACCGTTTGAGCTTATACGGTTTGAAACCGTTTGATCAACTTGTCTTGAGATCGATTGGTCCAAACGACCTTGAGATCATTTGAGCCCAAACGGTCTTGAGACCGTTTGGATCCAAACGGTCTTGAGACCGTTTGGTCCAAATGGGATCAAACCGTTTGGACCTCCAACATGGTTCAAAAGTTACAAATGTTTATGATTAAGTATGTTGAAGCCCTCAATTGGCCAAAGCCATGTTAAACACTTATACATTGAGTCAATTAGGATGAGCCTCAATCAATTGGACACCAAATTAACCCTCAATTGAAATCCAATTAGGGTTAAGTCCTTCTAAATTAGGGTTTCAAATCGGATGGTCATCAATATTCAACAATGTGAATCAATTCAAAGTTGAACCTATCAATTGACCTCCAATTGGGCCCAAACTTGGCCCAAACGGTCTAGAGATCATTTGGATGACCTCCAAATGGTATTGAGACCGTTTTCCCAAGAATTCATCAAAATCTAATTTGATTTGATAGGGGTTAAACCTTAATTAAGTCACAAATCAGCAATTTGATTATTTCAATAACCCACTGTAATTGGGCCCTCAATTGATCAAATTACCTTAACCCTAGACCTCCAAACGGTCTTGGGTTGACACCAAACGGTCTTGAGACCATTTGGATGAGTTCCAAACGGTCTTGAGACCGTTTTCCCATCCATCCTTTGGACTCTAGTGAAAATTCATCAAGGTTTGATCTATTGAGTTGATCATCACATCAATACTTAACTGCAATATGATTTGGTACCTTTGGACCTTCAATTGGTCAACTATACTTGACCCCAAACCTCTTGGGTGATCCCCAAACAGTCTTGAGACCGTTTGGATGATTCCCCAAACGGTCTTGAGACCGTTTGGGCTAATCAACCCAAAAACACTAATTAACTCATTGGAAATTCAGCACTGATTTCAATTAGGGTTTGCCCTAGTAATCATCCGTCAACTCATGACTCGTTTGGAATTAATCCATCAAATTGGGTGAGTCGTTAATTAACATCATTATTAACAGTAATACCAAACGGTAAACGTTTGGTCAACTATCTTAAACGGTCTTGAGACCGTTTGCCCAAAAAGGGCAAATTAAACAGATTGAAAATCAGAACTTAATTCAATTGGATTTGCTAATTGATTTGTTTATATCTCACGATTCCTTTGGAGTTAATCCATCGTATTTTGTGGGTGATTAACCTACATAATTATAAACAAGATTCCAATACGGTCTTCGCTTGGTCAACGTGACCAAACGGTCTTGAAGACCGTTTGCCTTCATACGACCCTGAAACCGTTTGCCCACCAAACGGTTGTGTAAACTGTATGGGCAATTGGTTGGGACCGTTTAGTAAAGTGGAAAACTGTGGATAAGCATAGGAAATAACGCCCTTATCTTCTACCTTAAGAACAGTAGAAGTTCTTCACGATTTTGCTTGCAAGGATGCAAGGGAAGATAGGGAAGAAGAAGAACTAGCAACTATATGCATAGAAAAAGGTGTATAATCAAAGCATAAGGTTTAGAGTTATAAAATCCGCCTAAAGGTTGTTCCTTGAGATCCAAGCTTTCAAGCTCCAAGCTTTAATGGCGTCTTTGACCTCCACAGGTCGGCCAAGGTGAATTCTCCAAGGAAAATTTGGAAAGGAATGGCTAGAAAGATAGAGCTAGGTGAGCTAGCCATGAATTCAACCTTGAAAACGAGTTTCCTCCATGAATTCAAGCAAAAGGGATGATCCAAACTTACCTAGGACCCTTGGTCATCCTTCTCTGCTCCATATCTTAGCCTTGGTCGGTTTTGAGCAAGGGGAAAAGAAATGAAAAGAAGAGGATCATTCCCTTGCTAAGTGAGAAAAGTAGTATATATACTTAGGTGAAATTTCAACATAAGAACATATGCTTTCCTCATTTCTCATCTAAGTCCTTCATTTCTTCCTTGAACGTCCCCACATCTTATTTCTGAGGACAAACTCCTTCTAAGGTCAAGAATTGAAGGCAAAGAGGATCAACCCATCACTAAAGTATACACATAAAAGGGCTATTATACATACACCTTGATTATTCAATAACAAAGGTGTTCTTTATTATGTGATTATTCAAATGAAGTGACCTTTTCATCATTTCTCTTCTAAATGATGCCAAGAGTCATAAAAGATATTTTAGATGATGTATTTTACAAGTTTCATCCCTCAAATTGGGTAAATTGCACTTTACACCAATTTAGGGTTTTCAAGTACAGGGGTTGCTTCCACAGCTGCACCTTGGTGCTCAAGCTTGGGAAATCCCTCAAACTTCATCATAAACATCTTCATGATGTCTCAACATCAGAGGAACATCTCAACATGTGCAATTGCAAGTTAATCCCTTAACTGGGTACTTTGCACATAGATCCCTGTATTACAAAACAATGCTACAACTATATATATAAAGGAGCAAAATTTGAAATATATGTTTCTGAGGAACTTAATTACATGCCCAAAGTTAATCAAAAGGATTTAATTACATATTTAGGCAAAACACCTAGGGTTAGTTCATAACCCAGGTCAGGGATGTTACAAATTATCCACCCCTTATAAGGATTTCGTCCCCGAAATCGATAAAACATATTAAGAGAAAAGGGCAGGGTATTTCCTTCTCATCTCATCCTCTAGTTCCCAAGTGGCTTCTTCAACACCATGGTGGTTCCAGAGGACTTTCACAAGGCTTAAATATTTCTTCTTTAACTTTTTAATTCTATTATCAAGGATTGACACTGGTCCTTCCTCATAAGATATATCATCATTCAATTCTACCTCCATAGGTTGTAGAATTGACTCAGTGTCTGGGTGACATTTCTTTAGCATAGAAATGTGAAACACAGGATGTAACCTCTGTAACTCTGGTGACAACTCTAGTTTATATGCTACTTTTCCAATCTGTTCAATGATTGGATAAGGACCCATAAATCTAGGAGCTAACTTCCCTTTCTTTCCAAAATGAAGGATTCCTTTCCAAGGCGAGACTTGAGATACACTTTGTCTCCAACCTTGAACTCTAAGGGTCTACGACGCTTGTCAGCATAAGATTTCTACCTATCTTGTGCAGTCTTAATCTGTTGTTGTATTACCTTAATCTTTTCTATAGTTTGCTGCACAAGATCAGGTCCCACTGATGCTCACCAGTCTCATACCGACACAAGGGTGATCTACAACGTCTACCATACAAGGCTTCATAAGGTGCCATATCAATACTATGTTGATAGCTATTGTTATAGGCAAACTCTATCAAGCTTAGGTGTAGATCCCAACTTCCGGTAAACTGGAGAACACATGTTCTCAACAGGTCTTCCAAGGTCTGTATGGTCCTTTCCGACTGTCCATCAGTCTGTGGATGAAAGGCCGTACTAAACCTTAACTGGGTGCCTAAAGCATTATGAAGTCGTTCCCAAAAACGACTTGTAAACTGGGGACCCCTGTCAGAAACTATAGTGACAGGAACTCCGTGCAAACACACTATCTCTTGAACATACAACAGTGATAACCTTTCAGCAGAATAGGTTGTTTTGACAGGTAAGAAATGTGCTGTCTTAGTCAACCTATCTACAACTACCCAAATGGAATCATGTCCTTTGCTTGTCCTGGGTAGGCCAACAACAAAGTCCATGGTCACATGGTCCCACTTCCACTGTGGTATAGGTAAAGGTTGCATTGTTCCTACAGGCTTCTGGTGTTCAGCTTTAACTTGCTGACACACAGGGCACCTCAGAACAAATTCTACAACATCCTTCTTCATTCCAGGCCACCAATACAGATCTTTTAAATTATGATACATCTTGGTGCTCCCTGGATGCATAGCGTACATTGAAGAATGAGCTTCTTCCAGGACTAACTTCCTCAAGTTATCCACATCCGGCACTATCATCCTCCCATGATAACATGCTACATGATCATCTGAATCGTGGAAACTATCTCGCTTCTCATTTCCATACTATGATCTAATCTGCTGAACTACAGCATCAACATGTTGTGCCTCCTTAATCTGCTTAATATGCATCTCAGCCATCAACCCGACTAACAATGACACCTTCAACTGTACATTGTCTTGCCTTAAAGAGATAAGCATATCTCTCTTAGAGCATACTAAAGAGTTTAGTTGTGCTCTATCCATGGTTGATGTTGCTGGTTTCCTACTCAAGGCATCTGCAACAACATTGGCCTTCCCTGGATGGTAATCAATTGTACAATCGTAGTCCTTGATTAACTCCATCCAGCGACGTTGCCTCATGTTAAGCTCATGCTGAGAGAAGATATACTTAAGGTTCTTATGGTCAGTGAAAATCTGAAACGTCTCTCTGTAAAGATAATGTCTCCAGATCTTCAGGGCATGAACTACGGCAGCTAACTCCAGATCGTGTGTCGGATAATTCTCTTCGTGTTTCTTAAGCTGTCGAGAAGCAAAAGAAATTACTTGTTTATCCTGCATCAACACACACCCTAGTCCATTCTTAGAAGCATCACAGAAAACTATATAACCTTTGCCTTGCTCAGGTAGCACAAGTATAGGTGCACTTGTCAACTTCTCCTTCAACAGTTGGAAAGATTGCTGACACTTATCACTCCAAACAAAAGGAACATCTTTCCGGGTCAACTTAGTCAAGGGTAAGGCTATGGAACTGAAATTCTTAATGAACCTTCGATAATAGCCTGCTAACCCCAAGAAGCTTCGAATCTCCGTCGGCGTCTTTGGTTGTTCCCACTGTAGAACAGATTCTACCTTTGCAGGGTCAACACGAATTCCCGAGGCAGATATCTCATGTCCAAGAAAAGATACCTCCGGCAGCCAGAACTCACACTTGCTAAACTTAGCATACAACTTATGTTCTCTTAGCAAGGTCAAAGATTGGCGAAGATGCTGCTCATGCTGCTGAGCATCCTTACTATAAATCAGAATGTCATCTATGAAGACGACAACACACTGATCAAGGAAGGGTCGAAAAACTCTATTCATGAGTTCCATAAATGTAGCTGGTGCATTGGTTAGTCCGAACGACATAACCGTGAACTCATAGTGACCATATCTTGTCCTAAAAGCAGACTTGGATATGTCACTATCCTTAATGCGGAGTTGATGATACCCAGATCTCAAATCTATCTTTGAGAAGTCTGTTGCACCACGCAACTGGTCAAAAAGATCATCAATCCTCGGCAAAGGGTACTTGTTCTTTATTGTTACTTTATTAAGTTGTCTGTAGTCAATGCACAATCGCATTGACCCATATTTCTTTTTAACAAACAAGACCGGAGCACCCCAAGGTGAAGTGCTTGGTCGGATAAAACCCTTCTCGAATCTCCTGATTCTTTCCTCTTCTGTGGCAGCCATGTGCGGACAGAACCGTAGCAACTCTATGAACATAGCTTCATACTCGCTAATGTTCATCATGCCCTGCCTCAATCTCTCAAACTGAGAGATCTTCTCATCTAGGAAGGTCTTTGGTAAATATCTATTGATAAATTCCCAACGAAACTCTTCCCACGAGGACTCTATCCCAGGTCTCTTCTGCTCTTCCATGTTCCACCAGTGACCAACACTGCCTTTGAGAAGATAGACAACATGTCTAACCTTCTCAGCCTCCGGGATATTAAGAATCCTGAAAGCCTTCTCCAACTCTGTTAACCACAAATCAGCATCTGTGGGGTCGACAGTCCCAAAGTACTCGGTAGCTCCGACACGATGAAGTTGCTCGAACGTCTTACCAATACCTTGTCCTTCAGGCTGGGCAGGTGCCCTAGGTGCAGGCATGGGCATCCTGTCGGTGATGTGTGTCATGGCAGTCATAAACTGTCCGAACATAGTTTGAACAGCTGGGTTACCCATATCAGCTGGGTCAAACTGGGGTGGTTTAGGTGCAGGCTGTTCTATTTCTGGAACCCTTGCACCGCCTCGAGGTGCATTAGCACTACTCTCTGCCACGTACTCATCATGTGGCTCTGCCATCCTTATGTATCTTCTTCTCCTGAGGAGCAGAAGATTCTATTAGATAAGGAAGAGATACTAAGGATAGACTCGACATCCTAGGTCCTATGCCTCTGTAGACTCAGCGAACCTAGAGCTATGATACCACTTAATTGTGGACTCTGATCTCCAAACCACGATATAAACACGATTTAAACTTAGCGAAAGCGATTCGATTAGCAGCGGAATACCAAAAATCAGCGGAAATTAAAACTTTTTGAGATAAAGCATTGAAACCATAAAACTTCCTTCATAAAAGGAGATAAACTGTTTACATTTCAGATAATTACTTCTTGAGTAATTATATATACAACATGATACAAAATCTCAAGAACTCATAACCAAAATCTCAGACCAAAAGACTCCAAGACCTGAGAGTACAGAGGACACATAGGACTGACTCTAACTACACCACATGGTAGGCTAAGTCTCCACCTGAGATTTTACTGCTGCCCCTGGTGCTGCTGCTGCTGAGACTGGTCACCTGTAGACCTGTTCCTCCGTCCTCGACGTCCACCTAAAAAGTTGAAGTCTACGGGGTGAGACAATTTTACATAATTGTCCCAGCGAGAGTTATAACTCTCCACCAGAAGCTTTATTATAACATCTCAAAGAATAACTTAAGCAACAACAGCTTCAAAGTATTCAACATCAGATATAATAGTAAGCATGAGTTCAACAGTTATGAAACATGAAGACATTTGCACTATACAGTGTAACATCAATCAAACAACTTGTAGTTATCTGTAACAGGTATACTACGCTGTGGATTATGTTTTTCAAACATTACTTTTATGCCCTGTGGAGATGAGTTTTATCACTCATACTCCAACCAATCACTGCTAAGTGCCTCGGTATCATACTAGGTCATCGAAAGAGTCGGATTCTCATGAACTTCACCTTCCTCAGTCAGTAAGAGGATTACTTGTAGGACATCTCGTGCCTCTACTATAATAGCTTGCCAGGGTAATCTGGTCCTTCGCTATTTTAGAGTTACAGTGGCGTTATGTACTCTCTTCGTCATCAGGAGATTTCATGTTTATCTTCCACTGATACGGATATCTGTGCTTTCTTCGTCATCAGGAGGTTTCATGTTTACCATCCACTGATACGGTATAGGATTGTAGTGAAGGATTGATGGATTACACATCTACATCAAACACCTACACTAAGATGTAAGGTTCTACACATCCATATACCCCACATACTCAAAAGTATGTGATCCAGGAGTTCCCTTAGGAAAACCTATTTCACCATCATTTGATCTCTGACAATGATGGATCTATGATCAGGGCTCTACATTACACTTGATTAGTTAGGTACATTCAGTATTCTTTTCACATCATACATTTTTCTTCAAACAATAACATTAGCATAACAGCTATGAAATGAGAATACTAAATGTAACAAGCCTAACTCTCATCAATCATCATTTCTCAATACATTCATCACAAGTCATCTCTAAAGCATGACCTTGATGGTATTTATGGCTCTCACAGCCCATTTTAATCTATAGGTTGCCATTGACAATGCATCAGGATATATCATTATTCATAAAGCTAAAGCATGCTTTCAATGAATATAGTTTCATAATCCATACCTGGATATGATCATCATCTCATGACAACCTGCATGGTTAATTCAACTGATAACAGTAAACAATTCATTCTAAAAGTTACACTTTCAAACTCTTAGAAGAGTCAAGTTCCCCAATATTCATCAATCAGGGTATACTATTCACAATACATGCCATCACCCTAGAATTAGGGTTTACTATTCACCTCATGGCGAATTGAACTCATAACATCATCATGTATGAGAAACATCATCATTAAAGCTCCTAGATAAGATTAAGATTCATTAAACATCACAATTAGGGTTTCCATGATCTCACATAGGTTGATCATACCCTAATCATGCACATTCATATGTATTGAAGGTACTTTACTTAAGTTTCAACTATAAAAGGGTACTTTCTCTCTCTTATGATACTTTCTCTCTCCTCTTACTAGTAGATGGTGATAACACCACTCTAGATCAGGTTGGGTTAAGTCCTCATTGACTAGCATAAGCCAAAACATCATCAACATGTGATTAGGGTTTTGTTAGAAAAAGGTATTACTCAATTAAACCCCTCAAGGGTATTTTGGTAATTTGCCTCATGATCACCATCATGGGTCAATTCATTAATCACTTAGTCCCTTAATGTTCTAAGTTACCATTAGGGTTTAGATTAGATCACCATTGAACAATTACAACTTCAAGTGATTATGTATAAATAACCTTGAAAACCTCCAAACGGTTTCAACCTTCAACCACCAAACGGTTTGAAACCGTTTGGGTTCGTTGACCGTATGCTAGGTTTG
This sequence comes from Alisma plantago-aquatica, assembly GCA_963693085.1. NCBI lineage: Eukaryota > Viridiplantae > Streptophyta > Magnoliopsida > Alismatales > Alismataceae > Alisma > Alisma plantago-aquatica. The sequence goes on from OY856410.1 coordinate 669,905,028, forward strand.
ACTCCAAGACCGTATGACCTCAAGGTTGATTGCCCAAACCATTTGGGTGCATTGACTGTATGCTAGGTTTGACTTTCCAAACTGTTTGAGCTTATCTCTAATTGAGCTTACAAATGTTTATGATTAAGTATGTTGAAGCCCTCAATTGGTCAAAGCCATGTTAACCACTTATACATTGAGTCAATTAGGATGAGCCTCAATCAATTGGACACCAAATTAACCCTCAATTGAAAGCCAATTAGGGTTTCAAATCGGATGGTCATCAATATTCAACAATGTGAATCAATTCAAAGTTGAACCTATCAATTGACCTCCGTTTGGATGACCTCCAAACGGTCTTGAGACTGTTTTCCAAAAAATTCATCAAAATCTAATTTGATTTGGTAGGGGTTGAACCTTAATTAAGTCACAAATCAGCAATTTGATTATTTCAATAACCCACTGTAATTGGCCCCTCAATTGATCAAATTACCTTAACCCTAGACCTCCAAACGGTCTTGGGTTGACACCAAACGGTCTTGAGACCGTTTGGATGAGTTCCAAACGGTCTTGAGACCGTTGGCCCATCCATCCTTTGGACTCTAGTGAAAATTCATCAAGGTTTGATCTATTGAGTTGATCATCACATCAATACTTAACTGCAATATGATTTGGTACCTTTGGACCTTCAATTGGTCAACTATACTTGACCCCAGGCCTCTAAACGGTCTTGGGTGATCCCCAAACGGTCTTGAGACCGTTTGGATGATTCCCCAAACGGTCTTGAGACCGTTTGGGCTAATCAACCCAAAAACACTAATTAACTCATTGGAAATTCAACACTGATTTCAATTAGGGTTTGCCCTAGTAATCATCCTTCAACTCATGACTCGTTTGGAATTAATCCATAAAATTTGGTGAGTCGTTAATTAACATCATTATGAACAGTAATCCCAAACGGTCAACGTTTGGTCAACTATCTTAAACGGTCTTGAGACCGTTTTCCCAAAAAGGGCAAATTAAACAGATTGAAAATCAGAACTTAATTCAATTGGATTTGCTAATTGATTTGCTTATATCTCACGATTCCTTTGGAGTTAATACCTGAACTTTTGTGGGTGATTAACCTACATAATTATAAACAAGATTCCAATACGGTCTTGGCTTGGTCAACGCGACCAAACGGTCTTGAAGACCGTTTGCCTTCATACGACCCTGAAACCGTTTGCCCACCAAACGGTTGTGTAAACCGTATGGGCAATTGGTTGGGACCGTTTAGTAAAGTGGAAAACCATGTATAAGCATAGGAAATAACGCCCTTATCTTCTACCTTAAGAACAGTAGCAGTTCTTCATGATTTTGCTTGCAAGGATGCAAGGGAAGATAGGGAAGAAGAAGAACTAGCAACTGTATGCATAGAAAAAGGTGTATAATCAAAGCATAAGGTTTAGAGTTATAAAACCCGCCTAAAGGTTGTTCCTTGAGCTCCAAGCTTTCAAGCTCCAAGATTTAATGGCGTCTTTGAGCTCCACAGGTCGGCCAAGGTGAATTCTCCAAGGAAAAGTTGGAAAGGAATGGCTAGAAAGATAGAGCTAGGTGAGCTAGCCATGAATTCAACCTTGAAAACGAGTTTCCTCCATGAATTCAAGCAAAAGGGATGATCCAAACTTACCTAGGACCCTTGGTCGTCCTTCTCTGCTCCAGAGCTTAGCATTGGTCGATTTTGAGCAAGGGGAAAAGAAATGAAAAGAAGAGGATCGTTCCCTTGCTAAGTGAGAAAAGTAGTATATATACTTAGGTGAAATTTCAACATAAGAACATATGCTTTCCTCATTTCTCATCTAAGTCCTTCCTTTCTTCCTTGCACGTCCCCACATATTATTTATAAGGACAAACTCCTTCTAAGGTCAAGAATTGAAGGCAAAGAGGATCAACCCATCACTAAAGTATACACATAAAAGGGCTATTATACATACACCTTGATTATTCAATCACAAAGGTGTTCTTTATTATGTGATTATTCAAATGAAGTGACCTTTTCATCATTTCTCTTCTAAATGATGCCAAGAGTCATAAAAGATATTTTAGATGATGTATTTTACAAGTTTCACCCCTCAAATTGGGTAAATTGCACTTTACACCAATTTAGGGTTTTCAAGTACAGGGGTTGCTTCCACAGCTGCACCTTGGTGCTCAAGCTTGGGAAATCCCTCAAACTTCATCATAAACATCTTCATGATGTCTCAACATCAGAGGAACATCTCAACATGTGCAATTGCAAGTTAATCCCTTAACTGGGTACTTTGCACATAGATCCCTGTATTACAAAACAATGCTACAACTATATATATAAAGGAGCAAAATTTGAAATATATGTTTCTGAGGAACTTAATTACATGCCCAAAGTTAATCACAAGGATTTAATTACATATTTAGGCAAAACACCTAGGGTGAGTTCATAACCCAGGTCAGGGATGTTACACATACCTACTGAAGTCATTAGCGAAGGTAATGAAGTACTGATACCCTCCTTTAGCAGTTATTCTAAAAGGGCCACACACATAAGTATGTATGAATCCTAATAGATCACTAGCCCTCTCACTGTTTATAGTGAAGGGAGTCTTAGTCATCTTGACAAAAAAACAAGATTCACATATCTCTATTGATTCAAAATCAAAAGAGTCAAAATAACCATCTTTATGGAGTCTAGATATGCGATTCTCATTTATGTCCCTAGACGACAATGCCAAAGATATGTTTTGTTTGAGTTGTTGAGTTTTAGTCTTTTGGTATTTATGTTATAAACATTTGTCTTTAGATCTAGCAAATAAATACCATAAGACATTGGGGCATTGCCATAAAATATGTCATCTTTTGAAATAGAATATCGACCATTGTTAATACGAAATTCATGTGCATCCTTGTCCATACAAGATACATAAATGATGTTTCTATTTATAGTATGTAGATAATAATAGTTCACTAACTTTATTATAATCCTTATAGGTAGAGATAAACTATAGGTTCCAACTGCAATGGTAACAACGCTTGCTCCATTTTCAACTTGTAGTTCAACCTCACCGTTTCCTAAAGGCCTACTTCTTTTCAGATCATGCATATTTGAGCATATGTGAGATCCACATCTGGTATCTAGTACCCAAGATTATGAAGTATATAAGTTTATCACAATAACATATATACCTGAAGTGGAGATCAACATCCCCATATTCTTCAACCTGAATGCCTTCAAGTATAAAAGATAGATTCTACTTATACATTTCTTTCTCCTTATCTTGAGTGTTGAAGATATGGATTTCATCTCAGCTTAGAACTCTTTATGGCCTTTCTTTCATACATGGACTCAACTTCGCTAATCACCATCACAGATTTGTCCTTCTTCATTTTTGCTTCGACATTTATAAGCATGCCAAGCAAATCTGACAGTGGTCTGGCCATATTATTCAAGTGGTAACACTCAATAAAGTGGCTACATGATTCAGGAAATGATTGTAGAATCATATCCATGGCCAAATCTTGGTTCAACGAGAATCCCAATTATTGTAGATGTTCCACATGTCCTATAATATTGAGCACATGGGTCTCTACTTGTCTCCTTTTATCATCTTACACTCAAAGAGCACCTTTCTTGGTTTGTGTGCATATGGTTCAAGTCTTCAAGATGTGTTACCATCTCAAGTGTCCCCATGTCCTCACACTTCTCATGTAACTCAAAGTTCATACAACTTAGCATACGGTGATTTATACCCAAGACATCATCATCCACCTCAGCCCTAGGCATATCAGGAGCAAGATTTTCTAGCACTAGTGTTTCTAGGACATAGAGCTTGCAGTCTTCAATGATAACCCTCTCAATGTCCAAAACCAGTTGTGGAAATTTTTCCTATTAAATCTATCCTTCCTAAGGACCAATCACAATGATGATTTGATTTCCATTTGATTCTACAAGATAAAAAATTTGCATTTGTCAAAAACCCTTTTGATTTGACTTGATTTGAAATTTGATGATATTCAATCAGGCCTTTAATTAATTATCACTCCCACTATTTTATTCAAATTAACAACCCTTAAATATAAATATGGAAGATTGCAACATACAACGTTATAGCAGCCAATATCCAAAACAATTCAACTATTACCCGACCAACACCATCGTCCATAGTCAATTATTAAGGTAGACAACTTTTGCCAATTGCATCTTATGCAATTCTTGGATAGATGATATGCACAACTCTTTGCATAGTCATATACATGACTCTGGTGCTTAATATAATTAAGGACACACAATTAAGCCTAACCTAAAGTCCAACATGATAATAATGCACCCCGCTTGGCAGGCCGACATTATTACCATCACACTTCCACGATATAGATGATATACCACCCTTGAGGTGCCCACGCTTAGTCCATCAAGCTTTTCATGTGTTTTCCTACTAGAAAGCATCTAAGACTTAATATATTACTGAGGGAGTTTGTATTTATACATATACATCATCCAGTCACCACATATATAGTACGTATCATATACATGCTATATCCCCAAATTAAAACATGCAATTAACATAAGCGATGGTTATGGCCATTCTATTGTAATTCCTTAGAGCCACAAGGAATTACCACCACCTGTGTCTACATCTCATTTAGAAATTTATTGTTGATGAAGATATGTGCTTGCCAATCTAGTTTTATTAGTTCAACACTTAAACGGACCGACTCTCCTCCTGGCTGGTCGATTGGTCGTCACACCAGTCATTTGGTTTGTGGTCCACCATCTTCTAGGTCCTCTAGTCAATCGGTCAGGTCCACCCATCGATCAGTTCGGCTCATCTTCCTCAGTCCTCTAGCCAGTCGGCTTGCCTTCTAAGATAGTTAGTTGGCATGGTGATGAGCATCTTCTTCACTGTGTAATAAGAAAATAAACTATCATAATGGTATTACAATTACAATGTATAAGGCAAACCTCAAGTTACATTTTAGGGGAGCATAGGTAGGAGAGAATAATACTTTTATAATTGGAAGATAAGGTAGAGGCTCGGTATGGAAATTGAGATAAAACCAAACACTCAACCATGAATAGCTATATAGGGTTATTGACCATAACCGTGCTTCACATCTACCATCAAAACTCACTTTTAGGGCGACACATGTAAATTGCATATATATCATATCATATATGTACATTAATTTGGGATGTGGTGTTTAATTGGATGTGCACATTAATCAATTTTAGTATTCACATCGTATGCAATAAATAAATGATGAAAACCAAAAATATAATCCTATCAATTATCCCAAAATATAGTAGATTGACGTGGCTCTCATACCACTATAGGGAAATATGGCAACAAATCAAGAAGTGGAAATAAAAATTTAACAAAGATATTCCCCTTAAACTAATGGTTCGCGTCAACAACTATGCAATGGGAAGGATGGTTTAGAGGATATACCTAGTACTGGAGCAAGTACAACAACAATCTCCTCATTGTGGTTGTGCACCTTTCCTGAAGTCGCACTCAAACAGAGTTTACGTCAGCCTCCTGGTTGATCACCATGGACAACAGTTTGACTTTGTCCTCCTAGTGGGAAAAGTACCTCTAGAGTAGTCAACAAGGACCACCATGAACTCTTATCCTTCTAGTAGAAAAAACAAGGAGTTTGTCCCTTCACCTTGGTATACTAGTCACCAACTTTCTCTCCCACAATTATTCTCCCTTTCTATCCCTCCCTTTATTTGGTGGACTTGCTCGAGTTCCCTCAGTTACTACAACCAGAGAAGACAAACAATTTGTTGACTCTAGGTCTAAATTGACCAAACCCTTATTTTAATGATGACTAACCCATTCCACTTATTTGTGTCTAATGCTTCTACTTGAGTGATTTTAGATTAGGCATAGACACACTCCAAATTCCCTAACTTACACATCTCAACTTGGAGAAAAGACAAGTCAAAGTCAATATAGGTGCATATTTTTGGAATATGATGTAAATATATTAGAATCATATTGTAAATCACTTTTGATGATTGTATGACTTGTAATTAAGCTTATAAAAAATTAGGAGCACTTAAATCGAAATGAAATTTTTCAAAATTCATTACAAACACTTTATCGTTTGAGTTACAATCTTGACCGATCCTTGATGGATTTTAAAAATTTTGTTGATCGATCAAGTTTCGTATACTCAAAACTCGACTGACCATTGCACTAGAAAAACATGATTTAATCTATCGGTCAAGTTCCTACTAGGACAAGCTCGACTGGTTGTTCAAATTAGCTTTGTCACTGGAACAAAACTGATTTAATCTATCGATCAAGTTCCTACCAGGACAAACTTGACCGATTGGTCAAATTAGCTTTGTTATATAGTGCATTCGGTCGAGTTACCTTTATTGAAACTCGACTGATCATACGGTACAGAAAAGTGCAAAAAAGTATTTTTAGCCATTGTGGAGTTGCAACAATAAAAAATATACTCGTGCAAGCGACAAAATAGCTATAGTTTTTCCGTAAGTGTCCCCAAAGGCTAAGAGGCATCCACAACTATAAATAGGACCCCCTGAGCTTCATTATAAGGTTGAGCATTCAATGCAAAACTCTATATGAGTTTCCTATTCTATAGTTGAGTGCTTCCTACAACCTCCTCCGTAACATCCCAAGATTTGAGGCCTTAGATAAGATGATCTTAAGAGGAATGGTTGGACTACCCATATCACCAAGGTGCACCTCCTTTTTGGGATCCCCTCACTAAAGAACTCCATAGTTAAGCGTGCTCAGCTTGTAGTAGTACTAGGATGGGTGACTCTGTAGAGCCAGTCGTCATTCCTGAAACTCTACTAGAGCCTAGGGCAGTGGGCCCAGGTGTTACAAATGGTATCACAAGCAATTTTCCTCCAGTAGGTAGGGCCCACATGGGCATGTGGCATGCTGGTCTTTGAGCCATGCAATCCACGCATGTTGGAAACGTCTATCTGAGTTGATGGAGCCGCCCTTGCATTGGTGGCCGTGATCGGGAGAAGGGTGTACATGGGACATTTGGGTCTACACTAAAATGTGGAAGGATTATGAGGCCATATAGTTGAGTCTTAACAAGGACATCAAGAGTTTAAGTGGGGGAGATTGTAACATCCCATGATTTGATGCCTTATATAAATTGATCTTAAAAGGAATGGCTGGACTACCCATATCACCAAGGTGCACCTCCTTTTCCGAGAGCTTATCACTAAAGAATTCCATAGTTAAGCGTGTTCAACTTGGAGTAGTACTAGAATGGGTGACCAGTCAGAAAGTTGATCCGGGATTGCGTGTGAGTGAGGAAAAAGTGCACAGTTAAGGCTAGTGGTGGTTTGTGGGGCCAGTCGTCATTCCTAAAACTCTACTAGAGCCTTGAGCACTGAGCACATGTGTTACATCCTCTCTCTATATAAGCTTAATCACTTGCATCATTCATTAGAGTGAGTAGGAGATTTGTAAGAGAGATAGTCCTACATGTATATCTTATGAGGCTCTCACTTCCACCACCTCCCTATCTCTCATTTCAATTATGAAGATGAAGGGTTTCTTTCTTATCTAAGAGAGGTGAAGAAGAATAAGGGAAGGAGTCCCTAGGTGAATATCAAGGCCGAAGACTTGGAGCAAGAGTGGGTAAGCCCTTGGTGAAGGAAAAAGACTCCTTGATCAAGTGGGTAAGTCCTTGGTGAAAGCTTCTCTGAGTGAATGTGAAGTCAAAGGGTGAATATCCAAGAAGAGTGGGTAATTTTTAGAAGGATGAAGACTTGTGGAAGACTGGATAAGTTCTTGTAGAAGGCAAAAAGACTTGTTGCAAAGTGGGTAAGTCCTCGGTAAGGTTGAAGACTCTTTGTATTGGATAGGTAAGTCCTTTGGTGGGTCATGTGATGTAACTCTTATAAATGAATATATAGAGGAAGACACACTTAGAAATCCAAAGAGGTTGACCTCTATAGCTAGTGGACTAACATACTCCTAGTTTTGAGTATGGAACCACTGTACATAGCTTGTCACTTAGTGCTTGTTCAATCTCTCTCTCCCTTGCTATATATGTTTTAGTTGCACTAAAACTTCCTATTTAGCAACCTTATCTTGTGACATCACTTGAAGGTATAATGAATTTTGTTTAAGTGCATTAAGCTCTTTTCACCCTCCTTCTCTAGAGCATCTAATCACCCATCCTAGGATCCAACAATTTGGTATCAGAGCGGGTCTTCTCCAAGTATACTTCCACAAGTAGGAGAAGATGGGTGATTATAAAGGTGGTATATACTTAGTCAACCTTCTAATGTTTGATGGGAGTAACTTCCTCTATTGGAAGATAAGGCTTCAATTCCACATCCAAGGAAAAAGTCTTGAGATATGGCAATTGGTGGACCACCCATACAAGCTACCTGAGAAAAGGATAAACGAATGGGATGAAGCTAACATGAAGAAAGCCACCTTGAATACAAGATCAATCAAAATCCTCCATGCCACCATGACCCTCACTAAGTTTAACCAGATTTCTTCTTGTGAGGTGGCCTATGAGGTGTGGAGAAAGCTACGTGTCATTTATGAGGGGACAACTCAAGTGAAGGAGAGCAAAGTCTACATGCTCAAAGGGATTCTTGAGAACTTCAATATGGGAAAGGAGGATAAGATAGCCAACATGTACTCAAGGATCAACACCATTGTGAATGTTCTTGATGTTCTAGGTCATCCTATGAGTAAAGGATAGATCAACTCAAAGATCCTTAGAACTCTTCCCAGGAGGTGGGAATCCAAGGTGACTTCCATTGAAGAAGTAAGGTCTCTTGGTGATATTCACATTGAAGAACTCATATGAAATATTAAATCCCATGAAGTCACACTTGACAAGAGAGAAGAAGTTTAAAGACAAGAGATGAAATAGCTAAAGAGAATGAAGAAGGCTAAAATCAAGGCTCAAATTGAATCTATTGTGGGTCAAGCCTCTCCATCCTCTCACATTGAAGAAAATGCCATGTACTCCAAGGGTAGACTCTAAAAAGGCAACCCTTCCTCCTCTGTACGGTGCCTCAAATGTAGAAAGAAAGGTCACTTCAAGATAGATTGTCTACAAGGGTCTGACCATAGTAGCCCGGGTGGTAAGAGCTCGGTAAGTCCCAATGAAGGACCCGGGTTCGAACCTCACCGAAGGCACTTTGCGAATGGCAATCCACGCTGACTAGGCACAGGAGGGTGGTGACCAGACCACACCCTCTCATGCCTCAAGAGTTTACCATGTTGGGCTCGCCTGAGGTGGGTTCTCTCAGTTACCAAAAAAATATTATCTACAAGGCAAAAAGACCCATCATCAAAAGAGAAGAGAAGAGAAGTAGAAGAAGATGGAGAAATGGTGCAAAACTCAAGTGACTCTTCCAATTATAGCTCAAGTGACTCCTTCAACTCAAGATCATGTGAAGAATCAAGTGGAGGATCTAGCTCAATCTCTAGTGATGAAGGACAATGCCATTTTTCTCTTATGGCCTCAACAAGTGAACACCAAAATGAGGTAAACCTAAACTCTTTAGATAAATAACCTTTAATTGCTATCATTGACGCTATTCGTGCCTTTCTTAAGTCTTCTAAAAAAGAAAAGGAAAAAGCTTGCTAGAATTGTTGATAATTTACACATAGAGATAGATGATCTTGAACAAGCTAATACTTGCTTTCTTGATGATAAAATGCCTATCTTAGTCAAGTAGATTCTCTTAAATGTGAAAATTCTAGTTTGCTTGACAAGATCAGATTTCTAGAAGCTCAAACTCTTTTGCCTAGTTCTAAAGTAGAACATAGTAAAATTGTGGATTCTCTCATGCATGGTATTGATGTTCTTAAATTTGATAAAAGAATAAGAACTTGGCTTTGTAAGGTTTAGAATCTAAAAATAGGATCTAACGTTAAAATGAAAATGCTTCCTTGCTAAAATCAATGTGCTTGAATCTTGTTCTTGTTCTACTAGTAGAGAGAATAGTGTTGCTTCTCTTCACATTGATAGATATTCTTATTTGACCAAAGCTCTTCATCTAGAAAATGATCTTTTTCATGCTAGAGATAATATAAATCATCTTTCTTCTACTATTGAGGCTTTGTAAGGTTTAGAATCTAAAAATAGGATCTAACGTTAAAATGAAAATGCTTCCTTGCCAAAATCAATGTGCTTGAATCTTGTTCTAGTTCTACTAGTAGAGAGAATAGTGTTGCTTCTCTTCACATTTATAGATATTCTTATTTGACCAAAGCTCTTCGCCAAGAAAATGATCTTTTCATGCTAGAGATAATAGAAATCATCTGTCTTCTACTATTGCTTCTCTTATGCATGATAATGATAGTTTGAGATCTTCTTTGAAAAGATTCTTAGTTGGTAAAAAGAATCTTAATGATATCTTAAATCGTACTACTAAAAAAATTGGTAGACACAATTTAGGGTATGATGGTAGCCAAAGGAACAACAAATGTAAAGGACCTCCAATCTTTCATGGAGAATCCTCTAGTTCCAAGGCTATGGGCAGATGCAACTATTGTAATGATTTTGGTCATTATTCTAGTTGTTGTCCTTTTAGGAAAGCACCCAAGAGAAATAGGATTTGGGCTGCTAAGCTAACCCCTCCAAAACCAAAAACATGATTGGGGACCATTTCATCTTTCTTCTTGCAGGCCACTTGCGAATGGATTGGCATGAGCTATTTGAATTGAATTGACTTCTCAATCCATATGAAAGAAGAAAGGTGAGATGTGTATTGGGTGGCAACACGTGGAAAAGGAATGGTAAGAACAAGGTAAAGGTTTTATTGATTATATAACCAATACTAACTTATTTTTGTCAAGTTAGTGTGCACTATGCATATGGTTTTTGAGTCAAAAGTGGTATTTTGTAATTCACTTCACACTCTTACTCAAAAACTATTCCTAATGCTTTCGTAGTGAATTAATAACTTGCGTACACATGTTTGGATATGGTATACATTTTTGTTTTGTCTCTATATATGGTTTTTATATATATATATATATATATATATATATATATATATATATATATATATATATATATATATATATATATATATATATATATATATATATATATATATATATATATATATATATATATATATATATATATATATATAATGAATGTATGTATGTATGCTTTTTGACAGTAGCTTGATCGGTCAAGTTTGTCGTGGTAGAAACTTGACCGACCAACACCAATGGGTATTGCCAACAACTGTCATCGGTCGAGTTGTCAATACACATAACTCGACCGACAACACTGTGCACATAATATATAGTTGGCATTTTGGATGAGAATGTCCCTCTCAACTAGATTTTCTCAACCAATTGCTTTATTCTTTGGCACTCCCTTTGATACCTTTTATATGTGCTCATTGCCTTGTTTACAAGTTTCCTTTCTTGCATACAACTCTATCTCTCTAGTTTCTCTAAATTGGTCTATCTATATCTTGCAATTACTTGCTTTGAGTTGCTTTGTAGGTTTTTATGATGATCTCTTTGTATCTCTTGGTTGTGTTTAAATTGCTTCCGGTGTGCCCAAAATTGCTACATCTATATAGTTATATATCTTGTTTGGATACAACCTTGAGGTTGTTAGTGGTAATCATATTTTGGTAATGATGCATATTTGCTACTAAGTTATATTCTTTTATGCTTATGGAATTGCTTATCTCTTTGTTTGTATAAATCTCTACATCTCTCATATCTTGCTTTGTAACTTGTGAATGGTTTGCTATGATCTAGATCCTACTAGTAGTCCTAACTTGTGATATCATCTACTAGTAGTTCTCATACATGTAGTTATAGCCTTATTTATCATTTGATATCTTTTCATCAAGTGGTATTCTACTATATTCTATGCTTGTATATTGTTGCATACTTGCTCAAGCTTGTTTCTTGAATTGCATATCTACTATCTTGAGTTGCTCACATAGCATTGTGATGCAGGATATATAGAGCTACATTATATGTAGAAATTAGAGAATCCTTAGAGTTTTATGCAGATTTTTCTCTAGTGTTAAATTTTGATGCAAGACTAGTATTTCTTATGTAGAAACGTGCTTCTGAGAAAGACTCATGCTTTGCGATGAGCCCTGATGCTTTTTGGATGAATTCCGTCATCTTGAGGGTCAAAATTGTGATTTATTTTTTTCTAGAGCACTTTATCTAGCATTATGGGTTGTTCAAGTGCATGCCTTAACTTGCTTTTATTTCTATGCTTGGACAATCCCTTAGTTTTACTCTTCTCTCTCTGTTATAACTTTTGTTATCTCCTTTCTTTCAACAAGTTGTGTTTTTTCTCTTCATACCCCCACCTTCTTGAAATGTAAAGGGGGAGAAGGCATGTATTCTTCTGTAAAATAGGGGGAGAAAGCATGTCTTACATGTAGAGGGAGAAGCATGTCTATGTAAAGGGGAGAAGCCATATGTGTGTAGAACATATATGAGTTGGAGACATAGTATTCTATAAATGTTATGAAAGCTAACCATGCAGGGGAAATAACATGAATTGAGGGGGAGTATGAGAACTCCACTAACATTAATTGAGGGGGAGCATATGAAATCAATTCTATTGAAACCCCTAGATTTCTCCTAAGGTATGACTTGACTTAAATGCTTTCAATACATTTATGGAATGGTTTGTCATATTTAGAAAGGGGGGGAATGTTGACTTTAGGTCAATGTTGACTCTAGGTCTAAATTGATCAAACCCTTGTTTTGATGATTACTAAACCATTCCACTTATATGTGTCTAATGATTCTACTTGAGTGATTTCAAATTAGGTATAGACACACTCCAAATGCCCTAACTTGCACATCTCAACTTGGAGAAAAGACAAGTCAAAGTCAATACAAGTGCACATTTTTTTGGAATATGATGTAAATCCATTAGAATCATGTTGTAAATCACTTGTAATGATTGTATGACTTGTAATTAAGCTTGGAAAAAATCAGGATAACTTAAATCGAATATTTAAGCACTTTAATGATATTTTCCAAAATTTATTACAGAAAATTTATCAGTCGTGTTACAATCTCGATCGATCTTTGATGGATTTTGAAAATTTTATTGATCGGCTGAGTTTCCTATACTCAAAATTTGACCGACCACTACACTGGAACAAAGCTGATTTAATCTGTTGGTCGAATTCCTACCAGGACAAACTCGACAGATTAGTCAAATTAGCTTTTTCGCATAATGCATTCAGTTGAGTTACCTTTATTGAAACTTGACCATCACACTATATGTAAAAGTGCACAAAAGTGTTTCTAGCCATTATAGAGTTTCAAAAATAAAAAATATATCCATTGCAAGACACAAACAGATAGAATTTGTCCTTAAGTGTTCCCAAAGGCTAAGAGGCATCCCCAACTATAAATAGGACCCTTTGGGCTTCGTTCCAAGGTGGATCATTCAATAAAAAACTATATATGAGGTTCCTATTCTATACTTGAGTGATTCCTACAACCTCCTCTCTCTCTTTCCAATCTTAATCACTTGCATCATCCATTAGAGTGAGTAGGAGATTTGTAAGAGAGCTAGTCCTACATGTATATATTGTGAGGCTCTCACTTCCACCACCTCCTTATCTCTCATTTCAACCATGAAGATGAAGGTTCTCTCTTGGCTAAGAGAGGTGAGGAAGAACAAGGGAAGGAGTCCCAAGGTGAAGGTCAAGGATAAAGACTTGGAGCAAGAGTGGGTAAGCCCTTGGTGAAGGTAGAAGACTCCTTGCTCAAGTGGGTATGTCCTTGGTAAAAGCTTCTCTGAGTGAAGGTGAAGTCAAAGGCTGAAGATCCAAGAAGAGTGGGTAATTCTTGGAAGACTGAAGACTTCTGTAAGAGTTGGGAAGTCCTTGGAGAAGGACGAAGATTCATTGCAAAGTGGGTAAGTCCTTGGTAAGGTTTAAAACTATTTGTATTGGATAGGTAAGTCCTTTGGTGGGTCATGTGTTACAACTCTTATAAGTGAATATATAGAGGGAGACACACTTAGAAATCCAAGAGGTTGATCTCTCTAGGTAGTGGACTGACATACTCCTAGTTTGGTAATGGAACCACTCTACATAGCTTGTCAGTTGGTGCTTGTTCAATCTCTCTCTCCCTTGCTAGGTATGTTTTAGTTGCACTCAAACTTCCTATTTAGCATCCTTATCTTATGATATAACTTGAAAGTCTAATGAATTTTGTTTAAGTGCATTTAAATCTATTCACCCCCCTCTAGAGTATCCAATCACCAATCCTAGGATCCAACACAATTGTCAAAAGTAATTGAGATGTGTCTCTGATTTGCCCCAAATACCCCTTTATATATAGGAGGGTCAGGGTTCCCAATCTGTGTGGGTGTGGAAGAGACCAAAATTTCATGAATTTTCATAACCTACAATAGGCGAAACAATCAATTCACCAGTGAACCGATCAGTTGGCATGTGAGCCAATCAGTTCAACTAGTGAACCGGTCAGTTGGCATGTGAGCCGATCAGTTCACCCAGTGAAGTAGTTGTTTCATCATATTTCCCAATCACAATTGTATTGGCAATTATAATCCAAATAATGCACATGACGCCAACACTAATCCTTGATGCAATCATATTACACTTGTGAATCGGGTGTCTCATCCTATGAGACGGTCATCTCACAATCATGAGCCAATCTGTTCACTGAACTACGTGTCTCATCCCATGAAACGATCATCTCACGACCATGAGTCAACTGGTTCACTCAGTGAACCATTCGGTTTGTACCCTAGTCCATCCAAAATCAGAAAATGCAATATATAATAAACTTGACACTCCAACTGGTCAGTTCAACACTTAAATTGGTCAGTTCAGAGTCCAGCTAGTCAATTGTTGTTTAAATTAAGTACCTAAACACTGTAATAGTCAATTTAATTATCATTCATGAATGAACTCCTATTCTAAGTGAATTCCTATGTGTGTGACCTTATAGGTCCATATTACATTGGTAGTGAATGCCTATAACCAATTATGACATCACAAGCAAAGAGCGGGTGCTAGTGATACATGATTGCTACCCAAGTAAATGGAAAGTTGGAGAGAAACTTCAAACTACAATCTATCATTAGTGTTATAGTGTTTGTATAGTTCATTTGTCATTGATATCCAGATTGAACTTGAAGCATGGAGCAGTCATCCCTTTCAATATTCAATCTATGTCCCTTGAACTAGAGCAAACTATCGAAGATATATGTAAGCTCAATGTCACATATTGACTCACATGAGCATGGACATGCATTTCTCAGTCTTGCTAATCAAGTGGCTATGATATCATGTTCCTATAGGAGGGACAAATCCCATCTACATCACCCATAGTCATCCCCATGTGTCAGAGTTCATCCAATCATCACCTTTATGACAACCCTTATTCAGTTAATGGTGGACGATGCCACGGTTGGTATCTATTCCCATAGAGCCAATTATATGATAATTGTAATGGAATAAATGTAAATGAGTTGATTAATAATAAAGGTAAGATTCTGATTTATTCTACTTAATTTAGTTATGAGATGATGATGTAACATAAATGTCTAGAGAATGATATTAGTCAATGACGTATGTCTTCAGGTCAAGGACCTAAAGAACAAGATCATATAAATGTTAAGAGTATATACATTCTCATTATGTCCCTGACCGGTTGTTACTGTGGAAGGTAGATAGACAAAAATAACACATAAGATCAACATGTGAGTTGCTTGATGATAGAATCTCATTAGTCATGATATGGTGATATCTAACGAAGCACACATATACATGTTAGAGAACAATGTATCAGACAAACCCACAATAAGAGTGATACATGGAAACCTTAATGAGGTAAGTCAGAATCACATCTTATAATGATGGTGGTGTTCGTGGTTCTTAGACATGATATCACTGCACTCATCACATGCCATTCAGTATGCTTTGACATCATCAAATGCAATCATGAAACATGGGTTGTTATAAAGGTTATGATTAGGTGATTGTGACACATGGGGACTGACTATGAGTGATAGATATGGGATTTGTCCCTCCTAAAGGAGTATGATATCCAAGGCCTCTTGATTAGAAAAATTGAGAAATGCGTGGCCACAAACATGTGAGTCAATATATGATATTTAGGTTACATATATCTCAGACAGTCTGCTTTGGTTCAAGAAACAAGATTGAATAATAATGAGGTTGACTACTCCATGCCTCTAGTTCAATATGGATATCAGTGGCAAAGGAACTATACAAACACTATAACACCATACACATATTATAGGCTTAAGTTGTTCTCCAACTTCCCATTTACTTGGATAGCAATGATGTCTGAGTAGGCACATCTCATTGTTGTGATGTCATAAGTTGTTATGGACATTCACTGCCAACGTCATAAGGAACCTATATGGTCACACATAGGAACTCATCTAGAAGAGGTGTTCAATCTTGAATGAGGATTGAATTGATTAATAAAGTGTTTAAGTATTCAATTTACACAACAAATTAGCTGACTGGACTGCCAAACAATTAGTACATGTATTGAGATAGTTGTTTGAAGTGTCAGGTGATTATATTGTACATTGGCTGGAATTCAACCTAACTTGAGTTGTGAGAAGCCCGTGTCGCTTGTGCTAAACAACCATTTGGCATAGTGCAAGACGCCCATCTCATTTGCACCAAGCAACCAGTTGGGGGATGTAATTCGATTGCATCTAGGATTGGTGCTGACATCATGACGTGCACTAATTAGAATTGAATTGCAGACATATGTATAATATTAGGAAAGTACCATATGACCATCTAGACTAAGCCAGATGACCATATGGCATGCCAAATGACCATCTAGGATGCTATAGGATCGATTCGTCTATCATAGGTTGTGAAATTTTCAGAATTGTTGGAAAAATTCAAGATCCTCCGACGTCTTCCACTCCCGCACAGACTGGGAACCCTGGCCCTGACCCTAACTATAACTAGAGGGATACTAGGGCTTACCAAAACACAACATAGACAATTGACAATCAGTTTCTCTGCCAATTTTTCCTCTTTGGTCATGGTAACCAAGAGAGCCCAAGCAAGTCTTACCCAATAAGAGGGAAAACTCCTTCCTATCCGTTCTTGCAGGATGAAAAGAGTTCTAGTTGGTTCATGCGGACTTCTCTAGAGGTGAGGTGACCTTTGCCCTTTGTTTAAGGAGGATAAGAGGAGATGTTGCAGATGACGACTTTTAAGTCTGTTTCCCATGGAGGAATAATCAGATGAGTCCCAGTGCAACCAGGAGCTGCACAACCACCATCTAAGAAAGAGTGCACATCTATATCGATGAGGATTGTCGCTAGACTTGCTCCAAGACCAGGTATATCTTTGTGAAACCATCATTTCCATTGCATATTTATTAATGCCATCCTCTAGTTAATTGGAAATATGTCAGTATTTTTTTGCTTCCTATCTGATGTCGTATTTCTATATAATGGTATCAGATCTATGTCAATTAATTATGTTTCGAGATCATCAATATGGTCAAATTTTGGCTTTATTGAGTTTATTTATTGCATGTGTAAAGAGGCGAGATCACCTCTTTACTAAAATTTAAAGGAAATACAAACATCCACAATTTTTAACAAAAATTTAGACTTTGAGGATGATTGCATAATATTCCAAATAAATAAGCATGATTCCAGATACATAATAAAATTTCAATAGCAGCGGAAAGAAAGAAATAACAAGCCTTCTAATGGCTTTATTGTTTATTACATCATTGCTTTCTAAAAGAAAAGATAAGATAGATAAGAGGATCTAGCTATAGCAACCTATCCATCCTTCTTCAAGCTAACGATCATAGCAAAGGATTCTTTCTTCAAGCCCTTCCTTCACCTTGCACAACTCCAACACCTCGGTGGTTGGGAAGACACCCAGCAAGAGGGAAAACAAGGAAAAGTATGTGTTACACTAACAATCTATCAAAGGCAAAGAAAGTTGTAACAAGTAAATTTAGGCTAGATATTTGGTGTAAGAAGATATCAAAGAGTATGAGGTTTTTATAAGAGAACTTGCCATTAACAAATATAAATAAAGGGTTTAGCATTTTAATTAATATGTCTATCTAACTAAGTAGGGTTGAGGCACCTACCGAACCTCTAACCTTAGGTGAGGGAAGAATTATAAGCATTTCCAAATCACCTACAATTTTTAATGGGGAGAATAATAAACATTCCCCTAGGGCGATTTTATACATGCCCTCTATGGGTGGTTGTACATAAGTACCACTACTTAAAATTTAAATAGAACATTTAATTTCATGCTAACAAAAGATTTATGGCAAGAATAAGCAAAAGAATATATAACATGACAGTGGGGTATGAATACCCAAACAAGAGAATACTACAACTACTTTGAGGCAAATAAGAGATATAGGTTTCAATAATTCAATGGTTTAGATCAAGTTAAACCTCATAGAGAAATTTAGGTATTGGATTAAGTATTTTCCAACTGATAGGTAGATGCACAACAAAACTCATACAAAACACATACCTTAGTCTCAGGTGTCCTAGATTTCCCTTTTCAACTCTCCACACGAATTATAAACCCAAATTACCTAATACATCATTAGATTCATAAATCAGAATTACATGTATTCATTTAAAAGATTGAAAACCCTAATTTACTAACTTTTTGCACAAACTCTCGATTCAGACTTCAAAAACCTCATAAACATCTTAGTTAGGTTTTCCTGATCAAAATAACATATAATATTGTATATTTTGGAAATATGGATTTTTAGGGTTAATTTTAGGGATTTTTAAGATAATTAAATCGATTTTAAAAACACATTTTTGCAAACCTCAAAACTAGATTTCAAAATTACTTTTATTAAATAGATCTCGTTTTCCTGATTTCAAAACACTATTTATTTTTAATTTTTGACCAACAGATTAATTTATAAAAATTATTTAACCTCGACCAATCACAGCCGGCCACGTAGGCAAGGCTGGATGGCCGAGCGGCGACGAGCGCTCGGCAGCGGCGACCCGCGACCCACGGTCGCTCGCTACCAGCCGCGCGATGCGGTCGGGCGGGGCGGCGAAAAGACCAAAAACCCACGCGCGAGAAATCCAGAGAAGAAGAAAGGCGAGGGCAAAATGGTAAAACGCCAACCCGTCATCTTCCTCCTCTCGCCCGATCGACGAGAATAGGAGCTTGGCTCCAATTTTGGGCAAAATCGCTATACACGACGAAATCTCGCGTTCAGGTAGTCGAAAGAACGAGAAAGAAGAGACGAATTCAGTGGTACCTCTAATTCGAACCGAGGATGACGGAGTAGAGAGGAAGAAGCGCCGCAAGCTTGGGACCTTCGGCTACTCGTTGGGGGTCGAAACGTCCACGAAAACCCAAATTGAAGATACGATCGAGTTGCCAGGGCGTCGGCGGTCGCGAGGGTTGAGTTATTTATAGGCAAGGAACCCTAGACTAGGATGTGGGTAGGAGAAAGGGGAAAGTGGCTGGCGGCTACATTGGGTGTTTCGCAAATACGCGTTAAAGCTCGCAAATTTTGGGATAATCCTGTGCGAAATCTCGCAAGGAATCCAACAAAACAAAAATCAAGGAAAATCGTTGAGTAAATCTCAAGATATTGTGATTTTAAGAAAACGAAAAATCAAATCTTTTGCCTAAACTGACTCAAGGTAGAAGACGATCGTGGATCGTCCGATCGATGGACCCGAGTCCATCAACGACTCTGAGCCATCCGATCTCGCTTTGGATCAGGGAAATATCCCTCAGCAAAAGTCGATTAAAACTATTAGATTTTAGATGTTTTTCTCTTTCTTCTTTTGGAGGCTCAAACGTTGCCCAAAAATTATGAAAATTTATATCCTGACTTATTTCGACGCGTAGAATCCAAATATGGAGTTAGTTTTTCATTTTGAGAAAGTTTGATAGGTGAAATAATTAATATGTCATTTTTTCGTTCCTCCTTCAAAAGAGGTGATAACATTATCTAAGATTAATGTAACTTCACCCATAAGTCTCCTTAAAGGTGTGGAACATGATTTTGCAATTATCTTCACAAGTTGAAATTATCTTTCTATTTATTAAATAAATTAGAACATTCTACACATTTTCTCTCTCTCCTATTTTTCTCATTATTCATATATTATCCAAATTAGTTGCAAATTTGCATAGAGGCTTATTTTTATGTTTAGAATTCGAATTTGAAGTAATTTTACTGATTTGAGAACATTAAGTATTTTATTTCTCTTTATTGGCATATTTCCTATATTCTTTTGATAAAGTTATTAATATTTATATTTATGTTCCATTTTAAATGATACTTGACCCTTAAGTTACATTTTGCTCAATGAAACGAATTAAATTATCAAATTATCATGATGGTTTCGGATTATAATATTTGTTGCAAAAATCTTTGTAATTATCTTCTTTGCCCATAATTTCTCATATTACCATTAATTATTACATTTATCTTCTTCCTTTTATAAAATTCGGATTTTCTTCTTATCTCTCATATTCTAGGAAACACTAGAAGGTTCTAGGACGAATTATTTTATTTCTTTTTATTTCTTAAGGTGAAATTGCATTTTAGACCCATTATCTAATTCTAACTGAGGCATTTGTGCATGCAACCTTGAAATGAGAATATATGGGAAACATTTATCCAATAACCATCTTAATTTCTTTTAAATCAAAACCAAGGACAAGAGGAATGAAAATGAAGGACAAAACTTATAGAAAAGAGTATAAAGAGGTACAAACGAGATTTCAGTATGTTACAGCACTCCACCCCTTAAAAAGGATTTTGTCCCCGAAATCTCATACAAAGAGGGAAGGGTGAGTACGCAACATCTCATCTCTCAACTCCCAAGTGGTTTCTTCTAAACCATGGTATCTCCACAAAACCTTGACCAACTCTATCTCCTTATTCTTCAGCTGTTTTACTCGGGAGTCAAGGATCTTCACAGGTAGTTCTTCATAAGTCAGATTCTCATTAATCTCCACAGGTTCGATGGGGAGCACATGAGACGGATCCTTAACATACTTCCTCAACACAGAAACATGGAACACATTGTGAATCTTGTCATAAGCAGGAGGCAAAGCTAGACGATATGCACAATCCCCCACTTTATCTAAGATCTCAAATGGTCTAACATAGCGAGGACTCAACTTGCCTTTTACTTTAGATCTTGCAATAGAGCGTATAGGCTTGATCTTTAGAAAAGCATAGTCTCCCACTAAGAAGCTTACATCAGACCTCTTCTTATCATCATACATCTTCTGTCTGTCTTGAGCAACTTTCATCCGCTTCTTTATCAACTGTACCTTCTTAAGCATCATCTGCATGTCATCAGTCTTCACTAGGGAACATTCACCAACATCATCCCAGTGCAAAGGCGAACGACAAGGTCTACCATAGAGAGCTTAAAAAGGTGGCATACCAATACTGACTTGGTAGCTATTGTTGTAAGCGAACTCTGCTAAAGGTAGATACCGATCCCAAGCACCACCCCAATCCATCACACAAGCACGTAGCAAGTCCTCCAGAATCTGAACTGTTCTCTCGGACTGACCATCAGTTTGCGGATGGTAAGCAGTGTTGAAACGCAGATCAGTACCCATCTCTTCCTGAATCTGACCCCATAAATGAGAAGTAACTTTCGGGTCTCGATCAGAAACTATCACAGCAGGGACACCATGCAGACGAACTATCCACTCCACATACAACTGAGCCATCTCAGCAAATTTATACGTGGTTTTGAAAGGCAAGAAATGAGCAGATTTTGTAAGCCGATCAATCACCACCCAAACAACATCATAACCTTTCTTGGACTTAGGGAAACCGGTAACAAAGTCCATTGTGATCTTCTCCCACTTCCATTCTGGAGTCTCAAGAGGATGAAGAAGACCATCGGGTCGTTGATGTTCAATCTTGACTTGCTGACATGTCAAGCACTTCGCCACAAACAAAGCTATATCATTCTTCATGTTCTTCCACCAGAAACTTCACTGTAGGTCCCTGTACATCTTGGTTGTGCCAGGGTGAATAGTGTACTTGGAACCATGAGCTTCACTCAGAACCTTCTATCTCAGATAACCAACATCAGGTACCCACAACCTTTGTCTGAAGCGGATAGCACCATCTACTCCGACAGAGAAGTCAGATTGCGGTTTCTCAGATAAAGCTTTCAACTCTTTAAGCTCGGAACTCCCCAACTGTGCAGACATGAATTCTGAGATCCAGTTTGGTGTAACGGTCAAACTGGCCATATGAACACACAACTTATCTTCATCCACTGAATCGACAGGTTGAGGTTTCCAACTGGCCACATGTTCAAAGTTTTCCCACACAGAACATCTCAGAGCAGCACAAACAACATCCTTCTTGCGACTTAAAGCATCAGCTACGACATTTGCTTTACCAGGATGATAGGTGATGGTGAAATTGTAATCTTTAAGATATTCCATCCACCTACGCTGTCGCAAGTTCAGATCCTTCTGAGTCAACAGATATCTCAAACTCTTGTGATCAGAAAAGACTTCAAACTTTTCTCCATAGAGGTAGTGTCGCCAGATCTTCAAAGCATGAACTATGGCAGCCAGCTCTAAATCATGCATAGGCCAATTAGCTTCATTAGGTTTCAACTGTCGAGAAGCATAGGTGATCACCTTTCCGTCTGGCATCAGAACACACCCTAAGCCTTGTCGAGATGCATCGGTGTAGATGACATAGGGTATACCCTCAATAGGAAAAGCAAGCACGAGAGAAGAAGTCAGACTCATCTTCAACTTCTGAAAACTGTCCTCACATTCAGGGGTCCATGAGAACTTGACCTCCTTCCGAGTCAGCTTGGTCAAAGGTAAGGCCAACTCAGAAAACCCTTTGATAAACTTCCGATAGTAACCAGCTAGACCAAGGAAACTACGGGTTTCTGACGGGTTTCTCGGAGCATTCCACTTTGTCACAGCTTCTACCTTTGCAGGATCAACAGCTATATGGCCGGCAGAAATCACGTGACCAAGAAACATCACTTCCTTTATCCAGAACTCACATTTTGAGAATTTTGCATACAATTGATTTTCTCGCAATGTGTTGAGTACAATCCGCAGGTGTTCGCGATGTTGTTCCAACGTCTCGGAATAAACCAAAATGTCATCAATAAACACCACTACAAACTTGTCGAGGTATGGGCGGAATACTCGGTTCATCAGGTCCATAAACGCAGCAGGGGCAATAGTCAAACCAAAAGGCATGACCAAAAATTCATAATGCCCATAGCGAGTTCTGAATGCTGTCTTCGGAACATCATCACCCTTTACACGCATCTGGTAGTAGCCACTTCGCAGATCCATTTTGGAGAACACGGTGGCTGACTTCAGCTGATCGAATAGGTCGTCGATGCACGACAACAAATAACGATTCTTCACTATCACCTGGTTGAGCATGCGGTAGTCCATACACATCCGCAAAGAGCCATCTTTCTTCTTCACGAACAAGACAGGTGTTCCCCAAGGGGAAACACTAGGGCGAATGAAACCCATGTCAAGAAGCTCTTCAAGCTGCTTCTTCAACTCCGCCAGTTCAGCAGGAGCCATGCGGTAAGGTGGCTTCGATATCGGTGAAGTTCTAGGTATGAGCTCAATGGAGAATTCCACCTCGCGATTTGGTGGCAACCCGGGCAACTCCTCAGGAAAGACATCTGGGAAGTCCTTCACCACATCAACATGGTCTAGGGCAGGAGGTGTAGTATCGAGAACTATGGAGGCTAGGAAGGCTCTACACCCTTGTGAGACGAGCTTTTCAGCTTTGATAGCAGAGATGACGAACTGTCGCTCTCCTCGCTTCTTGCCCTTGACACACACTCTTCCTTCATCAGGATGAAACAAACTAACCTTGGATTCCTCACAGAACAGAACAGCTTTATACTTCTTTAACCAATCCATACCCAGGATGATGTCAAAGACAGTCATATCAAGTAAGACGAACACTGTAGGAAACATTATCCCGGATATACAGAGGTTCAAGGTAGGAGTTTGGAGGTACGAGGAGCAGATTTTTCCACTAGGAGTTTTTACATCTAACACATGATCCATAAACTCAGATTTGATTTCAAGCAGAGAGGCAAACTGTTTAGATATGAAGGTATTGGAGGAACCAGAATCAAACAGAGCTTTTAAAGGATGCAAATTGAGGTGTAGTGTACCTTCAATCACTTCATTGCCTTCACCATCTTCTTCAGCATTGAGAGCAAACACTCTCCCATTCCGCCTCTCAGCTGGCGGACGCCTCAAGTTCTAGTTGTTGTTGTTATTGTTGTTGTTCCGCAGTGGAGGGTTCTGTCTCGGCTGTTGCGGCTGCTGAGCATGATTCTGCCCTTGCTGGAAACAGGGGCAGTTGGGTCGGATGTGCCCAACCTGGCCGCACTCATGGCAGGTTGGTGGAGGACGGTTGCCAACACGAGCAGGTGCATTGTTGGCGGGACATCTTCCAGGAGGATGGTGGCAATTGCATCTGTTGCAGCGATCACGTCCACGGTTCTCATGCTGGTTCAGATTCTTCCTTTTGTTGTTGTTGAAGCTACTGGAAGCCTGGAATCCCAGATAAGACTCGATGGCGAGAGCCTTGTCCACCATCTGTTGAAACGTGAGTGGCAGCTGTGGAACGAGGCTTCGACCAACATGGTAGTTCAGGCCCTCCAAGAACAAGGTCGCTCTTCTGTCAGCTCCAAGGTCGGTGTCGTAACGTTCTAATAGCAGAAACTTCTGAACGTAGTCGGCCACACTCATGCTTCCTTGCTTGAGACTGTAAAACTCAGCCTCCTTCTTCCTCAGGAAAGCAGGGCAGATGTACTTCTCTCTGAACAACTTCAGGAACTGGGTCCACTCCATGGAGGAGGTGTCTCGAGTGCGGGCAACTCCGTTCCACAAAACACGCGCCGGTCCATCCAGCACGTACGTCGCGAACCGAACCTTCTGGTGAGGAGGGCAATCCATACCCTCGAAGGTCTGATCCAGGGCCAACACCTAGTCGTCGGCTTTGTCCACCATGTTAGGCTCACTCTCACCCTTGAAGTAGGGTGGCTGCATCTTGATGAAGTCAGTGAGGGTGAACTCCCTCGGCTTGGCGGCAACAACAACAATGGTGTTGAGTTGTCCCATCATTGTGGAGGACAACAACTGTCGTAACATCGCCAGTTCTTGCTCAGGCGTGAAGGTGGGAACACCAGAAGCTGGTTGGTTAACAGCAGGAGTCACAAGAGTGTCGGGGTTGTCAATGTTGGACTCCTGGTTCGTGTTGTCAAACAGGTCACCTCTCCTGAAATTGGGGTTAACATATTAAATTTTCAGGAGTAAAGAATCATAGATGAGAGGGAAAAGAAATAGAGATGAGAAAAGGATAACTAGAATGCTATTGCCTAAAAGCATACTACTTCGGGTAGTTCGTTTCGGCGCAGGCCAGGCCAGATCATATGGGCACGGGAGTCCCCGTATGCCAAGCTAGTGGGTCAGAGGAAAATCTTGCCAGCCCCCATGCCCTGATCCTTTCTAGACACCCTTGCCTCAACTGCATGCCCTAATAGTCACCTAAAGGCTCTGATACCATGTTGTAAAGAGGCGAGATCACCTCTTTACTAAAATTTAAAGGAAATACAAACATCCACAATTTTTAACAAAAATTTAGACTTTGAGGATGATTGCATAATATTCCAAATAAATAAGCATGATTCCAGATACATAATAAAATGTCAATAGCAGCGGAAAGAAAGAAATAACAAGCCTTCTAATGGCTTTATTGTTTATTACATCATTGCTTTCTAAAAGAAAAGATAAGATAGATAAGAGGATCTAGCTATAGCAACCTAGCCATCCTTCTTCAAGCTAACGATCACAACAAAGGATTCTTTCTTCAAGCCCTTCCTTCACCTTGAATAGCTCCAACACCTGGGTAGTTGGGAAGACACCCAGCAAGAGGGAAAACAAGGAAAAGTATGTGTTACACTAACAATCTATCAAAGGCAAAGAAAGTTGTAACAAGTAAATTTAGGCTAGATATTTGGTGTAAGAAGATATCAAAGAGTATGAGGTTTTTATAAGAGAACTTGCCATTAACAAAAATAAATAAAGGGTTTAGCATGTTAATTAATATGTCTATCTAACTAAGTAGGGATGAGGCACCTACCGAACCTCTAACCTTAGGTGAGGGAAGAATTATAAACATTTCCAAATCACCTACAATTTTTAATGGGGAGAATAATAAACATTCCCCTAGGGCGATTTTATACATGCCCTCTATGGGTGGTTGTACATAAGTACCACTACTTAAAATTTAAATAGAACATTTAATTTCATGCTAACAAAAGATTTATGGCAAGAATAAGCAAAAGAATATATAACATGACGGTGGGGTATGAATACCCAAACAAGAGAATACTACAACTACTTTGAGGAAAATAAGAGATATAGGTTTCAAGAATTCAATGGTTTAGATCAAGTTAAACCTCATAGAGAAATTTAGGTATTGGATTAAGTATTTCCCAACTGATAGGTAGATGCACAACAAAACTCATACAAAACACATACCTTAGTCTCAGGTGTCCTAGATTTCCCTTTTCAACTCTCCACACGAATTATAAACCCAAATTACCTAATACATCATTAGATTCATAAATCAGAATTACATGTATTCATTTAAAAGATTGAAAACCCTAATTTACTAACTTTTTGCACAAACTCTCGATTCAGACTTCAAAAACCTCATAAACATCTTAGTTAGGTTTTCCTGATCAAAATAACATATAATATTGTATATTTTGGAAATATGGATTTTTAGGGTTAATTTTAGGGATTTTTAAGATAATTAAATCGATTTTAAAAACACATTTTCGCAAACCTCAAAACTAGATTTCAAAATTATTTTTATTAAATAGATCTCGTTTTCCTGATTTCAAAACACTATTTATTTTTAATTTTTGACCAACAGATTAATTTATAAAAATTATTTAACCTCGACCAATCACAGCCTGCCACGTAGGCAAGGCTGGATGGCCGAGCGGCGACGAGCGCTCGGCAGCGGCGACCAGCGACCCGCGGTCGCTCGCTACCAGCCGCGCGATGCGGTCGGGCGGGGCGGCAAAAAGACCAACAACCCACGCGCGAGAAATCCAGAGAAGAAGAAAGGCGAGGGCAAAACGGTAAAACGCCAACCCGTCATCTTCCTCCTCTCGCCCGATCGACGAGAACAGGAGCTTGGCTCCGATTTTGGGCAAAATCGCTATACACGACAAAATCTCTCGTTCAGGTAGTCGAAAGAACGAGAAAGAAGAGACGGATTCAGTGGTACCTCTAATTCGAACCGAGGATGACGAAGTAGAGAGGAAGAAGCGCCGCAAGCTTGGGACCTTCGGCTGCTCATTGGGGGTCGAAACGTCCACGAAAACCCAAATTGAAGATATGATCGAGTTGCTAGGGTGTCGGCGGTCGCGAGGGTTGAGTTATTTATAGGAAAGGAACCCTAGACTAGGATGTGGGTAGGAGCAAGGGGAAAGTGGCCGGCGACTACATTGGGCATTTTGCAAATACGCGTTAAAGCTCGCAAATTTTGGGATAATCCTGTGCGAAATCTCGCAAGGAATCCAACAAAACAAAAATCAAGGAAAATCGTTGAGTAAATCTCAACATATTGTGATTTTAAGAAAATGAAAAATCAAATCTGTTGCCTAAACCGACTCAAGGTAGAAGACGATCATGGATCGTCCGATCGATGGACCCGAGTCCATCAATGACTCTGAGCCATCCGATCTCGCTTTGGATCAGGGAAATATCCCTCAGCAAAAGTCGATTAAAACTATTAGATTTTAGATGTTTTTCTCTTTCTTCTTTTGAAGGCTCAAACGTTGCCCAAAAATTATGAAAATTTATATCCTGACTTATTTCGACGCGTAGAATCCAAATATGGAGTTAGTTTTTCATTTTGAGAAAGTTTGATAGGTGAAATAATTAATATGTCATTTTCTCTTTCCTCCTTCAAAAGAGGTGATAACATTATCTAAGATTAATGTAACTTCACCCATAAGTCTCCTTAAAGGTGTGGAACACGATTTTGCAATTATCTTCACAAGTTGAAATTATCTTTCTATTTATTAAATAAATTAGAACATTCTACACATTTTCTCTCTCTCCTATTTTTCTCATTATTCATATATTATCCAAATTAGTTGCAAATTTGCATAGAGGCTTATTTTTATGTTTCAAATTCGAATTTGAAGTAATTTTACTGATTTGAGAACATTAAGTATTTTATTTCTCTTTATTGGCATATTTCCTATATTCTTTTGATAAAGTTATTAATATTTATATTTATGTTCCATTTTAAATGATACTTGACCCTTAAGTTACTTTTTGCTCAATGAAACGAATTAAATTATCAAATTATCATGATGGTTTCAGATTATAATATTTGTTGCAAAAATCTTTGTAATTATCTTCTTTGCCCATAATTTCTCATATTACCATTAATTATTACATTTATCTTCTTCCTTTTATAAAATTCGGATTTTCTTCTTATCTCTCATATTCTAGGAAACACTAGAAGGTTCTAGGACGAATTATTTTATTCCTTTTTATTTCTTAAGGTGAAATTGCATTTTAGACCCATTATCTAATTCTAACTGAGGCATTTGTGCATGCAACCTTGAAATGAGAATATATGGGAAACATTTATCCAATAACCATCTTAATTTCTTTTAAATCAAAACCAAGGACAAGAGGAACGAAAATGAAGGACAAAACTTATAGAAAAGAGTACAAAGAGGTACAAAGGAGATTTCAGTATGTTACAGCATGCGACACATATATTTAAACTGGTTGATGTGCACATTTGACTAATCACCACATAAGAATCCAAATATATATATATATATATATATATATATATATATATATATATATATATATATATCTGTGTGTGTGTGTGTGTGTGTGTGT
The DNA here is from genome assembly GCA_963693085.1 of Alisma plantago-aquatica. Lineage (NCBI taxonomy): Eukaryota > Viridiplantae > Streptophyta > Magnoliopsida > Alismatales > Alismataceae > Alisma > Alisma plantago-aquatica. Next base: position 669,934,024 of record OY856410.1, read on the forward strand.
GTGAAAATTATACGTGTTTCCATAAAACTATGTTTTGGCGGTGAGTGTAGCATGGTTATGGCCAATAACCCCTATTAGTTGTGCATGGTTGTGTGGTTGGTTTATCATGTTTATCTCGGTCTACAAACCAAAAATCTATCTTATCTTCCCAATGTAAAAGTGTTATTCTCTTCTACCTTTTCTTCCCTTGAATGTAATTTGAGGTTTCTCAATAATTATGTAAAAGTAGGATAGTTTACTTTATCATTTTGATGAAGAAGAAAGATACCAACTGACCGCAGAGAGGAGTCAATCTCACCTCCTGGTGGGTCTGAGACGACCGACTGGAAAGTTGATTAGGAGCCTGAAGGATAGATGAGATGACCATTTGGAGGAGCCAAACGATTGAATACCGGACAACTAAATGATCATTTGGATGAGCCAAACGACCGGCTAGAGGTGACCAACCGACCTGCCAAGAGGTGAGTCAACCGATTTAAAGGTTGAACTAGTCATCTTAGATTGGCAAGCATAGATCTTCTTCAACAATAGGTTTCTGCATGTGATGAAGACCTAGATTATGGAAATTCCTTATGGCTCCAAGGAAATAGATTAGGCTATCCATAACCATCACTTTTGTTTATTACATGTTTTTGTTGTGGGTTATAGCATGTATATGATATGTACTATATATATGTGGTAATTGGTTAATGTTTATCTATTATACAAACTACCTCCATAAAATATTAAGTCTAAGATGCTTTCAATTAGCAACACATATGAAAAGCTTGATTAGCCAAGTGTGGGCACCCCAAGGGTGGTATGTCGTTTATCTTGTAGAATTGTGTTGGTAATAATGTGGGCCTGCCAAGTAGGGTGCATTATTATCATGTTGGATATTGGGTTAGGATTAACTGGTGATTCTTAGAGAGTCTAAGACCAAAAGAAAGCAAATTATTATAGCAAGGAGTTGCACAAATCATCTATCCAAGAGTTGCATAAGATGCAATTGGAAAATGTTGCCTACCTTAATAATTGGTCATGAGCACCAACGTTAGTTGGGTATTGACTGAATTGTTTTGGATCTTGGTTCACTAGAAATTTGTATGCTACAATCTTCCAAATTGATATTGAGGGCTATCAATTTGAATAAAATAGTGGGAGCGATAGTTAATTAAAGACCTAATCAATATCGACTTTTCAAATCAAATAAAATAAAAAATGGTTTTTAACAAATGTAAAATTTCTCTTATAGAATCAAATGGAAAACCTTAAACCATTGCGATCCAATGAATTAAATGAGATTTATTTCCATAACTAGTTCAGGACCTTGAGAAGTGTTATACATGATCTTGTAACACCAGTGCCAATATCCACTCCATATATGCTTAAGATTGACGTGGATGCTTCTTTGAAGCATGCAAATAATGTTGTGAACATCAAGAACCTTATGTTGGGATGTATGAAGTATGAGTTGCATAAACTACATGATAAGCATGAAAGGTATAATGTCTCTAAGGTGCCATTTTAGTGCAAAATGATAGAGGGAGATCCAAGAGGACCTCATTAAAGACTGGGATTTCCTTTAGGTCAATATGATTGGGCATATGAAGCAACTTGAAAGACTGGGATTTCCTCTACGTTAAGAGTTGGCCACAGATATGATTTGGCAATCATTGCCTAAATCATATAGCCAGTTTATCGAGTGTTATCACTTGAGTAACATGGCTAGACCACTGTCAGAGTTGCTTGATATTTTTATAAGTGTCAAAGAACAAATGAAGATGTACAAATCTATGATGATGATCAGTGGAGTTGAGTCCAAGGACAAAGGAAAAGCCAAGAAGCATTATGTGGCTAAGCTAAAGTTCAATTCTTCTACACTCAAAATAAGAAGAAGGATAAGGGAACCTAGGAATATGAAGTAAGTGATTGAGATCTCTACTTTTGGTATATACATTATTGAGGTTACCTTTACCTTCCTCAATATGGGTGTTGATACCGGGTGTGGATCACACATTTTCTCAAATGTGAAGGATCTAAAAAGAAGTAGGCCCTTTACTGAAAGGTGAGGTAGAACTGTGAGTTGCAAATGGCGCAAGAGTTGCGGCCAACGTAGTTGGAACCTATGAGTTAGTTCTACCAAGTGGGATAGTAATAGAGTTAGAGAACTGCTGTTATTTACCTACCATTAATAGGAACATCATATCTGTATCTTGTTTAGACAAGAACATATTCAAATTTCTGATACAGAATGGAAGATGTTCTATTAGTAAAGATATGATCTTTTACGGAAGTGCCCCAATGTCTTATGGTCCATACTTGATAGATCTAGAGACAAGTGTATATAATGTAAATACCAAAAAATAAAAACTCAACAACTAAAATGAAACATACCTTTGGCATTTTTGTCTAGGGCATATAAATGAGAATCACATATCTAGACTCCATAAAGATGGTTATCTGGACTCTTTTGATTTTGAATCAATAAAGACATGTGAGTCTTGTTTGTTGGGCAAGATGACCAAGACTCCCTTCACTGGAAATAGTGAAAGGGATAGTGATCTATTAGGACTCATACATACAAATGTATGTGGCCCTTTTAGAACAATGGATAGAGGTGGGTATCAGTACTTCATTACGTTTACTAATGATTTTAGTAGGTATGGCTATGTTTACCTGATGAAACATAAGTCAAAAAATCTTGAAAAGTTAGGAGAGTTCATGAATGAAGTTCAAAACCAACTTGGTAAAAGTATTAAGGAACTTCATTCTGATCGAGGTGGAGAATACTTGAACTAAGAGTTTAAGAACCTTCTACGATTCCATGGAACTATATCAAAATGAACTCCACCTGGAACACCACTACATAATGGGGTGTCAAAAAGAAGGAATCACACATTACTGGATAAGGTCTGATCAGTGATGAGTTTAGCTGAACTTCTGACTACCTTTTGGGGTATGCTCTTGAAACCACCATGTTTACACTGAACCGAGTACCATCAAAATAGGTTCAAAGGACACCATATGAGATATGGTATGGGAAACATCCCAATGTGTCTTTTATGAAGATTTGGGAATGTGAAGCTTATGTTAGATAAATGTTTTCTGAAAAGCTTGTCCCTAAGTCAAAATAAATGTTATTTTTTTGGATATCCTAAGGGGACCAAAGGATATTACTTTTATTCCCAATTTGATAACAAAGTGTTTGTTTCCAGAGAGGTTGTGTTTCTATGAAGGAATTTATTTCTAAAAGAGTTAGTTGGAGGAAAGTAGAATTCAAAGAAGTTTGAGACCAATGAAAAGACATTGAACAAGTTGAGGTACATGAGGAACAAGGAGACTCACAAATTGTTGTGGAATCTCAAATTCCTCATGTGAATATGAACCTCATAGATCTAGTAGGACACACCTTGAACCTAAGAGATTTGGAAATCTTATGACTCAGTAAGTTGGTGACTTGGTCATAAATGATGAGCCAACCACCTATCTACAAGCTATTAAGGGATTAGAGTTTGAGAAATGGCTAGAGGCCATGCTGAAATGAAATCCATGTATGCCAACAAAGTATGGACTTTGGTGGATCCACCTGAAGGGTTAAAACCCATAGGGTGCAAGTGGGTCTTCAAGAAGAAGACAGACATGGATGATAAAATACAAACCTATAAGGGTAGATTGGTTACAAAGGGTTTCAGACAAGATCAAGGTGTTGACTATGATGAAACCGTTCCTCCAGTGGCCATGGCTAAGTCCATCAGGGTCATGCTTGCTATTTCATCTTATCATGACAATGAGATTTTGCATATGGATGTTAGAACCACATTCCTTAGCTGGAACAATTAAAGGGATGTGTGCATGACACAACCTAAAGTTTTTGTATATCCATTAATGAAAATAAAGTCTATAAGCTGCAAAGGTCAATCTTTTGATTGTATTAAGCATCTCAAATCTATAATCTTCTATTTGACAAGTCAGTTAAAGAGTTTGACTTGAGTCAAAATGTAGATGGAATTTGTTATTACAAAAGATTTAGTGGGAGAATATTTATCTTCCACATAATGATGGGGAATAACATCATTATCCTATAATTATTAAAACCCAGAAAGGAATGTAACTTCTATATGAAGGGCTTAGGACAAGATCCTATGTGATAGGATTAAGATCTATAAAGATAGGTTCAAAAAGCTTCTCAACCTAAGAAAGAGCAGATACATTGGCAAGATGCTGAAGGGTTCAACATGCAAGACTCAATGAGAGAAAACTTGTGCCAGTTCTTGTGAAGAATAGGAACACATAGATAGATGCCATATGCATTCACAATTGGATCTATTAAATGCAATGTAATGTACTTATCTCACAATCTCATATGTATTAAACATGATGAGAGGATATCTAGTCATCTCATATGATAAGAGTATATATATATATACACCTATCTAGGAATCTTCTATGTATTAGACATGATGAGAGGGTATATGTCAGATGCCAGTGAGAGTCACTGGGCTACCATAATGAACACCCTTAGGTTCTTGTAAATCACTAAAAGGATCATGTAACATACTAGATATTGTACCATACCCTAGAATTTTGACCTTTTTGTCTTAGCCAAATAAAGATATACCTAAAAGATGTTTAGTATAACCCTAATGGGCTAATGCATGTAACCTAATGTTTACACATTAGACTTATTCCAATAATGGATATATAAATTATGTCACTTGTGATAGATAAAATAATACAAAAGAATTCGTGCATAATAATCTCATATAACTCCTTAAACATGAAGATGTGGAACTTAATTAGATGAATAATTGAGTTAATGGTGAAATAATATAATAATGGACCATTAATGGTACATATGAGATATCTCATAAAAAGAAATCAATAAATTAAAACAAACTTCAAATTCGTAATCTACATATCAAAATTAGCCTACATATCAATTTTCATCCAATTTGGACAACCTTGAAATATTAGGGTAAGTTTAGGAGAGAGAAATTGTCTAAAAGCCATATAAGAAGGATAATGTGATAAAAGACCCCAAAAGATGGAAATAAAAGCAAATTCATATTCAACACACTTACGTTAACTTGTGGATGAAGTTTCACCAAAATTGGATAATCCTAATGTCATTAATGCATGAGGAAAGAGAAATTAAGATTTGATTAATTAATACATCTAAAGTCTTCAAAAGGAAAATATAATTGCATGATTAGAATCTACATGTCTTAATTAACCTCTATATAAAATTTCACCTAATTTAGATAATGTTTGAACACTTAATTGAAGAGAGAGAAAATTCAATAATTATATTTCACAATTAATTAGAATCATTGTCAGATTTCTTTTATTTCATGTGTTACACTATCTTTGTCTTTGGGCTAATGAACATGTGGTTTTTGACTATTGGATTCAAATCCAAAGATGGAGAGAGCATCTCCTACCCTGGATCAACTTTGCTATTCCGCATAACATTAATGCTGGATTTCCTCCGCCCTTATCTTCCTCGTTAGTTGATGGTTTTCAAATTTTTCTTCGTCGTTGTTTTGTGGAGATTATTCCAAATCTAACAAGCTAAATTTCAAGATCTAGTTTTCTAAAATGGTAAAACACCCAAATCATGTAGTAGACCCCTCTCTGCCACCTTGTTGCAGAGGCCCCAAGCTAAGAACTAACCTATATAAGCTGTTACCTAAAGCACCACTGACCCTCTTCAATACTTTCTCTACCACCAACATGCCCTTACACCTTCATCTTCTTCTTGTAGACTTTCAGACTCGGTTTGCTTGCAAACGCCTCTACTGCTAAATTTGAAGCATTGACACCATCACAGTAGTTTCTAGATCAGTATTTGATGCCTAGTTTCCCTTGGGTTCTCCCTCAACCCTTCTCCCTAATCTTCAAAGTTGATGACCTACTGTGCTTTCTCGCAATGGTGTCTCCGATCACGCTTTGCAATGCAGACGGTGAAGGTAGCTTCCTAGTATCCTTCAGAAGCTACTCATTGTATTGGTTTGCTTTGTGCAAAGGTAGAACTCCTTTTGCCTTTTCTTCATCTCATGCTCTAAACCAGTAGTTCTTTCCGATGGTTCTTCACAAACTTCGATTACTTCCAGGTTCGTTGTGTTCAGTTTGAGGTTGCAAAATTGGTGGGCACCTTAGCCACTTGAATCGAGGCCTTTTGATGGGTTTGTGTCTCTTAGGATCTTTCTCCAAGAGTTGTTCCTTGTCCATGTCAAGGGAGCTTTGTCCGTGATGGATTCCCCACTATTTTTGGTCTGAGATGCCCTTCTTTTCCTTTTTCTTTTGATTTTTGCACCAAGGGTATTTTTGTCTTTCACATTTGATTCAGTTTGTATCAACGTTGTGGCAACTTGATCAATTGTCCATGGGGCTGGCCAAATTGGCAAGCCTTTATTGGGCCAACTTGGACCACGTGGCCCTCTCCCTCTCTCTCTTCTTTCTCACAACTGTTTTGCTAATGTGGATTTATGTGATTCGATCGGTTTCAAAAATTCGCAATAAATTAATTATTGATAAAAAAATACAAATAAATAGTCAGTAAATTCAAAAAAAATGTAATTTTTATAATGGTCTTGGTTTTTTCACCTAAATCCAATGTTTAGTAATAAGTAATTTTAATAGATTAATCTAAATAAATAACAACTTGTAAAATTCATAAAAAAATATCTATAAGTCAGAAATATATAATGAAATGTGTTTTGGACTCAAAATAATATAAACTAAAATATGTCATGGTTTTTATAACCTAATTCACACATTAAGAAAAAGGTGATTTTTAGGGTTTGATTAATCAATATGAAATTGACTCAAAATCTACATATGTGTTTAATAGGATCTTTGTAGACCTAGATTTTGATCTAGAAGTGACTTTGGACTGAGGTATGTTTGGGAGCCCTATTATTCTTTTGAACGATTAACCCATATTTCTTCATTCTCTTGGTCATACGGACATTAGCATGTACATAATGTCTTTTCTTTTGAAAATCACAGTTCATGTGAACTACCTTATTTGTTACCGATCTTGTTCTAATGTTATATTCTCTTGAACTCTAACTTATGCTTTGTGCATGATGGCATTTATTTGATGATATGTCCTTCTTTCCCATCATGGTAGTGGATGTTTACTTGGCACATTATGTGATGGTTATTTTGTGGATGTTCTCATCCTACATATTTCTAATTTACTCTTGCTTATTCCTTTTGTTATGCATCATGTGGTGACTACTAGTATAATGTACATGTGCTTTTATGTGAATGTTAAAATTCCCACATATGAATGCAGATGTTAAAATTCCTATAGATGAAATAATTTTGAGTAGAAGTGTATTTCCTACTTAGGGAGGATGCATATAGTTCCTTTCCACTCCAAATTTAGAGTGGATATATATAGTTCCCACTCACCCCATATTTTTGGTAGATGTGCTATATCCTACCTGCATGTTTATATTATCTAGTATTGTCACTGGTGAAACACATGAATGCCTTGATCTTATACTTTGCTCTTAATATCTGTTTTATTGTTATTCTTTTCTTTTATGACCCCTTTGGGTAGTATTTTTCTCTTTCATGGGAATCCTTGTATAATTTGTTGTTGTTTATTCCTTACATTGCTCAAATTTCTATTTAGAATGCAGATACTAACTTTTACTGATGTCATCTATTTTTCTCTTCTTGCAGGGGTATGTTTCCAACCCTAGGTGAAGGACTTGGATGATAAGGCATGAAGAGTTGGACCTATATTTTGAAGCTAAAGCTCAGAGACAATCTTGATATGGTTTAGATTTCCCTCTACTTAGATCCATATGTTGTATCCTACATGTAAAATCCTTATGGGAGATGATTATGATGAACTTTTGTAATCTTGTTGGGAAATTGAATATTGTCATTACTTTTATTCCTCTACTACATTTTGGTTATTTTGAATGCCATTATTTGTGATTTGAAAATTTTACACCTATTCCAGCATACCTTTGAGTGTGTTTGGATTGGATGATTATTCTTCAAATTTTTAGTAGGGAGTGGATCCCCTCTCAGGTCCCACTCCTTACAACATGGTATCAGAGCCCATGGTAGTTGATATTTGACTGTTTCAATTTTATCTCCCAAGTTAGGACCTTTTCCATGCATAGTCACCCTTTAAGTGAGATATTTTCGCTAGATGTTGTCTAGGTTTCTCATGAGAAGATGAAAGGTTGAGGTTTAGTAAACCCTGATGTGATGAAGTTTTGGTTGATCTACGCTACCATATAGGTAATATAAATCTTTGGATGTCATGAGGTTTTATCTTGAGGATGTTATTAGGATGATCAAGTTGTAGGATAAAAGATCTTGTTATGGATAAATTGTGACTTGGTTTTTGTATTGATTTTTGGCCGACATGTTTGTTTTACATCGCAAATTTTTTCACCAACAAAAATTATTTTTATTATACTACTATATGTATGAAAATTTTATTTGATTTTGTCAATGTTTTCTTGAGCTATGTCACAATAAAGAGATATGTGATGTTTTAGTGGAGAAATCCTAGAAATAGTTGGAATAGATATCCTAACCCTAGTTTCGACTATGAAGAAATGACTAGGAATATGTGTGATAATATAAAGGTGTAGTTGACCTACGCTATGACTTTTGGATCTTTATGTAGGGTTGTCAGGTTAGAGACACAAGGACATAAAACTCAACCCTAGATGGTTCTAACTTATTAGCTGGACACATGAACAACATAAATCTCTAAAACATTCACAACTGAAAGTTATGTGGGCAACCCTAAATACTGTTTAGTTTGACTTGTTAGGTTAATCCTTTTAAGGGGTGGAGAGTAGTTAGTTGTTGATGTTTGGATCAATAGATTTTGAGGAAGAAATCCTTTTAAAGGGTGAAATGATGTAAAATACTATATCTTAGACCCTACCCTAGAACTTTGACCTTTTTGTTTTAGCCAAACAAATATTTACCTAAAAGATGTTTAGTATGACCCTAATGGGCTAATGCATGTAACCTAATGTTTACACATTAGACTTAGGCCAATAATGCATACATAGAATGTGTCACATGTGATATATAAAATAATACATAAGAATTCGTGCATAATAATCTCACATAACTCCTTTAGAGCTTACATGAAGACGTGGAACTTAATCGGATGAATAATTGAGTTAATGGTGAAATAATATAATAATTGGCCATTAATGGTACATATGCAATATCTCATAAAAAGAAATATCAAAATTGGAAACAAACTTCAAATTTGTAATCTACATATCCAAATTTGCCTACATATCAATTTTCATCTAATTTGGACAACCTTGAAATTTTAGGGTAAGTTTAGGGGAGAGGAAATGTGTAAAAGCCATATAAGAATAATAATGTGATAAAGACTCCAAAAGATGGAAATAAAGGCAAATTGGTATTCAACACACAAGTTAATTTTTGGATGAAGTTTCACCAAATTGGGAAAATCCTACTCTCATTAATGCATGAGGAAAGAGAAATTAAGATTTGATTAACTAATGCATCTAAAGTCTTTAAAAGTCAAATATATTTGCATAATTGGAATCTACATGTCTTAATTAACCTATGTGCAAAATTTCACCTAATTTGGCTAATGTTTGAACCCTTAATTGAAGAGAGAGAAAATTTCAATAATTATATTTCATAATTAACCAGAATCATAGTCGAATTTCATTTATTTCATGTGTCACAATGTCTTTGTCTTTGGGCTGATGCATGTGTGGTTTTCCATCGTCAGATTCAAATCTAAAGATGGAGAGATCATCTCCTAACTTGTATTGGCTTTCCTATTCTGCGTAATAGTAATGTTGGATTTCCTCCACCCTTATCTTCCTCGTCAGTTAATGGTTTTCCAAATTTTCTTTGTCATTGTCTTTTTGAGATTATTCCAAATCTAACGAGCTAAGTTTCAAACTCTAGTTTTCTAAAATGGGAAAATGCCCAAATTGGGTAGTAGAAACCTCTCTGCAACCTTGTTAAAGGGGTCCCAAGCTAAGAACAAACCTATATAAGTTGTTACCTAAAACACCGCCGACCCTCTTCTATACTTTCTCTATCACCAATTGATCTGTATCCACCCTTTACATTCCCTTGCACCTTCATCTTATTCTTGTAGACCTTCAGACTCGGTGTTCTTGCAAACACCTCTGATGCTCAATTTAAGCATTGACACCATCCCAATAGTTTCTAGATCAGTATTTGATGCCTAGTTTCCCTTGGGTTCTCCCTCAACCCTTCTCCCTAATCTTCAAGGTTGACGACCTACTGTGCTTTCGCCGTGGTGTCTCCGATCACCCTTTGCAGTGCAGATGGTACATGTAGCTTCCTGGGGTCCTTCTGAAGCTACTCATTATATCAATTTGCTTTGTGCAAAGGTAGATCTCCTTTTTCCTTTTCTTCATCTCCTGCTCTGAACCAATAGTTCTTTCCGGTGGTTCTTTGCAAACTTTGATTATTTCCATGTTCGTTGTGTTTGATTTGAGGTTGCGAAACCGTTGGGCACCTTCGCCGCTTGAATTGAGGCCTTCTGATGAGTTGTCGTCTCTTAGGGTCTTTCTCCTAGAGCTGTTCCTCATCCATGTTAAGGGAGATTTCTCAGGGTTGAAATCCCCATTGTGTTTGGTCTGAGATGCCCTTTTTTCCCTTTTTCTTTTGATTTTTGCACCAAGGGTATTTTTGTCTTTTCCCATTTTATATGGTTGTGTATCAACGCTATGGAAAGTTGCCCAGCTGTTTGTGGGACCGGCCGAGTTGCCAAGCCTTTATTGGGCCAACTCAGATCACGCAACCCTCTCCCTCTCTCTTCTTTCTCACAACTGTTTTGCTGACATGGATTTATGTGATTCGCCCGTTTTAAAAAATTTGCAATAAATTAATTAGCAAGCAAAAAATAAAATAAATAGTCAATAAATTCCGAAAAATGTAAGCAGTCTAAGGCTATTGGTTTTGTCACCTAAATCCAATGTTAATAATAAGTAATTTTAATGAATTAATCCAAATAAATAATAAATTGTAAAATTCATAAATAAATATCTATAAGTAAAAAAATGTAATAAAATTTGTTTTGGAATCTGAATACTATAAACTAAAATATGGCATGCTTTTCATAAACTAATTCACACATTAAGATAAAGGTGATTTTTAGGGTTTGAATAATCAATATGAAATTGACTCAAAATGAAATTGATCCTCTCAGGAAGCAGCTACCGCATGTCATGTGGTTTGATGTTTTCTGGACTAAACCCAGATGCCCAAAATGGAGCTTTGGATCCTATAGGGCGATCATGGTAGATTTCCCACAAGGGACATAATCATTAAATGGGGTTTAAACTGTGATCCCATTTTCCTCCTTTGTTATAACGTGCCCGAATCGCAGAAACATATCTTTTTTTAGTGTGATTTCTCGGCTTATCTGTGGAGAAGAGGGTGCCTTAAATGTGAGTGGGGTGGTTTGGCTCCTCTTAACTTGGATGAGGCTATGGAATGGCTGATCAAGAGAACAAGGAATAATCTCAAGAATAGATTTTTGGGAGGGATCTTCATTACTTCACTCATTTTCCACATATGGGGTGAGAGGAACTATAGGCTGCATGGTAAGAGACCAAGGGATAACATGATAGTTCTTGATGTAATTAGTAATAGCATTTTGTGGTTCTTCAAAGCTAACCCGAGGAGAATGGTGGGTATAGATAGCATGGCTCTGAGGAGTTGGGGTCTCTTGTAAAACTTGTTTAGTGTACAAGATTTTTTTTGTGTCCCCTATACTTTGTTGTTGAGATAGTAATATTTTACCTTATCAAAAAAAAAAAGAAATTGACTCAAAATCTACATATGTGTTTAATAGGATCTTTGGAGACCTTGACTTGGATATAGAAGTAACTTTGGACTTAGGTATGTTTGCAAACCCTATTAATATTTTGAGAAATTAACCCATATTTCTTTATTCACTTGGTCCTATGGACATTAGCCTATACACAATGTCTTTTCTTTTGAAAATCACAGTTCATGTGAGCTACCTTATTTGTTATCGATCTTATTATCATGTTATATTCTCTTGGATTCTAACTTATGCTTTGTGCATGATGGACTTTATTTGATGATATGTGCTTCTTGGCCACCATGGTAGTGGATGTTTACTTGGCACATTATGTGATGGTTATTTTGTGGATGTTTCCATCCTTCATTTTTTTGATTTACTCTTGCTTATTCCTTTTGATATGAATCATGTGCTAACTACTAGTATAATATACACATGCTTTTATGTGGATGTTAAAATTCCCACATATGAATGCAAATGTTAAAATTCCTGCATATGAAAATATTTTGAGTAGATGTGTATTTCGTACTCAAGGTGGATGTATGCAGTTCCTATCTGCTCCATATTTAGAGTGGATGTATATAGTTCCCGCTCACCCCATATTTTTGGTAGATGTGTTATTTCCTACCTGCATGTTTATATTATCTAGTATTGTCACAGGTGAAACACATGGATGCCTTGATCTTATACTTTTCTTTTAATTATCTCTTTTATTTTTATTCTTTTCTTTTAAGCCCCCTTTGGGTAGTACTTTTCTCACTCACGGGAAGCCTTATATAATTTGTTGGCCTTTATTCCTTATATTCCTCAAATTTCTATTTAGCATGCACATACCAGCCTTTACTTATGTCATCTATTTTTCTCTTCTTGCTAGGGTATGCTTCCAACCCTAGGGGAAGGACTTGGATGATAAGGCATGAAGACTTGATCTTATATTTTAAAGTTAAATCTTGGAGACAATCTTGATATGGTTCAGATTTCCCTCTACTTAGATCCATATGTTGTATCTTACATGTAAACCCCTTATGGAAGATGATTATGATGAACTTTTGTAATCTTGTTGGAAAAAAGAATATAGCCATTACTTTTATTCTGCTACTACACATTGATTGTTTTGAATACCATTATTTGTGATTTGAAAATTTTACACCTATTCTAGCATACCTTCGAGTGTGTTTGGGTTGGATGTATTATTCTTCAAATTTTTAGTAGGGAGTGGATCCCTTCTCTGCTCCCACTCCTTACAGATCCTTTCCTTAACTATGGTGATATGGAAGAGTTGGGTGTAAAGGGTTACACTGATGTAAGCTTCCAAACTGACAAATAAAGGATCACAATATAAAATTAGTGTCTGACATTAAACGAAAACTATAAGCTAGAAATGGTTCTGAGGTAATGACAATTGCTCAAATCAACTAAAGAAGTCAAGTATCATTGTGTTATAAGAACAATAGAGGATACTGTATGGATCAAAAAGTTCATGTGGATGAACTTGTATAAGATTCCAACTATTGATGACATAGTAGAAATATTGATGACAACAATGGAGTTGCTAGTTTGGCTGGGTATCTCAGATAGTATACTACAACACTTCCATCTCAAACAAATAGTCGTACAATGAAGAGATGTGAAAAATGCAAAATACCTAATCGAAGCAAATGTTGCTAAACCCTCTACTAAAGCACTTTTGCAATGGAAGCATGATGATCATGCTAGGTCACTCAGAATAAGATTCATGGGTGATTGGATCTAAGTGCAAGTGGGAGTCTGTTGGTATGTATGCCTAGAGAGCTAATCATATGATGATTGTAATGGCATAAATGCAAATGATTTGATTAATAATAAAGGCAAGCTTCTGATTTATTCTGTTCAATTCAGTTATGAGATAATGGTGTAACATAATAAATGTCTAGATAATTATATTACTCAATGACGTATGTCTTTAGGTTGAGGACTTGAAGAATGAGATCATACAAATGTTAAGAGTATATACATTCTCATTATGTCCCTGATCGGTTGTTATTGTGGGAAGTAGATAAACAACAATAACACATAATATCAGTGTGAGTTGTTTGATGACATACACCTGTCATGATATGGCATATCAAACCAAACACACAGATACATATTAGAGAACAGTGTATTGGACAAACCCACAATAAGAGTGATACATGGTAACCTTAACGAGGTAATTCTGAATCACATCTTATAGTGATGATGGTGTTTGTAGTTCTTTGACCTAATATCACTACACTCATCACATGTTTTTTGGTATGCTTTGATATCATCAAACGCAATCATGAAACATGTGTTGTTGTAAAGGTGATCATTGGGCGACTGTGACACATGGGGACTGACTGTGAGTGATAGTGATGGGATTTGTCCCTCCTAAGGGAGTATGATATCCAAGGTCTCTTGATTAGAAAGAATGAGAAATGCATGGCCACTTACATGTGAGTCAATATATGATATTGAGCTTACATATATCTCAGATAGTCTTCTCTGGTTCAAGAAACAATATTGAATAATAATGAGTGTGACTGATCCATGCCTCGAGTTCAATCTAAATATCAGTGACAAAGGAACTATACAAACACTATAACACCATACATAGATTGTAGGTTGAAGCTGTTCTCCAACTTTCCATTTATGTGGGTAGCAATGCTGTGTGACTAGGCCAGACTCATTGCTTGTGATGTCATAAGTTGTTATGGACATTCACTACCAACATTATATGGGACCTATAGGGTCACACACATAGGAACTCATGTAGAAGAATAGTTTGATCTTGAATGATGATTGGATTGATTACTAAAGTGTTTAGGTATTCAATCTGTGCAACAAATGAGTTGAATGGACTGCCAAATGATCAGGTCAAGTGTTGAGACAATCATTTGGAGTGTTAGGCTGATTTTATTATACATTGGCTGGAATCCAACCTTAACCCGGGTTGCGGGATGCCCATGTTGCTTGTGGAAAAAGACCGTTTAGCATGGTGCAAGTCACCCGTCTCATCTGCACGAAACGGCTGGTTGGGGTATGCAATTCGATTACATCTAGGATTGGTGCTGACATCATGACCTGCACTAATTGGAATTGAATTTTCGACATATGTACAAAATTGGAGAAGTACCAGATGACCGTATGGATAAATCTAGACGGCCGGTTCGGCTGCCGCAGTTTGTGAAATTTCTAGAATTGTTTTGAAAATTTGAGATCTTCTGGTCCCTTCCACTCCCGCATAGACTAGGAACCCTAGACCTGACCCCAACTAAATAGAGGGGTAATGGGGCTTCCCAGAATACAACATAGACAATTGAGAATTAGTTGCTCTAACAATTGTTGTCCTCTCTAGTTTTGGTAACCAAGAGAGCCCAAGCAAGTCCTTCTTGACTAGGGAGGGATAGCTACGGGAGAGGAACAATTGAGGATCATTGTTGTGGGAGAGTAGGTTGGTGACTTGTACAACAATGGGAGTCACAAATCCTTCCTGTCCATTCTAGTAGGATGACAGAAGTTCTAGTTGGTATATGTGGATTTCTCTAGAGGTGAGGTGGCCTTTTCCTGTCTCTAAGGATAATAACGTAATCCAACAATCTGTGACAAGAGAAGCTAATGTAAACGATGACATTTGAGTCTGCTGCCCATGGAGGAGTAGTCAGAGGAGTCCCAATGCAACCAGGAGCTGCACAGACACCGTCCAAGACAGAGTGCACATCTACATCGATGAGGATTGTCACTAGAATTGCTCCAGGACTGGGTATGTCTTCATGAAATCATTCTTTCCATTGCATACTTATTGACACAATCCTCTAGTTAATGGAAAATATGTCAATAAATTTTTTATTCTTACTGCCTATCTGATGTCATATTTCCCTATAGCCAAAGCACACCGAACGACATGTGATGAGTGTAGTCACTTCAAATATAAGAACCACAATCACCACCAACACTATAAGATATGATTCTAACTACCATTTATGGTCTCAATGTATCACTCTTATGGTGGGTCTATCCGATACACTGTTATCTAACAAGTATCTATGTTCCTGGTTTGATATCGCATATCATGACAAATGAGATTTCGTCATCAACCAACACATACTCTAGTCTTATGTGTTATTTCTGTATATTAGACTTCACAATAACATCTGTCTAGGGACATAACAAGAATGTATATACTCATTAACATCTATCTGATCTCATTGTTCAAGTCATGTACTTGACGACATACGTCATTGAGCAATATCATTCTTTAGAAATTTATTATGTTACTTCATTATCTCATAACTGAATGAAACAAAATTAATTGGAAGCATGCCTTTATCATTAATCAAATCATTTATGAGTTATACCATTACAATCATCATATGATTGTCTCTCTGGGCATACATACCAACAACATGTGCATTCTATTTTATGATCCAACTAATTTCTTCACTCCTTGCTTGCTAGCATCACTAACAAACTCGTCTTCCTTCAAAGTATTCACCTTGAATCTTTCCCAATGTTTTCCTTATTACCAGACATGGGTCCTCTAACCTCCTTATGATATTTCATAATTAAGAATTGCCAAAAACTATAGGATTTTCCAGGCTTGAGTCACCTTATCTTGTTACAATCCTTGGATATGAAGAATTGCCTACTTAATAAGAAGTACGAAGTGAGAAATAATGATGTTGGGAATAACATAAACCCTCACTGGGATGAGATTTCACATATTACCAACATTCACATGTACTAAAAATAAATCTCTAGTCTACTTTTATGTGTTGTTCATACATCGTAAGAGATCTATGGAACTTCTAAGTACACACCATCATTATATTTCCTTTATTATGATTTCGATCATTCCTAGAAATAAATCTAAAAATATACCTAATTAATAGTCATATAAAAATTTACTAATAATATCTAGTAATTAACCGGTTCAATTTATTTAAATTGTTGTTTTATAAATTGTGTACCAATGCATAGCTTTTGTGTACAGTTCTTATTATAGATGTGTAACAATCTAGATTTTCTTTCTCCTTCAACTCGCAACATATGGACTCATAATATACTCAATTTCATTCGATGACCTCGTTCATCATCATTGGATGTTTTGGACTTACATATTGCTCGATTGATGAGTTATGATGACTAATTTGTGATTTTAACTCAAATATATAAGGTTGTGCTCTTAATTAACTTTGAGGATGGATTTGAATTTTGGAGACAATTCAAAATCCTGATATTGATGTCAATCCTTGTGTATTTGATAGACAGTGAAATTTGCTATCAAATTGTGAAGATTTCACCCAAAGCGGAGCTTTAAGCACAGAGTTATGGAAATTTTAATTTGCCTCTTTTCTAAATTTTTTTCACCTTTTCCCTTTTGTTTTTCCCTCATAGTCCTCATCCCATTTATTCTCTTGGTGTATCCATATGACCACTTATATTTGTGTACCGTAGACCAAAAACCAAATGGTTGCAACTTCCCATGCAAGATCGGATAGCAGCAGGT
Source organism: Alisma plantago-aquatica (assembly GCA_963693085.1). Classification (NCBI taxonomy): domain Eukaryota; kingdom Viridiplantae; phylum Streptophyta; class Magnoliopsida; order Alismatales; family Alismataceae; genus Alisma; species Alisma plantago-aquatica. The sequence continues at coordinate 669,951,360 of OY856410.1, forward strand.
TGTCTTCTACCTTGGTCAAGGGTGCAACAACAACCCTAGGGTACGACCAAACTAGGGTCACCCTATCATAGTGGTTCTCAACGAATTTTGAGGCCAAAAAGGTCTTTATTACCTTTGTCCAATCTTTCCCCTACCCTTTTCTAATGATATGGTCTATTGGAGGGACATGGGGCACCTGTTCAACCATGGTCGACCACCACCACCTCGACAATGGTAGATTGGGTGGTCCATGCCACCTCCAAGATCCTATTTAAGACCTTTGTCTTCTCTACACTTTGCTTTTATTTTCCCCCTAGTTTTATTCTTCTTTTGCTCCCCAGTTTGTTCCCCCATCAAGCTCACACCACTCCATTGTTGTCCCATCTCTAGCAAGGACTTGCTTCGTCTCTAGCCACCTCACAACAACACGAGGTCATCTTTGACTCCGCCAAGCTGAGACAGAGGTGGGAAGTCAATTTCCAGCTCTTCCATCACCCTCCAACTACCTCTCCCTCCGCACCATGGCGGGTCATCCGTTGCAGCATGCTACATGGCCCCTTGTTTAGTGGGGCGAGGGTGATGACCCAACAACTATCAATTGACACCATGGGTCTAGCATGGACTAAGATCAAATGGATAGACTTTATGAGCCTAACCCCCTCTCTTTCTTGAGTTAGAATGGGTCAAAGGAGGATCTTGGACTTGCGCCTACTAAGTCACACACAGACCTATGCTGGTGAGCAATGCCAGATTGCCAGATTGCCAGATTGATCATTCCATTGGTATAATCTATCTCACATACAAACAAATTGTCTCTTGCAATTATCATACAAAATGATTTATAAGTCTAAATTGGACATATTGTATATGAATATTGATTTTCAAAATGACATATATCAATGAACCTAGTTTTAGAGTCTAATTCCACTTGTAACTCTAGTTATGATGAAAATGGCATCAAACTGATCTCTTTTACTTATTAACGATAATTAATGCTCAACTTTGATCATATCATCACCATACCTAATATGTATGACCGTAATTAGTAAATTATGTTATTTTGTGGTCTATGAATTGAACTTGATCATGCTTTTCCCTATTATTAACCCTATTTTATGAAATAAACCATCAAATATATGTAGTATGGACTTCATTGCTAAATATCATTAATTTGATGCTCAACTCAATTATATGAATTCCAAATCATTACAATAACTCTAGATCAGTAATGTTTGATGAATGATTGAGACATGAATCTAGTTTTCCCATGCTTTATATATATTGCAACTTGAGATTATGAAAAGTGTATTTAAATGGGATGTATATGACCCTTCTAAAGTGATCTTTAAGTATTCACTGCTACAGAAATAGCTTATAACGTCAGATTTATAGGCATTGGTTATATACAACAAACTGACACCTAAACCATAAAGTGTCAGTTATATATATAAATTGACATCTATCTGTGATGAGTGACCAGACACGGGTATCATTTTCTATTTAGCGTCGATTTCTTAATAAATAACCGACACCTAAAATTGACCGCCAAATCCAAAATTTCCAGTGAAAAACATTACCTCCAAAATTTAACATACAACGTCGATTTTTAAAACAGAAACCAATGACTAAAGGTTTTCCGCGAGATAGAATTTTGGCCCATTGTTATCTTCGGTTATCTTACAAAAATCAACGCCAATGTGTTTTCACGTGCTTAACTGTGAAAATTTTCACCTCCTTGTGGTGTCAGTTTTTCGACAAAAACAGGCGACTATGGTCATAATTCGAGAACATTTATTTTTGTCAGTATATATAGATAGATGTCGGTTTTTCTATTTGGAACCGACGGCTATTAGTGAACATAAGTGTCAGTTTGTTGGTGGTAACTGACACTTAAGGTTTTAAGCATCAGTTTAGGGTAATAACTGATGCCTATTGTTAACTTAATAGCATCCACGCGAGCCAGGCTCTTCTCCTTTCTCTATTTCATTATCAATTTCACTAGGTTTTGGCGATTAGCGATTCTTCCGCCGTCTCCTGCTCATCCGCCTTCCCCGCCGCCGGTCTGCCGTCCCCATTTCCGCCGCTACTACCGCCGCTCCTACCTGACACTCCTACCACTGCTGCTGCTGCCACCGCCTGCTCCTCTACTTCCTCTTGCTACCGCTGCATCCACCTCTTCTTCCTGTTGTTGTCGCCGCCTACTTTTCTTCCTGTTGCTGTCACTTCTGCATCTGCCTCTTCTTCCTCCTGTTGTTACTGCCACTGCAAGGCTCTGCCTCTTCTTCCTATTGTGCCACTACCGCCACCGTCGCTGCTCGCCTTCCGATCTCTGACAGGTACCAAGAACTAACCAAATAGTGTGTAGACTGTGTAGTGTTACTCTTTGTTGATTCATGAACACGAGCACCAACTTAGTTTTATTTGTCTTCGTGGTCAATAAGGTACCACCCACTTTTAAAACTGAAGGATACTTATTTTGTCACTAGAATTGAGATCTTCTGCCTAAACTTGCGCAAGTAGATCAGAGTACAGAGCATATAGATGCCACACTTAAACAACATATACTTATCTACTCATTCGTTCATCTAATGATTTTGTATTCATCACATTACTTAAATTTAGGGCTTTGTATTTGTTCATCTACTTTTTAAAATTATTTAATCATCTACTGATTTATATTTGTTTATCAACTGATTTGTCTTTTTTATCTATTGCTTTGTATTTGTTTATCTACTGATTATATTTATATATGTAATGTTTTGAGTTTACTTATTTAGATGTTTCTATTGTAAATCAACCTAGGATATGAACAAATCTTGTGCTTGCATATATTTGTGCTTCTAATCCTCATGCTTGACCTAATTCAGTAAATTTTGATGCATGTTGAAATAAGATTTAAACTTATCCATTCTAGCATCCTAATTTGATTTGATTATGTGCTTTGAACCTTGAAACATGCATGCTAAAGATACATTGATGTCTCAAACTTAACTCACATGTATTTGTTGGCCTAGAAACCCATCTAAGATTTACTCATTAGGAGTAAATCTTGGATAGTCCCCAGTTTCCGACTGTTCTTGAACACCTAATCTCACTTAGGATGTAAGTGTATAATGTGTATTGGGTTTTCAAGAAAATTTCGGTAGCATTTCCCCATTTGTTCTCTAAGTACATATGTACTTGGAGAACAACGGGGAAATGTTGCCGAAATTTTCTTGAAAACCCAATACACATTATACACTTACTACTGAGATTAGGTGTTCAAGAATGGGATACGTGGTACACATTTATTATATATAAGAATGGCAGAACATGTATTTGTTGGCCTAGAAACGCATCCAAGATTTACTCAATAGGAGTAAATCTTGGATAGTCCCCAGTTTGGGACTGTTCTTGAACACCTAATCTCACTTAGGATGTAAGTGTATAATGTGTATTGGGTTTTCAAGAAAATTTCGGTAGCATTTCCCCATTTGTTCTCGAAGTACATATGTACTTGGAGAACAACGGGGAAATGTTGCCGAAATTTTCTTGAAAACCCAATACACATTATACACTTACTAGTGAGATTAGGTGTTCAAGAATGGGATAGGTGGTACACATTTATTATATATAAGAATGACAACACATGCATTTGTTGGCTTAGAAACCCATCCAAGATTTACTCAATAGGAGTAAATGTTGGATAGTCCCTCATTTGGGACTGTTCTTGATCACCTAGTCTTACTTAGGATGTTTTAACCATTAATTATATATATGACCATAAACCCTAAAGTTTTAACCATGCTTAAACTCTAATCTATTAACCGTATACCCTAATCTTGTTGTAATATATACTTGTTTTCTCTTTGATCATAGAATGGATAGATCATAGATGTCCATTCGCAATCGCTGCACCCCAGAGTTTATTTCTGGTCTTGATCAATATATTAGATTTTCCGAGGAACATAGGAAACAACCTAGAGATGTGTTCTACTATCCATGTAAGCATTGCGGTAACAACTTGAAAGTCAGCACTGGTGACAAAATCAAAAGTCATGTCATGTGCAACAGGATTGTACAAGGCTATAAAGAATGGCACTGGCATGGAGAGATTTCAAACCTGAAACCAGTGGATGTCGATAACAGTGCTTGTATGGAAGAAGTTATTGCCTCCAATGACGTAGATGTGAACGAACCAGTTCCTGTAGACATCATTGATGTGATGTTGGATAGTTGTGGGGTAGAGCACACTGAAACCGATCCACCTCCCATGTTTAGAAACATTGTGCATGATGCTGAGATACTGTTATACACAGGTTGTACTAAGTTTATGAACCTTAGCGCTCTGTTGAGATTGTATAAGCTGAAATCTAACAATAGATGGAGCAACAAAAGCTTCACGTGATTGTTGTCTTTGTTGAAAGAAATGATTCCTGAAGGAAATGAGCTGCCAATCTCAACATACTAGGTAAAGAAATTGTTGTGCCCAATGGGAATGGAGGCCAAGAAGATACACGAATGCCCGAATGATTGTGTATTATTTCAAAAGGACTATGTGGATTTGAAAGACTGTCCAAAATGTGGTGTGTCACGGTATAAATTGACGACTTCAGGGGAGTTCAAAACTGGTTCCCCTACTAAGGTGATGTTGTATCTACCTATAATATCACAGTTTCAATGCTTGTTTTCCAATCCGATAGATACAAAGAATTTGAGGTGGCATGTAGATGTTAAGAAAAATAATGATGGGATCCTACGACATGTGTCTGATTCCCCACAGTGGAAGAAGATTGATCTATTATACCCTAAATTTGGTGAAGAAGTAAGGAATCTAAGACTTGGGATTTGTACTGATGGGATGAATCTGTATGGGACATTAAGCAGCCAACATAGCACTTGGCCAGTCATGCTTGTTATATACAATCTTCCTCCCAGGCTGTGTATGAAAAATAAGTACGTTATGTTGTCGTTGTTGATATCGGGCCCTAAACAACCTGGAAATGATATCAATGTTTATCTTGAACCTCTGATTGATGACTTAAAGAAACTCTGGGGTGAAGGTGTGATGACCTATGATGCTTCACAAAGAGAGACATTTCGTTTGCACTCTATGTTGTTTTGCACTATTAATGACTTTCTAGTATATGGGAATTTGTCTGGATATAGTGTCAAAGGAGCTAAAGCGTGTCCTATATGTGAAGAGAACACTGATTCAATAAGACTAAAACATCGCGGCAAGACTGTATATCTTGGTCAACGAAGGTTTCTTCCGAAATTCCATCCATATAATAGGAAGTGCAAAGAATTTAATGGATGGAATGAGGAACAAAGTGCACCTAAACCTATACCAGGGGAGGTTGTTTATGAAAGAGTAAAAGACTTTGTCAATGAATTTGGTAAGAGATGACAATGTACTATGAACACACGGAGTGACAAATCTTTATTCAAGAAGAAGTCAATATTTTGGGATCTTCCTTATTGGAGTTCTTTGACAGTGAGGCATTGTATCGATGTCATGCACGTGGAGAAAAATGTCTGTGATAGCGTCATTGGTACTCTGTTGAATATACCAGGTAACACTAAAGATGGGATAAAATCCAGACTGGACCTACGTGAAATGGGAATAAGGTCAGAATTAACAGAATTACATGAAATGGGAAATCAGACAACATACTTACCTCCCGCTTTCTGCATATTGTTTAGAAAGGAGAAGAAAGCTTTTTGTGAATACTTGGTAAATGTTAAGGTGCCATAGGGTTACTCATCCAACATTTGTAGATTGGTATCAATGAAAGATCTAAAGTTGATAGGTCTTAAATCTCATGATTGTCACACTCTCATGCAACAAATATTGTTTGTGGCAATTCGATCTATATTGTCGAAGCATGTAAGGTTTGCAATCACTAGATTTTGTTTCTTTTTCAACAATCTGTGGAGCAAAGTTATTGATCATGATACTCTCGATACTTTGCAAAGAGAAGTGGTTGTTACCCTATGTCATCTTAAGATGTATTTCCCTCCTTTGTTCTTTGATATCATGGTACATCTTGTTGTCCACTTGACTAGGGAAGTGAAAATGTTGGGACCAATTTTCTTGCATTGGATGTATCCCTTTGAACGATACATGAGCATTTTTATAAGTGATGTTTGAAACTGTTATCGGCCTAAAGGGAGTATTATTGAGGGTTATGTGGTGAGAGAGGTTATGGATTTTTGCAATGACTTTCTGAGTGGTAATGACACTCCTGGTAATGACAAGAATATTGAGGAGCAATTTGGCAAATGAATTTTGGGATCACGGGTGAAAGTAATCAGCCGTGAGCAGTTGGAACAAGGCCACTTGTATATTTTACACAACATAGATGAAGTGAGTGTTTATATCGAGGAACATACCAATTTCATCAAGAGGCGATATCCTCAAGCCAAATTAATGTGGCTTGCTAGATCGCATAACAAGACATTTATTAAGTGGTTTGAAGATAAAGTCTTACATCAACTATCTCAAACACCAGATGATGTTACTGAAACTATCAAATTCCTCACCTTTAAACCAAAATTGAATGTTATGTCTTATGAAGGGTATGACATTAATCATATTACACAAAACATCAAGATGATAAGAGTGTCATCCAAAATAGTGGGGTCACCCTTCAAGCATCGACTATATTTTTTGCAAGTGCAAAGGATAAGAGTCCACGTGAAGCTAAAATGTCATATTACAATGTCATTGAAGACATATGGGAGTTTGACTGCATATATTTTAGAATTCGGCCTCTTCAAATGTAATTGGGTTGATAACACCAAAGGAGTTATAGTGGATGAATTGGGTTTCACTTTAGTGAACTTTGAAAAGATTGATGAGAAGGGTGAACCATTCATATTGGCATCACATGTGAAACAAGTATTTTACATCGATGATCCTACAAATGATAAATGGTCGGTTGTTCTTCATGGTAAAAGATAGTTTATTGAAGATCCTATAGATGAAGAAGAGTACTATGATAAGTATGATGACTCCAGTCCATTCTCAGTTGGGTTGCCATCACCACAAAATAATGAAGCTAATGATGACTTGTATGTGCGCAGAGATCACAATGAAGAATTGTTAATTGATAAACGATCGCAATATTAGAGGCATGCATGTTTATATTTTTTATATGTTTCATTTTTCAATGTTTCATTTGTATATGTGAACTATACAATGTTTCATTATCTTCTAGTTATGTAAAATGCTAAATGTTTGATTTTTTAATGAAATTTTCAGATGGCTGAGCATGGGCATGATGACCATGATGTCCATGATGAGCATGGTGAGGATACCAATGCATCGCCTCACAAGGTAAGTTTTAAAAATATATCATATATTTCTATCTATATGTCTATTTATAGTTATATCATGTAAGTGTGTTTATTTTGTCAAATTTTAGGTTGATGATGCACATGTACCCTCTGAAGCACTTGAGGCACTTGATGAGCAGTACCAAAAAGTTGACAACAGAAGGGGCATCACTACGATGAATAAGTTAATAGCGCTAAGGGGCAATGGACCCAAACTGGTTGTGGATTTTGATAATGCGGGAAATGCAATTGGAGTGAACCACAATTCGTTTGTTTCATATCTTGGGTTGGTTACTCGTAGCCATTGTGGTTGTAAGATAGATTCTTGGCATAAAGTTCCTAAGGGGAAGAAAGACTTAATATGGAAGGATTTATGCATGAGTTATTATTATTTGCAATTCTATTTTGTAGATTACTAATTTTTTGGATACTAGTTAATAGCAATTCTATTTTGCAGAGTATATTTGCGTTGGATGAAATGTTGCATCGTAAATGCATGATGCAATGTTGTGGGAAGGTCCTAAGGAAATATAGGACAAATCTCACCCTAGAATACATAAAAGATGGTGAGAAGAGGAAGAAGTCAGCCACTGAACAATGGAACTTCCTTGACCCAAAAGAATGGGACGTGTTTGTTGCTTCAAGAAAAACTGATGAATTCAAGATATTAGGTGTTACTCCATATTTAATTAATATACGTTGTATTCACCTATTCAAGATTAACCTTTAGTGTTACTAACCAAATCAATGTGCATACTAACTAGGCTATTAGTGAGGCGCAAAGAGCAAAGCATGCACTGAATGTGCATGACCACACTATGGGTCCAAAGGGCTATGTAGGCATTTGCCAAAGACTACAGGCTGAGTGTACTGCTCAGTCTACTACTACTCAGGAGTCCTCTACTATAGGTACCACACCTCTATCTCACCATGATGTCTGGATAGCTGGGAGGAAAAACAAGAAGGGAGAAATAAAGAATCCTGCAACTGTTGAGGCAGTTGCAAAAATGGTAAAATACAACTCTTAGAGAAATCGTTCCAATATTAATTATTTGTGGTGTTTACTTACTTACCAATTTCTATTGATGGTGATTAGCAGGAGCTGCATGAGCTGAGGAAACAAAGCAAGTTTATCCATGATGGTACAAGGGATGAATTGACAGTTGCTCTGGGTAACCTAGAGCATCATGGACATGTTAGGGGTGCAGACGTTGGTGTTGTCATCAAAACGTTCTTTGGGCCATCCCAACGCAAACATGTCCCAAAAGTGGGAATTTCACAAGAAGACATAACCTATTCTTTTTTTAGAATGTTACTGCAAAATGGAATTTAATAATCATAGGCTAACGTTTCTTTTATCCATGTATAGGTTAATAAGATAGTTGATAGGAGAGTCGATGAATTAGTTGATAAGAGAGTCAAGGAAGCAGTTGATAAGACACTCCATGAAGCAATGAGCAAGTGGCAGGCATCTCAGACTGCCACTCAGACAGTTCCTATGGGTATCCGCTCTACTCCTACTACAGAGGATGAGAGTAATCATGTAGACCCACCACCTAGCACATCTGCTATAAGTATTTTTATGACATAGTAGCTAGTCTTTTTTAAGATGATATGTATATATGTATATAACATTCTTTACGTAAATTTGTAGGGGTTGAAGTCAGGCCATCTAAAAAGTAAAGAATATGTCATTGCAGAGGCATCAACTTACCCATCCCTTCTATGGGAAATGTTTCATGGGTCTCCATTACCAGATGGTTGGGTTCGTGTGAGCCCGCTACATATATTCCTTAGTTGGATGAATCATCTATCGCCATATGCCCACCCAGATTGTGAAACGCTTGGTGAGGTAGAAGGCGGAGTGATATTGTGGCCAAAACTGGATGTCCTCTATACTAAAATTGTATGGTAAATTTACATTACGTTAAATTGTTAGTGTGTATATATGAGGTCAATTTATCTGAAATTATATATACATGTTAAAACGAAGACACCCAGAGCATCTAGGCCTCCACCTCCACCTCCTACATTACCAAGTTGGGTTCCACAGGACCTACCTGCACCGTTAGGTCCTAATTATAGGGGTATGGTAGTATGGTTAGGGGAACACGATATAAATTGCCCTATAACTGTTTGTATAGATGTGGATGTTGGAGGTCAATCATACAAAAACAAACTATTTATACAAGATATTTTGGAGTTGTTTGGCTATGATTGGTTGAATACATCTATGATAGAGCTATGGATAAGGTGAGATCTTATTTATACATCCATATACCTTGTGTAGGATCCAATGATCTAGTTTCTTATATATTAATACATACGTAATACATGTTTTGCAGCTACTTAGACAAGATATGTGCAGATTTTTCATTTGAACATGTAGGATTTTTGATTCCATCTTTGATTAGTCTAGTATCTAAAGATCCTTCGTCAGTTCAACAATACTCATGTGATGCTTTTACAAATTTTGGCCAAAATAAGAATATGGTGATAATAGCTCCATTCAATGCGGAGTAAGTTTACTTTGCTTATAATTTGGACTTAAGAAAATTACATTTTTATTGTGGATTTTGAGTTATTAATTTTTAACTTTTTTACCTCTAGGGGTACGCATTGGGAGTTACTAGTTATTGTCCCCGAGACATTCACTGTCTATTATCTAGATCCTAAGGGGACTAAATTGAATCCAACATATGGACACAATGAAAATTGCATTATTTCGGTGAGAAATATTTCATTTTTATATTCGTTAACATCTGTTATTACATTACTATTTAATTATATAATTTACTGTATTACATTAACATGTAGGGGTTTACATGAGTTCAAAAAGGCTGGAGGAAAGGTCTCCAGGAAAAAGAACCAGCCAATAATTTCAGAGAACGTGGAAGTAAGTTCCCAACTCCAATGTATATATTATTTATGTGAACTGTGCTTAGTTGTATTTTTTAATATTTTATATGTTTCAATTTATAGTGTGCTACACAAGACAACGGTTGGGGATGCGCATACTATGTGATGCGATTTATGCACTTGATTATCAAACATGCCGCCGTGGACATCGATACCATACATGAGGTATTATATATAGTTTCATTAGATAATATGAAATATATCAATCTTATTTATATATTATTAATTATATATATACATCATTCTCTTTGCAGGTGTTTAAAACTGAACCCACTACAGGTAAGGCCTTATCAGATGTACATGCTCCCTATATGATGGAAGAATTAAATGATGTAAGAGAAGAATGGGCAAAAGCCATACAAGTAGTGGGGGTTTTAAAATATAATTGGGATGTTGATAGTGATAATGACTAAAGAATGTTTATACATGTGTGAATGTGAAAATGAATGGAACTACAAGTTGCTACATGAATGTTTCTACATGTGGCTGAATGTTTCTAGTGTGAATGTGAAAATGAAAGGAACTGCAGGTTGATACATGAATGTTTATACATGTGTGAATGTGAAAATTGAATGGAACTGTAGGTTGCTAAATGTGTGAAAATGAATCTTGTTAATTTTGCAGGTTTGTGGCCTGTTGTTGGATGATATCAATGGATGTCATAAACCTACAGTTCAGAATTGAACTGCAGGTTTCTGCATCCTACTGACCAGCCACAGTAGGACTACAAACTGACAAGAAAAAAAATCAAAACATATGCGTCGGTTATTAGTCGAAAACTGACAACAAAGGCTTACATCGTCGGTTAATAGAAAAAACCTGCTGCCTAATGTGGCCAGACAACACGGTGATATGGTGTTGGTTATTACTAAGAAACTGACGCCTATGGTGTCCTAGATGGCACCCTTTTTGTTGCATGAAGGGTTTGGGCATCGGTTTCCCTACTAATAACTGACGCCTATAGTGCCCCCGCTGGCACCCTTTTTGTGGCATGAATGGTTCTTGCATCGGTTTCCCCACTAATAACCGATGCCTATAGTGCTCCTACTGGCGCATTTTGGGCGGCGCAAAGTGTTCTGGCATTGGTTTTCAAACAAACGCCTAAGGGTTCACCTTTTAGCATCGCCCACATATGTGTCGCTTTTTAACCATCGCCAAAGGCCTTAAATAACCGACACCAAAGGTCAGTTCTGTACTAGTGATTGTGCTAATGTGGATAAAATGTGATTGAATCTATATATTGGTCTTCAAATAAATACTTATTATGATTTGTGACATGAAATATCATGTGATACACTCGTGTTCACTATGATGACTAAGTGACCTAGATATGACATCAAATGTGACCTACTACGCATGTCAAAAAAATTGGATATCTAATATTACATGAATATCTCCTTAAGGGTCACACATGCTATTTGATGTACTAAAATCAATAACTTATTGCTATTTTTGATATGAAATTAAGCTTGACCTATCTTGTACTCTAATTATGACCAATTTACATGAAAATGACTCAATAGGACTTAAATGGATGATATGATGAATATGGCCTTAATCTTAGGGAAATCTTATGATTTCCCTATTAATATCATGAAACATATGTTTGAAATCCCAGATCTTTCTATAATGTTTCACCCTAAGTCAATTTGATATATGATATAATATGTAGCTTGATGATGAATAATTACATGAACATTGGAGACATCGAAATCAATCATTGAGAAACATGGAACTTATATTAGACGAAACATCCACCTTTGATGACATTTAATACAACCTAAGTCTTATGATACTAACAACATTACACTTTCTTGTAATATAAAGTTTCTCGTTGATGGACTCTGTTCAAAGATCCAATCTTGTCCTTAATGCTAGTTTGCTCGTGTCAAGGTATGGTATATCCTTCTATTGGCCAGACTAGTGGTATTGAAAATGTGATGTATGTATGTAGTATAAATTATTGGTTTTACATACTTGTTTGAGCTACATTTTACCTACAAATGTTATGGTTTGGTCTTGATTATTTATGTGGAACAAACTTGAAAACATTATGATAGATGTCCATTATACAATGTTGTGCACCTACTTGTATTCTTAGGGTAAGGACACAGGGTTGGGTGTCCTACTTGATTTATCAATCTTGGGCAAACAATGTTGATATAAGGCTTAAATCTTGGATATGACCATGAGGTCCCTTGCGAATAGGGTTAACTCATGATGTTTAGTCCTGTAGCCCCTCACATTGAAACATGGTAGCTATTCTTGAACACCCTCACAAACCCCTCCTTTAAGAAGCTCGGAGAAGAGATAATGATATCGTTGGTATAATGGAAACAAAGTTAAAATATGCTTGTATTTTAACAAGAAAGTCATTAAATGTTGTTGTTTCCTTTCTTGCTATTAGATTATGCTTTTGCCAAGGAATATATGTTGTCTCAAACCTAGAATTTTATATGTTTGCACATCATACTCAGCAATGTTGTGATGACATGCACCCATTTTATGATTTTAGGTAACATGTACACTATTAGTCTCTTAAAATGATCGATTCTTATGCACTTATGATAATCTTCTCTTGCTCTGATGATACATAGTGACATGCAAATGTAATACACAAGATTGATATATGGAACCTATTATCTTATCAGGTATTAGTTTAGAATTCTTTATGCTTTGTTGTCTCATAGCTTAGTTTTTGTTTTTGGAGTATTCGTTCGTATGTTATGTGATCCATTCTACAGACGAATGCTCGGGTCCTCAAACCTTTGGCTTCACAGCCATTAGGAGTGAGGATTTGGGTAATAAACAATTCCTTGACATATCCTATATGCATGTTTAATAACCCAACATCATATGGACCTTGGGAAAACCTAAGTCCATAGTGGTGAACTAGAGGTGTCTAGGAAAATCACTACATGGGGCTGATGCACCTCCTATCTTCCTAGCTACGGTGGTTGAGGTCTCCCTTGTACACCTACCTCGCCGAAGTGAATCCCAAACTGAATTAAGGATTTTCGCTACAAAGATTGGAGAGTCTACTATCATCTCATATCTTCTTTAAGAACTACCGTAAGCCACCCATTAGATCATGATTATGTAGTTTCTCATCTCCTCATATGATCTCTCTAGTGACAATTAATCACATGATCTCCTGATTATGGATAGCTTGTGTATATGGAAACTAAAATTCAAGTGAATTAGTAAAAGTTGATTAAGATGATAGTGATGCCATGATATAATCTTAATTTGAGAATCCAATTATGATTAATGAAAGTACTCTTGAAGTTAACTACTCACATATAATATCTCAGACCGCATAAACTCAAATTTACCAAATATGACCTATGTGCTCCCCACATTTTAGGTAAATGATAATGATGCTTAATATGATAAAATAAGGAGAGCTCATGCCTTATACCTAAATGTAGATGAGGTCCCTATTGATTAGGTCTATGTTTCCCTATTGTTGATCAAACCTCAAACTTGATTAAATAAACCTTCTCCCCTATATTTATGTGTATCATGACCATGTCTGGTAATAAATATGCCTTTGGACTCTCAAAATCATGATGAAAGACTTTGATTCAAGAGACGAAATCCCCCATTGATTAAAATGCTTCATTGTAAAAACTCTATTATGAATAATATGATGAATATGAGATATTGATCATACTTTAAAATGATCAATTATTGAAGGAACCTATACTATTTTAAAAAATACCCCTTTTCCTTTACCATGGAAGGAAGGGAATGAAATTATGACATCCAATATGAAAAGTCTTGAACCACTATTTCTCTATTATAATAAAAGATTTTTTTGATGTCATGACTTTGTGAAATAGAAATGAATAATTGATGATCTTCCAAATTTCATAATCTTGATACTTCTCAACTAATGAGGACGTGCTAGCTTAGGGTGGTAGTTTGTTCCATAACTACCCTAACCTACTTCACATCGCTATTATGATTGCCTCTAAATTTCCATGTTGTTGATTATTTTAGAGTTTGGAAAGGTAACCCCTTTCATACAATTTTGATTGCTTGACCTAAGTCTCTAATAGGTTAGACCTTATGTTGATATTGAAACTCGATACTAAGTCTTGATTTGATGATGCTTGAAATATGATGATTTACTATAGCTTGTGGTTAGGTTTCTAGAAAGACCTAGGTATAGGTTGTTCATCATCCTTGAATACCATGATAATGAAAATGATGTTGATACAATGAAATGTTGCTCGATTGTTGCTTAAGGATGATTGATCACACCTATGGTGGAAAATTTTTGGACCTATGACTTATGTTTTCCAAAATCATGACTTTCGACATTGATTTAAAAAATCTTTACTATTGATTCATCTCAATTTTTATTTGAATCCTATAATCATCTTATTTGGATATTGAGATCACCCTTAATATATGATTAATGAATTTGATGTTCCTGAATCTTGATTTTTTTTAAATTATTTTATGTTGATTTACTCGATATATGACTTAGGTATGAACTCTCATGTGGATAGGGTGGGACCTTCCATTGATTTTGATATGAAACAATGATATTAAAATGTGTTGTTTGTCTCAAATTGTTGAAATACAAAATCTCAACAAAGGATGTATAACCCCACCTAGGGCCAATGTAGAAGCAAAAACCGTCAATGTTGGGGTTGAAAGTCAATCTTCACTCTTGAATCAAAGAGCCCTATTCGTTTGACCTTATTGGTGATCTGTCTATATTTGTGATTTTTTTTTATCTATATGTCTATGCTTGGAATTTGATGTTAGGTTTCTTTGTATTATAAAGATATTGATGATTGAAGGATTATGATGTTATATGTGGAGTATAATGATGGATATGATTTGGAATATGAAGTCCCAATGTACTTTGAGGATTTGTTTTATGTTTGTAGAAAAAATTCCTTTGAAGTGGGGAGGATGTAATGACATGGATTTTCTCTGTCCTCCTACTTGGAACATATTGGCTCATAATATACTCATATTTAATCAATGACCTTACTCATGATAATTGGATGTTTTGGAGTTGCATGTTTCTCGATTGATGATTTACGATGGCTAATTTGTGATTTTGAATTCAATTATATATGGTTGAGAGCTTAATTATCATTGAGGATAGATTTTAATTTTTCGGACATTTCAACATCCTAATATTGATCTCAATCCTTTTATATTAGATAGAGGGTGAAATTTTTTATCCAATGGTGAATATTTCACCCAAATCGGAGCTTTGAGCATAAAGTTATGACAATTTGAATTTTCCTCTTTTCTAACTTCTTTTTCACCTTTTCCTACTTGTTTCCCCTCATGGGCTTTAATCCATTTCTTCTCTTTGGTGCACCAAGATGGCCCCTTGTGGCCATGTACCCCAGACCAACAATCCAATGGCTATAGACCTCCATGCCAGATCAGAGAATGGAGGGTTGTCTTCTTCCTTGGTCGAGGGTGTAACAACAACCCTAGGTTGCGACCAAGCTAGGGGCATCCCACCATAGTGGTTTTTGTATACTTTAGAGGTTGCAAAAGTTCTTACCACCTTCACCCGACCTTGCCCATACCCTTTTATAGTGATATGGGCTATTGTAGGGGCATGGGGCACCTCTCCAACCATGGTCGGCCGCCATGACCACAATCAAGGTGGATTGGGTGGTCTATGACACCTCAGAGCTTCTATTTAAGCCCTTTGTATGCTCCTCATTTTATTCTTCTTTTCTCTTCATTTTCCCTTCTTTTTATCCCTAATTTCCTCCCACAACAAACATGCACCAATCCGGTGATGTCCCATTTCTAGCAAGGAGTTGCTTTGTCTCTAGCCCACCTCATGACCACATGAGGTTGGCTTTGACTCCGCAAAGCCAAGATGGTGGTGGGTGGCTGATTTCTAGATCTTCCATAACTCTCTGTCTACCTCTCCCTCCTCATGACGGTGGGTCGATTGACACAATGGGCTACCTGGACCCTATCCTAGTTGGGCAATGGCGGCGACCGTCGATCAACGCCATGATTCTAGCATGGACCAAGATGAAATAAATAGACTTTACAAGCCTCCCCCTCTCTTTTTCAGGTACGATCAGGTCTAAGGAAGACTATGGACACTCACCTACAGAATCACATAAGGACCCACACTATGTGAAAATCCCAGACTGCTACATCGCTCGCTCCTTTGATATACCCTCTCTCTTACATAAAACAATATTTTTATGACAACAATCATATAAAATGGTTTATAAGGCTAAATTAGATATATTATATATGGAAAATGATCGAAAAAATAGGATCTATCCAATGAACCTAGTTTCATAATCTAATTCTACTCGTATCTCATGTTATGATGAAAATGGCATCAAACTGATCTCTTTTACATATTAATGGTGATTTATGCTCAACCTCAATCATATCATGACCCCACCTAATCTCTATTATTGTAACCATTAACTTATACCATTTTGTTGTCTATGAATCCGACTTGATCATGTTTTCCCTATTATTGATCCTATATTATGAAATAAAACATGAGATGTTTGTAACATGGACTTTATTGCTAGAGGTCATTCATTTGATGCTAAACTTTATTGTAAGAACTACAAATCATCAAAATCACTGTATATCGATAATTTTTCAAGCATGATTGAGCCATGAATCTAATTTTTCCACACTTGAAATCTCTCACGACTTCATATTATGACAAGTGACATTAAATGTGATGTAAATGGACCCCTTTAAGATGATCTTTAAGCCTTGTGCAAAAGTGGATAAAATGTGATAAATCTATCTAATGATATGCAAATCTGTACTAATGATGATTTGTGACACAAAATATCACGTGATACACTCTTGTTCATTATTGTGAATATGTGATCTAAAAATGACATCAAATGTGACCTAATGTGCATGTTGAAAGAATGGGATAATCAATATTATACAGATCTCACCCTAAGAGTCACACATGTTATTTAATGTATTGAAATCAGTAACTTATTGATATTTGTGATATTGTCTTATACTCTACGATGACCATGTTGCATGAAAATGACTCAATATGACTTAAATGGATGATATGACAAATAGGTCCTTAATGTTATTCATCTTACGATTTCCCTACTAATATCATGAAACCCTATGTTTGAAATCTCAGATCTTTCTAGTATGTTTCAACCTAAGTCAAATTGATATATGACGTAACATGTAGCTAGACGTTGAATAATTACATGAACATTGGAGATGTCAAAATCAATCATTGAGAAAATGGAACTTATATTAGTTGAAACATCCACCGTGGATGACGTTTAAGATGACCTTAGTCTTATGATGCTAACAACATGACATTTACTTGTAATGTCATGATGTCTTTGATGGACTCTGTTCAAAGATCTAATATTGTCCTTAGTACTAGCTTGCTCGTATTGGGGTATGATTTATCCTCCTATTGGTAGACTAGTGGTATTGAAAATTGCATGTATGTATGTAGTATAAATGATTGACTTTATGTACTTGTTTGAGCTACATGTTCCCTACAACTCTTATGTTTTGGTCTTGATTGTTTATTTTGAAAAAACTTGAAAAACATAATGATAGATGTCCATTATACAACCTTGTGCACCTGCCTATATTCTCGGGGTAAGGACACATGGTTGGATGTCCTACTTCATTTATTAAGCTAGGGAAGACCATGTTGATATAAGGGTCAGCTCTTGGCGGTGGTATTGAGGTCCCTTAAAAATAGGGTTAACTCCTGATGTTTACTCTTGTAGTCCCTCATGTTGAAACAAGTTAGCTAATCTTAAGCACTCTCACAAACCCCTTCCTTTAAAAAGTTGGTTAAAAGCATTATGATATTGTTGGTATAATGGATAGGAACTTAAAATGTGCTTACATGTTAATAAGAAAGCCTTTAAATGTTGTTGTTTCCTTTCTTATTATTACATTATGCTTTTTCCAAGCAATATATGTTCTCTTAATCCTACAAATGCATATGTTTGGGCAATGTGCTCATCACATTTGTTCAGAGATGTATCCATTTTATAATTTTAGGTAAACATACACTATGAATCTCTCACAATATCTATGCTTCTACACTTATTATAATATTCTCTTACTCTAATGATATATAATGACATCTAAATGGAATACACACGATTGATATACAGGATCTAAGATCTCATCATGTATTAGTTTAGGTTTCCTTAATGCTATGTTCTCTCATAGTTTAGTTGTTGTTTGTGGTTTTATTCATGCATACGTTATGTGATCCACTCTATAGACATACATGCAGGTCCTCTCACCTTTTACTTACTAGCCATTAGGAGTTACGATTTTGGTAACTAACAATTCCATGACAAGATGTTCATTGTCTACAAAAATATCTATTGCAGGCAACAATTAAATAACAATTTGCAATAGTTAATCTTATTATTATATTGTTATGTAATTATTTATATAATATATGTTTCTATATTTATTTTCTATAAATGTGTATTATGGAATACATTAAAATGAAAACTAACAATCAAATAACTCCTTATAAAGATTCATGATAGTTGATTTATTTATTTATTTATTTATTTATGATTTGTTTATGTCGTACACTTATGAACAAATGTTGTGCACATGCTTGTATAATACGTGCATTATGGAATTTATATGTGTTTTTAGTGTAAAATTAAGTGTAAGATGTGTGATGTGTATTTTTATTCAACTAGGAAATGATATGCATACACAAAGAGATTATATGTTCTTTTTTATTCAAATTAGGTCTAGAATTCATGAAGCATGACCTAAATCTAAAAATGATACACACTGTGACTTAGCATCTTGACTCTTAAAACCCTAATCCATTGGATGTAATTCTTGTATGCTTAAACCCTTAGTTTTGGCCAAACAAGGATACACATAAAATTAATACACTTATTTATACCTTAACAACATTAAATATACATGTAGTGATGTAACTCTTGTATAAACCCTAACTAAGGCCATATGTAACCCTAATCATACCCGAGAGCTATAAACCATCCTATGATGATGATACATATATGTGGGCTAACCCTAATCTTAGAAATTAGTGATGTTGTGTAAGATTCTTGTAACGACCTCACTTCTCAACAACTCTCAATTAAGAAATGCCAAAAGGATGAGAGCCAGTACTTAAAATTTTCCCAAGGATCCAAATTTTACCAAAAAAATAATACATAATTTCCATTAACTCAAATTTGTTTAAAAAATGCTCCTCTAAGGAGTTACATGAATTTCTACCATTAGAATCATACAAATGAGAAGAAGAATCTATCTAATCCTCCTTACAAGTTAGCTTTAACGTCTTCACATAAATTCATCTGTCCATCATATCTTGATATCATCTTATCTAGCATGTACCCTAAAATGCTGTGAAACAATACACATATCAGTATACTGAAATATACTAGTATGTGGGGGAATCACAATATGCACATGTATGAGTAACAATATAATCATCCATATTTGCAACTATCAAATAATCTGATCGCAATTTGTTTTCTTAACTTCTCAACCCTTAATTTATGTTGCATACCCACTCACTAGGGGCACCTAATCTTACCATACTCACTCTCTGGGAGTATTATTATGACCTACCCACTCACTGGGGTGATTTACACCCATACCCACTCACTAGGAGTATTCATGATATAATACTCACTCTCTGGGAGTGTTTATTATTCAATCCACTCTATGGGGGTGCTTTTCACAATTTCCTTGCTTGCATTTAGTCAGAGATAATATCATGAGCTTGAGCAAGTTATTTCTATATATTTTTATACTCATATGGGTTTTATAGATTGCAGGAAGTAAATAAACAAGCAAGCATTCAATTTGCAATCCATTTAGGAAAAGCCTCGAGAAAAGCTCGAAAGTCAGTTAAGTTGAGTAGTCACAGGCGTAACCACATACCTTTATTAGAAGTGATAAAAAGTCCAAGATATGAGTAGTTGAGAATAAGCAAGCAACCTCCTTGAAATTAATGCATAACACCAAAGTATTATTATTTTGTTCATATACTTACATTAAGACTAACTCGGGTTCCAATTTAGGATTTTGGGGTCAACTTAAGGTTTCATTAGGGTTTTGGCTTTCCAAACCCTAATTATCACTATTAATACCTTTTTGGTTTAGAAATCCTAATGACATCATTAAATGTATTCTTATTCACAAATTATGCCAAAGATATCCTCTTTATCCCCAAAAATTAAACTTTATCCATTAAGTCATTTTAGCAAGTTATGATCATTAAACTTAAGAAATTAGGGTTTCCATGCTTTTAATACGTTAAAGTTAGTACATTTAGGTGATTTTAGAATTCGAAGCACAATTGGATCTTGGAACTATTTTTATTTCATTCCTTTCATTTTTCCAATCAATTTGGTTGATTCGATCTAGGTTTTAATTACTACATTTGATTCAAATTATTACTATTCTGTCCAATTACATGCTGACAAGTCAGCAAAAGCATTGTTTTCATGAAATCCTAGTTCTGTCTGGGATTTGAGGGCAAAAGAATTGTGTGCCCTCACACATCAGATATGAAGTCGGGGTTATAGGGGTCATTAAACTCTGTATCTTCCCCTACCTCTTGACGGGATCTCTCTCTACCGCAAACACTTTTTTTGAGTCATATGTTCCTCCTCCCCCCTCACCCCTAGGGTCATGCTTCTTAGGGAGGCTCCTTTAGCCCCCACTAGACCTGGAAGGGTCCTTGTTAGGTTGAAAATGGTCGGGCCTAGGAATAGAGGGGCTTCCTATGTAGTGGTTGGAAGAACGGGAAACTACCAGAGAAGGAAGGTAGATGACTATACTAGGACACCCCCAATTTTGTGGTTGTAGGATTTGGATGCCTAGAGATCTCTATAGATCATCGTCGTGCCCAAGGGTTGACTAAATAAGCCACTAGGATATTCTTCTCGTCATGGCTATGGTTGAAGAAGGAGGCAGTGTGTTTGGGTCCATCTACAACATGTGATCTTTACAGAGACATTCAGGTCATTGGGCCCTACTGGATGAAGACAACCAACACCCTTTTATATCTTGGTTATGCTGCATGCACCTTTACACTCCCCACAAGATGAGTAGGAGACAAGGGCATTCTATACATGCCGTAGGGAAAAAGGGAAGGAGACTAGAAAGTTTCTCTTTTGATTAACCCCCCCCCCCAAGAAAAAAAGTAGGTTAATTATATCTCCTTTGCAGTAACTCTCTTTCCTAGAAAATTTTAGGGAAACTTTCTATTTCTCATCATCCTTTTCTTGGCAAAACATTGGATCCAAACTAGTTACTTTTAAGTCCAAATTTTCCTTTTTAGCAAATTTTAGATAATTACATCTTTAATTCCCTGGATCACAAAACATCTTTGAAAGTTCTAATTTTTCTCCCATAGTATTATAATGGGATCATTTACCATAGAAAAATAAATTGGATATTTATAATGGGCAAAAAAAACACCATCTACCTATTTTGTTTCACAAGTACTTATGTGTGTACTTTTATTTATGGGAATTAAAATAAGTCACAACTTTGTCTTATCTGTACTCCAATTGGCCCCAAAAGTTTAAAAGAATCCTTTTAATAACAATTTTATGGTTTGGTCATGATTTGGTGTTAAGATGCAAAAATTAAATACCCTTTTCTTTCCCCTTCATCAATTAATTTATTCAATCCATTTAAATTCGATAATAATTCCTTTTCCATTCCAACTTGGCAAACAATCCTATTTTGGTGCATATTTTCTTTGAGGACCAAAATTACTATTATTTGCCTTTAATTTATCCTTTATAGAAATCTGCACATAATTCCATATTTAAAGTGCCCATTGTTATTTTTTTTTTGTAATTCCTTTATGATTGGATTTTCCTCTGTACCTTTATCCAATATTATCAATGGATTATTGAAACCAGTAAAACTATGAATCCATTGCAAGGATAAATTGCATTTTAATTCCTTACTTTTGGAACAAATCACACCAAGCTTTCTAATATATCCATGAAAATTCATTATTTGCATTCAAATGCCTGTATAAATACATGTGAAAAACTAGGTTATAACATCCTTTCCCTCTTATAGGAATTTTGTCCTCAAAATTCCACTAGTCATACAAAAGTGCCAGATGAGACTTTTCCATGTCCACTCTTAGCTCCTACGAGGCTTCATCCCCACCATGGTGTTTCCTAAGAACCCTTACCATCTCAAATTTTAAAGTCACTTTATTATCATCTTCATCAGATGTCTTAATACTTGTGTTACCATTCATAGTTATTCTTGTGTTGATCACCAAATTAAATCTCATATTCACAAAATTTGAATTATCGAACTTGATGATCTAACATTCACCCCTCTCAAAGTCAAATTAGATTAAGGTGAATGATAACTTCTTATAATCTCAAAACTTTAGGATTACAAATCTTTATT
Organism: Alisma plantago-aquatica; assembly: GCA_963693085.1. Taxonomy (NCBI): domain Eukaryota; kingdom Viridiplantae; phylum Streptophyta; class Magnoliopsida; order Alismatales; family Alismataceae; genus Alisma; species Alisma plantago-aquatica. Next base: position 669,974,022 of record OY856410.1, read on the forward strand.
TAGATTATCTTAACAACTTTTATTGATCTATATAATTCTCACCTTAGTAATGTGTGTATTCAATCTCAACTTCAGGGTTCATCCACAACCATATTAATTGTATGAAATTTATCACTCTATAATTACTTCATGATTCCAATTTCACTTGGTGACTACCTTTTCGCCAAGGTTTTCGAACCTTATTATTCATTATTCCCACCTAAGGGTGAGGTAACATATCAAATCCTAGGTTGTAACATTACAATTTTAACTTAGATATTCATCTTCATGTATCCCCCTTTTTAATAACATGTGTATATCCAATCTCTCTCACTCATAACAAGATGAAATAACCATTTGGTGGTGGTCCAAATACAAAGTTCATCCCATTCCAAGAGTAGATATGGTATACTTACACACGACCTTTAGTTTTTCTTTCTTTTAAATTTTAGGTTGAATCACTCTCAACAATGACTCCATATCATGAATACCTTTATTTCCACAATTTTCTTACTATTTCATGCATTCACCTAGAATGTGACTTCTCTCAAAATTTTTGAGCCTATGCACAACTCCACATCATCATATGACTTCTTATGTTCTTGCATGTTTCCTCATCCTTAGTCATCCCCTTAAGATCTCTAGGGGTATGGTACCTTTAGAGTGATCTCTTCTTGACCCTCAAGGGTCTTATGCATTTATGGAGTACCTCTCACACTGTCCCCTTAGGCCTCATCAACTCATGTAGGAAGCCAATCTTATGACCCCATGGGCCCTAGATACACATGGATGGCTATCTCCTGACCTAATGATATTATTCTCCCATTATAAGATCACTTCCTAACCTCACTAGTTTTATGTACCTTTACTCATCCCTACCCAATGTCATGGTAGACTTAGGGCCCTACCCTTCCTTTGGGTTTCATGGAGATGTCATAACTATATTTTTATTTTGTTACACATTTTGCTTGAGGTTTCTTTAATAATATCCAATCATATCATCTCATTTAGAATTCTTTCACCTAAATTTCCGTCATCTCTTAGGGAACACATATTTTACTTTATGTCCCTTCATTGTGATCATTGCAACCTCCTTATTTTGGCTTGGTCCCACTTTATTGGTCACTTCCATAGTGACTTTTCCTTATGTCCAAAGTGATATCATACATGGGCCGAAAGAATCATACTCAAAATATGTGCTTTCGTGCTTCATGCACTTAATATCTCAAGTTTTAAGTGACATTTAGGATTACCTCAAATTTAAAACTAGTTTATCAAATAACCATTGTAGGGAAGGTCCCATCCTAGGATGAGGTAGAACTAATACTTCGCAATACCAAGGTTCACAAAAGCATGCTTGAACAAAACTTTATATCAGTATAAGTGAACATGTCTTTTTGGCACATTTCTCATTATGTTATCCCTGCATTTAAAACCTTAGAGTTATATCATTATACCATGTGATCTACCACCCAAGAGTTGGGTCACTTATCAAGAACTTTACTTCCAAGTGTTTAGATACAATGGAACATCTATGTTAAGTTTCATGTGTTTTGGAATTTCAAACAATCATTTCATTTTACTTTCATATGCCAAGTACTTTGTGCCCACAAAATACTATTCCTTCTACATATTAGTCCAGGAGACAAAATTTAATTACCACTTGACCCTCACGTCAAAAAAAAATAATAGTTATCATGAGCATTATCTTATTCCACTTCCCCATATTAAGTGGCATTCTGTATTGGAGGTTCACCTAGAGGTGAGCTTGTTACTTCACATTATCATACTTTACACATATGGCTAACTAATTGTAGATATAAAATTATTAAACCACTTCTAAGCCTTTTAATATGTCATACACATTCATCACCTCTCTAGGTTAGATCCATTTCATATGCATATGTGGTATTATAATTGTGCTAAACCAAATTGTATAAGTGGCTTGTCGAACATCTATGATACATCCAAATGGGGTTATCCTTAACCCATTACCTAAGGAAGGTGTCATGGTCAATATCTTATGAGCTCACTCAACTTTATGGGAATTATTAATACTGGATCCATTTTCGTCTTCAGTCTAGGGTTCGTGGGTCTACCTCCATAGTATCGATCATCAACCCCACATGATGCAGCCACTCCTGCACATACTGAACCAAGATGTGATATGGTGTTCTCTTCCTCATGAATTATCCTCACATCAATATTTCTTTCTCAAAAAAACCCACTACGGTTCTAGCAAGGAATCACCAACCCAAGCATGAGGCTTTACGTCATACAATCATTTCTTACCTATCCAGGGTCTTGGGATTTTCTCTCCCTCACTTATATGGTAGGTATTCACATTATACACACATATATGTAAGAAACCTATTTCTCTGTCTCAAGGGTTTGATCTTCCTGAGGACACATAGGGTGCAACAAGCCTCTAGGGATCATGCATATAGCATTTTAACTCTTTCACTCAGGGTTAGTCTAGTTTAGAACATATCTCAACAAATATTTCTCATAATTACTCATATCTTGGAGTCTAGCATCATGACTCCCTATGGATCCCACTATCTCATGGAGTTAACCTAATAGCTGGTTCTAATACTAGTCACCCATTTGTAGAAGAGATTGAGTTTCTAGAAGATTCACCTATTATCTTCACTTAGCTTATCCTATCTTGAAGAAGCACACAAACTGTATCATCAAATTCTAAAAACTGACTGAGGTCATCGTCAACCATATTTTCTTATCTCGTAGAACTAAACTCATTTCATATGTCCCACAAATTATGTACCCCAACAAGGCTGTGGGTAACTGATGTAAAAAAAAAATCCTCTTCTAGCCTGATGCCCCTCACTTCTACTTACTCATACTATTGGGAAATACGAGCATAGCTTATAATAGCAGAAACACATTTTTTATCTATATGTATTCCCGTAACAAAAAGATCACGTCAACTACTATGATATAGGAAGCATAGTTTAATGAGTTATACATGTTCCTGGAGCAAGTCTACCAGCAACAACTCACTTCAATGTAACTGTTAACTAGTTGCCCTTAGATGGTGGTTGTACAACTCCTGGTTTTCACCACAAACAACAAAAAGAACAACTTCTACATCGACTCATATGGTCTTGTCACGGGCTGTAGGTTGACTTTTCTCTCCTAGTAGTAGTCAAAGGACTCCTACCTCTAGAGTATTCCACAAAGACCAACTAGAAGTCATGTTGTTCAACTAGAACAGACATGAATGATTTATCCCTCCTGTTGGTTTACTAGCCACCAACTTGCTCTCCCACAACAACAATTGTCAATTTTTCTCTCCTATAGCTATCCCTCCCTTGGCTGGGTTAACTTGCTTTGGCTTTCTCAGTTACTGCAACCACAGAGGATAAAAGTTGTCAGAGGAACTGATTATTAGTTGTATGCATTGTGCTCTTGGAAGCCCCAATACCCCTCTATTTATAGTAGAGGCCAGGGTCAAGGTTCCCAGTCTATATGGGATTGTGTGGGAGTGGAAGGGACCGAAAGATCTTCAATTTTCCTAACTTGCAAAAGCTGAAATGGATGTCTGATGACCCAGACGGTCGTATGATCATACGAGATAGTCGTCTTGCACTACCAGATGGCCTTCTGACTATTTTCCAATCGCACACGAACTTGGCAATTTTGATTTCCAATTAATATCACATATTAATTCCTTGCACCATAAGTAATGTGTAATCAAAACTATTTGGGAAACATCAAGAATATTTGTTTGGACCAATTGATCAATCTCACCCATGCGAGACACCCGTCCCACTCACCCAGACGACCGCCTAGTGAGTTTGAGATGATTTGGTCGGTTCAATCACATTGAAACAATCAATTCAAGGGAAGAACTTAGCCAATTTGAACTTTGATCACCCTGACAACCCAAACATCCATCTCAACACTTGAGATACCTATATGGCTCCCAAGTAGCCATCTCAACACTTGAGATGGTAGTTTGGCAGTCCAATCATCCATTCAATCATTCTGTTGCATGAATTGAATACCTTAATACTTTAATAATCAATCCAATCATAATTCAACATAAACTCTTCTTCTAGATGAGTTCCTTTGTATGTGACCCTATAGGTCCCATATCACATTGTCAGTGAATGTACATAACTAGCTTATGACATCACAAGCAAGGATCGATCTATAGTTGCACATCAGTGCTACCCAGGTGAATAGAAAGTTGGAGAACAACTTCAACCTACGATCTATCTAAGGTGTTGTAGTGATTGTATAATTCCTTTGTCACTGATATCCAAAGTGAACTCAAGGCATGGACTCATGATCCTCTTAATGTTCAATGCATGATTCTTGAGCCAAGAGTAGACTGTGTGAGATAATGTGACCTCAATATCATATATTGATTCACATGTGCATGCACATGCATTTCTCAGTCTTATTTATCAAGTGACCCGGATATCATACTCGAGTAGGAGGGAAAAATCCCATATCTATCACTCACATTCTATACCCATGTGTCAAAGTCACCCAAGCATCACATTTATAACAACCCATGCTTCAGGACTGCATTTGATGATGTCAAAGCATACCCAACGACATGTGACGAGTGCAATGATTTTAGGTCTAAGAATCACAATCACCACCTTCACTATGACAGCTGAATGTGACTTACCAATGAAGGTTCCATGTGTCACTCTCAAAGTCGGTGTGTTCGATGCACTATTCCCTAACATGTATCTGTGTGCTTGGCTTGATATTGCCATATCTTGACTAATGAGATTTCATCATCAACCAACCCACACTCAACTCTTATGTGTTACTGGTGTCTATCTATCTTCCATAGTAACAACCGACTAGGGTCATAATAAGAATGTACATACTCTTAACATTAGTATGATCTCATCCTTCCAAGTGACATACTTGAAGACATACATCATTGAGTATTCTTTAGACATTCATAATATTTCCTCATTATCTCATAATTGAGTGAAACAAAATGAATTGGAAGCTTTCCTTTATAAGTATTCATCACATCCTCTATGATATATGCCATTTCAATCATCACATGATTGTCTCTATGGGCATAAACTACAAAAAAGATGGTCTTTAACTACAAATTTTCTAATTACATATAATTTCTATGTAGTTAGATCCCTAGTTAGCTACAAATATAAAAAGTATAAATAAAATAAGTATAGTTAACTCAATTCATAAGACATAGCTACACTTATCCTCTTCATGTATTAAATGTATTAACTAATTATAACTAAATGAGAACTTTTTAAAATAACATCAAACTTCATATTTCATTGAAATTTTGGCTGATCCTTCCGCGCACCATATTCCCACTCCATAAAAATCACGCTCCCAATTGCCCGTGAGTTCTCCCACTCCCCCGTGCAGAATCCCTCCAGGTGACCACCCGTCATTTTGCCCCCAAATGGATCGCTCGCCCATGTGCAATCCTTGGATCGCTAGCCGTACAATCCGCTGGTCATTGCCAAGCATCGTCTAACCTCGATCGCCAGTTGGGTTTCTTCTCTTCAACACCGCCGCACAATAGCCTGAGGGCACATCGTCACTCCAGTGTCACAGTCCAACAACCCAAGGGCACAATCCCTCCATTTTGGCCTCCCCACGCGCAATCCCTAGATCTCTCGCCGCACAATCCGTTCGTGTTTGCCAAGATCGTCTGCGCTCGTCGGGTTTCTGCTCTTCAACGCCACTGTACAGCAGCTTGAGGGCATGAATCACTGCCCAATAGCCTGAGGGAACAGTCCCTCCATGATCACCACCCAGCAGTAGAGCCACCCATCAATAGAGCACTCAGACGTCCAGGTTAGTTCTTTTCTGATTTCAATATCTACGTCCTTGGTCGCATTGGTTCTTCCCATTTTGAGGTTGTTTCCCGGCAGGGTTAAACCGATAAAGGGAACACCACGGTTCCCTTTTTTTTATCGGAAAAGTGTGGGACTCCTTTTTATACATTTTTGTAAAATATATACAAGCTAGGGTTTGATTCAAGGTGAATCAAAACCAAATGAAAAGAAAAAGACAGAAAGAAAGACTATACATTTAAAGTATCTATGTCCTTTCTAATCCTCTTCTAGTTTCTATCTGCACATAAACTAACGTCATGAAATATCCTCCCATTCCTTTCACTCCAAAGGCAATGGAACATTGCCAAAATTGTAATCTTGTACTTCATCTCCCCTGCAAGAAGAACATCAAACAGGGATCCAGACACACAATTGATATATTCCTCTCCAGCAGCCAGTTTCCACATATCTTTAGCATAGACACAATAAAAAAAATATGGTTAAGATCTTCAACATCATTCTTTCATAACACACATCTAGAGGGCATATGAATTCCCATTCTCTTGATATGGTCTCCTGTCAGCAAGCCATCCAGGAAACACCTCCATCCATGGACAATATGTCTCATAGACCCTTTTGTACTCCATAACCATTCAGTCCAGGAGGGTATAGAATTTTTCACCCTAATAGCATTCCACACCTCCTTAAACTTATGAACCTCCTTACCTTTCAGCAAGATATGGTCTTCCTTCCCATGAACAGGAGAAACCATCTCCTTAATAACATGTAGAACAATATTAATATGTCTGGATTTAGATTTAATCCGATCACCATCATAGAACAGCTTATTGAAAGCAACATATTTTCCCATGCCAAGCTTCATCACAGCCTTACTTCCAAGCACATCCTCCAAATAACGACCCTCCATCCAAGGGTCTCTCCATACTTTAATAGACAAACCATTCCCCACAGAAAAGGAAATATCATCAACTATATCTTTTCTGAGGTAAAGAATTTGCTTCCACACCCAAGAAGCTGAATGAGGCACCTTGCACCTTGTACCTTTTACCACGGTTCCCTTGTTTAGCTGGCATGTAGCAACTTTCATTTAACCTCCTTTCCAGTCTACAGTCTGCTATTTTCGTGTGCTATTCCTTTTCAAGTATGTCAGATCGAGCTCTGGCAAGGCAGAGATGTGATTGCCAGTTACAGGTCAGATGACGATACTGAGTAACTCAACCTCACAAAAGTTGGGAATGCGCTACTAGTTTTGGGGTTTTTACACGCACGAACATCCAATTCCTACCTCTACTTTTTGTGTATCCTGTAGTCCTGGATGAGCTCGTGTAGCCACACCGAAACCAATCTCATTGTTTCTATATGGTTCCCATGCAAACTCATCACATAGATTTTCATATTAGATCATTAGAAGAGATCGACCCTCGAGCAAAGTTAGAAATGTACTAAATTGAAACCTAGCAAGTCCTAGGCTAGTCTTAAGGGTTATCTAGACACTTGAACTCATTAAGAATAATATTCCAAAGGCAGTTCCTGGGCATTTCATTTTCTTCATGTACACTAGAATTCCTCTCATTTTATATCCAATGCATAATGCATATGCATAAGAGATGAGACCTCTCAAGTAACTTGTTAAGACTATATTGTGTAATTTTAATCTTTTAAAAATTTATGTAACTCGATTAACAAGCTCTCTTGGTAACCAACATGTATATACTCGAAATTATACCAAAAATTGTTACATAATAAGCTTACATCAGTTCCTTGTGCATTATCCAGTGATCTATTCGTGAGGTTGATTCAAATGTGAAACTAAAACTAATCAAATTCATTTAAGTAGCTTTGGTAGGTGGTGAGGGAAAGAGAGAGGCAAGCTAAAGGAAGAGAAGGGAATAGATGGATGAGTGAATACTTTAGTTGTTTTAGAATTTCCAACATGAAGAAGGGAAAGTTGGCCACATTATAATTTTTGGGTGGCGCCAACATTCCCTCCCCTTTCATCCAACCCACGCGTGATAGTCCCTATTTTGTCTCACGCGATCGCTCTGTATCTTCCCTAACCGGTCATCCGCAAGATCGCTACCTAGCTCGGCATCCACACGTCAAGGAAACCCCGATCGACTACGCTCTCCCGCTGCGCTCCCCCAGCCGTAGGCAGACACCTCGGCGACCATCCAAGGAAAGCTTCTATCCGAGGAAACGCCGACATCAATGATCCTCTACCACCAGGGTGGGTGGCCATTTCCTCCCGATCGACCAGCCACTTCGAGTTCTCTTGGTCCCAGATCCATCACTCTATGGCCGTCTATGAAGATTCATCCTAGACGCATCTAGTGAAGTAAAAAATGGCCAGGCGGGCCGTTTAAGTGCCCATGACCCCCCAGCTGCTTAAGTTTGCCATTAATTGCCTGCTTAATCATTTTGAACAAAATCGCTTGCTTTTTTCCTGCCTCACCCGCTTTTTCCCGCTCTTTTCCCATTTTTCCCGCTTTTGTTTAAAAATCCTAATGTAAGTATCTAACATTAATTAATTACATAGCCAAGTAGTGTTGACTATAATATACGAAACTTGTATACATTAAATGTTCTATGATATAGCTAGTCCTAATTTAGAATGCATACTTTGTGTGTAATGTAATAATTGGGTACTGGTGTAATGCATCTATGTAAATATCCTATTGCTCTATTATAATAGTAATGCATGATTAGTTTTACTGATTTCCTTACTGCTTTCAGTGATTAATGATTGGTATTGCTGGTTAGTATTACTTTAGTGATTACTTTAATTCAATAATTCATAGTTTGTTATATACAATTACTGATCTGCTTGCTGATTTTAGTGATTAGAGATGCTGATTAATAGTAAGTATTGATGAATACTTAGTTAATTACTGATTTCCTGATAAGATATGTATAGAAGTTCTTTATAAATATATTTTTTATATACACATACATGTAATTTTGTATAAAAAATATAAAATTTAGATACCCGCTTTTTCAAAAATCGCCCGCTTAATCGCCCACCTACCACTTAATCGGTTACAGGGTGTCGTTCGCACGCCTCCCGCTTCCCGCTTTCTAATACATTGGCCGCATTCAACAATCTATCTTCGGAACCACTCGCAAGGTACCTCTTCCACTCCCATTATCCCCGCCCACAAATGTAGGTCTGTTCCCTGACTTGCGTTCCTTCTCACGGCTATATTTTCCAGTGCCAGGGCGTCTTCTCCAACTATTGACTCTCCTCCAACCGCCTGCTGCTTCCTCCCTCTCACGAAAGTCATTCAATAGTGGTTGTATATCTCTTGATTAGCTCAAAGGATCAACTTAAGGGTACAACTACTCCTCCTCCTCGCGGTTGGATTCATTTTCCTTCTCCAAACTTTGACCCGATTTGTGTACTTTATGGAATATCTATATATTGTTGGAGGGAATCATGAACAAATATATAATCAATGGTCCGAATATACATGCCAACCCTTATTTTTGTACGATATCATAGGTTTGAACTGCATCAAGTGATACATGACTGAGTGTTACGTCTATAATGTAAAACATTACATTAGAAATAGTGAACAACTCAATCTCATACTCAATAACTTTCCAATAGATAATTACCATAACTTCTTGTTAGACTCCATCCATGCCATATGATGTCTTTCTGCTATTTGACGTACATTGCGCATGTATTGAAACTTGGCGCACTGCTTAAATGCAGCAATACATCCTAGGTAAATTTTTTGTATATTAGCTCTATAGTTCTATATACATGAAACTGTCTCTTTATTATTTAGATATTTGATTTAGGAACAAAAAATGTTAGCTATGTATACATTTCTATCTAGGAAGCACAAACACTTCCCGGAGGTTGCCATGTTCGTGTCTGACATGTGTCCAACCCCGACACGCCTTGGACACGCGTGGACACGCGTCAGACACTCCTCCAGTGTGTCCAGATTCATATTTTATGTATTTGCAAATTGGACACGTCATGGACACATCTAGGACACTTAGTGGACACGCCCAACCCAACCCACATAAGATCTAACTAAAAAGAAAAGAGAAAATAAGATCCAATAATGTAGACTCCTCAACAAAACCCCAACTCCTCACCAAAACCCTCATCCCTTCCCTGTAGTGCACACCCCCATTAGTATTAGAACCTTTGGACCATTGTTTGTAATTAAGTTATAATGATTTTCTTGTATTTCATTTCATCATTATTGGATGATATAATAATTTAATATATAATTTTGTATGCTAAATTTTGTAGCATCAACAATGTGAAGTGGATATCATGGTGATCTTTGTTTCTGCATGTTTCTAAGAATAATGGAGCTTCTTATGTTCACAAATAAAATATATACATGTGTCTATAACTGTATATATTTATGTAAATTCACAAAAAACAAGGCAGTTCCATAGTACAGTTTGTTGATAAACTTTCAAGACAATCACTAGGGTGCATGACTAAAGCCATTGAACTAATGAGAGAATACATAATTCACTTCATTTGACTACATTTACAAATTGCTTGTAAGGTTTTTATATTTTTACAGTTTGGAAAAAAACACTCAAGGGCACTCTAGAGTATTTGGCATGTCTTGCTTCACCTCCCCTGACTGTGGTGGCCTATGATCTTTACGTAGAATGGCCAAGTACTACTTGACAATCCTCATTGCATTTTTGCATTATTATTTTGTATTTACTTACTTGTGGGTGATTATAATAAGAGATTTATTGTTGCAAATTTGTTGAATTTCCATTTATCATGATCTTGTATTTCATCTTAATAGAGTCTAGTGAGACATTATTATTTTGTATTTACTTACTCATTGGTTGAGGTATATTTCATCTTAATAGGGGCTAGTGACCTTGTGTGTTTATACTCATTAATGTGGTTGAAATAGTCTTTCCTTTAAGTATTTGTGGCTCTAAACCTTGCTAAGTGTTGAGGTCTCTATCATTAAGGCTGGTTGCTGAGTCAAGTGACTAGGCTGGATGGGATCCTAACTTGTGTGATGATTCTTGATGGGTGGTCACGTCATCATTTAACTAAAATGTTAGACAATTACTAATTCCAAATCTCACTTTGAAATAGTCTTTTAGAATTTGGTAATTATGGCAGTGTAGGATCCCAATCACATTTAAGTGTTTCTAGTGTCCCATTCCACCACTAGTAGGTTGGTTCTTTCCTCCAAATGATCATACTCAGTTGTTCCAATGGGAACTACTTTTCAAGGGGATAAGAATATTTCGAGTTGCACTAGCTCTATAACGCACACTTAGTAAGCCAAAATATTGCAATGTAATGGGTTTTGAACATGGAACTCTGGACCTAATTGGGTTAAAGCACTATGTTTCGGATACAACTCATGGTCTTTATCATTGACATTCCTTGATATAGTTTATACAACAAAATATGTACTTATGTTTTGGGTTCCCTTTGGGCTTTATAATTGAATAGATATCCTTGGTTTTCATATTATAGTATTTTGGACATTGATGGTCAAAAGCCTTATCATGGACATTGATTTCTTTGCTTTCATTATGAAAGGGTAATTCCTTTAAAAGGTTCCCTCATTTATAGACCCCATGGTAGATTACAAGTGGGACCTCCCTATTTTTGTGAGATTAGACATGTACATGCCTCGACATATTCTAATTTCTTTTGCCAGTCTCTCATTTTTTTTCATTCCAGTGAGTAAATTAATTGTTTCCTTTATTAATGTCCATGCCATACTTTTGAATGTGTTTAGGGCTGCTTTGGTTTTTTGGGTCTACTTAATAAATTTAGGGAAATAGCCTAGAAGCGCAAGAAAAATGAAACTACAATAAGGTTTTTTACATGTTTAGTTGTGCTTGAGGCCAAGCTACAATAAGGTTGCATAATAATTTGTTGGATGGAAGGGTCTATTACCCCTAGAACTTCTAGCAAATGAAAGGATAACACTACAACTGGATGTTGGGCTGGAAATTATGGACTGGGTTGTGCAAGAAATGGAAGAGGTGCAACCAAATGTATACTTTAGAGAAACAGAGAAAAGGAAGTTTGATGCCCAGCATGCCTCATGTTTCTACCATCATACAACACTATTGTTGGTCAAATAGGTCACATGATAAACATACATGTATGTAACATAACCTAAGTAACTAAGTTTGGAATTTGGATAATCAATTTCATAGTATATGAATGCTATCAAAACACAACAGTGAGTAGGTGACTATAGTTGGCTAACAGAAAATCAGATATGTTAATTTATAGAAATATGTCAGTTTCAGTATTACTGATAAAAATAGTTGTGTTATACCTATTTCACATCAGAAGCATATGTAGGAACTATCTGGAAACTACATGCTCCAGTTCTAGAATTTTAAATTCCCTATAGTTTTTTGTTAGTGAGGAAAAAAAATTATAACATGTGGTTAACAATTATGCTCAAGCAAGAAATATCAGATTGACCATATATGGGTGTGTGGTGTTTTCCATATTCACCCTTATAATGGAAGTAGAGTCAACAAAGTTTTCCTTGTTCATCTTGACAATAGAATGAATGGAAGGAATAGAGTAGGACCATCACAGTTATCATCATAGTCCAACAAGACAACAAAACTATTTTGATATTTATTACCAATACGTCATAGATATATACATGGCTTGTCAAAGTATTATGTATACTATGATCAATATTATACTTTTTTGATTTTCTACTTATTTATATATTTAATTTTTCATTGTGTTAAATTTATGTATACTTTATTACCTTCTTTATTATTATTATTTTTTAAATCTTTCCGTTTGATTAATAATTTCTACATATATATTTATTATATTGATGTGTTTACTTAAGTTTATCTAGGGAAGTATGATTGAAAAAAGTTGGATAATTGAGGAAGACAGGACCAGTACAAAGTAATTAACTGGGGTAGTCAAATTCATAGAGGACACTTTCAAAAAATGTAGTAGGAATGAGACTATCTTATGCCCTTGTAAAAAGTGTCTTAATACACAAAGACACAACCGTCATGTGACAACCGAGCACTTGTTATGGAATGGTTTTTTCAGCAGCTACACTGATTGGATTTTTCATGGTGAGACTTCTTCTGATGCCACAAAAGATTATTCTATGCAAGACAACATGCCGTTTGATGATATGAGAGACATGTTACACGATGCATATGGAGTCCAAAACTATCGAGAAACTATGGACAACGACGACGATGATTCATTTGTATTTGTTGACGACGAAGAAGCTGAGCAATTCTACAAATTGTTAGAGATTGTTGCACAAGAGTCGTATCCTGGAAATAAGAAGTATTCTAAGCTGTATACTATCATGAGGTTGTTCCATATAAAATGTAGCAATCCTTGGAGCAATAAATCATTTATTGAGCTGCTCGAACTTTTGAAGGATTTGCTTCCTGAGGGTGACACGTTGCCTGGCTCATACTATGAAGTAAGGATAATAATTAGGGACCCTGGTCTTGACTACGAGAAAATTGATGCCTGTATAAATGATTGCATTTTGTATCGCAAGGAGTTTGCAAATAATACTTCATGCCCGCATTGTCATGTTTCTAGATATATAGAGACTGAAACTGATGTAGACAGTGCACAAAGTATGGGAATTAAAAAGAAAAGAGTTCCTTGTAAAGTTATGCGCTACTTTCCCTTGACTCCTAGGTTGAAGAGATTGTTTATGTTCTCGAGAGTCGCACCACTAATGCGGTGGCACGATGAAAGTCGCACCAAGGATGGAGTTTTAAGACATCCAGCAGATTCACCTGCATGGAAGACATTTGATAGCATGCATGCTGATTTTGCATCTGATTCTCGTAATGTGCGTCTTGGTTTAGCATCTGACAGATTTAATCCATTTGGCATGATGAGTCAATCATATAGTATTTGGCTAGTCATATTGATTCCGTATAATTTGCCACCATGGTTATGCATGAAGACACCTAATTTTATCCTTTCTATGATTATTCCTAGTCCAACTCAACCAAGAATGAAGATAGATATCTACTTACAACCTCTGATTGAAGAGTTGAAAGAACTGTGGGAAGTTGGTGTTGATGCCTACGATGCTGATCGTAAAGCTGTATTCAAATTGCATGCCGCCTTACTATGGACGATAAATGACTTCTTTGCCTATGGTTATTTATCTGGTTGGCAAACTAGTGGGTATGATGCATGCCCTGTTTGCAATAAGGACATGTGGTCTATTAGACTACCACATAGTAGGAAACAATGTTTCATGGGCCACAGGAGGTTCCTTCCGATGGATCATAAATTTCATAGGGATATGTCCTCATTTGATGGAAAAGAAGAATTAAGAACTGCTCCAAAGATGTTGTCTGGAAATTAAGTTTTAGTTCAAACCAAAGATGTAGACAATATGCCTTACAATTGGAAAAAACAAAGCATTTTCTTTGAGTTGCCATACTGGAAGTACAACCTTATTCATCATAATCTTGATGTAATGCATATTGAAAAGAATGTATGTGAGAGTTTGATTCACACGTTACTTGGATGGACAAGTCAAAGGATAATGAAAAATACCGTTATGACCTTTTAGAGATGGGAATAAGACCTAGACTGCACATTATCAATAACGGAAGTAAGAATATTATTCCACCTTCTTGTTTTACTTTGAAAAAGGAGGAAAAAGAATTATTCTGTACATTTTTGAAGTCTGTACGGGTTCCAGATGGTTATTCCTCCAATATCTTGGAAAATGCACGCATTAAAGAAAGAAAATTGTTGGCATTAAAGAGTCACGACTACCATATATTAATGCAACAATTTCTGCCATTGGCTTTATGGGTAGCATTGCCGAGCAAGAACGTCATAACTGTGATAACTGAGCTGTCTAAATTTTTCAAAGACATGTGCTCAAAAGAGATAAATCTGTATGCTATTGAGAAGTTAGAATCTAGAATTGCGGTGACTCTGTGCAACATGGAGAAGATTCCCCCCCTCATTTTTTGACATAATGGAGCACGTGGTCATTCATCTTCCACTAGAAGCTAAGATAGCTGGACCACCATTTTATCGTTGGATGTCTCCAGTGGAAAGGTAGTATGTTTTTACTATTTGTTTCACTAAAATTTTATCAAATGTATTTTTTGATTTTAAACAAATTCTATTTATCATTATAGATACTTGAAAACTTTGAAAGAATATGTGAGGAATAAAGCTGCTCCAGAAGCTTCCATAGCAGAATGTTACCTGGCAGATGAATGTTTAACATTTTGTTCAAGGTATCTCTCTGGGGTAGAGACAAGGTTCATAAAATTGGCTAGAAATGATGTTGAAGATGACGATATTGTTACTGACGATGAGTGGTTTATATTTTCACACAAAGGGCGTCGAATAGGAAAGAGTATTCCTATTTATCTTGAAGATGTGATGCTGAAAACTGCACATCAGTATATTTTATCTAATTGTGTTGCAGTTGAACCGTTCATGGAGTGAGTTCATTAAATTATTAAGAAATATGCATGCTCACCGTTATATGTATGTATACATGACTTATGTACTTGTTAGCAGGGAACACATTCGCCACGTGAAGAAAACCAATCCGCGTGCAAGACATTGGGAAATCAGTAATATTCATATGAACATTTTTAGTGATTGGTTTAAGAAGCATGTAAGTCTATAAAATTAATTTCATTTAATATTGTTAGAGAATTGTATTAATAACTCAATTCATAATGTATACAGATTGAAGAGAAGGCCAAATAAAAAAATTTGCCATCAAATCTACTAACTCTGGCTCGGGGACCACAAAATATGGCGAACAAATACAATGGATATATAACAAATGGATATAGATTTCGAACCAAGGAGGGGGAAGATGGTAAAAAAACCCAGAATAGTGGGATAATGGTGAATGCCCAGATAGAAAGTTTTTCCAATTCCAAGGACAAAAATCCTAAATTGGGTCAAGTTACCTACTATGGGGTACTCCGAGAGATTTTTGAGATTAGTTACTATGAGAAACTGAAAGTTGTACTGTTCAAAGGTGATTGGGTGAATGCAAACAAGGGCATCAAAAAAGATGAAATTAAATTTACAATGGTCAAATTAAAACTCATTGACTTAATTGAAAATCCATTTGTATTGGCCTCTCAAGTACAACAAGTCTTTTATCTGACTGACATCAATCACCGTGGGTGGAGCTTTGTCGTGCAGACGACACCACATGATACTTATGACATGGATGAGAAGCTTACTGAAAATTTCATGGATGGGACATGCGTACCTGAAGATTCTCATGCAGATGATTGAGAATCTATTTTTAGCGATGTTTCTAATGGATATGATTTAGTTAGAGAAGATATGGATGGTGTAACTTTTTACGATGGCAAAAATGGTGAGCAACTTGATTGAGATCATTGTGATCTATCATATGTAGTTTTTAATATTTTGTATCTTGATGTAGTGTTATAAGAATTTAGTTTTATTCATTTATTATTAATTATCAATACCATTGTTCTTCCTTTAATATGCATACTATTTCTCTTAAAATTTGCAAACTTTTTTTTGTTCTCAATAATCAAATCAGCAACTGTTTTATAATGTTTATATCAGGTAGTCCCTACAACCATTATTATTTAACTATATTTTTATGGTTATAGTTTTGTTTTATTAATATTTGTTATGCATTATATTTTTAGGATGTTGAAAAGACGTTCACAATTGTTGTCTGCACGAGAAACTGATGATGCAAACAATGGAGTAATTAAACGAAAATTGTCGGGTACGGTGACATATAATTTATCTATTATCATTTTGTACTTATAGTTGTAAGATTCTGTCTTAATATTTATCTTTGTAGGAATGTCTAAACGATTGCAAATGAATGGAGGCTATCTTGGTTCAGTTAATGCTGATTTGGGAATGAATGGAGGTTATCTTGGTTCTGTTAATGCTGATTTGGGAATGAAAGGAGGATATCTTGGTTCAGTTAATGTTGATCTTGGAAGTTCTAAAACCGATTTGAGTAATCAAACTAATAAAAAGGTTGGTGCATCATCTGTTTTCAGAATCAAAAATGTTGAAGTATACATCAGAAAAGAGAAGCATCCACATGTGCCAATGATGAATCGTGATGTTCCAATCGGTGGAAGGATGTCTCTATTAAAAAACCGTACATGAACTGGTCATTGTGTTGATAATGCCAATATAAATCATGAGGTTGGAGCTGATCATAGAAATTCTTTGACAAACAATAGAATCAGAGCTGGTCATTCTATTCATAAGGCTAATTCTTTGGCAAGCAATGGTATCGAGTTGGTCATTCAGTTGATACAGCCAATATCAATCATGAGGTTGGAGCTGGCCATAGGGATTCTTTGGCAAATAATGACATGAGAGCTGATCATTCTGTTCATAATGGCAATATAGATCATGAGGTCGAAACCAATCATGTAATTGATGAGGACTTCAAATTGGTTGATGAAGAAACTACTGCTAATCATGATGAAGGTACATAAGTTTGTAATCAACAATTTACACCAATTAGCTATTACCTCATATTTTAGCATGTATATGTATATTTTAAAAACAATTGCCTCATATTGTTTTAAATTGTTAGGTGGTGCTGTGTATAATAAAAAACGAGGCTATTCTAAGTGTCTTCGATTATGGAGTAAGACAGGGGATGCAAAATTACCAATCACATTGGATGAAAATGGAGAACCAATTGGACCTCATCAAAATGACTTGTCTTCTTTTTTGGGAACAATTGCTAGAAATTCACAACTGGCACCCTTGGATTACTTGGATTGGCGACAAGTACTAGCTGGAAAGAAAACTGAAATATGGAATTATGTCTTGGTAATATATATTTGTAATGTGTTATTTAAGAATGCATTTGTTATATTCATTTTATTTTTCATATAACAGAAGAAATTTACCATCGACCCAAACGGAAAGAAATCGGTTCTGCGCACAGTTAGGGATTGTTGGAGAAAAAGAAAAAATTATATGCACCACAAAGACAAAACAGACAGACTTAATGATTGTCCTTCCCGTGTTGATCCATTGCAATGGACTTTTCTTGTGAATTTCTGGGACTCTAATGACGGAAAGGTAAGATAATTAGTTATATATTATGTCTTCTCTTAGTTTTCATTGGTGACAAGGTTAATGTTCATGAACTATAGTTACGGAGTGCAAAGAATAGTATGAGTAGAAAGTTTGTTACCACACGACATACATCGGGGTTGATGCCCTATGCTTGTGTGAGAGAGAATGGGAGTAATTTTTCCACATAATGATAATAATATCATAACACATCCACACTCTACTTATACTTTATTTGTGTGTTAATAATAGTTGCAATAGAAGAATAAAGGGGGTACTGTTAGTCGACTGCAGTTGTTTATTGCTACCCATAAGAAGAAGGATGGTACTCCTATAGATGCAAAATCAGCTGAACTTATTGTAAGTATAAATTATTCATGAAATATTTGACTTTATTTGCTTAATTTTTATCATCATTATGGTTACCGTCGTAGGACAAGTTATAATCAGCAGTTGAAAACAATGAAGCAAATCTTGATGAAGATGAAATTGCTGATCAAATATTGGGTGCAAAAAAGGCTCGTGTGAACCATGAGACTAATGACTTTAGTCAGGCATATGTGGAGGGTTTTGAAGGTACAGTCAAAGACCTACAACACATATGTGACACACAAAAAATAGAATAGTCAGATCTGAAAAAAAGACAAGAACATCTAGAAGCCATAATTATGGGAAATTCAAGCCAGAGTGTTCCATTTCAAGAAAATCAAGTAATTATTCAAAATTTTAGTAATAATTATAAGTTATGATTTCATTAATGTGATAAGTGTTTTATATTTTAGAATATGGAAACAACCAGGAATGAAGGAACACCCATGCTACAAAAGTCATGTTCTGCAACCACCATTACAGAAAGACAGGTTATTAAAAGAAAAAAAACTCCTAATAACTTTGATTCTTGATATCTAAAATTTTACATCATAATTTGTACAACTTATAGGTCGTGAGGTTGTTAAGTTTTGATGATGGAACATCAATTGTAGCTCAAGGACAAGTGATAGGCTTCAATCTTGACCTTGTAATAGGAGGAGGAAAGTTAGGGTCTGCATTTTCTGTTGTTTGCATTGGTGTGGCAATTAAACCTAAAGAGCAATTGGTTAGACCATTTGACAATTATCAAATCATTGAAGATGCAATCGGGTCAATAATTTCTTGGCCAAAGAAGCTACTCATTGTTCGGTAAAAATTTTTCATTGTGATATAAGTGTAACATGCCATATAATGGTTTTAGATAATTATTTTTGTGATTGTAGGTAAACTTCTTGGAGTGAGGCAACCAAGAAAAGTTCCTTTATAATTATCTAGATGCTTTTTGCCCTCTTTTTCTATAGGTTTAGAATAAAGTTTTTGATTGATGTAAAGCTTGTCAAATCATTGGATATAGAAAGGATTGACATCCAAAGTACTGAGTTATTAATTTTTTTTTAGATTGATGTCAAAGTTGTCATCTGAATTACCAGACCTTGTTTTTCTTTTCTCTTGCTAAATAAGACCGTGATATGAATATTCTATAGTAATTGGTTAACAATTAGACCTCTTTTATGGCAAGGCTCAATTTCACACTTATGTATGTGATGTTCTCTAGTATGCAACGATGCATGTGATATTTCTTTTGGCTCTGTCTCTGATTATAGAACTAGTTGTAAAAGCTAGGGAGTAAGGTTTCATATTTACTGAAACACCTACTTTAATTGAGTATTCATGTTAATACACGTTTGTGGCATGCGTTTTTTTTGACTTTGTCTTGAACTTGTCAATTCAAGTCTTAATTGGGAGGAACATCTTACCAATCATTCTGATCCGAGTGATCTTATCAACCATGGCTATAAACAACTCTGTTTGTGCATTCATCAGAAACATGGCTATCATATATGAAATTAAACAATTGAGAGAAACTAAAAATAAATGCCTTGAATATTAAACAAAATGTGTTCATGATGTATGTTACAAACTCTCTCTATTTTTATTACTTGTCCTCATGGCCATGAAGACCCACAGTGAAGCAGAAAGGAGGCGGACAGAGAGGATCAATGGCTATCTGCAAAAACTATGTGGCCTCATTCCAACAACCACTAAGGTTCATAACTACTCTGTTCTTCCGGTGTTATTAGTAGAAACTATAGAACACACTTCTAAAGTCGGTTGTGAAGTTACATCCGGAACTGCCTTTGTTTACTTTTTCATTATGTTTATACTTCCCTTTACAACTCTGAATATATATTATATTCATTCATAACTGACAACATATTATATTCATTCACACTGTAATTGATTTTTACTTCCCTGGGTTGAAAGACATAGATGATTCTACCACAATTGTTTTTTGAGTTTGCAATCTTCCACCAAAAATGCCTGGTTTTGATATTCCAAAGATCCAAGGTTATTATTAGAAAGAGAGGTCAAAATATTGGGTTTCTCTTCAAGGTCACGCTTGATAAATGATTTCTATTCTTGCAAAATCAATTACTATCAAGAAAATGACAACATATTCTGGCTGGTCAAGCTTGCACACAATTATCTTAAAATAATAGTTGTCTTTGAATTTATGTTTAACATTTGTTTGATCATTTTGTAACTCTATGATTTGACAGGTTGCTTTCACAATTGCACATACAGTTGAACCAATGACTCCTAGTTCTTACATATACAAGGTATACCTTACTACTTACATGCTCTTTCTTTGAACTTTTGTAGTTCTGTAATTATTATTATTATTATGTTGATCTCATCAGACCAACCAAGACAGTTGAACCAGTGACCCAAGAATATCCTGAAGATTTTTATATCCTCTTCAATGTAGGTTTAAAAACATATTTAAACAATACCAGTAACCCAGGAATACCGTGAAGCTTTTTAGTTCTTCTTCAATGTCAGTTTAAAAACCTCTTTAAAATAGTATGTATTTTTATTGATTGACAATAAATCCTCTCACAATACCATTTGTCACATTCACGTGGATAAAAGAGGGTGGATATTTCATTCAGTAGCTTATATTTTAGTGTGATGTGGGATATGATGTGTTACTAGCATTGGAAATAGAACTAACTTTTTAGCATGAATCTAACTTATATTGAATGAATATAATGCAACTGCATACTCCATTTTAGAATGATATCTCCATTTGTCTTAGAGGAATTGCAGGGATATATTGTAGTTGCACATTCCAGATCAGAATGGAATATGATGCAACTTCTTTCTAGGGATGTATGGGGTATTGGGTGTAATAGGTGTACACGACCATGTATATTCTATACACTCACTTCAGTTGATTTTGTTGATATCATTTTTTATTAATAAATAATATGTTCTAGGTGTTAAATCCAGCGAGACACCTCTAAGTGGTATCCTAACGATATTCTTTTGTGACATAGTAATGTAATAGAATATGTGGCACAATGTGAATGAGAATGTAGAGCACCTGTAGCACATGTACCAACTCTTCAGGAACCTAAATTCTCAAACCTTTTTTCTTTAAAATGTACTCTGAACAACATGTAGTCCTGCCTTTCCTCCAATATTTAGTTATAGATGTCTTCACTATAGTATACATGTTAATATTTCTATTATTGCAAAATTCTAACAAATTTTTTTTTGGATTTGGTTGATGTGGCAGGAACTTAATGTAATTTTCTTTCATCCTTTGATCTCCAAATGAAAGTTAATCTTTAGTCTTTTGCTTCAACCCCCTTAAGTGGACCTGGATAGAATAGTTATGAAAAAGACAATAAAGATGAGAAATATTTGTGGTTAGTGTATGGTGAGATAACGGAGGCATGGATAGAATAGGTATGCATTACTAAGTAACCTTGAACTATTTGAGTATATTATCCTCACCCTTTTTCTTAAGCTTTTGAGAGTAAAAGATAGTTTCCCTCTACTATATTTCCTTTACTGTATTTGCTCATTTAGAGTGTTGTTGTTTTGTTTGGGTTTGATAATCAAATACATTTTATAATTGGAAAACTATTATAATTTATTGCATATGTTATATTCAGAAATATTTGTCTAGAATCAATGTTTTTTACTTCATTAGAAGGATATCTCCATTTATCTTAGGGGAATTGTACGGATATATTGCAACTACACAATCTATAGTAGAATGAAATATAAAGCAACTTCTTTCCAGGGATGTATGGGGTATTGGGTTGTAATAGGTGTACATCATTTAGTTTTTCTTGATATTATTATTTATTAATAAATAATCTTTTCTAGGTGATAAATCCAGTGAGACATCTCCAAATGGTATCCTAATAGTGTTCTTTTCTGGCATAGTAATGTAACACAAAATGTGGCACAATGTGACTTAGAATGTAAACACTTGTAGCACAGGTAGCACCTCTATGGGAACCTGAGTTCTCTAATCTTTTTTCTTTAAAATGTACTATAAACAACATGTAGGCCTGACTTTCCTCAAGAATCTAGTTATAGGTGTCTTCACTATAGTGCAAATGTTAATATCTCTACTACTGCAAAATTTTAACCATCTTTCTTCTGATTTGGTTGATGTGGAAGGAACTTAATGTTATTTCCTTTCATCCTTTGGTCATGTAGAACAATTTTTTGGGGCCAAATCGACAGTAAACTAACCTGCTTCTTCACTGCATAAACCACAATCAGGGACAACTTGTTTCTACTCAACCAATTCACTAAGGGGCCTAGCTTTCTAAAGTCATACTCAATGCACCCATGCACAATACCATGGATGTTCAAAGCATTCAGAGTTCTAACTCCATATAATCCTGTATATAATCCTCCACAACTATTGTTAGGGGTTCCAATACCACCAAGGTAAGCTCAACTCTCATCCATCATTAATGTAACATCCCTGACCTGGGTTATGGCCTAACCCTAGAAGTTTTGCTTAAGTAAGTTATTTACAAACTTGTTTTAATCATTTGAAAAGTAATCAAGACTCTTGTAGAGTTTAAATTTCAAGTTTGAGCTTATTTGCAAACTGTTTGTGCACTATATGAAAGTTTGGGCATAAAGTGCAATTTACCCAAATTGAGGGGTTATATTGCAAAATGTCACATGGTGAATGTACCTCATATGTTTTAGCATCCTATGAGAGAGAATGATGCTAATGTATGGCTTGTGGAAAGCGTAAATTTCAAATTGTAGCTTATTTGAATAATGTTAGTGCATTGTACACCAGTTTTGGTACAAATTGCAATTTACCCAAAATGTGGGGTGAATATACAAATTACCACCTCTAGAGTGTTCCTACTCCCTCCTAGTATCATGGAGAGGAGAGAGAAAGAAGGGAAAACCATGTTTAAATCAATTATAAGAAATGGAAATCTTGGTGATAAAATGACCAAGAAAAGGGGCTGAATATGAGGCTCTAACTTGAGTTTTATTAAGTTGAAAAGCTTATATATGAAAGCCTATCGGCCATGGGGCCCAAGGAGGTGTCCCATATCGTTCTATGAACTCTTGGAAAAGGCCATATCGTGCAAAGCACCTCAAGGAGGTGAGTTGTGTCGTGCTACAACTTCCTTAATAAAGTTGTGATGGGTTGTGCATAAAGTGATGAATTAATCAATATATCTTATTCAAAAGGATATGTAATGGCCAAATCATTATCTCCAAATGATCCTCAACTGTTTTTCACGTCAAGATAAATGATTATGCATGCAAGTACACGTGTCACCCATGCATGGACACGTGGCACCTACTATCTCAAAATGTTGACACCTCATTTTTACCTTTATTCATGTGCAACAAGTATATATACCTTGTTTCACCCCTTAGTGAAAGTTTTCGACCCTTACCACCCTCCAACCTTAGAGTATCGTGCATACACTTATTTTATCGTGCAGGAGTGAAAGGATATCGTTCATATGCCCTTGGATATCGTCCATGGCAATAGCACATGGGCCAAGTAGGTGAAATTGGCCATATAAGGTAATATCGGCCAATAGGGTGAAGTGTTGAGTGCCATATCGTGCAAGTGAGTGCCATATCGCCCATGAGGGTTGGTATATAGTGAAAGGACACTAGTGTATCGTGCAAAGGTGCTAAGGAGCAAGTAGGAACTCATACTTAACCCTAAGGTGAGGAATCAATCATCTTCAACCTTGGATTGAAGCATGATTTTAGGGTTTTGATCTTCTTTTCTTTCTTCTTCACCAATTGCTAATATATGATGATTCTTTGCATATAGAGGAGTTGTGAAGTCTATCTTCAACCTTAGGAACGTGAAGCTTTGGAGCTTGGAGCTTTGAAGTTGTTCTTGAGGTGGGTTATATAACTTAAACCCAATTATATTATTATGCACCTTCAATTTTGTCATACTTGTTGAATTACTTGAAATTTCGAGTTCTCTTGGATAATTGTTGTTCCTTTGAGTTCTAAAAGCTTCATGGGACTATTGTCCATGACTTAGAACAGTAAGGACAAGGATCGTAAGGTTGATTATGATGACATCATCCATATCGTGCAGGAGCACACATACATGCACCTCCAACCCGATATGGAAAAATAGCTCTAGCCTATTAGGAAATCGATAGTGTGTGCCTTGGTTTGTGCAATAGGTTGATAATTAGAGGTTCAACCAGTTGTCTAGCCTGCCACCTAACCATGATCAATGGTGGTATCGGCCATAAGCAAGTAGACACACACCTCAATGGTGGTATCGGCCATAAGCAAGTAGACACACACCTCAATGGTGGTATCGGGCACAAACAAGCAACCAAGCACCTCTATGCCCGATATGGGCTAAGAAAGTAGGCATACACCTCTAAAAAAATATGATGTGGAAGTATCTTAAATTGCAATGTACCTGATGGAGAAAAACATGGAGTGTTTTATATCAAGTTATACATTAGGAAGAATGGAGTTTAATGATTAATGATTGAGTAGGCTTAGGTACCATGAAGGAAAGGTTATGCAAACTTAATAAAGTTGGAGTAATCAACATCCTATAGAGGATGAGTGAGAAACTCATATTTGTGAACTAAATATGTAATGTACATATAATGATGTTTTTAATATTTGTAGAGAATGAATTAGAGTTTGATCCTTGATATTGTGATCCTGAAACCCTAATTGATAAAGAAGAGAAACCCTAATCCTAATTTAGGGAAATGGAATGTGAAACCCTAATCGATAAAGAAAAGGGAAACCCTAACCCTAATGAGGGAATAGGGGTATTGCTCTTGTATTGCATGGTGTTGATATGTATTTAATATGGTTGTTATCATGTATACTAACCATGCAGGTATCATGAGATAATGAGCATAGCCAGGTATGAGCTATGATGTTTTATTTGTTGGAAATATTTAATGGGCCTTGTGAGCCATGTGAGATGCTTGTATCATGTATACCTTGGTCAGATGACCAAGAGGTGTTAGTTACCTGATAAGTGGTAACAGGTTTCAAAGATGAACTAAGGGTTTTAAATACCCAGATTTGGTAATCAAGATGATGATATTGTTGAGGGATAAGAATTCCCGGTAATGAAATAAGGGATTGAGATCCTAAAGGTTATATAAAGTTTTGAAAAGCACTTGATAGATGTATTACACCTCTCTTTGTAGCATTAGTCATAATAATTCCTGTTTGAAAACTTGACTGATTCTAAAATAATATGGTAATGTACTTAATTAATCAAGTGGAATTTCATCATGTAGAGCCCTGGCCATAGATCCATCATCGTCAGTAGCTGGTGATGGTGAAACAGGTTTTCCTACGGGATCTCCTGATGAACGCATATTGTTGAATATGTGGGGGTGATGGGCGCAAATACCTTACACCCTAATGAAGGGATTGACGTGAGATAAACATGAGATCTCTCAATCCTTCATTACAAAGGCCGGGATGGATGTATCACGAATCTCCCGATGATGATGAATGCCGGATGATGTGGAGATAAACATAAAATCTCTTGATTCCGATGATGAATGTCGGATGATGTGGAGATAAACATAAAATCTCTCGATTCCGAAAAGAGGCAGCTGACGTTGTAACTCTGTAGCAAGTTTCCAGTATACCCTGGATAGCTACGATAAGCAGTTGACATAGTCCTTCTTGTGGTCTCGCACTGACTGAGATGTGGGAGGTCATGGAGTCCGACTCTTCCATTGACCTATGTATGGTACCTATTTCGACTTCGTAGTGGTCGGTTGGAGTATGAGCGGTATACCTCATCTCCTCAGGGCATAAGTGTGATTGTAAAATGTAATCAGCCGTGTAGCATAATTGCCTAAGGATTGAATACGGAAATTATTGGCTGATGATACATTTCTTTTATATATTTCAAATGGATAAATGTTATATATGTTCTTCATATTCCTTGTTAAAATGAATAGATGATTTACTACTTTATCTTATATAGCTGCAATGCTTCAGAAGATGATATTTCTCTACTCTACTTAAACAGTGTTTGAATCTTGTTAATTAATGTAAATGAATCCTCTGCTCAGTTTTGTACTATTTAACTGTGATAATAATATGGTCGGCGGAGAGTTATATCTCCCGCTGGGACAATTACAATTGTCTCACCCCCGTGGGATCCAAATTTTTAGGTGGACGCGGACGAGGAGGTAGGAACAATACAACAGAGGGAGGACAGCAACATCAGGGGCAGTAGTAATATTTCAGGTTGAGTCACTATCTGTCATGTCATGTAGATATGAGTCCTATGTGTCGTCTCTGTACTCTCAGGTCCTTGGAGTCAGTACTTCGTGGTTTTATGAACGATCTGAGATTTTGGCTTGCATGCCTCGAGGTTTTATGTTTGCTCATGTATAGTTTGGAAAAGCAACTATTGTATATATTCCTCGAGATGAGACGGTACATGGTATGTACAGTGTGAACCATAATGTATGCAGTACTTTGGTTCTCTTCTTAAGAGTTTCCTAGAAATGGATCTCTTTGCAAATAGTTTTAATTTTTAGTGATTTTTGTTATTCCGCTGATTATGGTTATTCCACAATTATTTACTGGTGATGATTTGATTTGTGGTCAGATCATCACAAAGTTTTGGTATCAGAGCCTAAGGTTCGCTGAGTCTACAGAGACATAGGATTAAGGTCATTGAGTCTGTTCTAGTGTCTTCCAGTTTATCTGATAGTGACTTCTGCTCATATAGGAGAAGAAGTAAAGCTTAAAGATGGCTGGATCACACGAAGAACATGCTGTTGAAAGTAGTGTTGCTGCACCAGGAGGAGGTGCAAGGGATCAGGCTAGAGAGGAACTAGTACCTGAGAATCCCCATCTTGACCAAGCTTCGATAGAAAACCCAGCTTTTCATGCTCTGTTTGGACAGTTCATGAACACTATGACACATATGGCAGATAGGATGCCTACACCAGCCCCTAGGGCACCAGCTTCCAATGAGGGGCATGGATCTGGTAAGACCTTTGAGAGGTTACGCCGAGTAGGAGCCACTGAGTATGCTGGTACAGCTGACCCAGCAGATGCAGATTCATGGCTTACTGAGTTGGAGAAAGCCTTTAGAATCCTCAGTTCTCCAGAAATTGAGAAGGTTAAGCATGTTGTGTACCTGTTAAAAGGGAGTGATGGCCACTGGTGGGCCATTGAGGAAGAGAAACGACCAGGAGTTGAGGTCGAATGGAGAGAGTTTCGACGAGAGTTTGTTAGTAGATATTTTCCCAAGACTTACATGGATGAGAAAATCTCTCAGTTCGAGCAGATTAAGCAAGGATCAATGAACATTAGTGAGTATGAAGCTAAGTTCATGGAGCTTCTACGGTTTTGTCCACACATGACTGCAATATGACTGTTAGTCGTAGAGCAGATAATTTGTTATTAGAAACTCCGTTAGTCGGATCGGCAGTGTTGCGGGAAGTATGTTCTCCCTGTGTTCTTTCTTTTTCAGAACACAACATTCAGGTGGATCTTATACCACTTGAGATGCATGGGTTTGACATAATTCTTGGAATGGACACCCTAGAAAAGTATAAGGTTGTCTTGGATTGTGGTTCCAAGCAAGCTATGTTTACAGACAATGGTGAGACATGGGTCTTTCAGGGGGACAGAAAGATTCTTCCAACCTGTCTAGTGTCAGCTATGGTAGCAAAAAAGTTGATGAGACAAGGATGCTTCGCATTCTTGGCACACGTGGTAGATACCAGAGCAGAGAGTCCTAGTCTTTTTGAAGTTCCAGTTGTTAGGGAGTTTGAGGATGTGTTTCCTGAAGAACTTCTAGATATTCCTCCACCTCGAGAGATGGATTTCGAGACTAATCTGATTCCGGGTATGCAACCTATAGGTCAAACACCTTATAGAATGGCGCCAGCTGAGATGGCAGAACTTAAGAAACAGTTACAGGAGCTACTTGAGAAAGGTTTGATTCGACCAAGTACTTCTCCATGGGGTGCTCCAGTTCTTTTTGTTAAAAAGAAGGATGGGTCAATGAGATTATGCATTGACTATAGACAGCTTAACAAGGTGACGATTAAGAACAAATATCCCTTGCCAAGGATAGATGACCTGTTTGACCAGTTGCGTGGTGCGACCGTATTCTCTAAGATAGATCTGAGGTCAGGATATCATCAGTTACGTATCAAGGAAAGTGACATACCTAAGTCAGCCTTTAGGACAAGGTATGGTCATTATGAGTTTATAGTTATGTCATTTGGACTAACTAATGCACCAGCGGCATTCATGGAACTGATGAATAGAATTTTCCGGCCATTCCTTGATCAGTTTGTAGTAGTCTTCATAGATGACATCCTGATATACAGTAAAGATGGTCAACAACATGAACTACACCTTCGTCAAGCCTTGACTTTGTTGAGACAGCACAAACTATATGCTAAGTTTATCAAGTGCGAGTTTTGGTTGTCAGAAGTGTCTTTTCTTGGACACGTTATATCTGCTTCAGGTATTCGTGTTGATCCAGAGAAAGTGGAATCTGTCTTAGAGTGGGAACAGCCCAAGACACCGACTAAGATTCGCAGTTTCTTAGGCCTGGCAGGTTATTACAGGAGGTTTATTAAAAACTTTAGTTCTATAGCTTTACCCCTAACTAAATTGACCAGGAAGGAAGTTCCTTTTGTCTGGGATGACAAATGTCAGCATTCTTTCCAGTTTTTTAAGAAAAGGTTGACCAGTGCACCTGTGTTAGCTTTACCTGAGCAGGGAAAGGGATATATTGTTTTTTGTGATGCCTCTAAGAATGGTCTAGGATGTGTGA
This sequence comes from Alisma plantago-aquatica, assembly GCA_963693085.1. NCBI lineage: Eukaryota > Viridiplantae > Streptophyta > Magnoliopsida > Alismatales > Alismataceae > Alisma > Alisma plantago-aquatica. The sequence goes on from OY856410.1 coordinate 670,003,087, forward strand.
TGATGCAGAGTGATCATGTAGTTTCTTTTGCTTCCCGACAACTTAAGAAACATGAGGAAAATTATCCGACACATGATCTAGAATTAGCTGCAGTGGTTCATGCGCTGAAGATCTGGAGACATTATCTCTATGGAGAAACATTCCAGATTTTCACAGACCATAAGAACTTAAAGTATATCTTCTCACAACACGAGTTGAATATGAGACAATGACGCTGGATGGAGTTAATCAAGGACTATGATTGTACAATTGATTATCATCCAGGGAAGGCTAATGTAGTGGCTGATGCACTAAGTAGAAAATCATCATCGCCAACCGTAGATAAAGCACAATTGAACTCTTTAGTGTGTTTTAAACGTGACATGCTTGTCTCATTAAGGCAAAATAATGTACTTCTTAAAGTATCTTTGTTAGCTGGACTGTTAGCTGAGATGCAAGTAAAACCTACTCTGAAACAACAGATCAAGGAGGCACAACAGGCTGATACTGTGATTCAGCAGATCAGGTCAGAGTATGGCAGTGAGAAACGAGATGGGTTTCATGAGTCAGAGGATGAGGTAGTCTGTTATCATGGTAGGATGGTAGTACCTGATTCCAATGACTTAAGGAAGTTAGTCATGGAGGAAGCTCATTCGTCCATGTATGCAATGCATCCAGGGAGCACCAAAATGTATCATAACTTGAAAGATATGTATTGGTGGCCCGGTTTGAAGAAGGATGTAGCTGAGTTTGTTATGTGGTGTCCTGTGTGTCAGCAGGTTAAAGCTGAACATCAGAAGCCCGCAGGAACAATGCAACCTTTACCTATACCACAGTGGAAATGGGATCACGTGACCATGGACTTTGTGGTTGGTTTACCCAGAACAACCAAAGGTCATGATTCCATTTGGGTGATAGTTGATAGGTTTACTAAGTTAGCACATTTTCTTCTTGTTAAAACAACCTTTACTGCTGAGAAACTTGCACAGATCTATATAGATGAGATAGTACGATTACACAGGGTTCCAGCTACAATTGTATCTGATAGAGGTCCCCAGTTTACAAGCCGTTTTTGGGAACGACTACATAAAGCCTTGGGTACTCAATTGAAGTTTAGCACAACTTTTCACCCTCATACAGATGGGCAATCTGAGAGAACTATACAAACTTTGGAAGATTTTCTTAGAGCATGTGTTCTCCAGTTTGTAGGAAGTTGGGACATACACTTGAGCTTAATAGAGTTTGCCTACAACAATAGTTACCAGACCAGTATTGATATGGCACCATATGAATCCTTATATGGTAGACGTTGTAGATCTCCGTTATGCTGGAATGAAACAGGAGAATACCAACTTCTCGGTCCTGAGTTAGTGCAACAGACAACTGAGAAGATTAAAGTAATACAACAACAGTTGAAAGCTGCCCAGGATAGACAGAAATCTTATGCTGATAAGCGTCGTAGACCCTTAGAATTCCAAGTTGGAGATAAGGTGTATCTCAAAGTCTCTCCTTGGAAAGGTGTTCTCAGATTTGGGAAAAAGGGTAAGCTAGCTCCTAGATTTATGGGACCTTATCCAGTGACAGCACGGATGGGAAAGGTAGCTTATAGACTGGAATTGCCACCTGAGCTACATAAACTACATCCAATGTTCCATGTATCTATGTTGAGAAAATGTCATCCCGATACAGAGTTGGTGTTGCAACCTGTAGAGGTAGAATTGAATGAGGATATATCATATGTGGAAGGTCCAATGATGATTCTTGATAGAAGAATCAAGAAGTTGAAAAAGAAAGACATAGTTCTTGTGAAAGTTCTATGGCATCACCGTGGTATTGAAGAAGCCACATGGGAACTAGAGGAAGAGATGAGGAGGAAGTACCCTTCTCTTTTCTCTTGAGATTTCGGGGACGAAATCCTTTGTAGGGGTTGATAATTGTAACATCCCTGACCTGGGTTATGGCCTAACCCTAGAAGTTTTGCTTAAGTAAGTTATTTACAAACTTGTTTTAATCTTTTGAAAAGTAATCAAGACTCTTGTAGAGTTTAAATTTCAAGTTTGAGCTTATTTGCAAACTATTTGTGCACTATATGAAAGTTTGGGCATAAAGTGTAATTTACCCAAATTGAGGGGTTATATTGCAATTAATCTATCTAGTGAGTGATACATGACAAGCACATATGAATTGCAACATGTTTGGAACCATGTATATAATGTAACATGTATTTGCATCAAACAAAATTAGGTTATTTATGTGTTCCATAGGCATAATAGATATTTTACTTCATGGTATATAATGTAATGCATCACCATGCCATGTACTTTGAACAGTATGATAGGGTGGTCTTACAAGGTAAATATGCATCAATTTCAGTAAAAGATTTCATACTATAAGCAAAGATACCAAATTATTAACAAATAGAATCATAAATTGGTTCAACCTTAAAAAATGTTGTTTTTGTGATGAATGCATACCATCTCCCTTCATAACAAAATGGTAACTACTGCAGTATTTTCAGTACCTTGGAGGATTCTTCTTTTGTTGTAGACAAGAGGACATGATAAACTTCATCTTATAAAGGAAGATGCTCATGTGACTCATGTATTAATTTCTCTAAAAAGTGTTTGTATGCAAATGATTCGGAATTAGAGTAATATGATCATCTCTCTAATTTTTCTTCTCCTTATTTATAGCAGTATAGCTACACGAATAGATTTTGAGTTCGAGATTCTATATTCATGCTTAGGTTTTTTCAAAAATGATGCCTAGTAGTGGTTCTTAGAAGTGTGTTAAGATGATGACTCTATATACAAATATATAGCAGGTTTGATACCTCAATGGGTTTTGTAATGTTCTCTGTTCTGCATCTCTTTTGTGCAAAAATTTACAAAACTTGTGTACTACTACAATTCTTTCTAGGAGGGCCTCTTGGTTACTGATAGTACATTGTTGTCTCAATTGTTTGCTTGTAAAGTCTGTAATGAAATCTTTTCACTTAGAGTAGCCAAGATTGAAGCATTTTTCTGTGTTTCTATATAACTGATTATGATGTGTGTTCTCAGGCATGAATCCAATTTGTTGGAGTTCATTGGACTTGGCCTCGATTGGAAGGGTCTGTTTGAGCAAAGCAAAGCCAAAACTAGGAATGATTGGAAGGGTCTCTTTGAGGCCATCAATTCTAGTGTTGCTACTAATCTTTTGGCCAGGGTTGAGAGAAATATTCCTAAGTATGGCCCCCAAAATACATTTGAAAGTGTCAACAACGGATGGCCTTTTAGACTGATAAACCAATTTGTCATTATTGTAGTACTTATTTTCTTGTGATTAGGTACTACTATTGTTCTTGGATTGTTCCTTTACAACACAATATGAGTCTTAGTCAGTATCAACCACCTGAAATTACAGATGTAGACTGAAACTTATTATGTAGCAGCAACTATAATTTCTTTGGTTATCTTCGGTTGAAAGAATGAAAACTGAAGTGACCTATGGATATATGAGGTCAAGGGAAAATTTGGTTATTTACTTATGATGCATATGATCCTTTTCTAGAGGAAACTTCCTCCAATCATTTCTTTTGTTTAGTTCAATTTCTCATTGGATAATTATTATGCAGGAAACATCCATCTTGATTTCCAACGTAGTAGCTCTTGCCAGAAATATTGCATTTTAGCCCCAAGGTTTTCTGTACTAATAAAAGGCATATATGAAGGTGATGATTTTATCCAAGAATCTAGGTTGTGACAAGTACTTCCTAATATTGTGAGTTGTATGTTGCTGCACATATGCTTCACTTTAAAAAATATCTCAATATCCTTATCTGTAGGTATAATCTAATTGCTTATGGCTATCTTGACTGGGTGAGTGTTTGCACATTACGTACTGGATGCCATGTTTACTATGATGGTTTTCTTCTTTGAATGACTAATGCTATACTTCATCTTTCCAACATTCTCTGTATGTCCTACCTATGGTCATCGTGTTGAAGAAAGATATTTTGCATATAGATGAAAACATGTGAAGCTATTTTTTATTTAAAGTTTGTGCCTTTGTAATGGCTTCCAATTTTTATCTATAGAGAGAAGATTATGACAACTCCCATAAAGGAGACAAAAAGAGATGCTAGAAGATTAGAGACAGCTGAGAAAGCAACACAAGAAGAGAAGGTAACAATAGTGTTATTGCTATAACAGTAGTGTTATTGTTAGGCTGATGGTTTTGATGTTACTAAATAACATGTATATGTTATAGAAAATTGCTGAGGAATTGCTGGAACGTTTCAAAAGTGGAGTGTACAATGGCATATATAACATTAACCAGAATGATTGGAATGCAATCCTCAAGGAGAATGAGATTGAAGATGTTGAGGAGGTGTTTAATGTTGTTTACAATTCTCTCATCCCTAATCCAATGTCTATTCAGAGTGCATGTTCTGCCTTCTCTCTTGCTTGGTGTTATTTTTGCCTTTGGTTTAACTAGGAACCTAAAGTGGAGTATGTGGAAGGCTATGAAGAGATGAAGAGGAAGATGATATGGAAGATTTTGGCATATTTTCAATGGATGACTCTCTTGGTAGTGATTTACGTATAATATGTTTCAATGTCGCTGAATTATTTAACAAAATTTTGTTGCTAATTTAATTGATTCACATATTCAGATAATGGGAACAACAAACTAGATTAAGAACATGATGATATAGGATTCTGTGTTAGTAAGGATAGTAGAAAAGAATCCCAGTTAATTTGTTTAGGCAGTAATCAATGTCGGGTAATATATGAGATTTATCAATTCTAGATAGATGTACTCATAGTGTTGTATACTAAACATAGCATAATGTTCTTCGCTCTATTATTTTTTGAACGAATACATAGTCTCTCACTTGAATGCAGAGTTATAGTTTGGCTTATACACATGTTACTTACTTGTACTTCTACTTATAAAAATATCCACTTCATTTTCATAATTCAATCATCTCTCTCGTGACTATACACCGTGACTTCCTGATAGTGAATGGGCTTGTCTTATTGAATGCCATGCTCTCTAGACATACTTCAAAATGAATTGATTAATAGTGTAAGCATCAAAATGGTGATCTTATGAACATGGACATGCTGTAACAAATCAACATGTCGTTATTCTACTTCTGATGGTAATTAATACATTATGTGCATATATACGTTCTGTTCTAAGCAATAAAACATTTGTATGTAATATATGGATGTGCAGCAAACCATGCACAATAGTCTGTATTGAGGTAGAATTTATTGATTTGGAGAAGACGTGCAAGAATTGTAGGACCTTCAGTTGATGTACACATTCAATCGACTTGAGTCAGGGTGATTGAACCAGTGTATTATAACTATCGCATATGTGGAACTAAAATATTTATTGTAAGATCTTCCCAAGAGATGATCCTACAATCTAATGGGTTACAAGCTTCATCATTATCAACGTCTCTTTCACTTGCAATTTTTTCTTACCTGCCTCCTACTCAAGAGCTTCACAAAAGTGTTGATGTTTATGGCTCATAAAGTTGATGTTTGTTTGGGATTTATTGTCTAAATAAGCTCTGTTGTGGCATGTAAAATTGACCACATGATGCTTTATGGGCTTAGCTAGGTTCAGATACCTTCTATTTAGGAAAGACCATGGTATGCTCAACTCACTCTTTGTTGGACATGTTCTCTTGTTGGGATACTATCTCACAAACACTTCTTGATATCTTCTCCTTCAACTTTGTGGTATTATCTACCACACCTTCTTACACCATTGAAAAGTCACCACCATTTGAATCCACAATTACATCATTTATATCAATCTTGGAACATGGATGTGGTTCGACTTGTTTGGTGAGCCAATTCTTGGCCCCAACCATTTAAATGTAGAAAGACAAGCTGGAGGATCAGGGATTTGATCATCTAAGGCAATGTTAGCTGACCAAAAAGAACTTAGCTCACTCTTTGAACAAAGACTGTTTAGAACTAGGATTGATCATGTCTATATCTAACAAAAAAATCAAACCAGGAAATTATAAGGCATATAATTAAGAGAATTTTTATTTTCTTCTGATTAGTCTTAGTTGGTCTTCACTAGGTTTAGACTGGACAACCAAAATCCAAATATGCAAAAATATAGTAACAAAGACTTTTAAATGTTATAAGCTAGCAAAAAGGATAAACATCCCCTTCTCAATGATTCTAGATCTGATATGGTTCATTTTAGCTATCAAATAGTAGTGCCATAATCTCCATGCCTTTAGTATGTGTCATTGAACTAAAGGACCGCCAATCTGCACTTGCAGCGACAGTGGTATGCTCCATATTCATAGGATATAAAACCCATGAATATAGAACTGAAGCATTTGTAGTGGTTGGTTTTCACTAGGTTTGGACTGGAAAACTAAAATCCAAATAAGAAAACATAGGATCATAGATGAATAAATGTTATAACCTGTCTAAAATGGATAAACACTCCCTTCTTGATGATCCTGTACCACATTTGTTCCATTTTTTCTATAAAACAACAATGTTATAATATCCACAACTTTAGTCTGCATCATTGCATTGTTGGATCTCCAATCTGCATTTGTAGTGGCTCTGATGGGCTCCATATTCATAGGATATAAACCCTAATGGATTTTAGTTTGGAAGTTATAACACTAAGAAATGGTTGTGGATGATAATCTCCAACTTTGTACAAGTCCTCTTGTTTGTTATGGTGTTTTCTAAGTTTATGCATACCCTATTCTTATTGATATGCTTCAGCGGTAGGAAATAGTAAGGGATGTACTAATAGAAATTAGTTGTAGGAATTTGAATCACTGGCTGAATTTTGGGGTTTGAGTACCAGATGCCTCAACAAAAACAAAGTTGCTAGATCTGTACATTTGAGATATCTTTCAACCGGGGAAGTCTATGACTCACTACATTATACTATAATAGTTGTAGTTGGTATACAACCTGGAATTTGCTGCTTATTGCTTCTCTAGTTTTAACAACAGTAGTAGGAAACAAAAATATTTTGTTGAGGATAAACTCCAATAAGTTCACAGGTAAGGTCGAAAAAATTGGGATAGCTTGCTAGTAGCTGGTTATATTGTCTTTTTTTTATCTTACAGCAGGCCTGTACCATGCTTTTAAATAGATAATAAATTATCAACAATCACAAGTACTTCCGAATACAATTTTGATGTGACAACTCCACATATTTTGGCTATGAGATTAGAGCATCAATAAAGTGAATTGTCAAAAACCCAGGGCTCATGAAGGAAAAGTTCTCACCCATTCATCTACACACTTCCAGTTGCAATATCATGCTGGCATTTCCTCACTGCTTCAGCTTTCCTTTCACAAGTAGCCACCTCCTTCTGTTTTTTCCAGGAGAGGAATTGTGCCTCCGTAATGGCTTTTCGTGTTGTGTCTGTAGCAACTCCCCTCGGCGCCTACTCCACAGACTGCCTTGGCTCTCTATCTTCTGCACCCATCGTCCCAGGCTAACGTTATATTGTCTTCTTGTTCATAGGTAGTTGTCAGAGAAGGTGTGAGAAATAACTAGATTATCGTTCTACTAAGTTGCCAGCCCTATTGTTATTACAATCATGGAAGGTGCGAAGTTATCCAATTTGAAAAATTACACCACCTAGGAAACTTGAAGAACAAACATAACTGATCTGATAAGAATAACATCCCTCCCAACACTGATACTACTAATTTTTAGGATTTCATACGAGCACACTATTATGTTCTGATTTTCTCTAATTTATGTCTAATCAACTAACATGTGTATTTGGTACTTTGCTTTGATATAATTAATAATGTGTAGGGCTGTTATTTTACTAAAGCTAGATATCAAACATATTAAATATATCATACCATATCATATTTCTATTACTAAGAAGAAATGATAATTGTATAATGATGTGCCCATAGTTGGTGTACATGTGGTGGATAGATATTTGTCTACCTGTACTTTATTTTTTTGTGCCTTCATCATGAATTTTCATAGTAGGCATGCTCTTTAGTAAGTTGTACATCAACAAATATGAAACTTTTGGGAGTAGGTTCCCTGATATTGGAATGCATATCTATAGTTGGACTATTTACAGCTCACCATTTACTTCTGCCAAAAATTGAGCGTTTTGTGTGTGCGTGTTTGGGTCAATGGGATCTCAATGAAGTATTATATGTCACTATTTACACACATCTAAATCTGCATTGATAACGAAACACTCTGCTAATCATTTATATATATTATAGCTACAACATGCATCTTTAACCCTTAGTCTTCAGTACTATCTCCTTGCTCTATGTTTCAGGAAATAGTAGTTTGCACTTGATTGTTCTGCTCAATTTTCTATTTTCCTGGGAACAGCAAGAGGCCTAGAATATCTTCATGAAGAGTCAAGTGTGTTGTATGATATCGGGGATAGCCTCAAACTCATCATGCATCAGTTAGTCAGGTGCATTGGCTTTGAAACTACATGATAAGTAGTCATAATTGGCATTTGACCTCCCTTGAATGTGATCAGCTTTCCAGGTACCTCTACGTAGTGTTTTACTCTTCCTGCACAATGTTGGGAAAATGGAGACTTAAAAGTTTTGGCTCCTGTGGGAGCTTAACCATATCAAGAATGGTTTCAAGGCATGTTAAAATTCAAATACAATGCTTAGTTTCTCATGACATTGTTTCTGGAAATTTTTGATGTTCGTTTCATGGATTAATGCTAGCAGAACACTATACCATCAACTAAGAACATATTATTTGAAGTCTTGAACAGGTTCATCATTGAAGGGAGGTTTTTCAAAGTTTAGTTGTTGACTCTTGGGAAGGTAGTCATAGTGTGGAAGATTAATAAGTGATCTCGTTAATAGGTATATGCTGAAAAGTCAGAAGTTGCATGTGTCTGCTTACAAGTTTTTTATTTGATTTCTTCTCTTGACATTGTGGTTTAACAATTTGGTACATCTGACAGTACATATTGGGGGCCGCACAAGTGAATGAAGTTTCCTACACTTCTCGTCTCTTCAAGGTACTAATTCTGTCATCTTATTCTCATAGCAACCTTCATTTATTCCATGTATGAATGCTTATATATATTTATTAAACTATTTGGATGATCTTTACCTTATGACATATATGAATATTAACTTCATCTCAGTAGATGTCCATATCTCCCTATTATACTGTTATGCATAGAGTTATTTTTGAAGTGCTTTCAGCTACTCACGTCCTGGAGCTGTATACTATTTGTGATTAATCTTATGGTTCATTTCTCTTTGAAGCATCATGATGCAACTCCATTTGAAGCCCAAGCCCGCCCAGTCACAGTTGCAGCAACAGCCACAGACACAACAGTGTATCATGATATGTTGCAATTTGATATGGCTCTTTGCTACTATGAGAAGGCTGCATTGCATAGACCTATGCATATATTTGAATAGTCACTGTCAACAGTTGCAAACATAGTGACGATATTCCTTCTATCTCTTCTTGAAGAGTTCCTTTCAGATTCTTATCTCGGGTGCTTTTGGACGATGTTGGCTGAACAAGAGCTTGAACAAAAGAAGAAGACAATAAGGATGTTAAAACTGGCTGAGAAAGACACAACTCTTTGGAAAAGATGTTAGTAGACCACTGAATCATTGATATATATATATATAGATATACCTTTTTTTGTACACATTGTGTAATAGGGGCAAGGTATACGTCCTCCCCATATACATTGATGCTTCATTATAAATGAAAGTAAGATTTTTGGCATAATGAGCATCAGTTGTTCTAAATACTACAATTTTGTTACTAAAAGAACGTGTGTACTAACAAATTACACTATATATATATATATATATATATATATATATATATATATATATATATATTAGTAATTGCACGTGCTTTGCACATGCCAATTATATAGCAAAGTGTAATGACCATTTTAGACATCATGTCAACATATAATATTCGTCATAGAGGCTTTATTTTGTAAAAAAAAATCACAATTGGAGAACTCTCATATTTAGTAAAGGTTTTTATTACATGCTTAATTTATCTTGTATGATCATAAATCTCTTGATATATTTTATATTAGTAGTTATAGTTTTTGAAGGATAACTTTTGTCAATGTGGTTTATCTGGACATAAAATATCTTTGTATATGTTGGTAGATGATTGAATTATTGTGTACATGTTGAGCATGTGTACATATATTTTGTAAATATGTCATTACATGTCGATTTTTGTCATTGTCGGATTAAGAAGTGGAATATTTTATCCAAATCTAATATTTGATGGATATGATTAATGTGCCATATGAGATTCTAAAACTATGAGTTTCTTTGACCTCAGAATTATAGTTTGTATGAGAACGTAGCTCATATCCTAGCATGAATAACAAGCAAAGAAAAATGTGTTGGTTCGTTGCAATCCTACCTGTGAGTATCATCATCAAATTTAAAAGGATATTATTTATTAGTTTCTCAAAGCAATGTTAGGCAGTGGCGTAGCCACATGGAGGCCTGGGTGGGCACATGCCCTACCCAGGTTTCTAGATTTAGCATTAATCAAGTATAAATGAGCTGGAATTTAATGGAAAAATATCTATTGTGCCCTACCCAATATCTCCAGTTTAGGCTCCCTCTACTCTAGCGGTGCCCCCTTTGACCAGATTTTCTGGCTCCGCCACTAATGCTAGGTAGATGGCACGAGGAATAGGCATCCATAAAATGCCTCGTAATTGCAAAAGGGTTAAAAACATTTACAAAAAAAAAGTATGACACATAGCTATCAAAGTTGAGAGAGGTATCTTTTGAATATAAATTCATAGAACTAAATTTGAAAACATTCCATTAGCATTGAATTAAATCTCAATGGATCATATCTCAATCTTATGTTACATGTGGACACATTAAACTTGACTTTTTGATCGAAACTAATAATAGAACATGTTTTATATTCAACTAATTCCAAAAGATCACACTTCTCAAAGGCAAATATTTACTTAACCATATGTTATGATGAATTTTGCACCTAAATTTTCAATAAATATTTATAGTCATTACAAATACACATATATTAAATTTTCATCAAGATACAAAATAGATTCTCTTGAAAGACACTTGAAGTGCATGGTAATAGATAATACAATATGATAAATATGAGATAGATCAGTACGATAACATGATAAAAAATGCAAGTAATCAAAGAAAACCAAAAGGAGTAGGAATGGATAGATGCTCTACTTAAAGTTACACATACTATTTATAACAATCATATTAATATGAAGGGAAAGAAAATGTGTAAGGAGAAAACTTACACAATGAGCATGAACATGGATTGCAAATCCATTCTATGCTCCGAATTAATGGGGTAGATTGTTAGACCATGAACATTAGTACTCTTGAACTCTAAATTTGATCTCAATTCTATGTACATACTATTGTTAAGGATAAAGAAGTTAAGATGCACATTTATACTATTATATTGGGTCATGGTTTAGTAAATGAATGTGCCGTAAGGAGTAAGAAGAAAACAAAAAGTAATAAAATATTTTTATTTAAATTTATAGATTCAATATCTTAGGCAAAGTTTCAAAGATTATGAAATCACCATATGCCATTATGCGGAGAGTTGTTGCAAGGTTGATTGTTAAAGGGTGGGCTATTCTAGGAATATATGAGCTAGATCATGTACTTTTTATAGGTTAAACTGATAGGAAATATGTGTATCCATTAAAGAATGTAAAAAACTTAACAAAAGGAACACAATATTGAAGATGGTCCCATAATTAGTTACACACACATAATTAACATAAAAATATAATATAATTGCATGGATGTCGTATATTACAAAGTTATACAACCAATTGATGTAAGTAATAGAAATATAATGATTTTTAGTTCAGAAAGGAGGGAAATAGATTCTAATGTCCATCCAAGTAAGAAGAAAATGCAATGCTCAATTTTTCAAAACTTTAGAAAAGAATTATGAGTCATGCATTTACATGACTCTCGCATGAAATAAATATTTATTGAAATGACACATGGTATCATATCACATCCATCACTAATCTTTTTGGTGTCATGAGCTATGATTTTTCTCCGTACATTCTAATATTCATACTCCGTCTCACAACTTAATGGATACAACAAGAACAACATTATTGGATTGCTAGCAAATGATTCATCTAGAATATATTTTAAAAGATACATATACTACTCGATCTCGCAAAAAGTAGCATACTTTACCGGCGGATACACATGGAGACATTAAAAGTGATATTAACAAAGAACAACATTTAGGTATAAACAAATTACCTATCAGGTTAGGCGCCAGATGCAATAGCCATATGAGTTTGACATTACTGTATAAGATATGAGACATCATCACACATATCTTGAAGTTAAGCCTACATTGGAGGCCTACTCGTTCCTGTTGTGTCTCCAATCAGTTTGTGGTTCAACAGTCATCTCATACGTTTTGCTGGAAAGTCCTGTAACACAATCACATCAAGAAACATTTGTTATTGAGAAATTGAATATGGGGCAGGTATGGAGATATATTGAAGAGCAACATTTTACCACTGCACAAAGGTGTGTGTCTGCTTCGACAAGGCGTAAAGATTTCACGAAAATAGAAATTAAGAAAAATGATCGGGAGAAACCTTGAGAGAATTGGTTGGAAATAGAAGTGCAACATGCATGCCACTGTATAGGGAAGGGAGTTAAAAGGAATCCTGAGAGATCATGCCGATAATTTTCTCCTACTCACCCTTAATGCTCCAGATCCTCATCCTCTACCCTCTTCCTCCTATATACAGAACTCATACTTGACAACAATTAAACACACGTCACAACAAATATATATGAGATCTGGGTAGGGGTGTTTGGTGAGATTTTTGCGGCCATACTGATACACCACAGCTGTCCAAGGATCATCATATGATGTGGCGGCACATAGGGAGTACATGATGATCTTCTACGCGTTCTCACACAAGAAAATTAGAAGTAAGTTGTAGCCACGTACTCAATATCCCAGGACTCAGCTAAAACTGGTGCGTGAGGAATGAATCATGTGTTTGAGGTGAGCAACATCACCATTGCGGGTTCAATTGTAAATATTTAACCTCCAACCAGATATCGGCCATTAAAATTGAACATCACCAAAAACTCAATGGGCAATTATCCTCATTACCGTCTTCTCCATTGGTCTTTCTCTTCGTTCCTTCGCAATCGGCCTCTTTGTTCGTGCTAGACGTACTACGATCGACGGGTTTACTTCTGGAAGCAACACATAGTCATGTTGTTCATGCACCCCATCGGAACATATGTCTGCTCTATGCTTTGCACCGACCGAGCGGCTGGAAAAGCATATGAAGTTATCCTTCATGTAGCATACGGTGGAAAAGTATATGAAGTTATCCTTCATGTAGCATACGGTCTTGGTGGTTTGGTTTGCACGGAATTGGGACCATAGAATATATCATTGTATGTAGGTAGTTGCCGCTTATGCGTCAGATAACAATTTTAGCAAATTTCATGGAACTGAAATTGATAAAAAATTAAAGTCCCCTCTTTTATGGAATTGGGAGAATCCTGATGAGTGAGTGATGCGTACGAATTTCACACAATTTCGATTTGGATAATAATGAGTCCAGATTGTTGGGGACATTCGGAGGACGGAGACAAGTTTTGGGGTTTTGACGGTTAGTATGGTAATAGTAGATATATATATATGAATATATAGTCGAACTAAGCATATATGTATGTGTACTAAATGGCACTACATATGTAAGCTAGATGCATAATCAACTACATATATATGTATATAGTAACTAATGCCTTTCCCTACACATTAAATACATATAAAATGTATTAACTTCATATTTTTGCTACATACTGAATATATATGCAATTGTAGTCATACATTTAGCTATAATTATACTTATATTTAAATATGTAAGGACAATATCTAACTACGCTTCCAGATCATATGAATTTGTAGTGAATGGATTATCTAACTACATATTTGAAAAATATAGTTAAAGGCTTTAGCTATATGAGCATATACTATAATTTGTATGTGTAAAGAAATATGTAGTTAAAGCCTTAGGCTACAAAATATGGGGTTTTCGCTACAAATTTTTTTATAGTTAAAGACCATATTTTTAGTAGTGATACCTTACCAACACATACTATTGTGGGGATATGGTACCTGTTAGGGTGCCTACTACAAGGAGTTTAGAATTTTAGCCACAACCTAACCCCCACCCCAGGTAAGGGTATTAGCTCCCCCATAGATCTTTTCACCACTCTTAGGTTGAGCCACCCCAAGTCGGGACACTAACCCACTATTTCTTATCAAAAACTCTAACTTGAGATGAGGAGGGAAGTTTCTTTTTTTAGGATTTATTAAGTAAGAGAATGAGAAGTGGATGAAAGAGATGAGAAGATTTAGAGGAAGCATTACACCAGGAAAACCCTAGATTCTGGTCATGCCAAAATCACATTGGCTAAGGGAGTCCTCGTATACCAACTCAATGGTGTAGAGGAAAGTATTGCTAGCCCACAAAATCATGATCCATTCTAGACACCATTGCCATAAAGTCATGCCTTAATAAGTTCCCTTATATTTCTACATATTACTTAAAATTATATACTATCAAATATTATTTGAAAAATCAGGGGCTCTGATACTAAATGTAACAACCTCTCTTTTCAACAATGCCCAATTAAGGAAGGCTAAAAGGATGAGATCTATTTCCTAAAATTTTCCCAAGAATCCTGATTTTATCAAACAATAAATAATAGTAAATAATTTTCATTGACTCAAATATGGTTTATAAAATGATCCTATGAGGATTTTCATGAATTTCTACCATCAAGATTGTATATATGAGAAGAAGTATCTATTTAATCCTACTTACAAGTTAACTTAATGTCTTCATGTAATTTCATGTATCCATCATATCTTGATATTTTCTTATCTATCATGTAACTAAAATATTGTGAAACTAAACACAAATAAATATATCAAAATATACTGGTATGTGAGGGAATAAAAATGCACATGTTTGAGTAACAACATAATCAACCGTATTTGCAATTATCAAATAATCACATCATA
Source organism: Alisma plantago-aquatica (assembly GCA_963693085.1). Taxonomy (NCBI): domain Eukaryota; kingdom Viridiplantae; phylum Streptophyta; class Magnoliopsida; order Alismatales; family Alismataceae; genus Alisma; species Alisma plantago-aquatica. Next base: position 670,018,186 of record OY856410.1, read on the forward strand.
TTTTGTTTTCTTAACTTCTCAACCCTTAATCTCTATGACATACCCACTCACTGGGGGCACCCAATCTTACCATACTCACTCTCAGGGAGTATTAATATGACCTACCCACTCACTGGGGGTGATTTCCATCCATACCCACTCACTAGGAGTATTCATGACATCATACTCACTCTCTGGGAGTATTGATTAGCCGACCCACTCTCTGGGGGTGCTTTCCACAATTTCCTTGCATGCATTCAGCAAGAGACAATATCATGGGATTGAGCAAGTTATTTCTATATATTTTGATATTCATATGGGCTTTATAGATTGCAGGAAGTAAATAAACAAGCAAGAATGTAATTTGCAATTGATTCCGAAAAAGTCTCGAGAAAAGCTCGTAAGTCAGTTAACTCGAGTTGTCATAGGCATAACCACATACCTTTCTCAGAAGTGATCAAAAGTCCAAGATATGAGCAATTGAGAATAAGCAATCCATCTTCCTAAAATTAATGCATAAAATCCATGTATTACTATTTTGTTCATTAACTCACATTCAGACTAACTTGGGTTCCAAGTTAGGGTTTTGGGGTCAACTTAAGGTTTCATTAGGGTTTTGGCTTTCTAAACCCTAATTATCATTTTTAATGTCTTTTTGGTTTACAAATCCTAATTTTATCATTAGATGAATTCTTATTAAAAAATTAAGCCAAAGATATCATTTTTATCCAAAAAGACTAAACTTTTTCCATTTAAGTCATTTTAGCAAGCTATGATAATTGAACTCAAGAAATTAGGGTTTTCATGTTTTTAATACATTAAAGTTAGTAACTTTAGACAATTTTAGAATTTTAAGAATATCTTGGTCTTGGAACTATTTTAATTGCATTCCTTGCATTTTTCTAATCAATTTGGTCTATACATTCATTATTTTCTAATCCAAGACTAATTACTACATTTAATTCAAAGTATTCCTATTTTGTCTAATTACATGCTGAAACGTCAGCAAAAGCATTGTTTTTATGAAATCCTGACTCCTCTTGGGATTTGAGGGGGAAATATTTCCACACCCTCACACATCAAATATGTGGCCCAGGGTATAAGGGTCGTTAAACTATGTATTTTCCCCTACCTCTCGACTGGATCTCTCTCTGTAGCAAACACATTTTATGAGTCATTGGATCCTCCTCCCCCCTCACCCCTAGGCTCAAGTTGCTAAGGGAGGATCTCTCAGCCCTTGCTGGACCTCGAAGGCTCCTAGTTAGGTCAGCGGTGGTCGAGGCTGGGAATAGAGGTGCTTCCTATCTACTGGTTTTAAGAACGGACAACAACCAGAGAAGGAAGGTAGATGACTATACCTGGACAACCTCAATGTGATGGTTGTAGGATTCATATTTCTAGAGGTCTCTAAAGATCATCGTTACACCCAAGGGTCGAGAGAATAAGCCACTAGGAGCTTCTTCTTAACATGGATATGGTTGAAGAAGGTGGAAGGGTGTTGGGTCAATCTGCAGTGCGTGGTCTTCACAGACATGTTGGACAAAGACAACCACCACTCTTTTATAGCCTGGGTATTCATCTTGCACCCATAAAATCCCCAAAAAATGAGCAGGAGACATGGGTTTCCTATACGTGCCCTAGGGAAAAAGGAAAGGAGATTAGAAAGTGTAAGGACCCTGACCTGCGTTTAGGGTTTACCCTGTTTGTTTTGCTTGATCTTGGTGCTTTGGTGCTTGCTAATCACCTTTAGTGGTGATTAGGGTTTGGCTGTTCTTTGTTGAGAGTTCGAGGGGCTACTTGCAAATAACCCAAGTTTAGGGTTTTGTGGGCATGTTTGCCATCTTGTGAGATGTTTTCCCTCTTTGCTTCCTCTAGGGTTGAGAGGAAGGCTTGGGCTTGTTGTTTGAGTCCTTTGGGCCTAAGTCGAGCTTGTTTGGGCCTTGGAGTTCCTTGTTTGGGCTTGCTTGAGCCTTGTGTCGCCCAGGGCAGGTGGTGTGTCGCCCAGTTCCTTGGTGTGTCGCCCAGTAGCTCTTGTTGTGTCGCCCAGATGGCTTGGCTTGGTTGATGGACACATGGTGCACATCTTGGACAAGTGCCTTATGGCTTGCATGAGAGGTGGCTTGAGTTGGTGGACAAGTGTCCCTTAGGTGGACGACACATAGCATGGTTGTACCTTGGTTTCTCCTCCCCTTCTTCCTATATAGGTAGCTCTTCTCCTTGCCTTAGTCTCCTTTGGTCCTTTGGTCTCCCCTCCACCCTTGGTGCACGATATCCCTCTCCATCTTGCTTGTGTTGGCCGATACACTTCCTTGGAGCTGAAGTGGTGGTCGATACACCTTCCTGGAGCAGCCTGGTGGACGATAGCTTTGGACCTTGGAGTGCTTTGGAGCTTTGGTGGCCGACAACCTTGGAGCTCAAAGTGCATCTCCTTCCTTGGAGCTTAAGGCGGGTTGCATAGTTTCTAACCCTAACTCTCTTACCTCTAGAGTTAACCTTGTTACATGTTAGTAATCTAGCTTGGTTCCTTGCTTGTACATCTTGCTCATATACCTTAGTGGCCGATATCCCCCTCTAGGGTTTTAGGGTTCTTTTGTATACCTTTGCTTTCTAGGGTTTGGGGCTTCTTTGTGTTGGAGGTTGAAAATGACCTAGGGTTGGGCGATATCCCTTCCTTGTGGGTGTGTTGGGCGACACACTTGCCCTTAAGTTGAACGATAAGATGCTTTAGGGTTGGAGTTCCTTGAGTTGGAGGTCGATAGGTTGACCTAGCTTGAGTGTTGGCCGACATGGTAACCATGTTGGGCGACATGGTGCTCTCTTTGGTGGCCGACATGGCACCTTGATGGGCGATGGAGTGAGCTAAGGTCTGGTTGGCCGATATGATGGGAGACATAGTGATGTCCCTTGTGTTTTGGTTAATGCTCTTGGTGTTGGGCAACACCCTTTCTCTCATGTTGCATGACATAGTAGGGTTCTTTGTTGGACGGTAGGCTGATGTGCCTTATGGCCGATAGGGTTAGTACCTTGGTGGACGATACCTCTCCCTTGTGTTGGCCGATATCCATGTAGGCCGATAGGGTTAGTAGAATGTTGGACGATACCCTTACCCATGATGGACGATAGAGTGAGCTTAGTGTGTTGGCCGATAAGCTTGGTGGGCGTCATGCCTTGTGCCCATGATTGGCCGATATGGTTGATGGCATGTTAGACGATAGGCTTTGTGCCCTAATGGCCGATACCATGATGGCCGATACCATGGTGGTCGATACCATGTTGGGCGACATGCCTTGGGCCATGATGGCCGATAGGGTTAGTGAGGTGGTCGATACCCATGTTGGGTGATAGGCTATAGATGAGGGTTGTGAGGCTATAGTGAGGGTATGAGTTTCTTTGGTGACGGTCCCTTATGTGATAGAAGTGGATGTTTATCTATTAACTAATAAAACGATGGTGGTGTTTGTGATACCATCAATATGTAATATGTTGCCTTGCAAATAATAAGGATGCTAATGGTAGTAATGTATATGATGATAGCCCTCATGTAATAGATGCATGATGTGACCCGTTATGCTTAATTGTTAATGATAATGAAGATGATGATAACTACTCTAGTAGTTTTTTTAATGATAATAATGTTGGTAATAATGATGCTAAGTGACAGTTATGTTAAAGGTTGCTTCATGATACAGATGACAATAGTTGATGGCATAGTAATGACCTTGTTAATAATAGTGTTGATTCCGTATACTCAATCTGTTTCCTATATACCTTGATTGCTTGTATGATCCTGAGATTGAGGGTAAGCATCAGTATGGTTTGTTAATGATGTACTTAACCTACTTGGTTACCAAATAAGTGTCACATTGATAAGTATATTATCTTGAATGATATTTCATGATAGTGAGCATATTCCTTATGTTGAATCTATGATTGTTGTGTATCCTAACCATGCAGGTAATGACTTAGCCATGAAAGGGCTATGTGACATATGTAATGAGTAACATTACTTTGATAATTGCCCCATAAGTTTGTGTATGTGATGTGATGGTCCCATGATGATGATGTGAGCCTTAAGAGGCAGTGACAGTACATGATGAGGGGATTGAGACCCTGCGGTATGTGATGATCCTTGATATGGATCTGGATGGTTGGCAAGAGGCCAAGTGGTAACATGTGATGTTGGATCCTTAAGGTGGATCAGGTTGATATGAATAGATCATAATATAATGTTCTTTACTTTCTGTTATATCTTGCATGTTATAAAACTTGGTTGAATCCTGCAATCCATCTAAAAGATACTAACTAATCACAGTGAAACATATCATGTAGTTTGCCCTGGCCATAGATCCATCATCGTCAGGACTTGGTGATGGTGAAACGGGTTTTCCTACGGGTTAACCTGGAAGCGCATATTGTTGAATATGTGTAGGTTGCTCCTAGCCTGAAAATGAGGAGGTAAGAGTGTAACTTCAGTTGCAGACTCAGACATGTGTATAAGAGCATGGTGAACATGTGATGTATGGAGCATGAATGCGTTCATGGCTCAGAGCACGGTGATCAGGCCCGTGGCTCAGTTGTACTAGCGCCGAGACCTGTACCAAGGCGGGCTAGAGTGAGGGTAGCCTATGGAGCTAACCTTGTGGCTTAGACCACTTCAGCATGTGATTGCGGTCTTGCTTGTGTTGTACTCATGTACTGACCATGAGGTGGGAGGTCGTGGAGTCCGGCTCTTCCATCGACCTTGTATGGCACCGGTTTAGGTTTCGTAACCGAAGGTTGGATTTGAACGGTACGGTTCAAATCCTCAGGGCATAATAAAATGTAATACAACCGTTTAGTATTTACTAGTCATATCAAATACGAAATATTGGTTGAGGCCTTGTTTGTGTAATATCTCTGTTATACCTTGCAGGTTATGTGGTAATCTACCTTGTCTTGATAATCAGGTTATCTGGCATTATATTTTGTTCTAATAATCCTGCTACATAGTGATATATCTTATCTTGTTTATCATGTTCCTTTGAAAGACATCTGGTTTTACACTTTAGTACAGCTGGTATGCTTGCCGGTAAGAATGATCTTGCTATATATATATAACTTCTTCTGATATATCTGCTCATGTTATAATTGCTGTTATGGTTATCTTGCTGAGGTTCTATAGTTGCGGTGGGGAGCTATGTTTCCCGCTGGGACAATTGTTCAATTGTCTCACTCCGCTGGTTTACACCCCTTTTAGGTGGTCGAGGTAGACGTGGTCGTGGTTGTGGTGTTGCGGACGAGCAGCTTGAGGAGCAGTAGAAGGCAAGCGATGGACATGCTGCTGTTTTGGATGTTTTGTAGTAGAGTCTAGAGTCATCCCTGTACTCTCAGGTCCTTGGCAGTGTTTTGACGATGTTTCACGAAGATCGTTTGATGATATCTGTATAAATATCCTGATGTTGGCCGGATGTGGGCCTTTATGTATATATATGAATAGGTGGTGAACTCACGTGATGGATGAACAACTGTTCCTGAGCTGTGGACACGTGTCAGCTCTTGTGTATGTACATATTACATGACATGTTTCTGTGCAGGATGAGGACTGGAAAGTAATAGTTTCACAGTTTATCAGTTTTCCGCAATCGGTTTTAATTAACCCGTGTTTTGATAATTTGTGGTTATGGTGTTTTCCGCACGTTTTCGCGTAACACCTCGTTATCTGTGTGATAATGGGATGTGTTGCCACAAGTTTTGGTATCAGAGCTTTAGGTTCGCTGAGTCTACAGGGATCTAGGACTAGGTTGAGTCTGTTCTTATGAGTTTTCCAGGTTATGTTACAAAAATCTTCTGCCCTCAGCAGAAGAAAAGCCAAGATGTCTGGAAACCACGAAGAACATGCTCCTGAGCATAGTGATGCTGCATCGGTTGATGGAGCAGATGGACGGGCACATGAATCGGGTGCCTGAGGTCCCCCAACCCGACCCATCCATACTTGAACATCCTGCCTACCAACAGCTTATGGGGCAGTTAATGGCTACGATGAATCTCATGGTTGAGCGATTACCAGTGCCTCCTCCGCGAGCACATGTTCCCCATGGAGAAACATCGGGTATTGGGAAGACCTTTGAGCGGCTTCGCCGAGTCGGAGCTTCGGATTATGCTGGAACGGTTGATCCAGCGGATGCAGATCTATGGCTGACAAGTCTTGAAAAGGCTTTTCGGATCCTCGACATCCCCGAAGCAGACAAAGTAAAGCATGCTGTCTACCTTTTGAAGGGTAGTGCTGGTCACTGGTGGACCATCGAGGAAGAGAAGCGGCCTAGTGAGGTGATCTGTTGGGAAATGTTTCGGCGCGAGTTCATCACCAGATACTTTCCGAAGACGTACCTGGATGAGAATATCAGTCAGTTTGAGAAGTTGCGACAAGGAACGATGAACATCACCGAGTATGAAGCTAAGTTTATGGATCTGTTGAGGTTCTGTCCTCACATGGTGGCGACAGATGATGAACGGATCAGACGTTTCGAGAAGGGTTTGAGTGCTGAGTTGACAACCTCTGTGTCTGCGCTGGAAAACCGAGAGCGGTTTGCTACGTTTGTGGAATCAGTTCGACGAATCGAGAGGACAGTAAGGGAGAAAAGAGAGTCGATGTCTCTTAAAAGACCTGCTCAGTTTCAAGGACGAAGGTTTGGTGGCTTCAAGAAACCCAGGTTTTCAGCACCGTCAGTGATGAGAAGTGCTGGTGTACCATCTCAGTGGTCTCCGAGTAAGGGAAAAAGTTATGTTTCTTCACCGTCCTAGGCGCCCAGCTCAGCTTCGGTGGCAGTGACAGGGCCATCTAGGCCACGAGTTGACAATAGAGCATGTCATCTCTGTGGACAAGTCGGGCATTGGAAGTTCAATTGCCCGAATAGAGATGTTGAAATGACGCAGTAACCGAGGCAGAGTTTCCAGAAGTCTGAGAGACCACAGCCCAGTGGTAGCAGAGGACGAGGACGCGGTCAAGCGTCTCAAGCTGGATCGTCTGCTCAAGGGAGCATAGGTCATGGACAGCAAGCTACGGCTCGATTCTATGCCATGAATCAGTTGGAGGCGATAGTCAACCCGCGAGTGGTGACAGGTCAGATGGAGTTATTTCATTCTGATATGTCTTCTTCTTGCTTTATATCTGTTCTGGTTGACCCGGGTGCTACACACTCTTTTATTGCCTATAGTATGCTTGAAAACTATCATCTACCTGTTAGTTGTAAGAAGGATAGCTTGTTTCTAGAAACCCCTCTTGATGGTTCCTCTTTGCTTCGAGAAGAGTGTCCAACTTGTGTTTTGTCTTTTTCGGGACACAGCATTCAGGTGGATCTCATACCACTTGATATGCATGGTTTCGATGTTATCCTTGGGATGGATACCTTAGAGAAGTATAAGGTTGTCTTGGACTGTGGATCCAAGCAGGCGGTGTTTGATGTTGCTGGAGAGAAGTGGATCTTCCAGGGAGATAGGAAGATTCTTCCGACGTGTCTGGTGTCAGCTATGGTGGCAGATAGGTTGTTGCGACAAGGATGTGAGGCGTTCTTAGCTCACGTTGTGGATACCGTTGTGGATACCAAGGCGAAAGGCCTTAACCTTGAAGAAGTGTCAGTGGTCCGAGAGTTTGCAAATGTGTTTCCCAAGGAGTTTCCTGGTGTTCCTCCACCCCGAGAGATCGATTTTGAGATCAATCTGGTTCTGGGAACGCAACCGATTGCACAGACACCTTATAGGATGGCTCCAGCAGAGATGGTAGAGTTGAAGAAGTAGTTACAAGAGTTGTTGGAGAAAGGTTTCATTAGACCAAGCACGTCACCTTGGGGTGCTCCCGTGTTGTTCGTTAAGAAGAAGTATGGTTCGATGCGGTTGTGTATAGACTACCGACAGTTGAACAAGGTCACGATCAAGAATAAGTACCCGTTGCCGAGGATAGACGACCTGTTCGATCAGTTGTGTTGTGCTACAGTGTTTTCGAAGATCGGTCTACGGTCTGGATATCATCAGTTGAGGATAAAGGCGGATGACATACCAAAGTCAGCCTTTAGGACGAGGTATGGTCATTTTGAGTTTGTGGTTATGCCGTTTGGGTTAACCAATGCACCTGCTGCTTTCATGGACCTGATGAACAGAGTGTTTCGTCCGTTCTTGGATCAGTTTGTTGTAGTTTTTATAGACGAAATCTTGATCTATAGTCGGAACCGGCTAGAGCATGAGCAACATCTTCGTCAAGCGTTGACTCTCCTTCGTCAACATCATTTGTATGCTAAGTTTAGTAAGTGTGAGTTCTGGTTGGATGAAGTGAATTTCTTAGGTCATGTGATATCTGCTGAAGGAGTCAAAGTAGATCCAAAGAAAGTGGAATCCGTTGCGGATTGGGAACAGCCGAAGACGCCGACGGAAGTTCGTAGTTTCCTTGGCCTAGCAGGATACTACCGGAGGTTTATCAAGGACTTCAGTTCGATAGCTCTACCGATGACGAAGTTGACCAGGAAGGATGTACCTTTTGTTTGGAATGATCGATGTCAGCAAGCTTTCTAAAGTTTGAAGGAAAAGCTAACCAGTGCTCCAGTATTGACCTTGCCAGAATCTGGAAAAGGCTATGTTATTTTCTGTGATGCGTCCAAGAAAGGTTTGGGTTGTGTGCTGATGTAGGAAGATCATGCGGTTTCTTTTGCTTCGCGACAGCTTAAGAAACACGAGGAGAACTATCCGACCCATGACTTGGAGCTGGCAGGAGTGGTTCATGCGTTAAAGATTTGGAGACACTATCTTTATGGGGAAGTGTGTCAGATCTTTACAGATCACAAGAATCTGAAGTACATCTTCTCACAGCAAGAGTTGAACATGCGACAGCGTCGGTGGATGGAGTTGATCAATGATTATGATTGCACTATCGAGTATCATCCTGGTAAGGTGAATGTGGTAACAGACGCGCTTAGCAGAAATTCTTTTACTCTCAAGAAGGCACAGATGAGTTCTTTGGTATGCCATAGGCGGGACATGTTAGTCTCCTTACGGCAGATGAACGTACAGATGGAGGTTTCCTCGTTAGCTGGACTTTTAGCACAGATGCAAATCAAGCCCACGTTGAGACAGCAGATCAAGGATGCACAGCAAACGGATGATACAGTACAGCTAATCAGATCAGAGTTTGGCAGCGAAAAGCGTGATGGGTTCCATGAGTCCGAGGATGGAGTGGTTTGCTATCATAATAGGATGGTGGTTCCAGATGCTGATAATCTGAGGAAGCTGGTGCTCGAGGAAGCACACACGTCGATGTATGCTATGCATCCAGGTGTCACCAAGATGTATCATAGTCTGAAGGACTTGTACTGGTGGCCCGGCTTGAAGAAAGATGTAGCTGAGTTTGTGGATAGGTGTGCGGTGTGTCAGCAAGTCAAGGCTGAGCATCAAAAGCCGGCAGGTACGTTGCAACCTTTGCCTATACCACAGTGGAAATGGGATCATATAACCCTGGATTTCATAGTTGGTCTACCCAGGACAACTAGGAATCATGATTCCATTTGGGTGATAGTGGACAGATTGACGAAGTCTACCCATTTCTTACCTGTGAAGACCATGTATACAGCTGAAAAGCTCGCTCGAGTATATGTGGATGAGATAGTTCGTTTGCATGGTGTGCCAGCGACGATAGTTTCTGATAGAGGTCCTCAGTTTACAAGTCATTTTTGGGAACAGTTGCACAAGGCGATGGGAACGCAGTTGAAGTTCAGTACCGCTTTCCACCCACAGACAGATGGACAGTCTGAGAGGACTATTCAGACTTTGGAGGATCTTCTTCGTGCTTGTGTTTTGCAGTTCCTAGGCAGTTGGGATGTACATCTCAGTTTGATAGAGTTTGCCTACAACAATAGCTATCAGCGGAGCATTGACATGGCTCCCTATGAGGCTTTGTATGGGAGGAAGTGCATATCTCCTTTGTGTTGGTATGAATCAGGTGAATATCAGCTTTTGGGTCCTGAGTTAGTACAGCAAATGACAGAAAAGATCAGGGTGATACAACAACAGTTGAAAGCGGCACAAGACAGGCAGAAGTCTTATGCAGACAATCGCCGATGACCTTTGGAGTTCCAGGTGGGATACAAGGTGTACCTTAAAGTCTCTCCGTGGAAAGGTGTGCTGAGGTTTGGACGGAAAGGTAAGTTAGCTCCCAGATATATGGGGCCTTACCCAGTCTTAGCACGTGTTGGCAAGGTGGCTTATGAGTTAGAATTGCCTCCAGAGTTGCACAGGTTACATCCAGTGTTCCATGTCAGTATGCTGAAGAAAAGTCATCCGGATACAGGAACAGTGATACAACCACTTGAAGTTGAGCTTGACAAAGATGTGACTTATGAAGAGGGTCCTATGATGATCCTTGACAGAAGAGTCAAGAAGCTGAAGAGAAAGGATCTGGTTCTTGTGAAGGTCCTTTGGCATCACCGTGGCATTGAGGAAGCCACGTGGGAGCTTGAAGAAGAGATGAGGAGGAAGTATCCCTCGCTTTTCTCTTCAGATTTCGGGGACGAAATCCTTTTGTAGAGGTTTATGGTTGTAAGGACCCTGACCTGCGTTTAGGGCTTACCCTGTTTGTTTTGCTTGATCTTGGTGCTTTGGTGCTTGCTAATCACCTTTAGTGGTGATTAGGGTTTGGCTGTGCTTTGTTGAGAGTTCGAGGGGCTACTTGCAAATAACCCAAGTTTAGGGTTTTGTGGGCAAGTTTGCCATCTTGTGAGATGTTTTCTCTCTTTACTTCCTCTAGGGTTGAGAGGAAGGCTTGGGCTTGTTGTTTGAGTCCTTTGGGCCTGAGTCGAGCTTGTTTGGGCCTTGGAGTTCCTTGTTTGGGCTTGCTTGAGCCTTGTGTCGCCCAGGGCAGGTGGTGTGTTGCCCAGTTGCTTGGTGTGTCGCCCAGTAGCTCTTGTTGTGTCGCCCAGATGGCTTGGCTTGGTTGATGGACACATGGTGCACATCTTGGACAAGTGCCTTATGGCTTGCATGAGAGGTGGCTTGAGTTGGTGGACAAGTGTCCCTTAGGTGGACGACACATAGCATGGTTGTACCTTGGTTTCTCCTCCCCTTCTTCCTATATAGGTAGCTCTTCTCCTTGCCTTAGTCTCCTTTGGTCCTTTGGTCTCCCCTCCACCCTTGGTGCACGATATCCCTCTCCATCTTGCTTGTGTTGGCCGATACACTTCCTTGGAGCTGAAGTGGTGGACGATACACCTTCCTGGAGCAGCCTGGTGGACGATAGCTTTGGACCTTGGAGTTCTTTGGAGCTTTGGTGGCCGACAACCTTGGAGCTCAAAGTGCATCTCCTTCCTTGGAGCTTAAGGCAGGTTTCATAGTTTCTAACCCTAACTCTCTTACCTCTAGCTTTAACCTTGTTACATGTTAGTAATCTAGCTTGGTTCCTTGCTTGTACATCTTGCTCATATACCTTAGTGGCCGATATCCCCCTCTAGGGTTTTAGGGTTCTTTTGTATACCTTTGCTTTCTAGGGTTTGGGGCTTCTTTGTGTTGGAGGTTGAAGATGACCTAGGGTTGGGCGATATCCCTTCCTTGTGGGTGTGTTGGGAGACACACTTTCCCTTAAGTTGAACGATATGATGCTTTAGGGTTGGAGTTCCTTGAGTTGGAGGTCGATAGGTTGACCTAGCTTGAGTGTTGGCCGACATGGTAACCATGTTGGGCGACATGGTGCTCTCTTTGGTGGCCGACATGGCACCTTGATGGGCGATGGAGTGAGCTAAGGTCTGGTTGGCCGATATGATGGGAGACATAGTGATGTCCCTTGTGTTTTGGTTAATGCTCTTGGTGTTGGGCAACACCCTTGCTCTCATGTTGCACGACATAGTAGGGTTCTTTGTTGGACGGTAGGCTGATGTGCCTTATGGCCGATAGGGTTAGTACCTTGGTGGACGATACCTCTCCCTTGTGTTGGCCGATATCAATGTAGGCCGATAGGGTTAGTAGCATGTTGGACGATACCCTTACCCATGATGGACGATAGAGTGAGCTTAGTGTGTTGGCCGATAAGCTTGGTCGGCGTCATGCCTTGTGTCCATGATTGGCCGATATGGTTGATGGCATGTTAGACTATAGGCTTTGTGCCCTAATGGCCGATACCATGATGGCCGATACCATGGTGGCCGATACCATGTTGGGCGACATGCCTTGGGCCATGATGGCCGATAGGGTTAGTGAGGTGGTCGATACCCATGTTGGGTGATAGGCTATAGATGAGGGTTGTGAGGCTATAGTGAGGGTATGAGTTTCTTTGGTGACGGTCCCTTATGTGATAGAAGTGGATGTTTATCTATTAACTAATAAAACGATGGTGGTGTTTGTGATACCATCAATATGTAATATGTTGCCTTGCAAATAATAAGGATGCTAATGGTAGTAATGTATATGATGATAGCCCTCATGTAATAGATGCATGATGTGACCCGTTATGCTTAATTGTTAATGATAATGAAGATGATGATAACTACTCTAGTAGTTTGTTTAAGGATAATAATGTTGGTAATAATGATGCTAAGTGACAGTTATGTTAAAGGTTGCTTCATGATACAGATGACAATAGTTGATGGCATAGTAATGACCTTGTTAATAATAGTGTTGATTTTGTATACTCAATCTATTTCCTATATACCTTGATTGCTTGTATGATCCTGAGATTGAGGGTAAGCATCAGTATGGTTTGTTAATGATGTACTTAACCTACTTGGTTACCAAATAAGTGTCACATTGATAAGTAGATTATCTTGAATGATATTTCATGATAGTGAGCATATTCCTTATGTTGAATCTATGATTGTTGTGTATCCTAACCATGCAGGTAATGACTTAGCCATGAAAGGGCTATGTGACATATGTAATGAGTAACATTACTTTGATAATTGCCCCATAAGTTTGTGTATGTGATGTGATGGTCCCATGATGATGATGTGAGCCTTAAGAGACAGTGACAGTACATGATGAGGGGATTGAGACCCTGCGGTATGTGATGATCCTTGAGATGGATCTGGATGGTTGGCAAGAGGCCAAGTGGTAACATGTGTTGTTGGATCCTTAAGGTGGATCAGGTTGATATGAATAGATCATAATATAATGTTCTTTACTTTCTGTTATATCTTGCATGTTATACAACTTGGTTGAATCCTGCAATCCATCTAAAAGATACTAACTAATCACAGTGAAACATATCATGTAGTTTGCCCTGGCCATAGATCCATCATCGTCAGGACTTGGTGATGGTGAAACGAGTTTTCCTACGGGTTAACCTGGAAGCGCATATTGTTGAATATGTGTAGGTTGCTCCTAGCCTGAAAATGAGGAGGTAAGAGTGTAACTTCGGTTGCAGACTCAGACATGTGTATAAGAGCATGGTGAACATGTGATGTATGGAGCATGAATGCGTTCATGGCTCAGAGCACGGTGATCAGGCCCGTGGCTCAGTTGTACTAGCACCGAGACATGTACCAAGGCGGGCTAGAGTGAGGGTAGCCTATGGAGCTAACCCTGTGGCTTAGACCACTTCAGCATGGGATTGCGGTCCTTCTTGTGTTGTACTCATGTACTGACCATGAGGTGGGAGGTCGTGGAGTCCGGCTCTTCCATCGACCTTGTATGGCACCGGTTTGGGTTTCGTAACCAAAGGTTGGATTTGAACGGTACGGTTCAAATCCTCAGGGCATAATAAAATGTAATACATCCGTTTAGTATTTACTAGTCATATCAAATACGAAATATTGGTTGAGGCCTTGTTTGTGTAATATCTTTGTTATACCTTGCAGGTTATGTGGTAATCTACCTTGTCTTGATAATCAGGTTATCTGGAATTATATTCTGTTCTAATAATCCTGCTACATAGTGATATATCTTATCTTGTTTATCATGTTCCTTTGAAAGACATCTGGTTTTACGCTTTAGTACAGCTGGTATGCTTGCCGGTAAGAATGATCTTGCTATATATATATAACTGCTTCTGATATATCTGCTCATGTTATAATTGCTGTTATGGTTATCTTGCTGAGGTTCTATAGTTGCGGTGGGGAGCTATGTTTCCCGCTGGGACAATTGTTCAATTGTCTCACTCCACTGGTTTACACCCCTTTTAGGTGGTCGAGGTAGACGTGGTCGTGGTTGTGGTGTTGTGGACGAGCAGCTTGAGGAGCAGTAGAAGGCAAGCGATGGACATGCTGCTGTTTTGGATGTTTTGTAGTAGAGTCTAGAGTCATCCCTGTACTCTCAGGTCCTTGGCAGTGTTTTGACGATGTTTCACGAAGATCGTTCGATGATATCTGTATAAATATCCTGATGTTGGCCGAATGTGGGCCTTTATTTATATATATGAATAGGTGGTGAACTCACGTGATGGATGAACAGCTGTTCCTGAGCTGTGGACACGTGTCAGCTCTTGTGTATGTACATCTTACATGACATGTTTCTGTGCAGGATGAGGACTGGAAAGTAATAGTTTCACAGTTTATCAGTTTTCCGCAATCGGTTTTAATTAACCCGTGTTTTGATAATATGTGGTTATGGTGTTTTCCGCACGTTTTCGCGTAACACCTCGTTATCTGTGTGATAATGGGATGTGTTGCCACAGAAAGTTTCTCTTTTGATTGAACCCCCCAAAAGTAGATTAATTATATCTCCTTCTCAGTACTCTCTTTTGGTTTAGGGAAAATTTCTATTTCTCATTATCCTTTTCTTGGCAAAACATTGGATGCAAACCAATTGATTAGTAACTCCAAATTTTCCTTTTTAGAAAATTTTAGATAGTTACATATCTAATTCCCTATATCAAAAAACATCTTGTAAAGTTTTAATTTTTCTCTCATAGTTGTATATGGAATCCTTTACCATTTAAAAATATATCAGATATTTATCAGGGCCATGTAAAACCCCATCTTCCTATATTGTTTTACAAGGACTTATATGTGAACTTTTAATTATGAGAATTTAAATAAATCACATCTCTGTCTCATCTTTACTCCAATTTACCCCGAATTTTAAAGGAATATTTTTAATAACTATATTTTGGTTTGGGTACGATTTGGTGTTAAAATAGAAAGATTAAATACCCTTTTATTTCCCCTTATACAATTAATTTATTCAATCCATTTAAATCACGTAATAATCTTTTCCATCCCAAGTTGGTAAACAGTCCTATTTTGGCAAATATTTTCTTTGACGACCAAAATTAATATTATTAGTTGCCTTTAACTTGTTCTTTCTAGAAATCTCCACATATTTCCATATTTAAAGTGCTAATTGTTTTTTTGTAATTCCTTTATTATTGGATTTTCCTCTCAACTCAAACATTAGCAAAGCAAAGAGAAGCCAGTAAGAACAAATGTTGAATCAACAACATGAAATATGAGTGGATAGTCTTCCACACAAAATCTTGGTCCAAGAAAAAATCTTAGAATAGTACCTTATTTCTAACCACCAAATATAATATAGAATGGAAAGACCCCATTCCCCTAAAATCGAGAACATCCTCAAAGACCCTGGGAGCTTTCATGATAAAAACTTCATTTACTATCCTTTTCCAAGCATCCGTAACAAAGGAGCATTTAACAAATTCCACTGATTCATCAACACACCTATAAAATATGTGTAAGGGATATTCATTAATTACATCAAGTATGCTTCATGGTTCAGTTATGCATGTATAATGGCTAAAAAGTGACTAATGAGTAATTGGATGGGATTAAATACATGTACTGACTAAATAGAGGTATAATGTGGTTGATATATGAGTTGGAATAATAATTGAAACTTTCATGTAAATGGATAAGAATAATGTACCATTATATAAATTAAGCCTACCATCAATAGGAATTTTATATTTTAGAAGTCTTATCTTGCATGGGTGACTCTCCACATTCACCATTTTAGGGTTAATACTCTAGCTCTAATTTGTTCCATCAGCCAAACATGATTCTTGACATCACTTAGACATATAATTATTGGATTTTGGATAGAGACATTAATCTTTCCCAATCAAGGGATTTGGTGAGCTTTCACAATTAAAAACACATGATTTGATAGTGTGAAGAGAAATTCTCTGTAACACACTGAACTTTGACATATTCTCTTTTTGGCCCTTTCCCAATATTTTTCTATCATTTCTATCCTTTTTAGCCTTGAAGCTTAAATTGCGGAATTTATAGTGGTTTGGTGAAAATTTGTTCAATAATTATACCAATGGAAGGGTTTATGCACAAATACCTTAGTAAAATCTTATTTAAGGATCTCAAATGTAAAATCACCACTTTAGTAGAACAATGGTTTATTAATTTGTGCTAGAAGTGCAAGGCCCTAAACATTGATTAATATATTAAACAACCTTAATTACCATAATTAAGTGCTCTAAACCTTAATATAACTTTTTTATGTGATTTGAAAACATAAAATGAGCCTAAGTTTCAAATTTGGTTAGATTTGGATGTTATTTGTGCAAGTTCTGCAATTTTAGGTAAATTCTAGACTTTTATGCAGTTTACCCAATTGGGAGGTTTTCTTTGCAAATTATCACCAAAAATTTAATCCTTAGATATTCCCTTACCATTCTCAAGATTTTGAACCATGGGGCACCTGGTTGCACCTTGGTTTGAAGGTGTTTCTCTCCAAGGGCATTATAGGGATTATCCTCTTTATAAATGTGCTTATCGTTTAAAAGCTATCAACCAATGGGGTTATTCCTTTATTTGAAGGACGGTGGGGATGTCCTAGATGGTTCTAGGGGCTTTTAGGACCGACCTTTGATATATAAGAAGAGTCTATTATCTGTCATCTTGCATGGCCATGAAGCCCTAGCCTAAGGACACATGGAAAGTCCCATAGACACCTCATACGTGCCCCCTTATTTATAAAGCCATGCCTACCCTTTCCCACCTCCCAATCCAAGAAGCAATCCTCTCCTTCTCTTTCCCAAAGCTTATAGCATCGTCTCTTCTATGTTTTTTCACAAATTTGTTGTCCCAAGGTAAAAGAGGGTGCCTACCTTGGTGAAGAAGGCTCCTAGGGTTCCAAATTTCTCTATTTAGGATTTCATAAGCTCCTCCTTGGTGATTTTGACCAAAACTAGTAAGAATTCTCCTTTCCTTCCCTGTTTTCATGTTGTTATTATTCCTCCCACCTTATTCTAGGTCGGAACCATGACCTTCCATGGTAAAACTCCACCTAGATCCCTAAAACATCTCATCTCCATACTCTTTTGCTAGGGTTTGCACCTCTAAAGTGGAGAAGGTGATATTTGCTCAAGAAAGGAGCTTGTCTTGGAGCAACCAAACCTTCTAATCTCGAGATCTTTTCTATTTGGACCTTATTACCATCCTAGAGGCAAGTTTTGTTAAACCCCTTCTCATATATTGCTTAATACATTCTTAAAACTCATGCTTCTATGTTTAAAATCGATGATTTCCATCTCTTTTTACCATGTTCTTCTAGGGTTTTGGTTTCTTGTTGTTTTACCTTCTCTATAAGCTCTAGTTTGGTTACCTATGCAACTTCAAACCTGATCTTGGGTCAAATGGTATTTTCTCCCTCTCCCTCTCTCTTCAATTATCTCGATCGGTTTGATGATCGTAATTTCCTATTGGCCAATATTGAAAAATTCATATCTTCTAATCTGCTTATCCAAATTCGACAAATAAATACTTTTTGGAATTGAAAAATTAATCTCTATCTAATAAAAATATTTTCAAGGCCTGATTTCATGGTTTGACGAAGGGTGATTTTTGTAAAATGAATTTAATGCATAAAATCCATTAAAATTACATCTTAATCATCATAACTCCAAATTAACATAAAAATATGTTTTATTCATCAGGAGAACCTAATACGTTCATTGGTGATATTTTCAAAATCTATATCTGAGTTTTTCTAAAAAGTTTTGAAATTAGGGTTTCTATACATTAATGTGCACTATGTACTCTAATACATGTTAATACATTGAAAATAGGCAAAGTGGAACTTGGACTCAATTAAAGAGGTGAAAGTTAGTAATTGATATTAGTAAGAGAGGTATGTGCATTCCTTACACCCTATGTTCAGATAATTGTAGCCAAACCTTATATTTCTCTAATGAGGCTTAAATGAACCCTAAATCTTCTATTCTTGAATCCTAATGTTGTTCATGCCTCAAATCAGATTATAACTTCTTTTTGTTTGGGTCTTGTACCCCACTACCATGCTTATTGAATATTATGACTACTCTTTCCATGAATACTTTTCTAGTATGTAAATTTATGTTCTAATTAATTGAAAGTAGCGATACTTATGTACAACCATCCACAAAGGGCATGTATTTAATCGCCCTAGGGAATGTTTTTATTCTCCCCTATATAATTGTGTAGGTGACTGGGAATATCTTATTCTCCCCTCACCTATAGGTTAGAGGTCTGGTAGGTGCCTCAACCCTACTTAGTTAGGTAGACATAATTATCTTACATACAAATCCTTTTTAATATAATTGTTAATGGCAAGTTTCTTTTGAATATAGCCTCGTACTCTTGTTTTGTTCATCTTATGATAAAATCTTAGCCTTTAATTTCATGTTATTTCCTTATATTTTGTTCTTGTTTATTATTTAACACATACCTTGTATTTCTCTCTCTTACTGGGTGATTTCCCAACCACCCATGTTTAGATCGAGGTGTTGAACATGACCAAGGAGAACATAGCTTCCAACATGGACCTAGCTCTTGGAGATGTTTCTTGGAGATAGATTTGAAGTAGTTTATACTTCCCTCTACTTAGATCCTTATGGTGTAACATACATGTAAACCCTTATGAGAGATTGTGATATACTTTTATAAACTTTTGTGAAAATTGGATATAGTCATTTGTTTAATTCCGTTGCTACACTTTGGTCTTTTGCATACCATTATAATAAATTTGGAAGATTTATACCTATTCTAACATACCTTTGAGTGTGTTTGGAATGGATGTTTTATTCTTTGATTTTGTTTAGTAGGAAGTGGATCCCACTCCTTACATTCTCATTGTAAAGATCAAGGTTATAGAGAGTGTCATATGTATAGCCTTGTCTCAAGGTATGATGTACCTGAGAGACAACATAACATAAGCTAGACTAATGTTAATGGGCCTAAGGAGAGTCAACCCAATTAACTAATTCAAGTGAGAATAAATAATAAAAAATACCATCCAAATTCCCCTCAAGATGGAGGGTGCACATTGTGTATTCCCAGCTTGTCACACTATAGGAAAAGGATGAAGGCAGAAGAGGTTTGGTGAAGATATCATCAATCGGTTCTCCAGTCTTTACATATGGCATAATAATTTTCTTGTATCAGGTCTCTCACGATATCACAATCAACCTCAATGTGGTTAGTACGCTTGTACAAAACTCGATTTTTAGATATATGAATAGCTTGTTGATTGCCACACTTGAGAGTTGTTGGAGAAGAGAGATGTAAACCTAATTCATGGAGAATAGATGTTATCCATTGAATTTTACAATAGGCATGTGGCATGTCATGATATTCTGCCTCAATATTGGAATGAGCCAAAACAGACTACTTCTTGCTCTATCATCTGAAGGGATGACCACCCAAAAGAATGTAGAAACCAAAAATAGATATCCTATCATTTACATGTCCAACCCAATCAACAAATGCATAGAATTTTAGAGAGATATCTAGATATTGTGGTTTCTCATAAAGGATACCTCTGCTAGGTGTACTTTTCAGTCTGACTCCAGTGGCACACAAGAGGTTTTTCCATGTGTTGACTAGCAACATTGACAAAAAAATCAATATCTTGTTGAGTAATTGTAGGGTAGATGAGTTTCCCAATCATCCGTAGCTATTGTTTAGAATCAAAAAAAGACTCTCTCTTAGTCAAAAATTTGTTGTCGTTGGCTTATAATTTAGCATTATAGAGTCTTTTAAGAGGTCAATCACATACTTATACTAAGATAAATAAGTGCCTTAATGAGAACGTAGCACCTATATGCCAAAGAAGTAACGATGTTGTCCAAGGTCTTTGTTATGAAAAATGTTGTTGGAGTGTATATTTTAGTGCTCAATTCCCATGAGCATCACTACCAATGATAATGATATCATCAAAAAAGCCAACAAGAATGATGGTTCTAGCTTGAGATAACTTAAAGACTAGAATGTTATCATGAGATGATTTGGTGAAAACCAAACTAGAAAGAACAAGGAGTTTTATAAACCATGCCCGTTGTGATTGCTTGAGACCGTACAAAGAGTGTTTGAGATGGCAAACTCATTGGGAATACTGCCCCAAAGTACATAATCCTTGAGGCTATTTCATACACATTTCCTCCACTAGATCACTGTGAAGGAAGAAAATTTTAATGTCAAGCTAGAATAGAGGCCAACCCATGTGAGTGGCAAGGGACATCGAAATCCTAACAAAAGCAATACGAGTGACCAATGAGAAGTTTTCAAAAAAATCCATGCCATATGTTTGGGTGAATCCTATGGTGACAAGTCAAGTTTTAAGTCTTTCTAGCTATCCATTGGAATTAAATTTGATAGAGAAGACCCATCAATAATCAACAATATTCTTATCTGACATAGGAAGGACAACATCTCAAGTACAATTCTCACACAATGTTGACATTTCCTCGAGCATCACAACTTTCCAACTAGGATGTTGAAGGGCCTCACAATAGTTTTCTGGAATCTGGATAGAATCAAGTTGCTGGGAAATAGATTAAATAATATGGGAAAGCTTGGATAGTCAATAGACATGAGATATAGGACGACAAAGATTGCAAGAGAGAATACCTTTCAGAGAGGCACAAGTTGATCTAGATCCTTAGACGTGACCATGGGTTTCAGGTCTTGTGTCGTAAGAGTAGGAATGATGAGAGGGTGTGGGAAGGTTCATGATCCAATAGGTCATAAAGTTCAAGCTCAACAAACTCAGTTTGAGGTAGAGATTGAATCCAATAGGATATGGACATAGAATCAAAGAACATTTCAAATTCATGAAAAATAACATCAATAGAGACATACATGCAACAATGGCTTGGACTATAATAGTGATACCATTCTGAAAGGTGGAATAGACAAGGAAAACCATTTTGTAGAGCAAGGATAAAGTTTATCCACTCTTGGATCAAACTTATGCATAAAAGCAGTACACCAGAAAACATGTAAATGAAGATGGAAAGCCATTTGTATTGAAAACAACAAAAAAGGGGTCTTGTTCTGAAGAACATAAGATGACTGTCAATTGATATGGTAGCATGTTGTGAGAAAAGTTTCTGAGTCCAATAAGTTTATGTATTTTACCCTAAAACATAAAAGCATGAGAGATATCAGGTAAATGACAATTTGTACCTTCTACCACCCCATTATGTTGCATGGTGTGAGTGTAGGGACGTTGATGGGTGGTTCCAGTTATAAAGCGAAAGGAAGATACCTGGACTGAAGCATTTTCCAAAGCATTATCAGTCCGAAAACAATTAATGGATTTATTAAGTTGTGTTGAAATCATTTTATGAAAATTCTAGAAAACACCAATAATTTTATTATGAGATTTTAACAGATATAACCATGTAATGCAAGAGAAATCATCAAAAAATGTAATGATATAATGGAATGAATTAAAACTAATGGTTTGAAAGGGATGAAAAATGTCACTATGAATAAGATCAGATGTAGATTTAGAATAAAGAGTAGTTTTTCTAGGGAAGGAACTCATATGATGCTTCCTAAACTCACATGAGTTACGTGGAAGACTTTTAAACTAGATAAAGTGGGATACAAGTGCTTCAACTTCTCAAGAGAGGAATGACCATGACGTTGATGTAGCTGAAAAGGTGTGCTCATAAGAAGAACATAATATTGAATGCCATCACCAAAGTAATAAAGGCCACCGACTCTAGAACCCAAACCAATTGTTTGCAAAGTTTGAGAGTCCTGCATCACAAAACTATGAATACCAAAGGTCATCTTGCAAGTAGAGGCATAAGATACTTAGCAACATACATTAATTTACAAGGAAAATTAGGAATATAATGAATGGGTCAAAGTTTGAGACTAGGAGAGACAATAATGCTACCACATTGTTAAACAGTTTAGTTGGACCCATCTTCCATAGTGACATATGAGGTAGGAATATGAGGTTTAGTGGAAAAAAGAAGGTGTACATACTATTCATTTGCTGGGTTGCCCTAGAAACAACCTAAGGAGAGCTGCATGATAGCATGGATGTCACGACATTACCTTGGTTGGAGGCTATATGCACCGAAGATGTCAAATCAGATTGCATGACAACAAAATCCCTAGATCCTATAGTTTGTGGAGGATCCTATTGAGAGGCATGTAGAAATTTCTCATACTCATTCGTAGAGATGGTAGTAGATTGATTGTATGATCTGTGGTTAACATGGGCAGTTCGACCGTGCCCATAGGGATGATTGTGCTTTTGATATCACTTTTCCTCCAAATGGCCAAACTTGTTGCAGAAGGTGCATCTTGGCCTAGGATTTGTCCCCCACAACCACATACTCATCCATGGGAAATGGTAGAGATTGTACGTTGTGAATTTGGTGGAGAAGAGGTCAAGTGACGGATATCAGACTGGTGAAGACAAGAGAATACATCTTCTAGATTGGGAAAGTTGTCATTGTCTAAAATAATGTTGCAGATTGGAGTAAAGGCTAGATGAATGTCATTGAGAAACTTAGTTGTGACAAGATTGGCCCTCTCTTTGGTTTGATCCTTAATAGAGACAGGCTAAAAATAGTCAAGCTACTTAGACAAGTTGATAATAGAATCAAAGTATTGATAAAGGGTCCTATCACCCTAATTTTTACCAAACAATTTATCCTAGATTTTATAAATCCTCAAAAGCATTCCTTTTCTGGGTGTAGTGGCAATAGATAGCATCCCATAGTTCCTTCAGAATTTTATAAAATGTGTACTTTGATGCAATAGAGGGTGCCATACTTCCCCATAGTCAATATTTTACTTGGAGATTTCCCTATTTTGCTTCAGGGGCATCCATAACAAGTGTGTTAATAAATTTCATGTTGACTATGGACTCTATGATGGTTTGGATAAAATTCATCTAGAGTAAGTAATTTTCTTCATTGAACTTGTTTATGTAGATATGAGCATTGTCACTATAGACAATGGTCTAAAGTGATGAAAAATTCACAGAGTAGGATGTCAATCAATAAAGATATCAACATAGCATACCGATAGACCAATGGCATAGAAGGATATCATTAAAGCATACATGTTAGAATAATGGTGGATGTAGAATCACTGGTAAGATGCATAGTGAGAGAAAAAATCTAGAAAGAAGCATGGATTGAAGTACTATCATAGGAAAGTTGCACTGTGATAGAAAAGAGATAATAGATCCCTAACAATTATTGACACTTAGCCATGTACGTAGGACAAATACATGGGAAGAAAAGTGACAAAGAAGGAAAGAACATGGTTGTTACAACCTTATTTTGAAAATATTCCTACCATGTTAAGATCGAGAGGCAACCAGTCAAATCAAGTGGGAGACAGGGAAGGGGATGAGTACTAGTCATAATCCCACAAAGTTTGTTATGCCAGAGGACACTCAATCAAGGGGCCACTAGTGCAACTCCAAAGGGGACAATCACCTACAACTCCCCCACTGAAGATCATGCAAGAAGTGCTTGCAACAACAACAGCAAGCCAAATTGGGAAAACATTGATTCGTTGCTTGTTCAAGAAATTAACAAGATGATCATGAAGAGTAATGTCAAAAGTTGCATACCTGAAGATCTATTATGCTCCAATAGAACAGAGCATCAAAGTGAGGTGTCAGAAACTTAGACCAGAAACCAAGGTTGTTGGTGGGTGAAATGATGGCAAGTCAAAATTGAGACTATAGGAGAATTTCTCGAGATGGGGAAAAACTATGGACATGGTTAGCTTTATATAGGGTTCCTTGCTAGGGTTTATGTGCCTTTGAATTGGAGATGCTTGGACTCCAAGTTCAGACATTTCTCTAATTTCTGATGATAGGCTTATAATTAGGTATGATTAGATACAAATTTGAGTGAGGAATCCGTAGGTAAAGAAATTTTGAGAAACAATCAAATGTAGCGAGAGAAATCCCATTTTTATATACCCAAAACTAGCAGACCATTTCCTATTTAGGCATGAGGTTGAAAGTAATCATCTGATCATTCGATCATGATCTGACGGTGGATGTGAACATGCGTATCAGCTGAAGTCATGAGAGGCCATGACATTTAATGTATTTTCAATTTGGAATAGCATAAAGTGATGTATTTATAATTCCTTTTTCTTTCCCAATAAAATTGAATGGGTAAACAATGTCCAAATAAAGTGAAATTTGGTACATAAACTACTAGACCCAAAAATTCTGAATTTGAAGTTATTTTGCCTTTTGGGGAACATTATTACCCAAAACGCACTATTTAAGAAAAAAATTACTTTTAACATAGTAATGTATTCCTTTATCATTAATTGATCAAATCTTGCGTGTGACTCCCTTTTACCAAAATCTATCCATAGGAAAAGTTCAAGAAGATTCATTTGAACCTAAATCCCTCAATTTGATAATTTTCACAACTGACCCCAAGTTAGTGTTTTGTTCATGTTTCTTGAATAAAAGCATAAAATAATTATGTTATTGGCTAAAACTATTCTAATTGAAGATTATTAACATCCTAGTACAAAACAATAAATAATAGGGTTTGAAATAAAAGATTATAAGATGAATGAGAAAAAGGTAGTATTTTTAAATTTATGTGTTACACATCATCTAGAATGTTCTAATTGTTTCCACAAACTTCTTACTTAACTACTCATTCAATAATAACTACCCATAATTAATTAAACTAGAATTTTGCTCTTCTTATCTTGTTTGCCTTCAATCATAACTGCACATCTCGAACAACTACCATGTAATCCAGTAGTTTTCTACATCTCTTTATCGATTTACTTACACGAAAGTATCTCCTACTCACTATTGATCTCCATGCTATTGTCTTTCTCTATTTCCCACCTTTTATCCCAATTGCCAGGGATATATCTCCAGGATATCATGAGGTGGTTGGGATCTCATATTTTTAAAAAATCTACAATCTTTAGGGATGATGAAAGGGAAACCTAGACTGTAAAGAATCTCAAACCTAAACCACGTTGCTTTATTTTTGTTTTATAAAAGAGCATCATCATTTTTTATGAACTCCAGAATACAAATATCATTAATGAATTTGTGTTCAATGTGGGGTGCCTAGGTCATTGTGGGAAAAGAAATTTTATTATTCTTCTTAGGGGTAGAGTGAAGGTGTCATCATCATTCTTTAGATCCTTATGATTGATCATAGTTTGTTTCGTAGATGGTTTTGTCATTGTAATTTTCTTATTGTTTCCAAAGACATCTAAAATATATGCTTTGATTTGTTCCATCATGTTGTTTTCTTATCTCATTGGCATTCAGGGAGACAAAAAGAAAAAGCCTTGTCATGGGGAGATCCTTGCATGCTAGTAACCAGCCTAAATCGCGCGTCCAAAAGTGGAGGCGGATTTGAGGTAGTCGAGCTTTTACATTTATAAACCCAAATCTTTCTAGGCCCCCACAACTTTGTTTACGGGGTCGAAGTAGATATACGGGGTCAAACACAGGGACAAGGGGGGTAGTGTTGAGAACCCGGAATCGACATGCTACACTCCGGTGAGTAAGAAGAGATATAAATTCCCAAAAGGGAAATAACAAGATGTCACAAATAAAACAAAGAACACTATCTCCAACTGGAGCTACAAGACAGAGATTTAAGGTTTTAGTCATTTAGAAGTTTTTTGGGGTTTTCATGGAAGAGAAACAGAAAGATAATACTAGAGCTAGGGCAAGATGCAAAGGATAAGACTATAGCAAAACAAGCGGCAGCAGTAACACCATGCACCCCTCCTCTCAGAGCGGGTACTTCTAACCAAGCGTCAACATCCCTCTCAGAGTTTTCAGACTTAAGTTAGAGTGGACTGTTACTGAAACAACTCCGTTCCAGTCACTCTCGTACTCCAAAATCGGACCAAACACTAGAGCCACAACACGAATCTCGAAGTTGTTGTGACGGGAAAACACGATTCGGTAGCTAAGCGAAACGCGATCCAAACATGCAAGCTAGAGTTCAGATATCAAACATAGCAGTCATCGAAAATATCACACCAAGCATAGAGCAGCAAGTAATTAAGTTTTTCTATTTCCATACACATTAAGGGTCTTAATACATTGCGTAAGAAAGGAATTAAATAATGGAATTAAAGATAGATGTCGCCTTCTTGAAGTAGAAGGGCGACAGACTACAACGGCTCTCCCA
Source organism: Alisma plantago-aquatica (assembly GCA_963693085.1). Taxonomy (NCBI): domain Eukaryota; kingdom Viridiplantae; phylum Streptophyta; class Magnoliopsida; order Alismatales; family Alismataceae; genus Alisma; species Alisma plantago-aquatica. The sequence continues at coordinate 670,044,524 of OY856410.1, forward strand.
CCCAATACCGGACAGGGGCCTAGCCCGATACAGCGGTGTCGGGCGACACACTCTCTCAAGCGGCACATCGCGACGGCCGACTGTATCGTTCAAGGACCTGGCCGATACTCTCAAGTCAGGAGACACACTCTCTTGGGCGGCACACATGACGGGCGAAGTGTATCGGGTTCGATATCGTTTCGGGCATGGAGCGACGTGGCCTACTGTCAGGCACTTGTGTCTCTTGTCATCCTTGGCCGATATCGGCCCGCAGTGTCACCCGGGACGGTTCTAAGTGAACTATCCCCTCCCTCTCGAGACGAAGAAGAGCTCACCTAGTATCGCCCGGCACGAGCACTGGGGCACGATACTCCTGCTCTCGCAGTTTCCTCCGAAGATCACTCAAAGCTCCCAACTGTCCGAATTCTGAAGTATCTGAAATGTCTTTTCAGCTTCCTGTAGCTGCTATTTATAGGTAGTAGTTGAAGGAAGTTATAGTGCTAGAAGCGCCACGTGTCCTTATTTGTGGGTCGGTGGGCGGCCGATACTGGTATCGCTCGGCTCAGGAGTGTCGGCTATTGGTCACGTGATGGACGGAGCGTCTGCCGGTGGGTGGCTATGTCGCCCGATAAGCTAGGTTGTTGGGGCGAGTTGGGCTCCTTGTCGGGTAGAAGGTGAGTCGCCCATCTGCTCCTTCTTGCGCGACATCCTTTTGTCGTGCATCATTGTGTCGCTCCACCCTGTCGGGCGTAGGTTGTATCGGGCGTCAGGAAGGCCGAAACAGACTTGGACTTATTCTGTGGGCCGGGACGGTCTTATTGCACCAAAATGAGGAAAAACTCTGCAAAAGATGGAAATATAGGATTAAGAGCATTGTTTGGCCAATTATTGCGAAAGTGCATACAAAAGAGATGAAAATAGATAAAAATGGCAGTTTTGATAACAGAAAAATAGTCTAAAATGTCACAAAAATTGGTATTATCAACTCCCCCAAGCTTAGCGTTTTGATTGTCCTCAATCAATATTTAAACTTTATTTTGTGATGCTTCTTCTTGTTTGGTACAGCTTTCAGGCCAAGAGGTAAAGCAAGTATAGTAATGCCTTTAGAGATAATGTTGTCTCATTACGAATAAAAGACCTTGTGTTTCCTGCCTTATTATTTCAGTAGAATTTTTTTCTACAGCTTCAGCGAGACTTTAGTGTATGATTCCGAAGTTAGCTTACACACCAAACAACTTTATTTTCGGGGTAGAAAGTTGTGAAAAGGGTAGGATAAGGCTTTTTGGGTTTTTCATCTTTGTTTTCCATCAGTCTATCCAGGTAAGGGTCCGTTAGTGGGCAAGTGGTCCCTGCAGTCCAAGCCAGTTGGCTTTAGAGCAGTGATTTCACATCCTACGTACCACTGCCCCGGATCTACCATGCCTAAAGATGGGTACTTTTGGAAAACAAGCGGGTATATATATTTTTTCTTTTCTTTTATTGGGCACAACTCTCATGCTTTTATTCACACTCATAAGGCTTCTCTCTCTTTTTGGGATTTTCATTGGGTAAAGGGGAAACAAAGAGATTTCTGCTGTTTGGGCAGCTTTTTCCTTCTCCATACTCGTCTCTTAGCTGTTTGCGAGATTATTATATTTTTCAAAATTTTTGGCATGGAAAAACGTAATATTATGTGCGTTTGAAGCAGCATTATCATAAAGATATAACGGAACTTGTATCTCATTAAGCACAAAGAAAAATAACTTTGAAGCAGTTGCATCAGGTTTTTACTAATATAGACTTTGTACATAAGCATGGGAACAAAATAAGCAACATTTTTCAAAATTTTTATATGAGCAAGGGTACAAATACATGATATAAGAGGAGAACAAAATGGCATAAGAGAATTTTTATACCTCCTTCACTGACACATGGGTACCCCCCCCCAAACTTACTCCGCACTCTGTCCCAGAGTAGCGAAGAATACAGGGTGAGTTCATGTTAGCCCAGTGAAGGTTATCTAGCGGGTTCCCTTGTGCCTTGGAGAAGCTGCAATATGCTTCTTTGTTACAACCTCCTTATTTTCTCATTTGGAAACAGCCAGAACATGTGCAAAGCTCTCAAGATGGAAGCTCGAGAGCTCTTGAAAACACTTGTGGGCACTTCCTCCTTAAGAAGATGGAACAGGAATGCCCAGATTCCACCCGGAGGCCTCAGGAAAAAGACTCGTGCTGTCTTTGTAGATGGTCCTACACCATCGCATAAGACAGACTATTATAAGAAAGTGATCTTCCTCTGAAGCTACCATATCAAGAAAAATTCTCCCGCTCTCTATCTACGGTAGTCGACGGCTAGCTGCCTTGGGGTTTTTACATTTCTGCCCGACAGTTGTTGCTTCCACTCGGCTGGAGGTTTGTCCTGTGTGACCTATCCCTGTTATCAAGTCCAATGATCATCTAAATGTTAGGTCGGCAAAGACAAGAATCACAATAAGACTTATTTCAAAATCTGGGTATCGTCCATCAAAAGGAAGCTTAAGACGATACAGGGTTGGACGATATGAGGAGGGTTGTGCGGAACACACACCGCCCGACGCGGATGTATCGGGCGATAAGGTTGCCAAAGACCAAATGCCCGTCAGGACGTCACAAAAGAAAAATGTGTCGTCCGATATGGCGTATCGGGCAAACACTTATCGGTCATTATTTCATGCTTAACTGCGTCGGGCGATACAAAATCGACTAGGCTCGTAAAACCTGATAAGCAGCGTGATATGAAAACTCGTGTCGGGCGATAAACATGTCTGGCGATACCTTTGCTCATAGGAGCCATCGCCCGATATAAGGGTGAAGGCAAGCTGGCCGACATGCGAGCAAAGGTGGATCACTGTATGTGTTACAGGTGGCTGAAAAGAGAAGTGAGGCAGCCCGACACATTGAGCCCACATTGCTATATATAGCAAGCTCAGTTGGGGGTAAAACGGGCGTTTCTGGGGCGTGCGTCGGCCGACGAGTCAGGCAAATCCCGAGACAAAGGTCACGTCAGTTAAATCAAGGGCATTTATTTTCATGCACGATATGGCGGTTGCTCGGTAATACCATCCGCCCTGGTTCTTGTGGTGCCCCAGAAATTCCGGCCTGATACAAGCGTGACTGCACGCCAGCTGAGCGGCTGCCCGACACAGCTTAAAACAGGCGGCCAAAAACCATCATCAGTTTAGGGTTAAGTCCCCGACCTCATAAAGTATGACAGTGGTGGCCCATAAAACAGAGGAGTCGGTGCGCTTGGTGCGTGCACCGGCTCGGGCCTTATTACAATTCATAAATTTTTGTAATGTTCATTTTGTTTTAAAGTAAAATCACCCTATACTAGGAAAGAAAAACGAGCTCGGGTTGCCTCCCGAGAAGCGCTGTAGTTTTCATCTCCAGCTTGAAGGCTCCAGCCTTTCCGCTCCTTATCTGCTAACATCATCCATCCATCTCTTGCAGCCTGATTTCCATCTTCTCTCGATCACATCCCTGCCTTCTTTGCAGTTTCGGTGTTGGACGGTATTTTCCCTGAGGGATTCTTCATTAACTCGGCCATTTGAGCTAATTGCTGATCCATCTGGCGTTGGTGCGTCTGCATGTCTTCCATTTGCACCTGCAATGAGTTTAAAACACCAGAACTTGATAACGCGCTCTGCGCCAACTGGTTGTTAACGGTGTCCTGCTTCTTCACAAAATCAAACAACTGTCCCACCACATCTGCTTGGTTTGAACCCTTGTCATGTCCTTTCTCTCTGGCTGATCCTTGATACTTAGCTTGCCCCTGAAAACCTCCTTTGTTCGGCCGGAAGGGGGTGTTTTTGATGTACGGGCTTGGCCCTCCCCTCTTCTCAAAAGCTTGGGGCGGCCTAGTGGAGTTGTGCAGCTGATGAGAATTCTCAGCTGCCTCCTTGTTGCCATAGCTAAAACCAGGGTGGTCTGGTCTTTTGAAATTTACGAAAGAGACTTTTTCAGTTTCTTCGACCTCAGACTCAGTGTCGCTTGATGCTTCTGGTCGAGTGTAGATGCAATTATCTATCCCATGACCGTCTTCTCCACATGTTACACATTTCATTACTTTTTCCACCTGCTTCTTCCCTTTCGCGCCGAATTCCCTCAGCTGCTTTACATCCGTGGCTATTTTTTGAATCTGAGAAGTGATGGTCTCTAGGGCCTTGGACTCAAGAGAGGACCCTTCCCCAACCTTTTTCGCCTGTCCTGTGTCAGATCTATCATATTCAGCACCGGTTTGCAGCTCGGCCATATTTTTGATGATCCTTTCAGACTTGCTCGGCTTTTTCCCTAAGAAGTCACTTCCTGCTACCGCATTTAGTGACACCCGTTCATCGGGAGTCAGGCCATTGTAGAAGGTGGTGATAAGGAAGCCCTTCTTGTAATTATGATGGGGGAAATCCCTCATGTACTCTTGGAACCGCTCCCAGGCGTCGTGAAGGCTTTCGTTCGGCTTTTGCATGAAGGAAGTTATTTTCTGCCAAGTTCTGACCGTCCTCTCGGTGGGGTAAAACTTATTTACGAAGGCTTCAACTAACGCCCCCATCCATTCAAGGACCGGTGGGGTAACCCGAGGTACCAGGACAGTGCTTTGTCCTCCAGTGAGAAGATGAATCCTTTGCAGTATATAACCTCCTGGGGGACCCCCCACATCTTTATCGTGTCACATATGTTCTTGAAGGCATCGAGGTGGTGGTAGGGGTTGTCATTTCTCGAACTTCCCCTGAAGCTTTTGTTCTGGATCATAGAGATCACAGAAGGCTTAATCTCAAAATTGGCTGCGTTGAATCACGGGGTGATGACGGGACATCTGGAGTTGTTGGCTTTTGTTGATGCCAACTCCCTCAACGTCTTCTCGTCCTCCTCGGAGTCGTCGTTGTCGCTAGCCTCACGACGTTGTTCTTGGTTGTGGTGTCACCTGTGTCGTTGACGCTGGCGACGTATGACATGGGGTGGCCTTCCTCGGAGTGCTCCGATTCCTGATCTTCATGCTGATCGTTGCCGCCATAGCGGTCATTATCATCTGGTTGAGGTGATTGAGGCCTCCCCCCTTGGCGTTCGTCTCCAGAAATGGATGGCTCCACGCGAGGCGGCATGACGGTTGGATTTGGTGCTCAGTGGAATAGATCATTATTCTTTAGAATGCCAGAAATAGCACGAAAATTCAAGTTTAGAAAATTGAATTATTAATTTTAAGCAAAGAAAAAGAAAAAGAAAAAGAGTGATGTCAAACTCATTGCTAAGCTTGAGGCACAAGAGTGTAGTTAGTGGAATCGGATTCGTCTACAGTACCGTTTTTGCCTTGTCCCCGGCAACGGCGCCAAAAAGTTGACTGGCCTAAATCGCGCGTCCAAAAGTGGAGGCGGATTTGAGGTAGTCGAGCTTTTACATTTATAAACTTCAATCCTTCTAGGCCCCCGCAACTTTGTTTACGGGGTCGAAGTAGATATACAGGGTCAAACACAGGGACAAGGGGGGTAGTGTTGAGAACCCAGAATCGACACGCTACACTCCGGTGGGTAAGAAGAGATATAAATTCCCAAAAGGGAAATAGCAAGATGTCACAAATAAAACAAAGAACATTATCTCCAACTGGTGCTACAAGAGAGAGATTTAAGATTTTAGTCATTTAGCAATTTTTAGGAGTTTTCATACAACAGAAACAGAAAGATAATACTAGAGCTAGGGTAAGATGTGAAGGATAAGACTACAACAAAACAAGCGGCAGCAGTAACACCTTACACCCCTCCTCTCAGAGCGGGTACTTCTAACCAAGCGTCAACATCCCTCTCGGAGTTGTCGGACTTAAGTTAGAGTGGAGTGTTACTGAAACAACTCCGTTCCAGGCACTCTCGTACTCCAGAATCAGACCAAACACTAGAGCCACAACACGACTCTCAAAGTTGTTGCGACGGGAAAACACGATTCGGTAGCTAAGCAAAATGTGATCCAAACATGCAAGCTAGAGTTCAGATATCAAACATAGCAGTCATCCAAAATATCGCACCAAGCATAGAGCAGCAAGTAATTAAGCTTTTCTATTTCCATACACATTAAGGGTCTTAATACATTGCGTAAGAAAGGAATTAAATAACGGAATTAAAGATAGATGTCTCCTTCTTGATGTAGAAGGATGACAGACTACAACGGCCCTCCCGCCCGATATCAGATAGGGGCCTAGCCCGATATAGCGGTGTCGGGCGACACACTCTCTCGAGCGGCACACCGCGACGACCAACTGTATCGTTCAAGGACCTGGCCGATACGCTCAAGTCGGGCGACACACCCTCTCGGGAGGCATGCATGACGAGCGAAGCGTATCGGGTTCGATATCGTATCGGGCATGGAGCGACGCGTCCTACTGTCAGGCACTTGTATCGCTCATCATCGTTGGCTGATATCGGCCCGTAGTGTCGCCCGGGACGGTTCTAAGTGAACTATCCCCTCCCTCTCGGGATGAGGAAGAGCTCACCTAGTGTCACCCGACACGAGTACTGGGGCACGATACTCCTGCTCTCACAGTTTCCTCCGAAGATCACTCAAAGCTCCCAACTGTCTGAATTCCGAAGTATCCGAACTATCTTTTTGGCTTCCTGTAGCTGCTATTTATAGGTAGTAGTTCGAGGAAGTTATGGTGCTCCTTATTTGTGGGTCGGTGGGTGGCCGATACTGGTATCGCTCGGCTCAGGAGTGTCGGCTATCGGTCACGTGATGGACGGCGCGCCTGCCGGTGGGTGGCTATGTCGCCCAATAAGCTGGGTTGTCGGGGCGGGTTGGGCTCCCTGTCGGGTAGAAGGTGTGTCGTCCATCTGCTCCTTGCGCGACATCCTTTTGTCGTGCGTCATTGTGTCGCTCCACCCTGTCGGGCGGAGGTTGTATCGGGCGTCAGGAAGGCCGAAACAGACTTGGACTTATTCTGTGGGCCGGGACGGCCTTATTGCACCAAAATGAGGAAAAACTCTACAAAAGATGGAAATATAGGATTAAGAGCATTGTTTGGCCAATTATTGCGAAAGTGCATACAAAAGAGAGGAAAATAGCTAAAAATGGCAGTTTTGATAACAGAAAAATAGTCTAAAATATCACAAAAATTGGTGTTATCAGCTAGTACTATGGTAGGAAGGTTTAGGTTCAAGTGGATTAGGGTTGTGACTAATGGAGCATGATGACTTAATCATAGACGATAAATCATTTTTTCTTATTCATTTACACAGATCGGTTCTGACCACTAGTCTGATAGCCATATCTGTAGTAGGTGTTCCTATCGTGTTCAGGTTGATTGATTTTTACTTTGAGTCATTTGGGGTCAACATTTTCTGGCTAGACACTAAACTTTTCAAAGATTAATTTTTTAGTTGAAATCCTTGACCCCAATCAAAACTGTAGAAATTTTTGAGTCTATCAGGTCTGATCCATAAATCCACAATTTAAGAGAATGATTTTTAAAATAAAACTATTATCTATGTAATCTATGAAAATAACTAAGTATAAAGAAACCTTTTCAATGTAAACAAAGATATTATTAGTTGGATTGAAACATATTTTAAACAATAATATAATATCTACAAGAGTTTTAAACACCAAATTTATTAAAAAAAGCATAACAATCATATGAAATATATATTTATATTATGTATGTCATAAATATAAAATATAATAACCCAGTAAAAAATATGTATAAGATTTATTATTAATATAGTGGGCTATTTAGTGGGTCAAACTTTAATATGTTTATTATATTAGTATATGATTATGAATTTTAGGTCAATCGGTAAATTTGGGTCAATTTTGCAAACTCTAACTTGGTCCTAGAATAATTTTAGGTTCTTTTGATTTAGATCAAATCCGGATTGGATTGCAGAACATTAAACCCTAAACCGCTCAAAAATTTCAGGTTTGGGTTAGGTGTAGTCTTGAGATATCATCTAAAATTAAATCATCTCTGCAAGTATTAAATTTTACATTTAATGATACTAAACTTAGTACATAACAATATCAATTAACATCTATAGAGATCCACATTTTTTGCTGATGAGATTCAATTTGATATTTAAAAAAAACATAAAGATGTAGAATAAGTTAATGCATTTAGAAGCAACTTTGTTTACGAATGAGTACAATACCATGTTGTGTAATATTCATACGGTAATAACGTGTTTTACATGCATTGGTAGCACGGTATAAAAATGATAAGACCGGCTTGCTTAAAAGAACTAGTATATTTTGCGTAATAGTTAAGATGAGTAATTAATATGATAACAGATAACGTTATGACACAACATGTACTATCAGACGTCATTACAGTATCGTGATGACTAATATATATATATATATATATTCCTTGACTATATTGGTATTTCATGTCAATATCAGTACAATTTGACTTCATCATTAGTTTTGTTATGATTTATATTCAGTATTGTTGTAAAAGTATAGGTGGAAATTAATATAACTAAAAAGTGTTGTAAATATATTGTATAATTTAGTATTGTTCGAGTATGGTATGATAAACAACGTTTTATTACCTTTGAAACGATTGAGGTGGATTTTATGATATGAGGATGTGTCAAAATTGGTGTTTTTGTTTGTTGAGACATTCCAAAGTGGGAGTTCCCAAATACAAGTTAACAAAGTACTACATAAGGAGTGGTGTGAAGAATTGTTCTTAATACAGTATCGAGATTCTTTGGTTGGTTTGCAATGCTCGGTTTTTAAACTCTAATGGGGGAAAGATGTATTGCCAGTGAACCAGAAGATGGGTGATTATGAAAGAGGTCGTAAATGACATGGAAGCATCAACAATTATTCATCACTTCTATCCAAACTCCTTATAAACACACGCATGCGGAATAAATAACGAACAGACGGACAATCTAGAAGACGTAAATGCGTAATCAAGTACATATATCAGAACATCCATCACATGAAACGATCGAGTTCGATCCCGCCACTAGAAGTGCCATATCTCAGCTCCCCTTTCCTGCCTCCGGCACTTCAATCTTCCCATTCTCAGTTGGCCTACCATCCGGTGCGTTAAACTCCCCCTTAGCCTTCCTAAATAGCTTATGCTCAATATGCTCCTGGAAGGTCCTCGGTGGGAACTTAGCCGGCTCAGTCTCCGTGACAACCTCCTTGAGCGGCTCCAGAACGATCCTGTCCCTAGGCGGCTCGCAGAACACCGCCCACGAGATGCGAACCTTCTCCCTGTTGACGAGCCCGCGGTGGAGCACGCTGTGGTACCTCCCGTTGCTGAGGATCTCGATGGTATCTCCTATGTGCACGATCATCGCGTCGGGTTCGCCACAGGGGGCAGTCACCCACTTCCCGGCGTGGTAGACCTGGAGACCGGGGACCATGTTGGTGAGGATGAAGGAGAGCGCGCTGATGTCGGTGTGTGCTTCCACGCCTAGCACTATAAGAAAATCATTAATGTTCTATAATCAGATTAGTAGAACATCATATACCGTCTACAATCAGTAAAATAGAATACGATTCAAATGTAGAACATGCGTGTGGGCTTTCCAGATGTAGAACATGATGTAACCTCTACTTATATGAGAATAGAAAGATGAAAACGTGTAGAACATTACATTTTAATAATAAGATAAGTTGGTCTACATCAAAAAATATAGTTCAGTGGACTGTGAACACCATGAACGTGCTCCCATATACTGCCAGACATTACAGCATAATTGCAGCAAGCGTAAACATGCTACTTCCGGTCTAGATTCTCTGTTAAATTCCAACAAGTGTATTGTCAAGACCTGCTCTTCAGGTAGTTTTCCATGAAATTTCAGCAAGTGTATTATCAAGACCTGCACTTCACCATCGTTTTCAATGAAATTCCAACAAACACATAAAAGTATACAAACACAAGCCACTAACAAAAGAGCATTCCATTTCATAAAAGTTGGGATACAAGTTTAGTTTCTTGAAAATACATAATAAGAGAATGGTGTATTCAATATGTGTCATGTACAAAATCACACCACACACTTGTTGATCAGTACAAGCAACATAATACACATTGTTTGGTTGCTGAACAAAACATCCTTTTATGAGTTTGAGAACTACAGAAATGAACAGCAGCATAGAAGTACACCAGAAATAACCATCTAGTCTTAACTATAGCAGCCTGGTTAATCGATCATCACTTTTGCAACTGATCTGGTTTGACAAGCTGCATCTGATCGAACTTGAAGCTTGCTATCTTAGAGATCACGGTCAGAAAAGAACAAATATATTATCCTTCACCTGTAACACATATCCGAAGCAATTTTAGCTACAAAGAGAAGGAGCATGTATAACAATTTAGTCAGGATAGATAGAATATATATTAAAACTTATATGTAGTAATTAAGAGTGGCATCAATCATATTCATCTCAGTCTCGAACAAGGTATCATGAAAAAATTATGACTCAACACTTAATCAACTCCCCATCTATTAGACCCCTCAAAAAGGAAAAAAAACATGTGTATGTATCTATATAAAGGAGAACACCCCTACACTATTTATCTATATATAAACTCGGACAATAGGCCTGAGCAAATGCAAATCAAAGATCATCCCATCAACGCTTCATGGGGAAGCCTGTAATAAGGCAAAGCCCCATGAGGCTAACTCACCCACCCGCCCAAGTTTCACAAACCAACTGTTGTCCTTCCCTAAATCCACATGGCACCATTCCAAAACTTCCAAAGAACAGGCTATAAAGATCATCAGCTCAAACTAACAAAAAAATTCACCAAGAAGACTCCCACCTCATCCATGAAACAACATACTATCCAACCAACTAGACCCCACTCAAATAAAACATCCACTAACAAAATTGAAAACCACCCAACATCAAATGGCCATAGTTAGATCAGAGATCATCAAGGGTCCTGCATAATCAAACACCACCTACAGTTAAACTTCTACCACTTGAACCCACCACCATGTACACTTGTAAAGATCCAATCAAAATCATTGCCAAATGGGAATTCAGTAACAAAGAAATAACAAAGCATTAGACTCCATGACCACACATCTTCAAGAAACTGCCAATCACAATACCTATCCATCACCTCAAATATTGGTCATTTTGCCTTGTGTATATGGCGGCCGCCAACACACTATCATAGAGATAGTCAAACTGATCCCTCTTTTATATATGAAGTCTAAATCCAAAGAAATAAAATGCATATAGAATATCCCCAAAGGCCTTACTTAGAACATAATCCCATAAAAAACAGATATATACCAACACATCTAATTAAAAATAACCCCAATTTTATAGCATGACGTGAAGAATATGGGCATTCAGTCTGACGTATGACAAGAGAAGCATAGTCCCGGCCAAGGAAGGAATGGAATTATATATGTTAGGGAGTTAGAAATAATGAAACATTTCAAAAACCTATAAACTAGTAGATACATCAATCCTAGTGAGCAAGTCATCTAGAATTTTAAGGTAAATAACATATAGTAGTTAGCATGATGACGCTGCAATATGTTTCCAAGATCTTCACACTAAAATCACACGAATGGGCTGAAATATATTTTAAGACAAGAAAACAATTTATAATGTTCTTAGAAGAAATGGAGAATCAACTTAGTCTTGATAGAAAAATGTCACACTTGATGAAAATAATGCCAAGTAACAAACGAGATGAAGTTGTGCAAGTAGCCACATAGATGCACTAGGAACTCAAGGATGTTTCCAATTGTAAGTGTCCTAGTCCTTCATTTGCCTACATAAAAGCTTATGAATTTTTGGGCTCAACTTATGTCACTTTAAGGATAAACTAACCTGGTTTAGGTCTTAGTTCAAGAAATGTGATGGAGAACAACATCAGGACAATCACTTAGCTAAGTGTCATGACCCTTTAGTGACCTACATAGACCATAAAAGGTCAATGGACTCCCAACCTTGTACCATGTATGATGTATATGATTACCAATAGTTTTGTCATTGGAATAGGGAGAAATTTTCCACTATTTAGAAGAATGGGATTATAACATTGAGATGTCATATCCCCATATCTCTTTGTTCACACATTTAAATGAGATGAATAAAGTCAAATTCCAAGAACGTAGGTGGAAGCCATACCAAGCCTAGTATAGAGGTATAATCATCTACAACGTGGCATCAGTAGGTTACAGAATTATATTCTCTATAGCTTATATTAACTAGCTAAACACCATTAAAGAAGTCTTCTGGACATTAAGGAAAGCATTTGGACAAGCCATATTAATGGAGAAGTCATGTATATTCTTTCTAGGAGTCACTCACTGACCACTACAAAATAATTGAAGAGAAAAAGGTATACAAGCTATAAAAACATGTTAGTTCTTTGTCTTACATTTCAAAATCACCACAAAAACCTACACAGATATACTAGGGATCTTGGAGGATAATCACAACACATTAATAACAAGGACCCTTTCATTTGAATGGAAAACATGCCTTGTTAAATCCATATTACTAGACATTCGGGCTTACGATATTCATGTGATAAGAAATCCATTGCCTAAACATAGAAATCAATTGTCACTTGTTATAATTCAGACCTAACTTGAGTTCATGTGTTGATGAACCACTTGTATAGCTAAATCTCATTTATAAATACATTAAAAACACACAATATTATATAGAAGAATATACTTAAGTAGACAAAGAACCTTGAACCAAGCACCCTTCTCATCCCAAAATGACCAAGCCCTTTAAGAGTCACAAACTTCTAGCCATCCCCTTCAGCCACATTCCATCTGAAAATAAAAATTTCACTATTTGTCAAGTGCATTAATGTCTATTCATTATTTCAAAGTGAGATTTGAATACATACCAAAAAACTTGATGATAACAAATCATGAGATTCAAGTCATCCGCCTTCATTATGTCATCCTTAATCCCCAAAAAATGACCAAGTGCTCCAAAAAAATATGAAGTTCCAAGTCATCCCATATTTACCATAATCCTTCTGCGGGGGAAAATTGCTAGTTTTAACCCATTATTAAAAGGGTAACTATGGAACTTTTGCATATATTATACAATAATTCAGCAAAGGAAAAGTTTCCATACCCAAAAAAGTTGATAACAGCAAAAATCCAATTATGCTATTGCATCATGTCCCAACATTAGGGCCTAAGACTCTCTTGCTTGTCCCAGATGCTCGACACTAGTAGAAGGTAAAAGAAATTGAAGAATAATTGATAAAACCCCGATATAAAATCATAGTTAACATGGTTCAACTTACATGTGTAGACAATCTATGAATTTCATAAGACGTTGATGGATCGTAAGCTTCATCCTGATAAAGAAATCATATTAAAATTCATGGCTTTTTACATGTTAGAAGTATTTATCCAACTTACCAAGTCAGAATCAATTTGCACATTTATAAGAGAATCATAATCTGTCCCATCCTAGAATTGAAATTTCAAAGATGATAAATTATTTTGTATCATGATAGTTTCTATAAAAAGCATGCAAAACCACCAACATACCAAAGCATGTCGTGTTGCATGACATTCAACTTCGTAATTTGTAGATTGTCCCTGAAATAAAATAAGCATCAAATTATCAATAAAAGAAAACAGTTTCATTTGATTATCAATGATGTAAAGAAATGTAATCTTACTTGGCATTTAAGTAATTTTATTTTAGCACGCAAACTTTCAAGTTCAAGGTCCCTTTCTTTGATTTGATGGTCTTTTTCTTTAATTTGACTGTCTTTTTCTTCTAATTGTGATTTCCAAGCTATTGCCGCAATCTTGTTTGATTTTTCAGCTAGCATTTTCTTTTTCAAATTCCTTCTTGTAATACCTCCACTAATTCCTCTTTCATATCCTCCACGATGGGATCCATGTGCATCGTCAACAATTGAGATGAATCCCAATGATTGTTTAGCCTTTTCCACACCCAACTCTCTACTCCTTAGTATTATCTTTTCCTATAAAATAATTCCTAAGTCAAGTTCTATTTATAGTATAGTAAGACAATTTACTACAAAAATTCTTACACAAATCTCTTTCATCTTCTCACTTATGTACTCTCCATTCTTCTTTTTGTGAGAATTCAGATACGTTTCAACAATTGGAACTAATACACCATCTTTCTCCTAAAAAGACATTCACATCATGTTTAATAGAATTACACATTCTAGTGAATATGTAGGAGATGTTAGTGATCATACCGCTTTGTCTTGTCTTTCACCAAATGATATTTGTCCTGATGTATGTGTTGCTTGTAACACACTGCGGCTTCTTTTATTTCTGCTAGCTTGAAACTACATTTTATACAATGTCGTTATCCAAATAGATAGAATAAGTATAATTATACAAAAACAAATTATCTAAAAGTTTACATCATCTTACCATCTTTGTTTTCTTACTCCAAAGATCTATCAATGACAACCAATGATCTGGAGGAACTCGGTTATCTATGGGTTGCACTTGTTCAACAATGGGGATATTAGGATCTAGTTTACTTTTTTAGTTCTGCACGAAAATCCCTCAATTGTTGGTTGATTGTTTTCTTGACAAAAGTAGTCACATCCCCATATGAAAGCAATGCAGTCCCATCCATATTGAAGAATTCAAAGTCACGCTATGTGAAAAAAGACATATATACATGAGAGTTAGAAAAATAAAATAAAAACTAAAATAGTGTAGTGATTGACATAACCACAGTTATAAGCACACAAAAGTAAATGAAAGAATACTTACATGAACATCAACCATTGCATGATTAATTGTTGACTCATGTTCAAATCCCCACTCTTTATATATAGGAAATAGACAGTGGTTGCGTGCTAAAATTCCTAAGAAGTTACTCAATTTACGCCTTCCAGGACCAACAATTCTTCCATCGTCAAAAACATAACACTTGTGCTTTTGACCATTAATAGGGGCAACTGCCTTCAAGGTAGTCCTCCCCCTTGTAGATCTTTTTTTCATGTAACTAGCAGTAACACCTAAAAGAAAAGAGATATAACATCAAAATGACGGTAATATAGTTGTAGTTTAGGGTTAGTTTAGGTATACATGATATAATTAAAAAAGGATGATACAACTAACAAAAGAAATTTATTACCTTCTACTTCTTGTGGAGAAAGATTAGTTCGGTGAATTTCTTCATTTACTGTATTTTACAAAAAAGCAATATCATTTAGAAAAATTAGACAAAAAGAAGTTGCACACATATATGGAGAAGTGCATCAATGTATAGCCTATTGTAATACTAATAAAACTTAGTTGAGGAATGTTACCTTGTTGAGGGAGTTGTCTATCATCCTATAGATTTGTTTGCACTGAAGATCTTATATTTTGTCTTTGTTCATTCACTATAAAAACAAACTCAAAGTTAAAAGAAAAAGTCTCTAACATAGACACGCTTGTAAGTGTATCATGTATGTTTCAATATTATTACCTCTTAAACGGGAAAGTGTATCCTCATGAAGTGTTGCATGCGAGGAAGAACTAGATTGATTCCTTTCCTCACTCACTGTGTATGGTAGAGATCTATGGCGTTAATGATATACCAACATAAAATATACTATAATATTAACTAAAGCTGAATAAATATACCTTGAAGATGGGGGAATATGTCATTAGCCACAGATGTTTGCGGTGAATATCTAAAATTTTGCCTTTCTTCATTCACTACAACAACAACAACAATGTAGTTGAAAGAATTATTAGATATAAACATGTTTGCAAGTGCACCATGTATGTTCAACTGACATTACCTCCTAAAGGAGAAAGTGTATCCTCCTGAAGAGATGTATGCAATGATCTTGAATGTTGCCTTTGTCCACTCACTATGTATGATAAAGATTTATGGTGATAATGATATACCAACATAAACTCTAGTTTACTATAAAGCAAATCTTAGGTTTTACAAATATATCTTCTAGAGTTGAGGGTCCATCATCCCGCAAAGGTGTTTGCACTGAAGATATAATATTTCGTCTTTGTTCATCCACTACAAAGGAAAAACTAATGGATTTGAAAAGTTGACATATACATGCTTGTAAGTATATCAGGGATCTTCCAATGACATTACCTCTTAAATGGGAATGTGGATTATCCTGAAGAGATGCATGCATTGAAGATCTTGAATGTCCATGTTGTTCCCTAGCTATGTATGATAGAGATCTATCGTGTCAATGACACACCAGAATAGACTCTAGTGTAGTATTGAATAGATTTTAGTTTGATCAAATATACCTTCTAGACAAGGTACTCTATCATCCCACAAAGGTGCTTGCACCGAATATCTAAAATTTTCTCTTTGTTCATTCACTATAGAAAACATATGAATTTTTAAAAATGTCCTTTAACATATAAATGCTTGTAAGTGCTACCATGTACATTATAATGACATTACCTCTTAGAGGGGAAAGTGTATCATTATGAAGAGATGAATGAGATGAAGATCTGAAATGTTGCCTTTTCTCACTCACTATATATGTTAGAGATCAATAGTGTTACTGAAAGACTAGCATAAACTCTATTGTAACAGAGTAAAGCTGAGTTTGAACAATATTGATCTAAAATTATGTCTTTGTTCATTCACTATAACAATAACCAATAAATTTAAAAAATTCGTAGAAAAATACATGATTCAAAGTGTGCAATTCCGATAACATTACCTCTTAGAGGGGAAAGTGAATCCTCCTGAAGAGAAGTATGCAATGCAGTTCTAGAATGTCATCTTTGTT
This sequence comes from Alisma plantago-aquatica, assembly GCA_963693085.1. Lineage (NCBI taxonomy): Eukaryota > Viridiplantae > Streptophyta > Magnoliopsida > Alismatales > Alismataceae > Alisma > Alisma plantago-aquatica. The sequence goes on from OY856410.1 coordinate 670,061,228, forward strand.
CACTCACTATGTATGATATAGGTTGATGGTGTTAATGACACACCCACATAAAACATAGATTAATACAAAGTAAAGCTTAGTTTGAGCAAATATACCTTCTAAAGGAGGGATTCTATCACCCCTTAAAGATATTTGAGGTGCAGATCTGATTGTTTGTCTTTGCTCATTCACTACTATAAAATTAATGGAGTTAAAAAAAAGTAATCAACATCTACTTGCTTGTATGTTTAAAAAGTTTTGAAACTAAAGTACCTCCTAAAGAGGAATCTCCTCCAAGAGATGCTTGTACTGAAGATCTCACACACTGCCTTTTCTCACTCACTATTTATGTTAGTAATAGTGTTAATGAGATCACCACCATCAACTATAATGTAATCTAGAGTTGTGTTGTATAGGCGGGCGCCCAGGCAGCCCATGGCCCGCCTCAACCGGACGCCCAGAAGTAATACATGTAACTAAGTTTTTTATTTTACTGATTTGCATCAACTGATTAGTATTTACTTATCTACTTACTTGTATTATCTACCAATTTGTATTTACTTATCTATTGATTTGTATTTACTTATCTATTGATTTGAATTTATATATCTACTGATTTGTATATATGTATCTACTGATTTGTATTTACTTATCTACTGATTTGTATTTACTTATCTACTAATTTGTATTTACTTATGTGCTTATTTATATTTACTTATCTACTGATTTGTTCATCTAATGATTTTGTATTCATCACATTATTTAAATTTAAGGCTTTGTATTTGTTCGTCTACTTTTTAAAATTATTTAATCATCTACTGATTTATATTTGTTTATCAATTAAGTTGTACTTTTTTATCTAATGTTTTGTATTTGTTTATCTACTGATTATAGTTATTTATCTAATGCTTTGAGTTTACTTATCTAACGCTTTGAATTTTTTTCTTTCTAGTGATCTGATCTAATGTTTTGAGTTTACTTATCTAAGGCTTTGATTTTTTTATATACTAATTTGTATTTACTTATCTAATGTTTGTATTTATTTATGACTGATTTGTATTTACTTATCTAATGTTTTGTTTTTTCAGTCTACTGATTTGTATTTATTTATCTACTGATTAGTATTTACTTATCTACTGATTTGTATTTATTATCCACTGGTCTTTTATTAATTTATCTACTGATTAGTATTAATGTACAATCGGGCATCCATATGTAACGCCCGGTCTCCTGGCTGCCTATACAACCATGATCTACTGATTCAAACTTAGTTCAACAAATATACCTTGTGGAGGGTGAAGTCTGTCATCCGCTAGAGATGGTGGCAGTGAACATTTATCCATTTCTATTATAGAACTAATCCTTTGTCTTTCTTTTCCTAACAAGAGAAAATCAAATTGAACTAAAGAAATCAACACCATAGATATCTTTGTAGGGAAAATATTAATGTCCAACTAAAAGTACCTCTTGAGGAAGTAACTGCATCATCCTTGATAGAGGACTTCAATGAACATCTAGCATTTTGCCTTTTTTCACTTACTGTGTATGATAAAGACAAATTAAGTCAGAAATTATGCATATAGACACCAGTGCAAGGAGGACTGTAACTAATTTAAAATTATAGGTACCTCCTAACAAGTGGGGGGCATCATCCTCAATGGGAACACACCGAGTTCTTTGTTTTTTTGCTACATTAACGTATTAGAGGAACATTTGGTAAAATACAATTACCAACATAATACAATATTTTCAAAAAGCAAAATAGTATATTACCTAGTCCATCGTCCAATGAGTAAGAACATGTGTTGTTTGTTGATGGGTTCTTCTTCATTATGCTACTAAGTGAGGCACGCTTAGGAGGCATTTCTTTAAATAAAAATGTAAAGTGTGAGAAATAATTAAAACAACCAATTACAAAATTGTATGAATCAGTTCAATGTTAAAATGTAACATAATTGAGCATAATTCCAACTACAAATATAAAAATTCATTTCTTACCACAAGCGTTTACGTTTTTGTGTATTTGCAATTTCATGAACAACATTCACATCCACTTGATCTATCTCAGGATCTAAATCCGGCCTCACCCACAAGTCATTATCATCATCAGATGTACATTCCACTAAAATTTCAGTATTCTCAAAAGTAGACTCAATATGTGAACTATGACTTGATATGTCATGTGTCTCTAGCAACCCACTGGCAAACTACACTCGAATTTCCATCATCTGGATCCATGGAATAGAATACTTGTTTTGCTTGCTCAGGAAAAATAAAAGGCTCATCTTCATATGCTAACTTCTTCGTATCCACAATGGTGAAATTTAAATGATCTGTTGATATCCCAACCTTCTCCTCATTGTTATACCATAAACACTTAAAAAGATAGTATGGGTCTAAATTTTGAAATTGTACTTCATAAATATCCAAAATAATTCCATAAAACAAATTATCACCAGGACCCACAGTTGCAACACCACTATTTTGTGTCATTCGGTTGCACTCCATGTGTTTTGGTTCAAACTTATACCCATTTATAAAATAACCAGAATAAGATATAGATTTTATAGATGGACCTTCTGATAAGTACTTAATCTTTTCTGGTATGTCTGTATAATTTCTTAAACTTTTGACCTATTGAGAAAATAAGCATTAATGATTTTATAAATTCTAAAAACAAATATAGATAAAGGGGGAAAAACTCACATGGTTTCTAAATCAATTAACAAAACCTCTATGCTGCTCTAACTTGATGTCATCTTCAGACCAAGATGAATGGTTATATCTCAAGATGTCAGCATGACGCCTAAAATGAACATATGTTACATTTGGTTTTATTAACAATGACATAATAAATAAATGGCATACTTACTTTAGATACTCATCAATGTCTTCATCATTATAAAGAATAAAACGATGTGCTTGGTGAATTTCATCCTCAGAAAGAATGATAATCTGCCCAGCTCCTAACGGACCATCTTCATACACCACCTGCCTTTTCTCTTTGGAGTCAGTGTCAGACAAATATCTTGTACAAAATGTAGCAACTTCTTCTCTCAAGTAACCCTCTACAATAGAACCCTCCGGTTTGCTTTTGTTTCTTACAAATTTTTTCAATGTGTAAAGATATCTTTCTATTGGATACATCCACCTAAATCTAGTAGGTCCACATATTTTAGCTTGAGTAGGAAGATGTACTATTAAATGGACCATGACATCAAAAAATGCCGGAGGAAATATCTTCTCAAACTTGCACAAAATCATAGGTATTGATTGCTCAAGTCTTTCCATGCTTTGAACAGTAATAGTTTTAGCGGTTAACTGCTTGAAAAATGAAGACAATTCCATCACTGCTTTCCCTACATGTTTTGAAATCACTTTTCTTAGAGCTAGCACAAGCAATTGTTGCATCAAAACATGATGATCATGACTCTTTAGGCCCATAAATTTTTTCTCATCAAGTTGAACTAGTCAAGAGATGTTGCAAGAATATCCATATGGAAGTTTTATGTCTTTTAAAACCATAAAAATATTTCTTTCTCTTTGGTGGTCATACAATATGAGGCAGGCGGGATAACTACATCCTTTCCATTCTTTGACTTTCTTATCCACAATGATTTCCGAATATTCAACTTATTCATGTCTAATCGTGCATTAATGTTCTCTTGACTTTTTCCATTCTTATTCAACAACCAATTCAATATATTAGCACAGACATTCTTTTCAATATGCATTACATCCAGACTATGACGAATTAATAGTGTACTCCAGTATGGCAATTCAAAAAATATACTCTTCTTGTTCCAACCGGGAGGCAATCGCTGTTTATCTTTTAATGCAGTACATGTAGCCCTTCCAAAAATGACATTATCATAGCCATTCCACAAGTTTATTATTTCTTGTCCAGACAGAGATTTTGGGGCAATATCAAGTTCAATGTTCCCATCAAAGTGGCATTCATCATATCGCCAAGGATGACTGATTGGAAGAAACCTGCGATGCCTCATGTATGCCATTTTACGACTGAATGGTAAGTGAATGGAAGCCGTGTGAATGTGACATTCAGGGCAGCCATACGTTCCACTTGTTTTTTGCCCAGACAACATTCTATATGCTGGATAATCACTTATAGTGCCCATTAAAGCAGCCCGCATCCTAAACATTTCACCCTTTTCAGTGTCATATGTTGGCACATCTTCTGTCCATAACAACTTCAATTCTTCAATCAATGGCTCTAGATAGACATCAATGTTATTCCCTGGAGACTTTGGTCCATTTATAACAAGTGGCATCATGAAATATGATTGTTTCATTATGAACCAAGGAGGCAGATTATAGTTCAATATAATAATGGGCCAGATACTATGGCTTACACCAAAACCCAAATTAAAGGGGCTGAAACCATCAGTAGAAAGTGCAAGCCTCACATTACGAGGCTCACTACTAAACTCTGGATGTTTTCTATTAAAATCCATCCAAAGTTCTGAATCTCGAGGATGAGACATCTTACCATGAGGTGACATCGGACTATTGTGATGATATGTCATTAAGTTAGCCGTTTTGGTAGAGTTGAACATCCTTTTAAGTCGAGGGATTATTGGAAGATAGTGACAAACCTTTGCTGGTTTTTTAGACTTCTTTCTCATACTATGATGTGTAGGCTTCCATCTAGATGTCTTACACCTCAAACACTCATACAAGTTTGATTTATCACCCCAATATAGCATGCAATCATTTGGACATGCATGTATCACTTCCTTAGATAACCCCAACGCAGACATCAACTTCTTAATTTCATACCATGTCTTTGGAACATTGTTTCCTTCTGGAAAGACCTTACAAAGCAACTTAAGAAGATCTGTGACTGATTTGTTGGTCCAATGATTATCACACTTCACATCAAAAAGAACAGAAATGAAGTAGAAAGTTGAATATGGACAGCCCTCATACAGTGGTGTGTTAGCTTGTTTTAAAACTTTCTCAAATTTCTCAGCTTCTAGATCAAGAGTTGGGATATCATCTACATTGGTGTATTCTACATCATAGTTACCATCCCTCATTATTGCATCATCAATCAAGTCATCCACTTCATTATTTGAAGTAAGTGTTGAAAGTTTAGTAGGCTTATGACAATGAGACATTTCACCATGGTATGCCCATGTCGTGTATCGAGGAAAAAACCCATAACATATCAAGTGCTCTTTTATAAATTTCGGGTCCTCGATAAACTTATTTTCACACTTCATACAAGGGCAAAGTATGTTTGAAGCATTAACATTGTTCATAGCAAATTGAAGAAAATAATCAATTCCTTGTAGAAAATCTTTATCCCGACGACGATCAAATCTTGTTTTTGGTTTGTACATCCAGTCTTTTTGCATGAAGCTTTCCATAGAGAAACAACCTTACAAGAAAAAAAGATGATTTATTTTAAGAAAAATAATAATACAATATAATCTTGTATTGGTATATTTATAGCAATACAAATAGAATCAAGTTATATCTACCTAAGCTTGCATATTGGTAATGAGATGGATAATAAAAAATTTCTAAAATAAATTAGGATTGTCTTATAGAAATTTTAGATGAATTTGAAAATCCATTTGTGTCTAACCCTTCCACACACATAGATATTGCAAATATATTTTGGAAATATAGAAATTGCATGCCTTGACATATCATTCAATTTTTCGACAAATAATATTTGAAGGCATTGATATTTATTTTTTTTCCATTAATTAAGAATGATTCAAGTACTCAGATTATAAAATGTTACTTCCTAGTGTGATACTTAAGTTGACCTAAGATTCTTTTGTTTAGAGAACATTCACAAAATTTGACCTACACTAAGATGTTACGACTAGCATATCATGTTTATGTTGTATTTCAATATAACAACCATATATATATGTGTGTGTGTGTAACAAAATATTATGACATCTTACTCTAAATGCAATATTATACATCAGTAGTAGCAATATATAAAAATAAAAACATTTTTTGATCTAAATTTTCGCACCCTACTCAAATAGATTTTAAGATCTCATATCCAAACTAATATATGTTGTGGAATCTAGAATGAACACAACAATCCTTGTATGCATTTGTAGTCATAACTAATGTTTGGCCATCACAAAATTAGAACATAAGTTGTGATACCATTGCTACTTATAGGAAGAAAAAATTATTAGAATTGGACAACACAATAGACTATGAAGAATGCATCATTTGGGAATATATTGGCTGCTTTTGGACCAAAAAATATTGTGAATAAATGCAGGTGATTATTAATTGGTAGTTGTGATGAAATCGAAGTGATGATTTGAAAACAAATCTCACAGCTTATCATCAACTTTGAATAAGATATATCATTTATCCCATGACTCTTAGTCGTATCTATCTGCTACTACTGTAAACACACTACTACAGAAACGGCCTTTGGCGTCGGTCGTTTAACCCCATTTGGCGTCGGTTTCCAACCGACGCCTATGTGGGCGCCGCTAAAGGTCGAACACTTCGGCGTCGGTTTTTTAACCGACGCCTATTTAGCCTATAGGCGTCGGTGGTTTAGTAGATATCCGACGCCAAACAGGGTCCGCGCCACAGAAAATGGCGTCAGCTAGGGCACTTTCTGCGTCGGTTATTCATCTAAAAACCGACGCATAAAGTGCCCTAGATGACGCCATTTTCTGTGGCGCGAACACTTTTGGCGTCGGTTATCTACTAAACCACCGACGCCTACAGTTTAAATAGGCGTCGGTTTGATATGAATATCCGACGCCAATTCCAGGACTGCTTTGGCCACATAAGGCGTCGGTTTATATTAAAAAACCGACGCTGTAGGTCTTTCCTGACGGTTTTCGATAAATAACCGACGCCTATTTATATTTTTTTTTTTTCATATCAGTTTGCAGGCCTGCTGTGGCTGGTCAGCAGGATGAGAACCTGCAGTTCAGTTTTCTGAACTGCAGGTTTACGACATCCATTGATATCAGCCTACAAACAGGCCGCAAACCTGCAAAAGTCACAAGCAAAATTCTACACAAGTACATTCATTCAGACATCAATTCAATTCTCACATTCACACATATAGAAACATTCAAATACATGCATTAACATTCACAAACATTCATTTACAAACATTCATTTACAAAGTATCATTCATTATCACTATCAGCATCCCAATTATATCTTACAGTTGCCACTGTTTGTACAGCTATTGCCCATTCTTCTCTTACTTCATTTAATGCTTCCATCGTATATGGAGCATTTATTTTTTTTAAACGTTTACCTGTAGTGTGGTCAGTTTTAAACACCTGCAAAGAGAATGATGTATATATATAAGTAATAATATAAAAATAATATAAGATTGATATATTGCATACTAACTAATGAGACTATATATAATACCTCATGTATGGTATCGATGTCCAATGCGGCATATTTGATAATCATATGCATAAATCGCATCACATAGTATGCGCATGCCCAGCCATTGTCTTGTGTAGCACACTATAAATTGAAACATACAAAATAATACAACTAAGCACAATTCACATCAATAATATATATATTCGAGTCGGGAACTTACTTTTACGTTCTGCCAATTTATTGGCTGGTTCTTTTTCGTTGGGACCGTTCCTCCAGCCTTTTTGAATGCATCTAAACCCCTACATGTTAATATAACACAATAAATTGCATAAGTAAATAGTAATGTAATAAAAGATGTTAACGGATATAAAAATGAAATATTTCTCACCAGAATATTGGCATTCTCATTACGTGTCCAATTTTAGTGTTCAATGTACTCCCCGCAGGATCTAGATAATAAACAGTGAATGTCTCGGGGGCAATAACTAGTAACTCCCAATGTCTACCGCTACAAGTAGAAGTTAACAATTAATAACTCAAAATGCAAAATAAAAATGGAATTTTCTTAAGTCCAAATTATAAATAAAGTAAACATACTTGACATTGAATGGAGCTATTATTATCTTCTTCTTTTGCTGACCAAAAATTGTAAAAGCATCTATACAGTATTGTTGAACATTATCAGGGTCTTTAGCTACCAAACTAATCAATGATGGAATCAAAAATCCCACATGATCAAATGCAAATTGTTTGCAATGATCTTCGACTAGGTAGCTGCAAAACATATAGGCGTATGCATTAATATATAAGAAACCAGATCACCGGAGCTTACACAAGGTATATGGATGTATAAACAAGATCTCACCTTATCCATGTCTCTATCATTGATGTATTCAGCCAATCATACTTAAACAGCTCAATAATATCTTCTATCAATAAAGAGCTATCGTATGATTGACCTGCATAATCTGCATCTAAAGAAATAATTATAGGGCAATGTACATTATGTGCCCGTAGCCAACATGCCATTCCCCTACAAGCAGGACCTAACGGGTATGTTAGGTCAGTTGGAACCCAATCGGGTAATGTGGGAACTGGAAGTGGAGGCCTAGGTGCTCCTGGTGTCTTCTTTTTAACCTGTACATATAATTTCAGATCAGTTGACATCATATATACACATTAACAGTCTAAATCAATGTAAATTTATCTTACAATTTCAGTCGTGTAGATGACATCTGCTTTGGGCCACAATATGACCCCGCCTTCTGCCTCACCAAGTGTATCAATATCCGGGTGGGCATATGGCAATGTAGCTTCTCTCCAATCGGGTAACACACGTATCGGGCTCACACGAACGTAGCCCTGTGGCATTGGAGTCCCGTGAAACATTGCCCCAGGAAGGGACGGGTAAGCCTGCGCCTCTGCGACAACGTAGTTTTGCATTCTTAAGCGGCATGGCTTCAATGCCTACAAATTTACGTAAAGAATATTATACATATATACATATCATCTTGAAAACATAACAACTTGAAAAGACTAACTACAATGTCATAAACAATACTTACATCAGACGTGCTAGGCGATGGGTCTCCAGGATTACTCGCAGTGTGTGCATCAGGAGAAGAGTGGGTCGCCATAGGCGTATTGGAAGCCTGAGATGCCTGCCACCGCATCAATTCTTCCTTGACCTTCTCAGCAACTACATCGTTGACCTTCTTAGCAACTAAATCCTCAACTCTCTTATTCTCCTATACATGGATAAAAGAAACATTAGATTCTTATTAATGAATTTCCTTTTGCAGTAACATTCTAAAAAAAGAATAGGTTACCTCTTCTTGAGAAAGTCCCGCTCTGGGTTTGCGCTGGGATGGCCCAAAGAATGCTTTGATGCCAACACCAGCGCCGGCACCTCTAACACGTCCAGGATGCTCTGGGTTACCCAGAGCAACTGTCAATTCATCCCTTGTGCCCTGAGGGATGAACGTGCCTTGTTTCCTCTGCTCGTGCAGCTCCCGCTAATCACCATAAACAGAAATTGGTAAGTTAACACCACAAATAATCAATATTCAAACGATTTCTGTAAGAGTTGTATTTTACCATTTTTTCAGCCGCCTCAGCAGTTACAGGCTTCTTTATTTCACCCTTCTTGTTTTGCCTGCCAGCTATCCAGATATCATGGCGAGGAATGGGTGTGGTAGACTCCTGAGTAGGAGCAGACTCCTGAGTAGCCGCAGACTCCGCCTGTAGTCTTTGGCGAACGCTTGCATAGCCTTTTGGACCCATAGTGTGGTCATGCACATTCAGTGCACGCCTTGCTTTTTGTGCGTCACTGAGGGCCTAGTTAGTATGCACATTAATGATTTGGTTAGTAGCACTAAATGCTAATCTTGAATAGGTGAATACAATGTATATTAATTAAATTAGGAGTGACGCCTAATACCTTGAATTCTTCAGATTTTCTTGAAGCAACAAAATTGTCCCAATCTTCTTTGTCCAAGAAGTTCCATTGTTCAAGGGCTGACTTCTTCTTCTTATCACCCTCTTTTATGTATTCTCTATTCAGATTTGTCCTATAATTCCTAAGCATCTTTCCAGCGCGTTGCATCACATTTTTACGATGCAACTTCTCATCCAATGCAAACAGATTCTGTAAAATAGAAATGTTATTAACTAGTATCCAAAATAGAATTGCAAATAATAGAATTTGTAATCTACAAAATAGAATTGCAAATAATAATAACTCACGCATAAATCCTTCCATATCGAGTCTTTTTTCGCTTGAGGAACTTTATGCCAATTGTCATACTTAACACCACAATGGCTCCGAGTGGTACACCCAAGATAGTTCACAAAATTATTGCGGTTCACTCCAATTGGATTTCCTCCATTATCAAACTCCACCGCCAATTTAGATCCACTACCACTTAGCGCTAATAACTTCTTCAACAGAGTGATGCCCCTTTTCTTGTTAAGTGTCTGGTGTTGCGCATCAAGTTGCTCCAGTGCTTCAGTGGGTACAGGTGCATCAACCTAAAATTTGACAAAAATAAAACACACTAATTTAGCCCAATATAGAAATATAGGATATATGACATAACTAGAAGATAATGAATTTTATAGAAATACAGGATATGTTTTTAGAACTTACATTAGTATCCTCGCCATGCTCATCATGGACTTCATGCTCATCATGGACATCATGCTCATCATGGTCAGCCATCTGAAAATGTCATTAAAAAGGCAAACATTTAGCATTTGTATTAACTAGAAAAAGGCAAACATTTAGCATTTGTATTAACTAGAAAAAGGCAAACATTTAGCATTTGTATTAACTAGAAAAAGGCAAACATTTAGCATTTGTATAAACATACATGTCTCTAAAATTGTGATCTTTTATCAATTAACAATCCTTCATTGTGATCTCCGCGCACATATAAGTCATCATTAGCTTCAATATTTTGTGAAGTTGGCAACCCAACTGAGAATGGACTGGAGTCATCATACTTATCATAGTACTCTTCTTCATCTATAGGATCTTCAATGAACTGTCTTTTACCATGAAGAACAACCGACCATTTATCATTTGCAGGATCATCGATATAGAATATTTGTTTCGCCTGTGATGCCAATATGAATGGTTCACCCTTCTCGCCGATCTTTTCAAAGTTCACCAAAGTGAAACCCAATTCATCCACTATAACTCCTTTGGTGTTATCAACCCAATTACATTTAAATAGCGGAATTTTGAAATCTATGTAGTCAAGGAAGATCCCAAAATATTGACTTCTTCTTGAATAAAGAATTGTCACTCCGTGTGGCCATACTACATTGTGATTTCTTACCAAATTCATTGACAATGTCTTTTACTCTTTCATAAACAACATCCCCTGGTATAGGTTTAGGTGCACTTCGTTCATCATTCCATCCATTGAATGCTTTGCGCTTCCTACGATACGGATGGAATTTTGAAAGAAACCTTCGATGACCAAGATATACAGTCTTGCCGCCATGTTTTAGTCTTATTGAATCAGTGTTTTCTTCACATATAGGACACGCTTTAGCTCCTTTGACACTATATCCAGACAAATTCCCATATGCTGGAAAGTCATTAATAGTGCAAAACAACATAGCGTGCAAACGAAATGTCTCTTTTGCTGAAGCATCATAGGTCATCACACCTTCAGCCCAAAGTTTCTTTAAGTCATCAATCAAAGGTTCAAGATAAACATCGATATCATTTCCGGGTTGTTTAGGGCCCGATATCAACAATGACAACATAACATACTTATTTTTCATACACATCCAGGGAGGAAGATTGTATATAACAAGCATGACTGGCCAAGTGCTATGTTGGCTGCTCAATGTCCCGTACGGATTCATCCCATCTGTACAAAGCCCAAGTCTTAGATTCCTATCTTCTTCACCAAATTTAGGGTACAATAGATCAATCTTCTTCCACTGTGGGGAATCAGACGCATGTCGTAGGATCCCATCATTATTTTTCTTAACATCTGCATGCCACCTCAGATTCTTCGCATCTTTCGGATTTGCAAACAAGCGTTGAAACCGTGATATTATAGGTAGATACCACAACACCTTGGCAGGAGAACCAGTTTTGAACTCCCCCGAAGTCGTCAATTTATACCGTGACGCACCACATTTTGGACAATCTTTCAAATCTACATAGTCCTTTTGAAATAATACACAATCATTCGGGCATGCGTGTATCTTCTTGGCCTCCATTCCCATTGGGCACAACATTTTCTTTACCTGGTATGTTGAGATTGGAAGCTCGTTTCCTTCAGGAAGCATTTCTTTCAACAAAGTCAACAATGAAGTGAAGCTTTTGTCGCTCCATCTATTGTTAGCTTTCAACTTATACAATCTCAAGACAGCGCTAAGCTTCGTAAACTTAGCACAACCTGTGTATAACGGTATCTCAGCATCATGCACAATGTTTGTAAAGATAGGAGGTGGATCGGTGTGCTCTACCCTACAACTATCCAGCATCGCATCAACGATGTCTGCTGGAACTGGTTCGTTCACATTTACGTCATCGCTATCGACATCTACTGGTTTCGATTTTGAAATTTCTCCATGCCAGTGCCATTCTGTATAGCCTTGTACAATCCCGTTGCACATGACATGACTTTTGATTTCCTCACCAGTGTTGACTTTCAAGTTGTTACCGCAATGCCTACATGGACAGTAGAACCTATCTGTAGGTTTTTTCCTATGTTCCTCGGCAAATCTAATAAACTGATCAAGACCAGATATAAACTCTGGGGTACAACGATTACGAATCGACATCCATGATCTATCCATTCTATGATCAGAGAAAACAAGTATATATTAGGAAACAAGTATATATTAGGAAAAGATTAGGCAACATTTCCCCGCTGTTCTCTAAGTACATATATACTTAGAGAAGAAACGGGGAAATGCCAACAAACACATGTGATGTCATTCTTATATATAATAAATGTGTACCACCTATCCCATCCTTGAACACCTAATCTCACTAGTAAGTGTATAATGGGTATTGGGTTTTCAAGAAAATTTCGGCAGCATTTCCCCGCTGTTCTCTAAGTACATATGTACTTAGAGAACAAACGGGGAAATGCTGCCGAAATTTTCTTGAAAACTCAATACACATTATACACTTACATCCTAAGTGAGATTAGGTGTTCAAGAACAGTCCCAAACCGGGGACTATCCAAGATTTACTCCTAATGAGTCAATCTTGGACGGGTTTCTAGGCCAACAAACACAATAATAGACATCTACAATGAAGCCGGACTCCATACAAACAGTATATAATTTGGTGATTGTTCATTCTAATTTATACCAATGTACAAGTAATATAAAAAACAATGATTGTTCACATTCTAGGCCAACAAACACATGTGATGTCATTCTTATATATAATAAATGTGTACCACCTATCCCATCCTTGAACACCTAATCTCACTAGTAAGTGTATAATGTGTATTGGGTTTTCAAGAAAATTTCGGCAGCATTTCCCCGCTGTTCTCTAAGTACATATGTACTTAGAGAACAAACGGGGAAATGCTACCAAAATTTTCTTGAAAACTCAATACACATTATACACTTACATCCTAAGTGAGATTAGGTGTTCAAGAACAGTCCCAAACCGGGGACTATCCAAGATTTACTCCTAATGAGTCAATCTTGGACGGGTTTCTAGGCCAACAAACACAATAATAGACATCTACAATGAAGCCGGACTCCATACAAACAGTATATAATTTGGTGATTGTTCATTCTAATTTATACCAATGTACAAGTAATATAAAAAACAATGATTGTTCACATTCTAGGCCAACAAACACATGTGATGTCATTCTTATATATAATAAATGTGTACCACCTATCCCATCCTTGAACACCTAATCTCACTAGTAAGTGTATAATGTGTATTGGGTTTTCAAGAAAATTTCGGCAGCATTTCCCCGCTGTTCTCTAAGTACATATGTACTTAGAGAACAAACGGGGAAATGCTACCAAAATTTTCTTGAAAACTCAATACACATTATACACTTACATCCTAAGTGAGATTAGGTGTTCAAGAACAGTCCCAAACCGGGGACTATCCAAGATTTACTCCTAATGAGTCAATCTTGGACGGGTTTCTAGGCCAACAAACACAATAATAGACATCTACAATGAAGCCGGACTCCATACAAACAGTATATAATTTGGTGATTGTTCATTCTAATTTATACCAATGTACAAGTAATATAAAAAACAATGATTGTTCACATTCTAGGCCAACAAACACATGTGATGTCATTCTTATATATAATAAATGTGTACCACCTATCCCATCCTTGAACACCTAATCTCACTAGTAAGTGTATAATGTGTATTGGGTTTTCAAGAAAATTTCGGCAGCATTTCCCCGCTGTTCTCTAAGTACATATGTACTTAGAGAACAAACGGGGAAATGCTACCAAAATTTTCTTGAAAACTCAATACACATTATACACTTACATCCTAAGTGAGATTAGGTGTTCAAGAACAGTCCCAAACCGGGGACTATCCAAGATTTACTCCTAATGAGTCAATCTTGGACGGGTTTCTAGGCCAACAAACACAATAATAGACATCTACAATGAAGTCGGACTCCATACAAACAGTATATAATTTAGTGATTGTTCATTCTAATTTATACCAATGTACAAGTAATATAAAGAACAATGATTGTTGACTTTCTAGGCCAACAAACACATGTGATGTCATTCTTATATAATAAATGTAAACCACCTATAACAAACACATTGTCCAACATTAGGTTCAACACTTGAAACATAGATTCGTTTTCTTATATAATAAATGTAAACCACCTATAACAAACACATTGTCCAACATTAGGAGATGCCTGACTGGGGGGTTGGGGGGTTGGTGGGGTCCACTTTTGACTCGCTCCCAGGTACGAGCAGGGGGCTGCACTCGGTTGTGTACTGGCAAAAAGAAAGATGAGTGGGGTAGCTGGTTTCACAGATCAGTTTTTGACTCACTCAAACATGGATATATATTAAGTGATTATTAGCTTTGTGAGCCACTATAGAGATTGTATGATAGTTTAGTTCCCAATTGGTCTATGTTAAAATAATCTTAAGAATCTCCTATTGGTGCCACAAAAATAAATTGGACGGATCCATCCGAGGTTTGACGTACGTAAATCTAATCTGTTCTACCGACAAGGTGAAAATAAAGAAACTTGCCCTAAACGTTTGTGATATTGCTATTAGGAAATCGTTTTCGAATTCAAGTGCAATAATGTTTTAGCTCCTTTATTTAGATAGTTTGTGATCATTGACAGATACTGTTCAAAAATACATATTGGAAGTCATAGTGCTCAAATGGATTAAGCAATCTGCATTCATTGTACGCAAGGTCCAAAAACTTGAATATTATGTAGTAGTCTGAGAGGGTCCGAAAACGTGGAATTCATCTGGACCTATTCTCTAAGACTTGAATTGCAGAGCAATGCACTTCATATCAAACAAGGCCTTTAGTGTATATCCAGAAAACCAGTTGGCGCATACCTGTTGGCGCGGGAGGCAGCGGGAGTCAGGTGGAAGCTGATGGCGTCAGGCAGGCTGAGGCGGCGAGCTCCAGGCTCTTCAGGCGTCGGCGGCGAGCTCCAGCAGCAGTGGCGGCGAGCTCCAGCAGCAGTGGCGGTGGGGCGGCGGAGAAGGGGGCTCCAGGCTCGTCAGCAGTGGCGGCGGGGCGGCGGGGCGGCGGAGAAGGGAGCTCCAGCAGCACGGAGAAGGCGGCGGCGGGGCGCGGAGAAGGGGGCGCGGAGAAGGGGGCGCGGAGAAGGCGGCACGACGGCGCTGTTGTGGAGAACAAGGAGAAGAAAATCGCCGGCGACAGGGTGGGGAATCGACGGAGAAACAGAAAGGGCTCGCAATGAAACAGGAGGAAGGGGAAGAGTCGGGCACCGCGGGTTATTAAGTCCCAAATAGCGTCGGTTTTTTACAACAACCGACGCCTAAATGTCTTTAGCGTCGGTTGTCCGAGAAAACCGACGTCCAACTGGGCGATAATTTCATGAAATTGTTTGGCGGGAACCACCTTCAGCGTCGGTTATCCTTTAATCACCGACGCTGAAGGTGACACTTTTCGCGCAAATTTTCATCACACATAGGCGTCGGTTTCCACCTAAATAACCGACGCTGAAAAGGACACTATTTTTCGCGGGCGACTTTAAGCGTCGGATTGTTATAAACAACCGACGCTGAAGACAAAGCGGTACCCGTGTCTGGCTGGTCTTCGAATATAGACGTCGGTTGTCGTAAACAACCGACGCCTAACATAGAAGGCGTCAGTTTTTCCTAATAACCGACGCCCAGAAAAGTGTCACTGAATGCTATTTCTGTAGTAGTGACACATGCATATCAAGTTTGTTAATGAATTATTTTTTTTCATCCACGAATCAAGAAGTCACGAAATGGTGGTCAAAACATCAAGAGCTATTGTTCATATGTGTAATTGGCTACTACATATTTTTCATCTATCAAAGAAGCTGAATTTTACTATCAAAAGAAGCCCATTATGGACAACAACTTAGACAACAACAGTCAGTTTGGTTGTAGTTGTGAAACAAAAACCTGATATGCTGCCTGGCAGGGTTTCAGCCGCCAATGTCGTCCTCAGACATGTTAAATTCGAGTATATCCATCACAAACTACTAATAGATGGAGATGAAATTTTGTTGGCAAGGGTCCAGCAGAGCAACAGAAAATTTCAAAACGAGGATTATAAATATCTAATTTGGTTACTGGGGATTCACAAAGTTGCTAGAGTGTGCGAGTTAACCAAACATCACCATTTATGATAGTGGATCCCACAAAATTAACAAACAAAATAAAGGGGGATGAAGATATATACAGAATCAGGTAGTAGACCACTAACCTTCGTCAAAGAAAAGAATGGATCTCCGAATCAGAGTAGGCCTCTGTGGTTGAGACGCCCAATTTCAGGTGACTACGCAGGTCCCCGACCTCTGTTCCTGTGTGCACAGCTACCCGGATTAGATCCTTACCTTGTTCCCGTATTACCGGATCTATGATCGCCATGCAGTAGACGATAAGTTTGCTTACCATATCCAGGTAGACCAACTCGGCTAACTTCCAGTAATCGCGCTTGCGGGAGACGAGAGGCTGGAGCACCGTCAAGTTTCTTTGTGAACTGCTGCTTCAGGCGGGAAGACCGGTTCTGTCACAGGCACGCCATGCGACCAGCCGAGAGTCACGGATGGCGAAGGGGCGCGACCTCACCCCCCTGCGGCGCGTCGTTAGGGCGCGGAAGGGGAAATCTGCAGACAGCACTAGACCGGGCGCAGAGAACTTTCGTGAATCTTGGCAGGCAAATGAAAATCAGAACCAGGGGAAAAGCAAAACTGGGAAGCGGGTAAAATTAGACCCCTGCGCGCGGCCCAAAAGTGAATTTGTTGTAGACCATATTAGGCCTGGGCCGGGTAATAAAATACATGTAGTCCAATTAGGAAATTTCCAGTAGACCAAAATTTAAATGTAGACCAACACGATACTCCTGCTCTCGCAGTTTCCTCCGAAGATCACTCAAAGCTCCCAACTGTCTGAATTCTGAAGTATCCGAAATGTCTTTTCAGCTTCCTGTAGCTGCTATTTATGGGCAGCAGTTGAAGGAAGTTATGGTGCTCGAAGCGCCACGTGTCCTCCTTATTTGTGGGTCGGTGGGCGGCCGATACTGGTATCGCTCGGCTCAGGAGTGTCGGCTATTGGTCACGTGATGGACGGAGCGTCTGCCGGTGGGTGGCTATGTCGCACGATAAGATGGGTTGTTGGGGCGAGCTGGGCTCCTTGTCGGGTAGAAGGTGTGTCGCCCATCTGCTCCTTCTTGCGCGACATCCTTTTGTCGTGCGTCATTGTGTCGCTCCACCCTGTCGGGCGGAGGTTATATCGGGCGTTAGGAAGGTGGAAACAGACTTGGACTTATTCTGTGGGCCGGGACGGTCTTATTGCACCAAAATGAGGAAAAACTCTGCAAAAGATGGAAATATAGGATTAAGAGCATTGCTTGGCCAATTATTGCGAAAGTGCATACAAAAGAGAGGAAAATAGCTTAAAATGGCAGTTTTAATAACAGAAAAATAGTCTAAAATGTCACAAAAATTGGTATTATCAACTCCCCCAAGCTTAGCGTTTTGATTGTCCTCAATCAATATTTAAACTTTATTTTGTGATGCTTCTTCTTGTTTGGTACAACTTTCAGGCCAAGAGGTAAAGCAAGTATAGTAATGCCTTTAGAGATAATGTTGTCTCATTACGAATAAAAGACCTTGCGTTTCCTGCCTTATTATTTCAGTAGAATTTTTTTCTACAGCTTCAGCGAGACTTTAGTGTATGATTCCGAAGTTAGCTTACACACCAAACAGCTTTATTTTCGGGGTAGAAAGTTGTAAAAAGGGTAGGATAAGGCTTTTTGGGTTTTTCATCTTTGTTTTCCATCAGTCTATCCAGGTAAGGGTCCGTTAGTGGGCAAGTGGTCCCTGCAGTCCAATCCAGTTGGCTTTAGAGCAGTGATTTCACATCCTACGTACCACTGCCCCGGATCTACCATGCCTAAAGATGGGTACTTTTGGAAAACAAGCGGGTATATATATTTTTTCTTTTCTTTTATCGGGCACAACTCTCATGCTTTTATTCACACTCATAAGGCTTCTCTCTCTTTTTGGGATTTTCATTGGGTAAAGGGGAAACAAAGAGATTTCTGCTGTTTGGGCAGCTTTTTCCTTCTCCATACTCTTCTCTTAGCTGTTTGCGAGATTATTATATTTTTCAAAATTTTTGGCATGGAAAAACGTAATATTCTGTGCGTTTGAAGCAGCATTATCAAAAAGATATAACGGAACTTGTATCTCGTTAAGCACAAAGAAAAATAACTTTGAAGCAGTTGCATCAGGTTTTTACTAATATAGACTTTGTACATAAGCATGGGAACAAAATAAGCAACATTTTTCAAAATTTTTATATGAGCAAGGGTACAAATACATGATATAGGAGGAGAACAAAATGGCATAAGAGAATTTTTATACCTCCTTCACTGACACATGGGTACCCCCCCCCAAACTTACTCCGCACTCTGTCCCAGAGTAGCGAAGAATACAGGGTGAGTTCATGTTAGACCAGTGAAGGTTATCTAGCGGGTTCCCTTGTGCCTTGGAGAAGCTGCAATATGCTTCTTTGTTACAGCCTCCTTATTTTCTCATTTGGAAACAGCCAGAACATGTGCAAAGCTCTCAAGATGGAAGCTCGAGAGCTCTTGAAAACACTTGTGGGCGCTTCCTCCTTAATAAGATGGAACCGGAATGCCCAGATTCCACCCGGAGGCCACAGGAAAAAGACTCGTGCTGTCTTTGTAGATGGTCCTACACCATCGCATAAGACAGACTATTATAAGAAAGTGATCTTCCTCTGAAGCTACCATATCAAGAAAAATTCTCCCGCTCTCTATCTACGGTAGTCGACGGCTAGCTGCCTTGGGGTTTTTACGTTTCTGCCCGACAGTTGTTGCTTCCACTCGGCTGGAGGTTTGTCCTGTATGACCTATCCCTGTTATCAAGTCCAATGATCATCTAAATGTTAGGTCGGCAAAGACAAGAATCACAATAAGACTTATTTCAAAATCCGGGTATCGTCCATCAAAAGGAAGCTCAAGACGATACAGGGTTGGACGATACGAGGAGGGTTATGCGGCACACACACCGCCCGACACGGATGTATCGGGCGATAAGGTTTCCAAAGACCAAATGCCCGTCAGGACGTCATAAAAGAAAAATGTGTCGCCCGATATGGCGTATCGGGCAAACACTTATTGGTCGTTATTTCATGCTTAACTGCGTCGGGCGATACAAAATCGACTAGGCTCGTAAAACCTGATAAGCAGCGTGATATGAAAACTCGTGTCGGGCGATAAACATGTCTGGCGATACCTTTGCTCATAGGAGCCATCGCCCGATATAAGGGTGAAGGCAAGCTGGCCGACATGCGAGCAAAGGTGGATCACTGCATGTGTTACAGGTGGCTGAAAAGAGAAGTGAGGCAGCCCGACACATTGAGCCCACATTGCTATATATAGCAAGCTCAGTTGGGGGTAAAACGGGCATTTTTGGGGCGTGCGTCGGCCGACGAGTCAGGCAAATCCCGAGACGAAGGTCACGTCAGTTAAATCAAGGGCATTTATTTTCATGCACGGTACGGCGGTTGCTCGGTAATACCATCCGCCCTGGTTCTTGTGGTGCCCCAAAAATTCCGGCCTGATACAAGCGTGACTGCGCGCCAGCTGAGCTGCTTCCCGACACAGCTTAAAACAGGCGGCCAAAAACCATCATCAGTTTAGTGTTAAGTCCCCGACCTCATAAAGTATGACAGTGGTGGCCCATAAAACAGAGGAGTCGGTGCGCTCGGCGCGTGCACCGGCTTGGGCCTTATTACAATTCATAAATTTTTGTAATGTTCATTTTGTTTTAAAGTAAAATCACCCTATACTAGGAAAGAAAAACGAGCTCGGGTTGCCTCCCGAGAAGCGTTGTAGTTTTCATCTCCAGCTTGACGGCTCCAGCCTTTCCGCTCCTTATCTGCTAACATCATCCATCCATCTCTTGCAGCCTGATTTCCATCTTCTCTCGATCACATCCCTGCCTTCTTTGCAGTTTCGGTGTTGGACGGTATTTTCCCTGAGGGATTCTTCATTAACTCGGCCATTTGAGCTAATTGCTGATCCATCTGGCGTTGGTGCGTCTGCATGTCTGCCATTTGCACCTGCAATGAGTTTAAAACACCAGAACTTGATAACGCGCTCTGTGCCAACTGGTTGTTAACGGTGTCCTGCTTCTTCACAAAATCAAACAACTGTCCCACCACATCTGCTTGGTTTGAACCCTTGTCATGTCCTTGCTCTCTGGCTGATCCTTGATACTTAGCTTGCCCCTGAAAACCTCCTTTGTTCGGCCGGAAGGGGGTGTTTTTGATGTACGTGCTTGGCCCTCCCCTCTTCTCAAAAGCTTGGGGCGGCCTAGTAGAGTTGTGCAGCTGATGAGAATTCTCAGCTGCCTCCTTGTTGCCATAGCTAAAACCAGGGTGGTCTGGTCTTTTGAAATTTACGAAAGAGACTTTTTCAGTTTCTTCGACCTCAGACTCAGTGTCGCTTGATGCTTCTGGTCGAGTGTAGATGCAATTATCTATCCCATGACCGCCTTCTCCACATGTTACACATTTCATTACTTTTTCCACCTGCTTCTTCCCTTTCGCGCCGAATTCCCTCAGCTGCTTTACATCCGTGGCTATTTTTTGAATCTGAGAAGTGATGGTCTCTAGGGCCTTGGACTCAAGAGAGGACCCTTCCCCAACCTTTTTCGCCTGTCCTCTGTCAGATCTATCATATTCAGCACCGGTTTGCAGCTCGGCCATATTTTTGATGATCCTTTCAGACTTGCTCGACTTTTTCCCTAAGAAGTCACTTCCTGCTACCGCATTTAGTGACACCCGTTCATCGGGAGTCAGGCCATTGTAGAAGGTGGTGATAAGGAAGCCCTTCTTGTAATTATGATGGGGGCAATCCCTCAAGTACTCTTGGAACCGCTCCCAGGCGTCGTGAAGGCTTTCGTTCGGCTTTTGCATGAAGGAAGTTATTTTCTGCCGAGTTCTGACCGTCCTCTCGATGGGGTAAAACTTATTTACGAAGGCTTCAACTAACGCCCCCATCCATTCAAGGACCAGTGGGGTAACCCGAGGTACCAGGATAGTGCTTTGTCCTCCAGTGAGAAGATGAATCCTTTACAGTATATAACCTCCTGGGGGACCCCCCGCATCTTTATCGTGTCACATATGTTCTTGAAGGCATCGAGGTGGTGGTAGGGGTTGTCATTTCTCGAACTTCCCCTGAAGCTTTTGTTCTGGATCATAGAGATCACAGAAGGCTTAATCTCAAAATTGGCTGCGTTGAATCACGGGGTGATGACGGGACATCTGGAGTTGTTGGCTTTTGTTGATGCCAACTCCCTCAACGTCTTCTCGTCCTCCTCGGAGTCGTCGCTGTCGCTAGCCTCGCGACGTTGTTCTTGGTTGTGGTGTCACCTGTGTCGTTGACGGTGGCGACGTCTGACATGGGGTGGCCTTCCTCGGAGTGCTCCGATTCCTGATCTTCATGCTGATCGTTGCCGCCATAGCGGTCATTATCATCTGGTTGAGGTGATTTAGGCCTCCCCCCTTGGCGTTCGTCTCCAGAAATGGATGGCTCCACGCGAGGCGGCATGACGGTTGGAGTTGGTGCTCAGTGGAATAGATCATTATTCTTTAGAATGCCAGAAATAGCACGAAAATTCAAGTTTAGAAAATTGAATTATTAATTTTAAGCAAAGAAAAAGAAAAAGAAAAAGAGTGATGTCAAACTCATTGCTAAGCTTGAGGCACAAGAGTGTAGTTAGTGGATTCGGATTCGTCTACAGTACCGTTTTTGCCTTGTCCCCGGCAACGGCGCCAAAAAGTTGACTGGCCTAAATCGCGCGTCCAAAAGTGGAGGCGGATTTGAGGTAGTCGAGCTTTTACATTTATAAACTTCAATCCTTCTAGGCCCCCGCAACTTTGTTTACGGGGTCGAAGTAGATATACAGGGTCAAACACAGGGACAAGGGGGTAGTGTTGAGAACCCAGAATCGACACGCTACACTCCGGTGGGTAAGAAGAGATATAAATTCCCAAAAGGGAAATAGCAAGATGTCACAAATAAAACAAAGAACATTATCTCCAATTGGCGCTACAAGAGAGAGATTTAAGATTTTAGTCATTTAGCAATTTTTAGGAGTTTTCATACAACAGAAACAGAAAGATAATACTAGAGCTAGGGCAAGATGTGAAGGATAAGACTACAGCAAAACAAGCGGCAGTAGTAACACCTTACACCCCTCCTCTCAGAGCGGGTACTTCTAACCAAGCGTCAACATCCCTCTCGGAGTTGTCGGACTTAAGTTAGAGTGGAGTGTTACTGAAACAACTCCGTTCCAGGCACTCTCGTACTCCAGAATCGGACCAAACACTAGATCCACAACACGACTCTCAAAGTTGTTGCGACGGGAAAACACGATTCGGTAGCTAAGCAAAATGTGATCCAAACATGCAAGCTAGAGTTCAAATATCAAACATAGCAGTCATCCAAAATATCGCACCAAGCATAGAGCAGCAAGTAATTAAGCTTTTCTATTTCCATACACATTTAGGGTCTTAATACATTGCGTAAGAAAGGAATTAAATAACAAAATTAAAGATAGATGTCTCCTTCTTGATGTAGAAGGATGACAGACTACAACGGCCCTCCCGCCCGATATCGGATAGGGGCCTAGCCCGATACAGCGGTGTCGGGCGACACACTCTCTCGAGCGGCACACCGCGACGACCGACTGTATCGTTCAAGGACCTGGCCGATACGCTCAAGTCGGGCGACACACCCTCTCGGGAGGCATGCATGACGGGCGAAGCGTATCGGGTTCGATATCGTGTCGGGCATGGAGCGACGCGTCCTACTGTCAGGCACTTGTGTCGCACATCATCGTTGGCCGATATTGGCCCGTAGTGTCGCCCGGGACGGTTCTAAGTGAACTATCCCCTCCCTCTCGGGATGAGGAAGAGCTCACCTAGTGTCACCCGACACGAGTACTGGGGCACGATACTCCTGCTCTCACAGTTTCCTCCGAAGATCACTCAAAGCTCCCAACTGTCTGAATTCTGAAGTATCTGAACTATCTTTTTGGCTTCCTGTAGCTGCTATTTATAGGTAGTAGTTCGAGGAAGTTATGGTGCTCGAAGCACCACGTGTCCTCCTTATTTGCGGGTCGGTGGGTGGCCGATACTGGTATCGCTCGGCTCAGGAGTGTCGGCTATCGGTCACGTGATGGACGGCGCGCCTGCCGGTGGGTGGCTATGTCACCCAATAAGCTGGGTTGTCGGGGCGAGTTGTGCTCCCTGTCGGGTAGAAGGTGTGTCGTCCATCTGCTCCTTGCGCGACATCCTTTTGTCGTGCGTCATTGTGTCGCTCCACCCTGTCGGGCGGAGGTTGTATCGGGCGTCAGGAAGGCCGAAACAGACTTGGACTTATTCTGTGGGCCGGGACGGCCTTATTGCACCAAAATGAGGAAAAACTCTACAAAAGATGGAAATATAGGATTAAGAGCATTGCTTGGCCAATTATTGCGAAAGTGCATACAAAAGAGAGGAAAATAGCTAAAAATGGCAGTTTTGATAACAGAAAAATAGTCTAAAATATCACAAAAATTGGTGTTATCAGCTAGTACTATGGTAGGAAGGTTTAGGTTCAAGTGGATTACGGTTGTGACTAATGGAGCATGATGACTTAATCATAGACGATAAATCATTTTTTCTTATTCATTTACACAGATCGGTTCTGACCACTAGTCTGATAGCCATATCTGTAGTAGGTGTTCCTATCGTGTTCAGGTTGATTGATTTTTACTTTGAGTCATTTGGGGTCAACATTTTCTGGCTAGACACTAAACTTTTCAAAGATTAATTTTTGAGTTGAAATCCTTGACCCCAATCAAAACTGTAGAAATTTTTGAGTCTATCAGGTCTGATCCATAAATCCACAATTTAAGAGAATGATTTTTAAAATAAAACTATTATCTATGTAATCTATGAAAATAACTAAGTATAAAGAAAGCATTTCAATGTAAACAAAGATATTATTAGTTGGATTGAAACATATTTTAAACAATAATATAATATCTACAAGAGTTTTAAACACCAAATTTATTAAAAATAGCATAACAATCATATGAAATATATATTTATATTATGTATGTCATAAATATAAAATATAATAACCCAGTAAAAAATATGTATAAGATTTATTATTAATATAGTGGGCTATTTAGTGGGTCAAACTTTAATATGTTTATTATATTAGTATATGATTATGAATTTTAGGTCAATCGGTAAATTTGGGTCAATTTTCCAAACTCTGACTTGGTCCTAGAATAATTTTAGGTTCTTTTGATTTAGATCAAATCCGGATTGGATTGCAGAACATTAAACCCTAAACCGCTCAAAAATTTCAGGTTTGGGTTAGGTGTAGTCTTGAGATATCATCTAAAATTAAATCATCTCTGCAAGTATTAAATTTTACATTTAATGATACTAAACTTAGTACATAACAATATCAATTAACATCTATAGAGATCCACATTTTTTGCTGATGAGATTCAATTTGATATTTAAAAAAAACATAAAGATGTAGAATAAGTTAATGCATTTAGAATGCAACTTTGTTTACGAATGAGTACAATACCATGTTGTGTAATATTCATACGGTAATAACGTGTTTTACATGCATTGGTAGCACGGTATAAAAATGATAAGACCGGCTTGCTTAAAAGAACTAGTATATTTTGCGTAATAGTTAAGATGAGTAATTAATATGATAACAGATAACGTTATGACACAACATGTACTATCAGACGTCATTACAGTATCGTGATGACTAATATATATATATATATATATATATATATATATATATATTCCTTGACTATATTGGTATTTCATGTCAATATCAGTACAATTTGACTTCATCATTAGTTTTGTTATGATTTATATTCAGTATTGTTGTAAAAGTATAGGTGGAAATTAATATAACTAAAAAGTGTTGTAAATATATTGTATAATTTAGTATTGTTCGAGTATGGTATGATAAACAACGTTTTATTACCTTTGAAACGATTGAGGTGGATTTTATGATATGAGGATGTGTCAAAATTGGTGTTTTTGTTTGTTGAGACATTCCAAAGTGGGAGTTCCCATATACAAGTTAACAACGTACTACATAAGGAGTGGTGTGAAGAATTGTTCTTAATACAGTATCGAGATTCTTTGGTTGGTTTGCAATGCTCGGTTTTTAAACTCTAATGGGGGAAAGATGTATTGCCAGTGAACCAGAAGATGGGTGATTATGAAAGAGGTCGTAAATGACATGGAAGCATCAACAATTATTCATCACTTCTATCCAAACTCCTTATAAACACACGCATGCGGAATAAATAACGAACAGACGGACAATCTAGAAGACGTAAATGCGTAATCAAGTACATATATCAGAACATCCATCACATGAAACGATCGAGTTCGATCCCGCCACTAGAAGTGCCATATCTCAGCTCCCCTTTCCTGCCTCCGGCACTTCAATCTTCCCATTCTCAGTTGGCCTACCATCCGGTGCGTTAAACTCCCCCTTAGCCTTCCTAAATAGCTTATGCTCAATATGCTCCTGGAAGGTCCTCGGTGGGAACTTAGCCGGCTCAGTCTCCGTGACAACCTCCTTGAGCGGCTCCAGAACGATCCTGTCCCTAGGCGGCTCGCAGAACACCGCCCACGAGATGCGAACCTTCTCCCTGTTGACGAGCCCGCGGTGGAGCACGCTGTGGTACCTCCCGTTGCTGAGGATCTCGATGGTATCTCCTATGTGCACGATCATCGCGTCGGGTTCGCCACAGGGGGCAGTCACCCACTTCCCGGCGTGGTAGACCTGGAGACCGGGGACCATGTTGGTGAGGATGAAGGAGAGCGCGCTGATGTCGGTGTGTGCTTCCACGCCTAGGGCGAGGTCTGGTTGTGGGCAGCGCGGGTAGAAGTTTATCTTCATCTGAAGGAGGAGGTCCGTCGCGCCGCCTACTTCGTGCTCCAGGCGGGTCTCGGGGAGGGAAAGGCCGAGGGAGAGCATGGATAGCATTCGGCTCGCGACGCCGCGGAGCTCCCGGCCGAACTCCTGCACCACCTCCCTGTAAAGACATCGGGCGCGGTTTGGTGAAACGAAACAGAACATGAAGAGTTAGTTACTACAACCATGCATGCTAGGGCAACTTACTTGTAGTCTTCTGGGTGTCTGGGCCAGATGGAGAGATCGACTTTCTCCTCAGGGAAGATGAGGTGAAAGAAGTAATCCTCCCACTCTCGCTGCCCGCTGCGGTTGTTCGCCAGCTTGCTCCCATACCCTTGTATCTTCCCTGATGCCTGGTCGTTGGCATACGCCTCTTTCTCCTCCACAGGGAGGTCGAAAAACGCCTTCCCTGTCGCCCTCACGCGGTCCATGAGCGACGCCGACATGCCGTGATTTACGATCTGCATGACTCCCCACTCCGTCGCGGCCTTCGTCACGGCCTCCACGGTCGCGCGGCGGGTGGACTCGTCGGGTGACAGGAACCCGGACAGGTCTACAGTCGGGATCTGCTCGTCGGCCGTCGTGGCGGCGGTTTTGGCAGCTGCCTCAAGGGCGTCGATGAGGTCGGCGCGTTCTTCCTCTGGACGGATGTATTCGGTTGGGATGGAGTTGCTCCCGCTGCTGGCGAGGAGCTCTACCCGAGCTGGGATGACCGACTCTGCCGGCGCTGTGATCACCTCCGTTGCCATTTTGCTCTTTCTCTCTCGACTGGACTCCGGTGATTAACGCGATAGCTAGGTAGGTGATAAGTGTTCGACCTCTGGCGTCGGGCTCTTAGCTTTGGTGGTATCCGTGGTGGGTGATGGACCTGCTGGTGGTGGTCGGTTTTATAGCTGTTTCCCCGCCACCACCCAGTAAAACCCCGTGCGTTAGTTAGGAAGTGTTGTTGGTAGGAGAGGAGAAGTGTCCTTGTGGGGGTTGCACCTGCCGCGGAGCACATGAGTTATCAACTCGTCGTATCGTTCGGGCGCGTTTATTGGGGGTTGGCAAGTGCCGACGCGACGGCCAAGTTACCAAAATGGACCAACGGCTAGAGCAGACTCATGACTCTACCACGATCGCAACTTGCAAATCTAGCCATGAATTCTCGCATCAGAACTCACAAGTGTTTCTTATTACTCAGCTACCCGCGCACTTATACTTCTAACCAATCTCGGAAGCTCTGTTGTTCATCATCCACTTACACTTCTACTTTCTGATCTTGTTGTTGGGCTGGTTGAGAGTAAAACAGCGGGCGCTGTACCTGCCCTTCCTTACTCACGTGTTTGATGGTGGCTTAAGATGCACATTTAGGAGACCGCTTTATCATGCCTACATACCTCATTGCCTCATTCTCTTAAGGTCATTCTTTTTATATCAAACCAAAACGAATGAAGAATGGCTTATGACGGATTCTCAACTATTCTATCCTTGCCAATACTACAATTCAACTCAAATGTTCATGTCAAAGGTGAATCAATGTTTATGTGCTGCAACGATCTAGTAATGTGTGTAAACATGGACAACTTTGTGTTTGTATGATTAAAGCAGTCCAATTACCTTTACTAGGAGGCTCAAATATGAGCCCTAATTGAAAGTGTAGTCCAGAAGGCTTTATGGGGTGGCTTTACATAACTTTTTGATTGGTTGGTGCCCGTTGGTGATGCAGGGTAAAAAAATCAATCCACATTATTGAGTCTGATATGGTATGTATGTATATATACACGCCATGGGTGTGTTTGAACCCTAACTCAAAAAATCCCAGGACTTTATCTTTAAAACCTAGTGCTTACAATGTATCTTTGCAAGAAAAATGCGTAGGAAAGACCCTACATGATATAGAAATTTGATATGTAGCATCCTCTTCAACAATGCTTCTGAATTGGGTGAACGAGATGTTGGTTGGTGAAGAGAAGGAGCTCTCGCCTCTATGGCCCTTGGCTACTTGCTTGATGGGGTTCATGAGCGTTGTTGAGGTGTTGATGAGGTAATCAACACGATGTTTTCAGATCACAGATGCGGCATGTCTGCTTTGATTCAGATGAGCTCAAGGTTGAAGAAGAATATAAACAACACGACATGGCTGAGGGGTCCACAACATGCCTACAACGTCTTTGAGCTTGAATGGCGGCTTGACACTTGCTAATAGGAGCATTCTTGCACGTCAGAGGTGTCGCAACACGGTACTGGATGCTTGCTTTGGCGAACGGTGACCGATTTGCTGATGGGGGGAGAAATGTGCATGTCGACAGGTTACTAGTGTAGAGTTGGTTTGGTTGTGGAGACTTGGGCCGACGACATTTGGTTTTGCCTTTGGGGTCAACGATGACGACACTGAGGCTGCTGAAATGAGAAAAGGGGGTTGCCGACAGCGTGATGCACGGTGGCATTGAGAGGGCGGCAGAGAAGATGATTTCTGATCCAGACATAGTGATGAGGGTGACTGACACATTGGATGGCATCTTGCTTGAAAACGACGTGAGCTAGGGTTTGATGTGAGTAAATAAATGTGAAATCAAGCTTAAAAACCCTATTTTAGTCTGTTCAACACGACATGTTTGGATAGGCACACGTCGCATCTTCATCATTTCTTCCACTTCTCCCTTTTTTTATATTTTTAATCTGCTTGGTATTAACACAATGTGTTCAAATAAAGACACATCGTGTCTACTTTGCACTTGTTCTCCTGTATGGTCTGCCGATATGTGACACGTCATGTGCTTTATTAAGCATGACGTGTCTTCTTCCAATGGAAGGTTTGAAGAAATTACTCTATTTATAATGTGTCATGTCGTAAAGACTACATAATGTGTTTTCTTCTAGGTGAAACTTGATAATCTGTCTTTGAACCTTGCACATTGTGTTGGTTCCAAGTGTCCATGGCCTTAAACTGTTAAGAATATACAAGCACACACACAAGCAGCTCCCCCACCATCCATAGAGACATGCTTCTCCCTCATTTCTTGAATTTCCAAGTAAAACAAATAACTCACTAGTTGATAGCTACTAAAGGTAGCTCATCCATGAAGGGGTAAACCCTAAAATACCCTTAGAGAAAACAACTTCAAACCAAGGTTTAAATGGGCGCCCCATGGCTCAACAAGATCAAGAATGATGAGAGAGTATCCAAGGAACACAATTCATGTGATAATTTGCAAAGAAAATCTCTCAATTGGGTAAATTGCATAAAAGTCCAAAATATGGATCATATTGCATAACATGCTCAAACAATGTCTAAATGGGACCAAATTTGAAACTTAAGCTTGTCTTATGATTTCAAAGTATATCACAAGGTTATATTAGGGTTATAAGAATTTAATTATGTTAATTAAGCTATTCAACTCATTAAGAAAGTTTAGGGGCCTTACACATAGCCCCTTGATTGGGTGTTCTCTTGTGTAGCAACCTCCATAGGAGTCTGATTAGTACTCCTCCCTTCTCCATTACCCACCAGACTAGTGGCATGTTGATTTTGACATGATAGAGAATCATTTCTAAAAACAAGGTTGTGACAACCCCAAGCTTTCCTTTTTGCCACTTTCCTCCCATATACTTACCCTACGTTCATGGGTGAGGGCAAATAATTGTTTGGGATCTATTATCTTCTTCATATCACAATGCTTCATTCATGTGATAGTTCTTATAGATGTGCTTCTTTACAGCTCCAGTTGTGCTTCTTTCATTCCTCCTTCTCTTTCACTGTCTTGCTTACTTGTGATTGCTCATATCCACCATTGTTCTTCAGGTGTGACTACTTTTATATCTTTCTCCATTGTTTTCCTACTGGTGTGACTTTTTTATCCTGTCTAAAGGCATGGATGACAGAATAGATTCACCTCGTACCATTTTCTATAACGATAGTGCCTCCTCTCTCATAATCAAAATAAATGGAGTTAATTACCTTCTCTCAATGAATCCTATCCAAACAATTCTAGAGTCTAGATACAAGGTGAAATTGATTGAAAAACCTATTGGGGAACCCCTAAATGGAAAGGGGGCAATAGCCAAGTCAAAAGCTACATATGGAATAGCATGGAACCTTTGATTGCCTCCATGTACATGTTTTACAAAGCTACAAAGGAAGTGTGGGACGATGTCCGTCGACACTACATGTAGCAAAAGAATGATTTGATGTTTTATGAGATTTGGGATAAATTATTTGGTAAAAATCATGGTGATAGGACCCTTGACAAATATTTTGATTCTATTATTAGTTTATCTCAATAGATTGACTATTTTCATCTTGTATCTTCTGAGGATTAGACCAAAGAGAGGTCATTCTTGCCACAACCAAATTTCTCAATGTCTCCATCTAGACAATATCCAGTCTATAACATTGTCTTGTATGGTGACTCCTTTACCACTCTAAAAGATGTATTGTCTCTTCTCTAATAGTCTGACATCTTCCACTTGACTTATACTCCACTAGATTCGTAACTTGTGATCGTTGTTGTTGCCTATAAACAAGGATGTGGCCGTGGGGGACGTCCCCATAGGCCACAATGCACTTTATGCAACAAGGTAGGTCACCCAGAATAAAAGTGCTATCAAAATCACAATCATCCCTATGGGTGAGGTTGTAATACTAGGACTGTCCATGTTTCCCAGGGATTAGAGAATTAGTATGTTACAATATCTTCTAGTGAGTATGAGCAACTTATGTAGACCTCTTAACATGCTCCTCCACAATCTATAGGCTCTGAGGGTTTTGTGAGAATGCAATCTCTATGACATCTTTGGTGTGTCTTTCCTCCAATCATGGTAATGTCAGGACATCCATATTGGCATCCAGCTCTCTTTGGATTTTCAACTCTGGGGCCACCCTATATATGATTGGTATGAGACACCTTCTTTACACCACTAAACCTCATATTCCTACTTCATTTGTCATTTTAGCATATGGGTTCATTAAAAGTGTTCAACAATGTGGTAGTGTTAATCACTCACCTAGTCTAAAACATTGATTTGTTCATTAATTCTTCATTTTCCCTTCAATTTAATGTCCATTGTTAAGTCAGATGATTCCTTTACTTAAAATGTCACCTTTGGTAGTCATGATTTTTTGGTGTCGTATTCTTAGAATTTTTGGATGATTGGTTTAGGTTTTAGAGTCATGGAACTTTACTACTTTGATGATGTTGTTCCATCTTTTGTTCTTCTTGTGAGGAGACCTCTTCATGTACACCAACATTATAGTTAACCCTCTCTTAAAAAGTTAAAGCACCTAGAGCCCTCTCTATATAGTTTAAAAAGTCTTCCCTGTGAGTCGTGTGAGTTAGGGAAGCATCATAGGAGTTCCTTCCCTATAAAAACTAGTCTATGTTCTAAAGCTACATTTGATGTTATTCATGGTCAAAGTTCTAGTCCCTTTCAAACCACCAACTTTTATGGAATTTGTTATTTCATTAATTTTTTTGATGAATTGTCTCACTTGCTTTGGTTATATCTATTACCATCTTTTGATGAAATGATTGGTGTCTTATCTTATCTTCATAAAATGATTTTAAAAAATTTAATAAATCCATTAAAAAAATTCAGACTAGTAATGCTTTGGAATATGTTTCATCTCAACCATCCATCAATGTTCCTGCGCTCACACACCAATACAAAATGAGGTGGTAGAATGTAGAAAACTTAATTTACTTGATATTTCTTATGCTATTATGTTTCATGGCAAAATAATTGAAACTTATTAGTCTGAAACTATTCTCATAGTCTGCTTCCATATCAATCGAAAGCCATCTTCTGTTCTTCATAACAAACCCCCTTTTTTGGTTTTTTTCCCACACAAACATCTTTTCACTTTTCCTTTGTGTGTTTTTGAGTGCACTGCTTTTGTGCATAATTTTGATCCTCAGAGTGGATAAACTTGAATCCTGCTCTATCAAAATAGCTAGCCTTAGTGGTTCCACCTTTCAAAAAGTTTGTCGTTGTTATATTCCAAGACATTGTTGCATGTATCTCTCTTGATGTTACTTTTCATAAATCTAAAATGTTTTTGATTTGACATCCATATCCTCTCTAATGCAACCTCATCCTCAAACTGAGTTTGTTGAACTTGATCTTTCTGACCCAGTGGATCATGAACCCATCCCACACCCTCATGTCATTCCCCCTCCTATTGAATTAGACCCAAAACCAATATTCACGTCTGATGATCTAGTTTACAAAACTCAATGGCATTATTGATAGTATGGGTTTCTCCATATCATATAGCGATCATAGTCTATTCTGTAAGTTGTTTTAAGTTGGAACCATCATTTACGTTGTCTATGTTGATGATATCATTATCACTGATAGTGATTCTCACGGAATTTCAGGTCTAAAATAAGCACTCCAACAACATTTTCATACTAAGGACCTTGGATAACTTCACTACTTATTGGGAATAGAGGTGCTACATTCTCATCAAGGCACTTATTTATCTCACGTAAGTATGTCCTTAACCTCTTGAAGGAATCATGTATGTTGAATTCTAGGTCTGTCTCTTTAGCCATGGACTATCACAACAAATTTTTGACTGAGGGGGAGTCCTTTCGTGATCTTAAACAATATTGAGGATTTGTTAGGAAACTCGTCTACCTTACAATTACCTGACCAAATATTACTTTTCTTGTCAATGTTGTTAGTTCACAGATGGAAAAACCTCTTGCGTGTCACTAGAGTCAGGTACAACACATTATGTGCCATCTAAAAAGCACACCTGACAAAGGTCTCCTTTACAAGAAATCACATTCTCCATATTTCTCTTTGAACTACTATGCAGATGTTGACTGGGTTGGATATGTAAATGATAGGAGATCTATTTCTTCTTTGGATATGTAAATGATAGGAAATCTATTTCTAGTTTTTCTATTCTTTTGGGTGGTCATTCCATTAGTTGGCGGAGCAAAAAGCAATCTATTGTGGCTCATTCCAGTATTGATGCAAAATATTATGACATGATACATGCCTATTGTGAAATTCAATGGCTAACATGTATTCTAAAAGAATTAGGTTTCCCTCTCTTTTCTCTAGTAACTAACATGTATGCTAATTGAGAAGCTATTCATATATATAACAATCTAGTTTTTCACAAGAAGATAATGCACATTGAGATTGATTGCCACTTCGTGAAAGACCAGATTTGCCACAAGAAGATTATTACACCATATGTAAAGATTAGAGGACATACTTGTGATACACCATTCAAACAAAACATCATTAACTAAGCGGAAGCAATCATTAACAGTAGATTAACAAAAATCACTAAAAATTTAAAACCTTTTGCAAAGAGATCCAATTCCAGGATACTCTTAACAATAAGAACCAAAGTATTACATGTACAATCTGGTCCATAAGTACATACCCTGTACCATCTCTTCTCGAGGATTATATACATCAATTGCTCTGCTAAGTCTACACATGAGCAACACAAAACCTCGAGGCATTCAAGCCAAAATCTCTGATCGATTATAAAAACACTAAGTATTGATTCCTAGGACCTGAGAGTATAGAGACGACACATAGCACTCATATCTATAAGACACAACAGCTAGTATCTCCACCTGAGATGTTAATGCTATCCCTGATGCTGCTGTTCTTTCCCTGTTGTATGATTTCTACCTCCTCGTCTGCGTCCACCTAAAAATGTTGGATCCCACAAGGGTGAGACAATTGAAATTGTCCCAGTGAGAGATGTAACTCTCCGCCAGAAACATTATTATTGCAGATAAACATTATAAAACTGAGAAGAGGATAAGCAGTTCCGAACATTCTCTTCTTTTAAAGCATTGCAATTATATATGATAGAGCAGTAAATCATCTATTCACTTTATAAGGAATATGAAGAACATGTATATCATTTATCCATCTTACTATATCAACATCACAAGCTTATCTTGAGATACTCATTATCATGATATGTCATCCATGAATCATTCTCATTTCTGTCTATTGACCTTAGCCAATCTGTTAGCCAGATATTGAATTGTACTAGTCATGTGAGTACACATCATCATATTCAATCCAGGCATTGGACTATGCCAATTCTATGCAAACATTCCAGGCATTGGACTATGCCAATCCTGTGCAACCATTCCAGGCATTGGACATATGCCAATCCTGTGCAACCATTCCAGGCATTGGATTATGCCAATCCTGTGCAACCATTCCAGGCATTGGATTATTACCAATCCTATGAAATTATTCTAAGTATTGGGTTATGACCAATCCTGTGACATTATTCTAGGTATTGGGTTATTACCAATCTTGTGACATTATTCCAGGTATTGGGTTATGACCTATCTTGTGACATTATTCCAGGTATTTGGTTATTACCAATCTTGTGACATTATTCCAGGTATTGGGTTATGACCAATCATGTGACATTATCCCAGGTATTGGGTTATTACCAATCCTGTAACATTATTCCAGGTGTTGGGTTATTACCAATCATGTGACATTATTCCAGGTATTGGGTTATGACCAATCCTGTGACATTCTCACTGATTACCACATCACCTTTACTAGGTATTAAACCTTGGCCAAGCCATCATACTTATTCACATCCTTTATGTAATTCAAGTATTCCTCTTATATCCTTTAAGCTTATTCAAAACAATATAGCCCTTATTTGTCTATAAGCATAAATCATGCAAGATTAAGATTTTATTATTATTATTGTATCCATTTATTATTATTATGTTACTAAGTTTCCATTTCCTAGTTTATTTGAACATTATCATTGCTTACATGAAACTTTTATAAACATCTTGTTACCTCTTACTAGGCAACAATTATTCACATGGCTCATAAGGCCCATTAAACATCTTGTCACCTTTCACTAGGCAACAACTATTCACTTGGCTCACAAGGCCCATTAAACATCTTGTCACCTCTCACTAGGCAACAACTATTAGGGTTAGGATTTCCCTCTATAGCTGAATAGGGTTTCAAGTTTATATTTTTAATTCAAACCCTAATTCATTGCTCCACACATCTAGGAGCATATATAGATATCGTAATTATTCAATTATACTTATTTATTCTCATCTTTTATCATTAAATGATAATCAACACAAAGTATGAGTTTCTCTCTCATCTTCTCTAGGATATTTATTACATCATACTTTGTTACCTTGGCTTAATCCTTTATCAAGGTATGTTAGCCTACACTTATCAAAGTGCATTACATCTCAATGTAATAATTGTCATGACACACTTCATGTGTTACTCATCCAAGTATATTGGATTTAGGGTACATCAAGGTGTATCAACCTTGAGGTGTAGAATGTGATATCTATCATCTCTTGATGTATCACTTCCCTCATCACTTGTAACTTACTTAAGTTCAACAACTTATCTTGTTATTAGGGTATTTCCCATCCTAATACTTTACGCACTAGTTTATCACATTTATCATGTAATATATTGGACATAAGTCACTCATTTGAATTATTCAACCATTATCAATAATATGGTCTCATCTCAGGTTAAGGCATTATTGATATAAGGTTATCCGTTATCAACCACTTTAGGTGTTTCACCTACTAAAATATTATTCACCATTCCATTTTTAGGAATAGGGTTCCCCTCTTTATCAATTAGGTTTTTTCATAACATCACCCTATTTTAGATTTTCACATAACATCACCCTGTATTAGGGTTTCACATAACATCACCCTATATTAGGGTTTCACATAACTTCAACCTGTATTAGGGTTTCACATAACTTCACCCTGTATTAGGGTTTCACATAACATCTTCCTATATTAGGGTTTCTTATCTCTATCAATTGGTTGGGGTTTTATGATTGTTTCATTAATCAAACCCTAAGACAGTGCTTCCACATATCTTGGAGCACATAGCATTATTTAAGTATTAAAACATACTAATCATTGTTCCATGTACTAGGAACACACAACACTGTCATACCTTATTCTGTTGACTTAACCTTTCACTAACTACATACACCTATGCTTATCATAGTGTATTGAATTTAGTACTTTCATAGTCACCAAGTGATAATCACTCTAATTATACTAATCACCTAAGTGCTTTAGAAGTACCTCCATTAAAATCATCCTTGAGATACTCTTTAACCACTTATGGGGTTATTAGTACTTACATGATTAGAATCAATTGGACCTTCAAATAGTTTAGACTAATTGAACCCTCAAACGGTCTTGAGGTTACTTGACCTTCAAACTGTCTTGAGGTCATTGACCGTTAAACGGTCTTGAGGTCATTGACCTTCAAAAGGTCTTGGTTCAATTGAATCTCCAAATGGTCTTGAACCTTTTTGTACCTCTAAATGATCTTGAAGACCGTTAGACATTAAAAGGTCTTGTCCAAATTCTTCAAATGGTTTGAGACCATCAGACCATCAAACGGTCTTGAGCCCTTTTTACTCACCAAATAGTTTTGAAGACCGTTAGACCCTCAACCGGTCTTGAACCCAATCCTCCAATCGGTCTGAAGACCGTTAGACCTTAAACGGTCTTGGAGATTGATCAACTCTAACGGTTTGAGACCGTTTGAACTTAAAATATAATTAAACCCAATCGGTTTGATACTGAATGGCCCTCAAATGGTCTGAAACCAAATGGTCCTCAAACGGTCTAACATCGTTTGGTCAAATCAGCTTGAAACCATTTAACCCTAAATTAGGGTTTTGTTCCTCAATCGATCTAGGGTTTGCAATCAAGGAACCATCAAATGCTGAAACCTTTGGGACTAGATCAATTGTAAGCATTGGATCTCCATCCAACCATGACACCACTTGACCTCAAATGGTCTTGAGACCGTTTGGTCACCAAAAAGGTGAAACCGTTTGCTCATAATTTTTATTGAGGTGTGTGCTAAGATGAGGTCATCATAATCAAGCTTCAAACCTTCGAAATCTACTACCATTCATATGGTGATTTCATCAATTATCCAAAAGGAATTTCAAGAAGAAAGAAATGATCAACATGAAATGAAGAGTTGAATTCAATAATAACGTTTAAGGGTTCAAGTTATATAACCCGCCTTCAAAGTTGATTCCAAGCTTCAAGCTTCACATATTTAATGGTGAATGAAGCTTCCTCAACTGTCCAAGGTCTGTTCTCAACTCTTTAGATGTAAAGGATGATCAAGGTTGAACATTGAATGGAGAAAAGAAGAGAATGAGTGTTGAAATTCAATTTCCACCATGAATTCAAGGTTGAAGATGACTATGGAGCTTACCTACAGGTTTGGGCACGTTATCCTCTTGCTCCTAAGCTCCTTATTCTTCGGCCCAATCAAAGAAATAAAGTGTTTTGCAAAATGGCCTTTCAAATAAGGAGAAAATTGAATATATGTGATTGATTTTCTAGGAGAGAGAAAGTAGAAGAAAATACATCCATTTTCTTTCCACATTCCCCCCTCCACTTCCTTGTATTCGAAGCCATCTTACTTGCCTTAAAAAACCTCTTGTTTATCCTTGAATTAAAAGCAACCACTTTAAGCACTTTAATCATTATAATATTATTATCCATTTTTAGTGGACAATTCTTTTTAATTAACAAATGCAAGTGGATTTCTTCACCTACTTAGGATATTTCAGTGCAACTCAAGGCATTTGGACGTACTTGCATTATAGGATTTCAACTACAGCATTTTTAATTATGGGCACTTCAATTAATATATTTATTTTGCTACAAATTAAATTAGGGTTTCAATTATGCTTAAATCTTGATTATTTTATTATCAAGATTATCTCTTCACAAAAGAAATTCAAATGAGACGCCCCTCTGATTTTGTTGTCTCTAATTGATACCAAGAAATATTAGGGACTCTGTAGAAGTGGTATTTTGCATATTGAACCCTAGGTTTTGGGTAAATTGCACATTACACCAAAACTAGGTTTTGATGCACAAACATTGCTTAATAAGCTCTTTCTTGGTGCTAAGGCTTCCACAAGCCATACCTCTGCATCATTTTCATTCTTATGATGCTTCAACACTTTAGGAACATTTTATCATCTAATATTTGCAAATTAACCCCTCAACTTGGGTAATTTGCACTTTAGTCCAAAATAGGCAAAACATTGTTTTCAACATTATTCAAAAAGGACTAAAATTGAAACATAAGTTCCTCTTGAGCCTTAATTACTTTTCAAAAGATAAGAGAAAGTATATAATTATCTTTCTTAAACAAAACATCTAGAGTTAAAGCATAACTCAGGTCAGGGATGTTACAATTATAAACCCCTAACAAGGATTTTGTCCCTGAAATCCCAGGTAAAGGAAGACAAATATTATTTATTCATCATATCATCAAGCCTCCACCTAGCGTATTAATCTCATGGAGATTCCATAGAACTTTGATCAACACAAAGTCCTTCCATACAGGGTTATCATAGAATTTGTCATACAGGACACATACTCCACTATCTTTTTCATTATTGATTGTAGAGTCAATTCTGTATCAAATAACACTTTTCTTAGTCAGAGAAACATTATACATACCTTATTTAATTCATGTATCAAACCTGATTGATTTGTCACCTTTCTCAACTTACAACTTTATGTGACATGATTCTTGATTCTGGGGAGTTTCCCATACTCCTCATTTAGTTTAGCATTTCACTTTCAAGGAAAGACCAGAATTACGTTCTGTCACCCACTTGGGACTACAAGTATTATCATACAACTGTGGTGTCATCTAATCTGCTGACACAACACTAAACTTTCTTACTATTTGTACTAACTATCACATCAGTTGCACATTCTCTTATCATAAGGGAAAATTACTTATCAATTCAGAATTTATCTTAGAGATATCTCTAGATGTTATGTATAAGTTGCCTTAACAAATCTAGATAGAGATATTCTAAGAAATTATTTTTAGCTTGATCAACTTTTCCCAAAACAATTTTTACAATTGTTCCTTTGACTCATACATCTTTGTTGATGCCATGTTTATGCGGGGCATAAACCCCTAACATATGGTATCCATACTACAATATGTAACTGGAAAAATTTCAAAGTTGGCCCTTCTAGGTAACCAACCATTACTTCTTATGAGGAGTCATGTTCCCATTTTCTCATATCATTGAAAGTTCTTGGACACTAGGATGCTTTACCTTGGTATCCATTATATGTGCCAAAAACACATCACATCATCATCATGATTACTAGATTTGGGTATTCAAACCCTTAGTCCATTATTGAACATTGTTACCTCTCATCAGGTAACTGTTACCTCTAGGTCCTCAGACCAAGGTATACATTATACTATTCATCTTCATTTGTTTATAAATTGATTCATGATAAACTCGTATCCCTTCGTATATCAATTAGGATGTGGTATAAATATCCATGCCACATCTTCTACCTCATTATGCTCTTTATATTGTATCAAAATGACTACTTGATCAGAGTCATCTGAAAGATAGCAATCTAAGAGTGGCATACTTACCTTATCTTCAACAGATGAGTACCTGGCCAGGGTATTCAAGAACTAAAATTATGTAGTATGTATTGGTTTTTATATTATGTTTCATCTCTTTAAGTTTTACTACTTAGTATGTTAAATTTTCTCTGGGTGTTTCTTCTATATCTCTTCCCTTTTCTATATGAAGAGAGAAATTTCAAAACATACAAGAGAATATTGGACTAAATATAAGTTCTCATCCTTCTTAGCTCTTCCTCATGTCCTCATAAGATTAATTAAAGGAATCTCAACAACAACTACCTTTCTTATAATTAGTAGGCAGAGAGTAGAAAAAAAAGAAATATGATTAAGAATGAAAATTTCTATCTTGACATGTTACCTCTTACGAGTTATCTAGTGTCTTATCCGACTCAATACATGGAGTCAGTTGCCATCTGCTATTGCCTTTGTCCTCTACTACTAGAGGTAGATGGACCAAACTGTGACACTTGTCTTCATCCTTGGCCTTCTTCTTCACTAGACTGGGGTCCTCGTGGGTTTTGCAGATTATGCCTTGACTGTTGGGTCACCACCTTATTTCTTCTTGGACACTGCTGCCTAAAATGTCCTTTCTATCCACATTTATGGCAAGTTCGACCCTCACTTGATGACCACTGCATTGGTGTACTATATTGTGGTTGAACCGGTGTTACCAAAAACTTTGGTTGTTTAGTACCACCAATCCACTGTTCCTGTGACTGTGTAGACCTCCTTTTGAGGTTTGCCTCATGTTTCTTTGTCACAGACCTTTCTATTCTCTGAATTGAATCCACAAATGTGGCAAATTTCTCTCTACTTTCTAATGCAGCTGTCGAGATAGACACCTCAGCATTCAGTTCTTTCTCAAAACGTTGAATCTTCTCCTGCTCAGTAGCAGCCATTTGAGGAAAAAATCGTAAAAGTTCTATAAACCTAGCCTCATATTCATTTATTGACATGGTTCACTGACGAACCTTCTCAAACTGTGAGATCTTTTCATCTAAGTATGTTCTTGGAAAATACTTATTAACGAATTCTTGACGAAATTCCTCCCAACCAACCTCTTCATCATTCCTTTTTACTTCTTCTATGTCCCACCAATGGCCAACACTATCCTTCAAAAGGTATACAACATGTTTGACTTTGTCAACATCTGGAATACGAAGGATCTTAAAAGCCTTTTCTAACTCAGTGAGCCATAGATCAACATCTGTTGGGTCAATTGTCCCAGCATATTCTATATCTCCTACACGACGTAGTCATTCAAAAGTCTTACCAGACCCATGGTCCCTCATTGGGATTTGGTGCCCTAGGTGCTGGTGCGGGCATCCGGTCAGCCATATGCCTCATTGTGGTCATGAATTCCCTAAATAGAGAATAAATGGTTGGGTTTTCTATCATAGCCTCATCAAAATGGGGATTCTCATGCACTGATTCCTCTCTTGCCTGATCCCTTGCACCTCCTATGGTGCAGCACCATTGCTTTCAACGACGTGATCCTCATGTTCTCTAGACATGTTTAAGCTATCTCCCTTCTTCTG
Organism: Alisma plantago-aquatica; assembly: GCA_963693085.1. Taxonomy (NCBI): domain Eukaryota; kingdom Viridiplantae; phylum Streptophyta; class Magnoliopsida; order Alismatales; family Alismataceae; genus Alisma; species Alisma plantago-aquatica. The sequence goes on from OY856410.1 coordinate 670,102,813, forward strand.
CATAAGCAGAAGTCACTAAAAAATATAGTGGAGGATACTAGAACAGACTCAACACCTTAGTCCTATGTCTCTATAGACTCAGTGAACCTTAATCTCTGATACCACTAATTATGATACACCATTCGAACAAAATGTCATTAACTAAGCGGAAGCAATCATCAACAACAGATTAACAAAAATAACTAAAAATTTAAAACCTTTTGCAAAGAGATCCAATTCCAGGAAACTCTTAACAACAAGAACCAAAGTATTACATGTACAATCTGGTCCATAAGTACATACCATGTACCATCTCTTCTCGAGGATTATATACATCAATTGCTCTGCTAAGTCTACACATGAGCAAAACAAAACCCCGAGGCATTCAAGCCAAAATCTATGATCGATTATAAAAACACTAAGTATTAATTCCTAGGACATGAGAGTACAGAGACGACACATAGCACTCATATCTATAAGACACAACGGCTAGTATCTCCACCTGAGATGTTAATGCTATCCCTGATGCTGTTGTTCTTTCCCTGTTGTATGATTTCTACCTCCTCGTCTGCGTCCACCTAAAAATGTTGGATCCCACAAGGGTGAGACAATTGAAATTGTCCCAGTGAGAGATGTAACTCTCCACCAGAAACATTATTATTGCATATAAACATTATAAAACTGAGAAGAGGATAAGCAGTTTGAAACATTCTCTTCTTTTAAAGCATTGCAATTATATATGATAGAGCAGTAAATCATCTATTCACTTTATAAGGAATATGAAGAACATGTATATCATTTATCCATCTTACTATATCAACATCACAAGCTTATCTTGAGATACTCATTATCATGATATGTCATCCATGAATCATTCTCATTTCTGTCTGTTGACCTTAGCCAATCTGTTAGCCAGATATTGAATTGTACCAGTCATGTGAGTATACATCATCATATTCTGTCCAGGAATTGGACTATGCCAATTCTATGCAAACATTCCAGGCATTGGACTTTGCCAATCCTGTGCAACCATTCCAGGCACTGGACTATGCCAATCCTGTGCAACCATTCTAGGCACTGGACTATGCCAATCATGTGCAACCATTCCAGGCATTGGATTATGCCAATCCTGTGCAACCATTCCAGGCATTGGAATATTACCAATCATGTGACATTATTCCAGGTATTGGGTTATGACCAATCCTGTGACATTATTCCAGGTATTGGGTTATTACCAATCCTGTGACATTATTCCAGGTATTGGATTATGACTAATCCTGTGACATTATTCCAGGTATTGGGTTATGACCAATTCTGTGACATTATTCCAGGTATTGGGTTATGATCAATCTTGTGACATTATTTTAGGTATTGGGTTATTACCAATCATGTGAGATTATTCCAGGTATTGGCTTATTACCAATCCTGTGACATTATTTCAGGTATTGGGTTATAACCAATCCTGTGACATTAACACTGAATGCCACATCACCTTTACTAGGTATTAAACCTTTCCCAAGCCATCATACTTATTCACATCCTTTATGTAATTCAAGTATTCCTCTTATCTCCTTTAAGCTTATTCAAAACACTATAGCCCTTATTTGGCTATAAACATAAAGCATGCATGATTAAGATTTCATTATTATTATTGTATCCATTTGTTATTATTATGTTACTAAGTTTCCATTTCCTAGTTTATTTGAACATTATCATTGCTCACATGAAACTTTTATAAACATCTTGTTACCTTTTACTAGGCAACAACTATTCACATGGCTCACAAGGCCCATTAAACATATTGTCACCTTTCACTAGGCAACAACTATTCACATGGCTCACAATGCCCATTAAACATCTTATCACCTCTCACTAGGCAACAACTATTAGGGTTAGGATTTCCCTCTATATCTGAATAGGGTTTCTGAAAACCTCTAGAGGGGGGGTGAATAGAGTTTTATAGAGATTTTAAAGTAATTTAAACTCAAACAACCAAACTAAAGATTAAGAAGAGGAACACATGTGTTTAGAGTGGTTCCACCTTAGCAAATACTAAGGAGTCAGTCCACTACCCGGTTGCTTACCCAACCGGGATTTTGAAAGTACTAAATTTTATTACCTCTCAAGGATGTTACATAAAATTTACAATACTTTCTAAACACCCTTTGGACAGCCTTCACTTTGAAGTAGTCTTGCCAACCTCGAAGCAGCCTTCCTTGAAGTAACTTCAAGCTCCCCCTTGAAGTAGCCTTCCTCCTGAAGTAGCTTCCCGTCAAGACAGCCTTCTGAAGTAGTCCAAAGTCTTCCTCTTCACCACGAAGAGTTTCACCCTCTCCAATCCGCAGCCTCCTACCTGGAGTAGCAAGGAGAGTACAAGTAATTCAAGGAACAAGAAGGGAATAAAAGAAAATACAACTTATCCTTGTAGCTCAAGGCTTGATTTGCCTAGATCAAGCGTTTGGATTTTCCTAGCCAATATGATGTACTTGTGATTGCTAAGGTTAGGAAAATCTAGCCTATAGGACGAGTTTGAGCTAAGGAGAAAATGGTCAATTGATCACAAAGCTCAGTTCACACAGATTGCACAAGAGGGCTCAAGTATTTTCTCAAGTATAGCAAGTGTAAGAAGTAAATCATAGTGTCCTATGGCTTGTCCTATTTATAGGAATGGCCTAAGTATGCTTAAGGACATTCTAGACAACTTCTAGGGGGTTCCTAGTGCTTAACTAGCCGTTAGGAATAGGTTAGGTGCATTAGCAACGGTTAATTGCTTTTACTCTACAGATTCTGTCAGAGATCGTCTCGGTCGAAGAACGGTCGACCGAGACACCCACTCGGTCGAAGTGTCGTCGACCGACAGGCTCTCTAAATGCAACGTCTATTTCCAACTGCCAACTAACTTGTCAGTTTAGTCTAACGGCTAATTGCAGAGATCATCTCGGTCGAGTGAAGGTCGACCGAGACACCTCTCGGTCGAGGACTTGTCGACCGACAGGCTTCTCTTTTCTCAAGTTATATGCAGATATGTCTAACGGCTACTTGGATCTTTCTCGGTCGAGAATATGGTCGACCGAAGGTGTCTCGGTCGAGGAGTTGGTCGACCGAGAGAGATCCTGTTTTAAGGTTTCAAGTTAGGCACTAGTTATACATATGTGTGCATAGGTGGTCCTTATTGAATGGATGACTACGGTGTTTAGCTAGGGAAAATCCAATGCTTGATTTACATGCGATTCTAAGTACTTGTACATTATAATTCTGTACAAGTTTTTACAATGATTACATTTGCATGAAAATATAAATACTTCATGTTGGATTTCCCTTATAGTTGTGTCATCCTGCACACTCAAGTAGCTCGTTAGATAAATAAGAATCAAATGTTTGTCATAATCAAAACAAAGGGATTTTATAGATGTCCATTTAGCCAACAATCTCCCCCTTTTTGAAGATGACAAACATTTCCAAAATATGAATAAAGGACATATAAATGCCATACCTTTAGATTGCCGTTTGGATCTTTTCCTCTTATTTATAAAATGTGTGCTTAGTATCCCCAGTGAATTATGGAACATGAAATCCAGTTCATTTGGGAATATAGCAACTTTCAATGTAAAGCCAAGAGTATATTTATGAAACTCATTGATTGAGTTTGTCATAAGTATTAAGTTATAGTTTTATATATCTCTCCCCCTTTGTCATCTCAAAAAGATAACCGTTTTATTAAAAACTCCCCCTTAATTTGATATCCCATAAAAAATGAACGAAAAAGATGTCCATTGAATAGCCAAAATGTAAAGCAATGAGGTTTCTAGCCAAGAGGCAACAATTTGCAAATTACCAATTGAAACGTTCATATCAATATTGATACTAATCATAAAAGCATAAGTAGTCGTTTTTAAGAACCGCAGATATCAAGGAAAACATCCTCCAACGGAGTAATAAGTAGTTGCTTCCTAATGTTGTTGAATTGATCTAATGGAAGCGGTTTTGTAAAGATATCAGCCAATTGATTTTCTGTATCAACATGATGAAGGGAAACATGATTCTTTGAGATGTGATCCCTTAAGAAGTGATGACGGATTTCAATATGTTTGGCCCGGCTGTGTAGAATAGGATTGTGTGCTAAGTTTATGGCGCTTGTGTTGTCACAAAAAATAGGTGTAGATGAAAGATGAAAACCATAATCGCTTAAAACCTGTTGCATATAAAGCACTTGAGCACAACAAGACCCAGCTGCCATATATTCAGCTTCGGTTGTGGATAGGGCAACCGTGTTTTGTTTCTTGCTAAACCAAGATACTAAGGCTCTACCTAATAAGAAACATCCACCACTAGTACTTTTGCGATCAAGTCGACAACCGGCATAATCCGCATCAGTATATGCTTTAAAATCCAAGGATTGTCCTTTTGGATACCATAAACCAAAACAAGTAGTGCCGGCTAGATATCGAAGAATTCGTTTAACCGCAAGAAAATGAGATTGCATAGGCTGGGATTGAAATCGAGCACAAAGACCAACGGAAAACATAATGTCCGGTCGAGAAGCGGTTAAATATAGCAAACTACCAATCATGGCTCTATATAAGGAATCATCAATAGGTTCCCCATTTTCATCCTTATCAATTTTAATAGAAGTAGCCATAGGAGTAGTAGCATGTTTGCATTGATCCATCCCAAAGCGTTTTAACAGTTCTTTAGTGTATTTTTCTTGGCTTATAAAAATACCGGCAGGTGTTTGCTTAATTTGAAAACCAAGAAAGAATGTTAGTTCACCCATAAGGCTCATTTCAAATTCTTTTTGCATAATGTCACTAAATTGTGTGCATAATGATTCATTTGAGGCACCAAAAATAATGTCATCAACATATATTTGCACAACTAAGAAATCAGATGCATATGTTTTGAAAAATAGAGTAGAATCTGAATTTCCAATAGAGAAACCATTATCAAAAAGATATGTCTTGAGCCGTTCATACCAAGTCCTAGGTGCTTGTTTTAGACCATAAAGTGCCTTTTTAAGTTTATAAACATGATCGTCCTTTTCTGGGATTTCGAAGCCAGGTGGTTGAGCAACATAAACTTCTTCTTGTATAATGCCATTTAGAAATGCACTTTTGACATCCATTTGATATAACTGAATGTTTTTATGGGAAGCAATAGCTAGTAACATCCTAATAGCTTCAAGTCGAGCTACGGGTGCATATGTTTCATCAAAGTCTATTCCTTCTTGTTGATTATATCCTTGTGCAACTAACCGTGCTTTATTCCGTATGACTTCTCCTGCCTCATTAAGCTTGTTCCTAAAAACCCATTTAGTTCCTATGATAGTTTTATCTTGTGGTTTAGGAACTAAATCCCATACATCATTTTTAGTGAATTGATTTAATTCCTCTTGCATGGCTATTATCCAGTAATCATCCTTAAGAGCTTCGGATATTTTCTTAGGTTCAATGATAGAGACAAAAGCCATGTTTGCAACATCTTGGAAAGAGGACCTAGTTTTGACTTTATCATTTGGATCTCCAATAATTAGCTCTTGGGGATGATCCTTGATCAGCCTAGGTGTAGTTTGTGTTTCAACTGGAGGATCGGATGTGGGAGTTTTCTCATTATCATTGGGAATGGTTATAGTTTCAAACTGATTAGTGAGATCAATGATATCTAAATTTGTAGATTTTGATTCCTCATGAAAAGAAACATGAATGGATTCCTCAACTTTTCTAGAGATAGTGTTATATACCCTAAACGCTTTGCTAGAAGTAGAATATCCCAAGAAAAATGCTTTGTGTGATTTAGAATCAAACTTGTCTCTATCATCCTTGGTGTTTAAAATGTAACATGTAGATCCAAAAGTATGGAAGTAGTCAACTCTAGGTTTCTTAGAGTGTATTATTTCATATGGAGTTTTCTTCAAATGAGAGTGAACCGTGACTCTATTTATCACATAACAAGCAGTGTTTACAGCTTCAGCCCAAAAGGTTTTAGGTGTGTTGTGTTCAAGCATCATGGTCCTAGCCATTTCTTGTAGAGATCGATTTTTCCGTTCTACAATACCATTTTGTTGTGGAGTACGTGGAGCAGAGAAATTGTGAGTATACCCCTGAGATGTACAAAAGGTTTCAAATGTATGATTTTCAAATTCGCCACCGTGATCACTTCTAATGGTACAAATTTTATGTTGTAAAAGATTTTCAATCTTAGAACAAAATTGCATAAAGACATGAATAGTATCATCTTTAGTTGCAATAAAATGTACCCATGTAAATCTACTATAATCATCAACAATAACAAAACAGTATCTTTTACCACCAATAGATTGTGTTCTCATTGGTCCAAATAAATCCATATGAATTAATTCTAAGGATCTACTGGTGCTAAGTACATGTTTTGATTTAAAAGATGTTTTGGTTTGCTTTCCCATTGTACAAGGTTCACAATTTGCAACTTGATCAAAAGACAATGCAGGTAATCCACGAACAAGATCATATTTTACTAACTTTTTAATAGCATGTGAACTAGCATGACCAAGCTTTTTATGCCATAGTTGTAAGGTGTTTTCATTTGCAAGTAAGCATTTACCTACTACTGATTTCATAGAGTTTGGTTTAAGGATATAAAGATTTCCAACTCTATTTCCTTCATAAACAACATTTGTAGTATTTTCTATCAATAACTTGCAGCAAGTTTTGTTAAATAACACATCATAACCACTATCACATAGTTGACTTACACTTATTAAATTATGATGCAATCCATCAACTAGTAGAACATTTTTGATTTCAAGATTTGTTCCAACATTACCTATTCCGACGATTTTTCCCTTACCATTGTCTCCAAAGGTAACCGTTCCACTTTTCTTTTCTTCAAAGGTTTGAAAGGCGTCCTTGTTCCCGGTCATATGTTTGGAGCAGCCACTATCAACTACCCATTCTTGCATTAGAATTTAGATTTTGGTACCCATGTGATGGTCCGATAAGGTTAGAAACTTTTAAAATGCATATGTGTATAAAAGTTCTGATACAGAAAAGTAGTCGGTCGACGATTGTTCGACCGATATAATTCTCGGTCGACAATTTATCGATCGAGCAGGTTACTGTATCACAATCAAAAAAGAACAGAAAATTTTTCGGTTGACCAATGTTCGACCGAAATGAGTACTGGAGGATTTCCGATTTGTTAAAGACATCCAGTCGGTCGACAATACTTCGACCGACCCAGAGCTCGGTCGACAGTACTTCGACCGACGAAGTTTCTGTTTTAGTACAGCAATGCAGAAAAATAATACCAATACGCATAGCATCGTTTGTTGAGATAGGACAATATAAATTGCAAAAATTAAGTATTTTGTCATATCTCAACTACATTCCATTTTTCTAAGTTTGAGGTCTTGGGGTCCAAACTAAGTTGGACTTCTTAGTCTTGTAGGGGCATGAAAAACAGTAATGTCCAAGACGTAAACAGAAATGACAAGTAATAGAATCAACTTCGTTTCTTTTTCTAGCCATTGTGTTTTTGGGTACAAACATAGTTTGGGTCTTTTTGTTTTGGTTTTTCTTTGGAACATATCCCAAACCTTTTCTTCCATTGAAGGTAGTACCACTTCTTAATATGTTATCAAGAATATCTTTTCTTCTTAATTCATAAAGTTCTCTTTGCAACTGAGCAATGTTATTCATTTTCTTATGTATATCTTTTCTTGCCTGGTCTAAATCAGAAAGCAATGAATCCTTTTCTTTTACAATAATGTCATAGTCCGAATGATTGCACAAGATAGGTTGAGTTTGAAAAGCTTGTAATTTAGTTAACAAATCAGTCTTTTCTTTTGATAGAAGATCAACATTAGTTTCCAAAGTAAGTAGCTTTCTAGTGCAATCATCTAAAGATGTTTTTAAAGATACATTTTCAAGATCAATGTTATTCTTTTCGGAAGAAAGTTCATCTATTTTGGCAATGAGCTCATTGTTTGATTTTATAGTCCTTTTTAGTTTCTTCTTGGCATCAACATATTTATCATGAGTTTCTTGTAAGCTAGCTACTAACTCTTCTTTAGGAAGATCAACTAGGCTTACCTCTTGAGATTCTTCATCTTCTCTTGCCATTAGACATTCTATCTTATCTTCTCCGCTTTCACTTTCACTCGTTTCATCCCATGCCGCTTTATAAGCTTTTTCTTTCTTCTTATGTGAGCTTTTCTTTCCCTTCTTAGCTTTGGGACATTCATTTTTGAAATGTCCTTTCTTTCCACATTCGAAGCACCTGGGAGTGGAAGAAGAACTAGAAATTTTATTAGATTTAAACCTTCTATATTTCTTACCATTGACTATCAATGCTTCTTCTCCTTCTTCTTCACTAGATTCCTCACTCTCTTGTGAGAGAGCTTTTGATGCTTTGAGAGCCACGTCTTTCTTTGGCCCACGTTGATGTTCATGTTCTCTTCTCTCTTCCTCTTCTAGGTCTGCCTCATGAGCTTCTAAGTTTCCGATGAGCTGTTCCATTTTGAGGCGAGTGAGGTCGTTTGCTTCTGCAATAGCTGTCACCTTTGGTTTGTACTTTGGAGGAAGAGATCGAAGTATTTTTGATACCTGATCTTCCTCAAGAACAGGTTTCCCTAAAGCACTCAAACCATTAACAATAGTAGAAAATTTTGAATACATTTCACTAATAGTTTCGTTTGGATCCATACGAAAATGTTCAAATTTTGTTTTAAGCAAACTAACTTTAGAGTTTTTAACTTGAACCGTACCCTCATATGTTATAGATAATCTATGCCAAATGTCATATGCGGTATCACAGTTTGATACTCTATTAAATTCACCTACTGAAATGGAGCAATATAAAATGCTTACTGCCTTTGCATTCATTTGGGCCATTTTTACCGTATTAGCGTCCCATACTTCGAACTCGTCTTGTGGGAGTGTGTATGGTGTAGATACCATTCTCCAAAGATCCCAATTGATTCCTTGGAAGTAAAATTGCATTCTTCTCTTCCAGTATTGATAGTTTGTCTCGTCAAATGCCGGAGGTCGAGCAACGAGCGTTCCTTCAATGTTGAGGTTGTTGAGCACTCCATCCCCCATCTTTTCTTCAAGACTTTGTTAGGGCTCCTTGAAGCCTGCTCTGATACCAATTGAAAACCTCTAGAGGGGGGGTGAATAGAGTTTTATAGAGATTTTAAAGTAATTTAAACTCAAACAACCAAACTAAAGATTAAGAAGAGGAACACAGGTGTTTAGAGTGGTTCCACCTTAGCAAATACTAAGGAGTCAGTCCACTACCCGGTTGCTTACCCAACCGGGATTTTGAAAGTACTAAATTTTATTACCTCTCAAGGATGTTACATAAAATTTACAATACTTTCTAAACACCCTTTGGACAGCCTTCACTTTGAAGTAGTCTTGCCAACCTCGAAGCAGCCTTCCTTGAAGTAACTTCAAGCTCCCCCTTGAAGTAGCCTTCCTCCTGAAGTAGCTTCCCGTCAAGACAGCCTTCTGAAGTAGTCCAAAGTCTTCCTCTTCACCACGAAGAGTTTCACCCTCTCCAATCCGCAGCCTCCTACCTGGAGTAGCAAGGAGAGTACAAGTAATTCAAGGAACAAGAAGGGGATAAAAGAAAATACAACTTATCCTTGTAGCTCAAGGCTTGATTTGCCTAGATCAAGCGTTTGGATTTTCCTAGCCAATATGATGTACTGGTGATTGCTAAGGTTAGGAAAATCTAGCCTATAGGACGAGTTTGAGCTAAGGAGAAAATGGTCAATTGATCACAAAGCTCAGTTCACACAGATTGCACAAGAGGGCTCAAGTATTTTCTCAAGTATAGCAAGTGTAAGAAGTAAATCATAGTGTCCTATGGCTTGTCCTATTTATAGGAATGGCCTAAGTATGCTTAAGGACATTCTAGACAACTTCTAGGGGGTTCCTAGTGCTTAACTAGCCGTTAGGAATAGGTTAGGTGCATTAGCAACGGTTAATTGCTTTTACTCTGCAGATTCTGTCAGAGATCGTCTCGGTCGAAGAACGGTCGACCGAGACACCCACTCGGTCGAAGTGTCGTCGACCGACAGGCTCTCTGAATGCAACGTCTATTTCCAACTGCCAACTAACTTGTCAGTTTAGTCTAACGGCTAATTGCAGAGATCATCTCGGTCGAGTGAAGGTCGACCGAGACACCTCTCGGTCGAGGACTTGTCGACCGACAGGCTTCTCTTTTCTCAAGTTATATGCAGATATGTCTAACGGCTACTTGGATCTTTCTCAGTCGAGAATATGGTCGACCGAAGGTGTCTCGGTCGAGGAGTTGGTCGACCGAGAGAGATCCTGTTTTAAGGTTTCAAGTTAGGCACTAGTTATACATATGTGTGCATAGGTGGTCCTTATTGAATGGATGACTACGGTGTTTAGCTAGGGAAAATCCAATGCTTGATTTACATGCGATTCTAAGTACTTGTACATTATAATTCTGTACAAGTTTTTACAATGATTACATTTGCATGAAAATATAAATACTTCATGTTGGATTTCCCTTATAGTTGTGTCATCCTGCACACTCAAGTAGCTCGTTAGATAAATAAGAATGAAATGTTTGTCATAATCAAAACAAAGGGATTTTATAGATGTCCATTTAGCCAACAGTTTCAAGTTCATTTTATTAATTCAAACCCTAATTCATTTCTCCACACATCTAGGAGCATATATAGATATCATAAGTATTCAATTATACTAATTTATTCTCATCTTTTATCATTAAATGATAATCAACACAAAGTATGAATTTCTCTCTCATCTTCTCTAGGATATTGATTACATTATACTTTGTTACCTTGGCTTAACCCTTTCTCAAGGTATGTTAGCCTACACTTATCAAAGTGTAATACATCTCAATGTAATAATTGTCATGACACACTTCATGTGTTACTCATCCAAGTATATTAGATTTAGGGTACATCAAGGTGTATCAACCTTGAGGTGTTGAATGTGATATCTATCATGTCCTGATGTATCACTTCCCTCATCACTTGTCACTTACTTAAGTTCATCAACTTGTCTTGTTATTAGGGTATTTCCCATACTAATACTTTATGTGCCAGTTTATCACATTAATCATGTAATATATTGGATATAAGTCACTCATTTGAATTATTCAACCATTATCAATAATATGGTCTCATCTCGGGTTAAGGCATTATTGATATAAGGTTATCCATTATCAACCACTTTAGGTGTTTCACCTACTAAAATATAATTCACCATTCCATTGTTAGGAATAGGGTTCCCCTCTTTATCAATTAGGGTTTTCATAACATCACCCTATTTTAGGTTTTCACATAACATCACCCTGTATTAGGGTTTCACATAACATCACCCTATATTAGGGCTTCACATAACTTCACCCTGTATTAGGGTTTCACATAACTTCACCATGTATTAGGGTTTCACATAACATCACCCTATATTAGGGTTTCTTATCTTTATCGATTGGTTAGGGTTTTATGATTGTATCATTAATCCAAACCCTAAGACAGTGCTTCCACATATCTTGGAGCACATAGCATTATTTAAGTATTAAAACATACTTATCATTGTTCCATGTACTAGGAACACACAACACTATCATACCTTATTCTGTTGACTTAACCTTTCACTAAGTACATACACCTATGCTTATCATAGTGTATTAAATTTATTACTTTCATAGGCACCAAGTCATAATCACTCTAATTATACTAATCACCTAAGTGCTTTAGAAGTACCTCCATTAAAATCATCCTTAAGATACTCTTTAACCACTTATGGGGTTATTAGTACTTAAATGATTTGAATCAATTGGACCTTCAAATAGTTTAGACTAATTGAACCCTAAAATGGTCTTGAGGTAACTTGACCTTCAAATGGTCTTGAGGTCATTGACCTTCAAACGGTCTTGAGGTCATTGACCTTCAAACGATCTTGGTTCAATTAAATCTCCAAACGGTCTTGAGGTCATTGACCTTCAAACGATCTTGGTTCAATTAAATCTCCAAACGGTCTTGAACCTTTTGTACCTCTAAATGATCTTGAAGACCGTTAGACCTTAAATGGACTTGTACAAATTCTTCAAACGGTTTGAGACTGTTAGACCATCAAATGGTCTTGAGCCCTTTTTACTCACCAAATGGTTTTTAAGACCGTTAGACCCTCAAATGGTCTTGAACCCAATCCTCCAATCGGTCTGAAGACCGTTAGACCTTAAACGGTCTTGGAGATTGATCAACTCTAAATGGTTAGAGACCGTTTGAACTTAAAATATAATTAACCCCAATTGGTTTGAGACCGAATGGCCCTCAAACGGTCTGAAACCGAATGGTCCTCAAACGGTCTAAGACCATTTGGTCAAATCAGCTTGAAACCATTTAACCCTAAATTAGGGTTTTGTTCCTCAATCGATCTAGGGTTTGCAATCAAGGAACCATCAAATGCTTAAAACTTTTGGAATATATCAATTGTAAGCAATTGATCTCCATCCAACCATGACACCACTTGACCACAAATGGTCTTGAGACCGTTTGGTCTCAATCGGTCTTGAGACCGTTGGACCTCAAACGGTCTTGAGACCGTTTGGTCACCAAAAAGGTGAAACCGCTTGATCATAATTTTTATTTGAGGTGTGTGCTAAGATGAGGTCATCATCATCAAGATTCAGACCTTCTAAATCTACTTCCATTCATATGGTGAATTCATCAATTATCCAAAAGGAATTTCAAGAAGAAAGAAATGATCAACATGAAATGAATAGTTGAATTCAATAATAACATTTAAGGGTTAAAGTTATATAACCTACCTTCAAATTTGAATCCAAGCTTCAAGCTTCACGTCTTTAATGGTGAATGAAGCTTCCTCAACTGTCCAAGGTCCGTTCTTAACTCTTTAGATGTAAACGATGATCAAGGTTGAACATTGAATGGAGAAAAGAAGAGAATGAGTGTTGAAATTCAATTTCCACCACGAATTCAAGGTTGAAGATGACTATGGAGCTTACCCATAGGTTGGGGCACTTTATCCTATTTCTCCTAATCTCCTAGTCTTTCACCCAAGCAAAGAAAGAAAGTGGTTTGCAAAATGGCCTTTCAAATAAGGAGAAAATTGAATATATGTGATTGATTTTCTAGGAGAGAGAAAGTAGAAGAAAATCCATCCATTTTCTTGCCACATTCCCCCCTCCACTTCCTTGTCTTCGAATACATCTTCCTTGCCTTCAAAAACCTCTTGTTTATCCTTGAATTAAGAGCAACCACTTTAAGCACCTTAATCATTATAATATTATTATCCTTTTTTAGTGGACAATTCTTTTTAATTAACAAATGCAAGTGGATTTCTTCACCTACTTAGGATATTTCGGTGCAACTCAAGGCATTTGGACGTCCTTGAATTATACTATTTCAACTACAACCTTTTTAATTAATGGTCACTTCAATTAATATATTTATTTTTCTACAAATTAAATTAGGGTTTCAATTATGCTTAAATCTTGATTATTTTATTATCAAGATTATCTCTCCTCAAAAGAGATTCAAATGAGATTACCCTCTGATTTTCTTATCTCTAATTGATACCAAGAAACATTAGAGACTTTCTAGAAGTTGTATTTTACATATTGAACCCTAGGTTTTGGGTAAATTGCACATTACACCAAAACTAGGTTTTGATGTACAAACATTGCTTAATAAGCTCTTTCTTGGTGCTCGGGCTTTCACAAGCCATACCGCTGCATCATTTTCATTTTTATGATGCGTCAACACTTGAGGAACCTTTTATCATGTAACATTTGCAAATTAACCCCTCAACTTGGGTAATTTGCACTTTAGTATGAAACAGGCAAAACATTGTTTTCAACATGGTTCAAAAAGGACTAAAATTGAAACATAAGTTCGTCTTGAGCCTTAATTACTTTTCAAAAGATAGGAGCAAGTATATAATTATCTTTCTTAAACAAAATATCTAGAGTTAAAGCATAACTCAGGTCAAGGATGTTACAATACTACTGATATCTTCACCAAGCCTCTTCTACCTTCATCCTTCTCCTATATGTGTGGCAAGTTTGGGATACACGATGTGTACTCTCTAGATTGAGGAGAATTCTTGGTGGTATTTTATATTATTTATTTTCACTTGTATTAGCTAATTAGGTTGAGTATCCTTAGGCCCATTAGTATTAATCTAGCTAATGTTATGTTATGTATCAGGTACATCATACCTTGAGACAAGGCTATATATATGATACTCTCTATAACCATGATCTTTACAATAAGAATTTACCTACACAAGATACATTTCATAAGTAAATTTTCACACTTTTTGAATTTACAACTAAGTCCTCAACTAATAAGGAAAGTTGAAATTAGGGCAAACAAATTGCAAATTGAACCAAATTAGAGATATCTCTTAATTAATTAGTATCAACACTTAAACACACAAATAATTACGATAATAAAGCAATATGATAGAAATATTAGTGTCAAATTGGTTTTTTTATCTCACTACTATAAACCCGTCAAAAGGATTTGCCCCAAAATCCCAAGATAGGACATTGAAAAAAAGCAAGCAATCTATAACCCAATCTCAAAGTGTTAAGGCATGACTTATATTATGCCATAATAATTAGTGCAGGATTATCATGAAGCTTCTTTTGGGTTCTGTGGTACATTATACATTTGATGATTTCAAGTTTCAACTTCTTATGCGTTATTTATTGTTTTACCCAGATTCTTTGGCATTTGCTTAGGAATCAATGAGATTATCATAATATATTATTATTACTTCTTATCTCTTAATCATTATGTCTCTTTCCTTATCATTAATCTTATTATTTCCAGTTAAGGGTTGAATCATCATATTTTGTGTTATTTTCAAGTAATCACTCTCCTTATCATATATTTATGTACATGATTTCTTGGAACAAGGTTATTAATTCATGTGATCCTAGTGTATGGTTAAGGGATACTTCTTGTATACATATATACTCTTATCTTTTAGGTAGAAGATTTAGGCTTGTTACAACAAAATCTTATAAAGGTCAAGGTCATATAGTCAAGGACACCAGCCCTCAGTAATTTCTTAAAGATAGTCAAGACGTGTCCCCGATGGACTTGACCATAAATTCCATATCAACACAATATGAGCGTCCTTTGGTTTTCCATATCTACCACAAACCCATTCTAATATTTGTCCTTAGTGCCGCCGCCCCCTAAGGGCATGTTTTCTTTGCAGGTTTTAGTTGGATTTCGAAGAATACAGAATTTGGTTGATCCTGGTCCAGCTACCTATAGGTTTTGGATAATACAGCTGAACATAATTTTTGGTTAGTTTAACATGGAGGCAGTTGCTGCATTTTTCATGTGAGTGGGGTCCAATGGCAGCTTTGTAGACTCCACTTACTTATAAACAACCAAAAGTAGGTTAACTCGGCGTCCCGCTGATTGAATTAGAAATATAAATCCTGTTGTTACTGTATACTATTAAAATGCTAGAATCTTCTCATTTTTATGCTCCATTAAAACAAACATAAACTTTATGTCATTGGATCTGCGATTACAATCTATTACAACATCATACAGGGAATCAAACATGCCCTAAGTCAACGTTTCCTCTCCCACACATGCACTTCCGGTTTCTTAATTTGGTCTTCTTCTAGATCATCCTCATGTTCTGTCTTCCACTTCCCATCTGTATTCACAGAAATGGAAAACCTATATATAGACGATGACCGCAAGGTTCCCAAGTCTCATACCGCTATCATCTACTCTCAATATATATTGGACTTAATTTTGGAAACGCTCTGACAGTTTGACGCGTCCCGCACGCGGTGGAAAACCGCCTATCCAACTGCCCAGCTGGCCACCTACCCCACTGCACACACCTACTTTTTTGTGAGCAGTCTACAATTGAACTGGCCCAAGAGAACCTATCCGATAAATGGACGATCTCAACTACCACCGTGAACCATTAGGGCCCCCTACGGTCCCTCTTTCTCACTCAAAAAAGCACCCCACATGTCCCCAATTTTCCCCTCGATTTTCCCCCCAAAACTGGCAGCCAACTTCCTCCATTGTGCCGACCACCAGTGCACCCACTTCCGCCATTGTGCCGTGCACACTTCCGGCATTGCGTCGCGCACACTTCCCTGCCACCCACGCCTACTCCTTTCACACACCGTGGAAAGCACCTCACACCGCCTCCTCTCTCTCTCTCCTCTTTTGTTCTCTGGCCCTAACTCATGGATCCTATCTCCGATACCGCAAGGGATGATTCCGAAGACGACTTTCAAGATACGATGACCCTTACAAGTGCAAGGAGGTCGCTAAAGCTAGTGGTAAGAAGGAAGACAACAACTGTTACAGGGGCTAGCTCTTCTACTGCTGAGAAGGAAGCGATGAAGGACACAACTGGAAAGGAAATTTGGGCAATGCCTGCTATTTGCGATGCTGAGAAGATCACAAGAAACAAGGGCGCAGAGAAAATTAGGATGCAAACTGAAGAAAGAGGGTCATCAACTGCTGTAAAAAGAGGGTCGTCAACTACATCCAGCAAAGACAAAAAGAAGGCAAAGATACAGAAGCAAACTGTAGACAAAGAGGATGATGAAGATGATGAAGATGATGAAGTTGAGGATAAGCAAAAGCTGGTCAAGTCAAGCTGTTCGTGGAAGATCTTCCACAATAGTTACATGACACTTAATGATGAGGAAAAACTCATTTTCGCAAGGACCCCATTCCAGTCACTCTTGCAAATCAAGAGGATACCTCTCAACGACGCAGTTCTGATACATGATCTTGCTTCGTGTTATAACAAAGATGAGGTTGCGTTAAAATTCAATCAAAGGATTGTGGAGTTCAAGGCGAGCCATCTAAGGGAGCTCCTACCTCTTCCCGTCAAAGATAATGCCCTATTCAATGATGCACAACAGCTACTCGACAAAATGATCGTCTGCTTTTTCTACTATATAGTGCCTAATTTATCACTTGAAATGCAAGTAGGCACATTAGTGACTAAATTAGGCTCATTTGCAACTATATTAGGAACATTCACATTACATGTAGGTGCAAATATTTTAAGTAGGCACATTGATCCTGGTCCATTCACGTGCAAGTAGACACATCCATCCATGTAGGTATAACTAAAGTAGGCACATACTCATCTTATGTAGGCTCATCTTCACTAGGTGCATCACTGAAGTAGGCACATTTCATATCAGTAGACAATAGTAGGTACATTCAAATTAGAAGTAGGCGCATACACTTTAAGTAGGCGCGCACATCACTCAAGTAGGCACATTTCATACCAGTAGACAACAGTAGGCGCATTTCATACAGAAGTAGGCACATTCAAATTAGAAGTAGGCGCATATGCATTAAGTAAGTGCATCGATCCAGGCCCAAGTAGGCACATTTTGCATCAGTAGGCGCATGTGCATTAAGTAGGCGTAAATACTTTAAGTATAACTAGGCGCATTTCGCATTAGTAGGCACATGTACATTAAGTAGGCGCAAATACTTTAAGTAGAAGTAGGTGCATTTCGCATTAGAAGTAGGTGCGTTCAAATTAGAAGTAGTCGAATATGCATTAAGTAGGCTCATACTCATCTTAAGTAGGCGCATTCACGATCAAGTAGGCGTACGCGAATCAACATTAGACAACAGTAGGCACATTTCATACCAGAAGTAGGCGTATTCAAATTAGAAATAGGCGCATATGCATTAAGTAGGTGCGCGCATCACTCAAGTCGGCATATTTCATACCAGTAGACAAAAATAGGCGCATTTCATACCAGAAGTAGGCACATTCAAGTTAGAAGTAGGCGCACTCAAATTAGAAGTAGACGCATATGCATTAAGTAGGCATGCATCACTCAAGTAGGCGCATTTCATACCAGTAGACAACAGTAGGCACATTTCATAACAGAAGTAGGCGCATTCAAATTAAAAGTAGGTGCATATGCATTAAGTAGGTGCACGCATCACTCAAGTAGGCGCATTTCATACCAGTAGACAACATTAGGCGCATTTCATACCAGAAGTAGGAGCATTACAAGTTTGTGCATATACATTACAAGTAGGTGCATTTCACATCATAAGTAGGCACATTCAAATTAGAAGTAGGCGCATATGCATTAAGTAGGTCCATTCATGATCAAGTCGGCGCATTAAGTAGGCACATACTCATCTTAAGTAGGCGCATTCATACCAGAAGTAAGCGCATTCATACCATAAGTAGGCGCATATGCATTAAGTAGGCGCGTGCATCACTCAAGCAGGCGCATTTCATACCAGTAGACAACAATAGGCACATCTCATAACAGAAGTAGGCGCATTTAAATTAGAAGTAGGCACATTCAAATTAGAAGTAGACGCATATGCATTAAGTAGGTGCACACATCACTCAAGTAGGCACATTTCATACCAGTAGACAACAGTAGGCGCATTTCATACCAGAAGTAGGCACATTCAAATTAAAAGTAGGCGCATATGCATTAGGTAGGCTCGCGCATCACTCAAGTAGGCGCATTTCATACCAGTAGACAACAGTAGGTGCATTTCATACCATAAGTAGGTGCATATGCATTAAGTAGGTGCAATGATCAGGCCCAAGTAGGCGCATTACAAGTATGAACATATACATTACAAGTAGGCACATTTCATACCAGAAGTAGGCGCATCCAAATTAAAAGTAGGCGCATATGCATTAAGTAGGCGCGCACATCACTCAAGTAGGCACATTTCATACCAGTAGACAACAGTAGGTGCATTTCATACCAGAAGTAGACGCATATGCATTAAGTAGGTGCATCGATCCAGGCCCAAGTAGGTGCATTACAAGTATGCGCATATACATTACAAGTAGGCACATTTCACATCAGAAGTAGGCGCGTTCAAATTAGAAGTAGGCACATATGCATTAAGAAGGTCCATTCACGATCAAGTCGACACATTAAGTAGGCGCATACTCATCTTAAGTAGGCACATTCATACCAGAAGTAGGCACATTCATATCAAAAGTAGGCACATTCAAATTAGAAATAGGCGCATATGCATTAAGTAGGCGCGCACATCACTCAAGTAGGCACATTTCATACCAGTAAACAACAATAGGGGCATTTCATACTAGAAGTAGGCGCATTCAAATTAGAAGTAGGTGCATTCAAATTAGAAGTAGACGCATATGCATTAAGTAGGCGTGTGCATCACTCAAGTAGGCACATTTCATACCAGTAGACAATAGTAGGCACATTTCATACCAAACGTAGGCGCATCCAAATTAGAAGTAGGCACATATGCATTAAGTGGACATGTATCAGATCTTGTATATGTTTATATAACATGTTTCCTTGAAGGATGAGGACTTAAATGTAATAGTTTCTCAGTTTATCAGCTTTCCGCAATCGGTTTTAATTAACTCGTATTTTTGGTAATCTGTTTTTTATGGTGATTTCCACACGTTTTCACATAAAACATCGTTGTCTGTGTGATAGCGGGATGTGTTGCCACAAGTTTGGTATCAGAGCCCTAGGTTCGCTGAGTCTACAGGGATTTAGGACTAGGTTGAGTCTGTTCTTGTGAGTTTTCCAGATTTTCTTATAATCATCTTCTACCCTCAGCAAAAGAAAAGCCAAGATGTCTGGAAACCATGAAGAACATGCTCATGAGCATAGCGATGCTGCATCAGTTGATGGAGTGATAGTACATGCACATGAAGATCGGGTGCCTGAGGTCCCCCAACCTAACCCAGCCATTCTTGAACATCCTGCCTACCAACAACTTATGGGGCAGATAATGGCTACGATGAATCTCATGGTTGAGCGATTGACAGTGCCTCCTCCGAGGGCATAGGCTCCCCATGGAGAAGCATCGGGTATTGGGAAGAGCTTTGAGCGGCTTCGCCGAGTCAGAGCTTCGGAGTATGCTGGAATGGATGATCCAGTAGATGCAGATCTATGGCTGACAAGTCTTGAGAAGGCTTTTCAGATCCTTGACATCCCCGAAGCATACAAAGTAAAGCACGATTTCTACCTTCTGAAGGGTAGTGCAGGTCACTGGTGGACCATCGAGGAAGAGAAGCGGCCTGGTGAGGTGATCGGTTGGGAAGTTTTCCGGCACGAGTTCGTTAGCAAATACTTTCTGAAGATATATCTAGATGAGAAGATCAGTCAGTTTGAGAGCTTGCGACAAGGAACGATGAACATCACTGAGTATGAAGCCAAGTTCATGGACCTACTAAGGTTTTGTCCTCACATGGCGGCGACAGATGAGGGGTGGATCAGACGCTTTGAGAAGGGTTTGAGTGCTGAGCTGACAACACCTGTTTCTGTGTTGAAGAATAGAGAACGGTTTGCTACGTTCGTGGAATCTGTCTGGAGGATTGAAAGGTCAGTAAGGGAGAAAAAAGAGTCAGTGTCTCACAAAAGGCCTGCTCAGTTTTAGGGACAGAGGTTTGGTGGCTTCAAGAAGCCCATGTTTTTAACACCGTCAGTGATGAGAGGTTCCAGTGCACCGTCGCAGTGGTCTCCGAGTAAGGGAAGAGGTTATGTGTCTTCTCCGTCTAAGACACATAGTACAACATCAGTGGTAGTGATAGGGCCATCTAGTCCACGGTTTGACGTTAGGAAATGCTATACCTGCGGTCAGTTAGGGCATGTCAAGCGCCCAAACAGAGATGATGAAGTGACACAGCAGTCGAGGCAGAATCTTCAAGAGTCAGATAGACAGTAGCCTAGTGGTAGCAGAGGGCGAGGACGCGGTCAAGTATCACAAGAGGGATCATCTGCTCAAGGAAGTAAAGGGCGTGGACAGCAAGCAACGGCTCGATTCTATGCTATGAGTCATCCGGAGGTGATAGTCAACCCGCGAGTAGTGACAGGTTAGATGGAGTTATTTCATTCTGATATGTCTTCTTCTTGCTTTATATGTGTTCTGGTTGACCCAGGTGGTACACACTCTTTTATCACCTATAGTATGCTTGAAAACTGTTATTTACCTGTTAGCTGTAAGAAGGATAGCTTGTTGTTAGAAACCCCTCTTGATGGTTCCTGGTTGCTTCGAGAAGAGTGTCCATCTTGTGTCTTATCTTTTCCGGGACACTGTATACAAGTGGATGATATACCACTTGATATTCATGGTTTCGATGTCATCCTTGGGATGGATACCTTAGAGAAGTATAAGGCTATCTTGGACTGTGGTTCCAAGCAAGCAGTGTTTGATGATGGTGGAGAGAAGTGGATCTTTCAGGGAGATAGGAAGATTCTTCCGACGTGTTTAGTATCAGCTATGGTGGCAGAGAAGTTGCTACAACAAGGATGTGAGGCGTTCTTAGCTCACATTGTGGATACCGTTGTGGCTACCAAGGTGAAAGGTCCTAGTCTCGAGGAGGTGTCAGTTGTCTGAGAGTTTGTGGATGTGTTTCCTGATGAGTTTTCTGGTGTTCCTCCACCCCGAGAGATCGATTTTGAGATCAATCTGGTACCAGGAACACAACCAGTTGCACAGACACCGTATAGGATGGCTCCAGTAGAGATGGCAGAGCTTAAGAAGCAGATGTAAGAGTTGCTGCAGAAAGGTTTAATCTGACCGAGTACGTCGCCTTGGGGTTCTCCTATGTTGTTCATCAAGAAGGAGGGATCCATGCGGTTGTGTATAGATTACCGGCAGTTGAACAAGGTCACGATCCAGAACAAGTACCCATTACCGAGGATAGATGATCTGTTTGATTAGTTGTGTGGTTCTACAGTGTTTTCTAAGATCGATCTATGGTATGGATATCATCAGTTGAGGATTAAGGCGGATGACATACCAAAGTCAGCTTTCAGGATGAGGTATGGTCACTTCGAGTTTGTGGTTATGCCGGTCGGGCTAACCAATGTACTTGCTACTTTCATGGATTTGATGAACAGAGTGTTCTGTCCGTTCTTAGATCAGTTTGTCGTAGTCTTTATAGATGACATCTTGATCTACAGTCAGAAAAAGAAAAAGCATGAGCGACATCTTCGTCTAGCATTGACTCTTCTTCGCCAACATCAGTTGTATGCCAAGTTCAATAAGTGTGAGTTCTGGTTGGAAGAAGTGACTTTCTTAGGTCATGTGATATCTGCCAAAGGAATCAAAGTGGACCCGAAGAAGGTGGAATCCATTGCAGACTGGGAGCAGCCGAACACACTGATAGAAGTTCATAGTTTCTTGGGTTTAGCAGGATACTACCAGAGGTTTATCAAGGACTTCAGTGCAATTGCGTTGCCAATGACAAATTTGACCAGAAAGGATGTACCTTTTGTCTGGAATGATCGATGTCAGCAAGCTTTCCAGAGTCTGAAGGAGAAACTGACCAGTGCTCCAGTGCTGGTTCTGCCAGAGCCTGGAAAAGGCTATGTTGTTTTTTGCGATGCTTCCAAGAAAGGTTTAGGTTGTGTGCTGATGTAGGAAGATCACATGGTTTCTTTTGCTTCGCGACAACTTAAGAAACATGAGGAGAACTATCTGACTCATGACTTGGAGTTGGCGGATGTGGTTTATGCGTTAAAGATTTGGAGACACTATATGTATGGGGAGGTGTGTCAAATCTTTACAGATCATAAGAATCTGAAGTACATCTTTTCGCAGCATGAGTTGAACATGCGATAGCATCGATGGGTGGAGTTAATCAATGATTACGACTGCACTGTTGAGTATCATCCTGGTAAGGCGAATGTGGTAGCTGATGCACTTAGCTGAAAGTCTTCTTCTCTTTCTTCAAAGAAGGCACAGTTAAGTTCCCTGGTATGCCATAGGCGGGATATGTTTGTTTCCCTGCGACAGATGAATGTACAAATGGAAGTTTCTTTGTTAGCTGGACTTTTAGCATAGATACAAGTCAAGCCTACGCTGAGACAACAGATCAAAGATGCACAGCAGACAGATGATGTGATACAGTCGATCAGATCAGAGTTCGACAGTGAAAAACGTGATGGGTTCCATGAGTCCGAGGATGGGCTAGTTTGCTATCGTGATAGGATGGTGGTTCCCGATGATGATGATCTGAGGAAGTTAGTGTTCAAGGAAGCACACACGTCGATGTATTCTATGTATCCAAGTGTTACCAAGATGTATCATAGTTTGAAGGACTTGTATTGGTGGCCCGGTTTGAAGAAAGATGTAGCTGAGTTCATGGCTAGATGTGCGGTATGTCAGCAAGTGAAGTCTGAACATCAGAAGCCAATAGGTACGTTGCAACCCTTGCCGATGCTGCAGTGGAAATGGGATCATATAACCATGGATCTCGTAGTTGGTCTACCCCAGACAACTAGGAATCATGATTCCATTTGGGTGATAGTGGACAGATTGACGAAGTCTGCTCATTTCCTACCAGTAAAGACAACGTATACAGCCAAGAAGCTCGTGCGAGTATACGTGGATGAGGTAGTATGTTTGCATGGTGTGCCAGTGATGATAGTTTCTTATAGAGGTCATCAATTCATGAGTCGTTTCTGGGAACAGTTGCACAAAGCATTGGGAACTCAGTTGAGGTTCAGTAACGCCTTCCACCCGCAGATAGATGGACAATCTGAGAGGACTATTAAGACTTTAGAAGATCTCCTTTGAGCTTGTGTTTTGCAGTTTCTGGGCAGTTGGGATGTACATCTCAGTTTGATAGAGTTTGCCTACAACAACAGTTACCAACGGAGCATTGGCATGGCTCCTTATGAGGCTTTGTATGGAAGGAAGTGCAGATCTCCTTTGTGTTGGTATGAGTCTGGTGAGTATCAACTTTTGGGTCCTGAGTTAGTTCAGCAGACAACAAAAAAGATCAAAGTGATACATCAACAATTGAAAGCGGCACAGGACAGGCAGAAATCTTACGCAGACAATTGTTGACGACCTTTGGAGTTCCAGGTAGGAGACAAAGTGTATCTTAAAGTCTCTCCATGGAAAGGTGTGCTAAGGTTTGGCCAAAAGGGTAAGTTAGCACCCAGATATATGGGACCTTACTCAGTCATAGCACATGTTGGCAAGGTAGCTTACGAGTTAGAGTTGCCTCCATAGTTGCACAGGTTACATCCAGTGTTCCATGTCAGTATGCTGAAGAAAAGCCATCCATATTTAGGAACAGTGATACAGCCAGTTGAGTTTGAGCTTGATGAAGATGTGACCTACAAGGAAGGTCTTGTGGCGATCCTTGACAGAAGGGTTAAGAAGCTGAAGAGGAAGGACCTGGTTCTTGTGAAGGTTCTTTGGCATCATCGTGGCATTGAGGAAGCCACGTGGGAGCTTGAGGAAGAGATGAGGAGGAAGTATCCCTCGCTTTTCTCTTCAGATTTTGGGGACGAAATCCCTTGAAGGGGGTTAGCTTGTAAGGACCTTGCCTTCGTTTAGGGTTTACCCTATTTTCTTTGCTTAACCCTGATGCTTAGTTGCTTACTAATCACCTTTAGTAGTGATTAGGGTTTGGTTGTGCTTTGTTGAGAGTTAGAGGTGCTACTTGCAAATAACCCAAGTCTAGGGTTTGTGGGCAAGTTTTCCACCTTATGAGGTGTTCCTCTCTCTCCTTTCTTCCTCTAGTGTTGAGGGGAAGGTTTGGGCTCGTTGTTTGAGTTCCTTTGGGCTTGGTTGAGCTTGTTGGGCCTTATGGTGCCTTTCTTTTGCTTGGTTGGACCTTGTGTCGGACAAGGAGGTGGTTGTGTCACCCAGGGCTGTGTCGCCCAGGGGTGTGTCACCCATGTTGGAGGTGTGTCACCCAAGTGTGTTGCCCATGACCTTTGACCAAGCTTTGACATCATTTGTGTCACCACTAATGGACACTTGGTGCTTGATGCTTGCATGTAGCAATGACCTTGGACATGTGTTTAGGGTTTGCTAGAGTGGTGGCTCGTGCACTTGGACAAGTGTCCCTAGGTGGGCGACACATTGCCTTGCTTTTCTTTGGTTTCTCCTCCTTTCTCTTCTATATATGTGGTTCCTTTCCCTTGCTAAGGATCCCTTTAGTTCCTTAGTTCCTCCTCTATCTTGGTGCACGACACACTCCCTTTCTTGCAAGTTTGGTGGTTGATATCCTTAGAGGAGCTAGCTTGGTGGCCGATACCCTTGGAGTCTCCTTCTTCCTTGCTTGGTGGTGCTTGGAGCTAGAAGTTTGGAGCTTGCTTAAGGCGGGTTACATAACTGCTAACCCTAACTACATTACCATCTTCTATGTTCTTGCTCCTATTGATCGGCTATGTTGTTGTTAGTTTGGTTTCCTTGCTTAGTTGCACCTTGTTGGCCGAACCTAGGATCTAGGGTTTCTTGGTGAGCAATACTCCTTTCTCTCCTTGGTCTAGAGGAGTGAGTTTGAGCTTCTAGTAGCATGGGAAATACCCCTCTCTCATTTAAGTTGAGAGGTGAGCTTGGGTTCTAGTTGCTTGAGCAACACCCTCCTCTCACCGTGGACTAGAAGGGTGAGCTTGGTGATAGTTGTGAACCTTGCTAGGGTTGATCCTTGTGTTGCTCGTTTGGTGATAGATGAGGTGCAAGACCCCTCTCTCTTAGTTGATTGAGGTGAGCCATCTTCTTGATCCTTTAGGGTTTGGTGCCCTTGTGCTTGAGGTTGATGATGAGCTTGGGGAGGTGCTGCCCGACAGCCCACTTGACCTAAGACCATGAACGACACATGTATGATGGTGATGGACGATACCCCTGGTCTCTGTGATGGGCGTCACACCACCACCCTGCCTTGTGACGGCCGATAGGTCATGGGTTGGTTGGTTGAACGATAGGCCCCTTTGTTGGTTGTTTGAGCTTAGTACACCTGACCTAGATGTAGTTGGTTGTTGTTGTGCTTTGAGGTGGACGTTGCTAGTAGTCATGTGACGGGCGTCACGTTAGATTTTTGTGTGTCGGCTAACAAATACCCCTGACGGGCGTTGCGCGGCACCCTGTCACCCGATACACCTAGCTGCACGGCAGGCCCTTGGCCGTTACCTTTGTACACGACGTTGTGTTGCGCCTGACGTCCCGTGTTGCCTAACGATGTGTTGCATGATACAAGTGAGTGCACGACACGCCTGACGTAGCTTTGCATGTTGGACTTTGGTGCTGGCCGTTATGGGATGGATGATAGATGAGGGCATCCTGCCCGATATCACTTATGGTGAGGGTTTTTGGTGCTTTTAGTGAGAGTCCTTCTCCTCATAGAAATCGATATGCTGAATGGTAATTGTTATGGTAAATCTTGTTTATGTAACGCATATGTCTTTACCCATGTATGTGACCATCATGATATGTTGTATAATGCTAAACAAATGGTAAGCATGTAATATAGTTTGCTTTATGATGAAACCTAAGCTCATGATCACAAGTTGAGGCTTAATTGATAAAGAATATAGTCACTAATGTCACCCTATATTGATAAGCATGCTCTTTCTCTTAAGCCTATGATTATTGTGTACACTAACCATGCAGGTGATGCATAGCCAAGTAAAAGGCTATGAGGTATATATGATGAGTAACATTGCTTTGATAGTTACTCTTGATGATGAGGTAACAGGTATGATGTGGTTGGCTAAAAGTACTTGGGATTTGCTAATCCATGATGATGATGTAAGCCTTGAGAGGCAGTGGTAGTATATGAGGAGGGATTGAAATCCCATGGTATGTGATGATCCTTGAGATGGATCTGGATGAATGGAAAGAGGCCAAGTGATAACATGTGATGTTGGATCCTTGTGATGGATCAGGATGATGTGATTACAATAAAAGCATAACATGGAGTTTTATGTTGTTTATTTCCTATTATAGTTTGCATGTTATACAACTTGGTTGAATCTTGCAATCCATATAAAAGACACTAATTAATCACAGTGAAATATATCATGTAGTTTCCTTGGCCATAGATCCATCATCGTCAGAAGTTGGTGATGGTGAAATGGGTTCTCCTGTGGGTTAACCCGGAGCGCATATTTTTGAATATGCGAGGTTTCTCCTAGCCTCAAATAGAGAGGGAAACGAGTGCAGCTGCGGTTGCAGACTCGGAATATGTGATGAGCATGGTGAACAAGCCCATGGCTCCGTATACATGATATGAGGAGCATGAATGCATTCATGGCTCAGAGCACGGTGAACAAGCCCGTGGCTAAGATATTCTAGCATCGTGACCTGTACCGAGGCGGGCTAGAGGAAGGGTAGCCTATGGAGCTGACCCTTTGGCTGAGGCCACTTAAGCACGAGACTGCGGTCCTGCTTTGGTTCTCGTGCACTGACCACGAGGGGAAAGGTCGTGGAGTCCGGCTCTTCCATTGACCTTGTATGGCACCGGCTATGGGTTTCGCAACCGAAGGTTGGATTTGAGTGGTACGGCTCACTTCCTCAGGGCATAATAATACGTAATCCAGCCGTATAGTATTTATTGCTTAAGGCAAAACACAGAACATTGGTTGAGGCCTTGCTTGCGTAGTTAATCTTATTATATCTTGCAGTTACTTATATGTTCCTCATGTTATGTGGAAATATATCTTATCTTGTAAATCATGTTCCATAAAAGAATTGGTTATATGCCTTCTGTACATCTGGTAAGCTTGTCGGTATGAATAGCTTTACTTTACATAACTGCTCTTGTTATACCTTTTATCAGTTATCCACTGTTGTTGCTTTATCTTTCTGAGGTTCTGTAGTTTTGGCGGTGAGTTATGTTTCTCACTGGGACTGTGTGTCTCACCCTACTGGTTTTCACCATTTTTAGGTAGTCGAGCTAGGCGTGGTGGTGGTCGTGGAGTTGCGGCCGAGTAGATAGACGAGCAATAGAAGGCAAGTGATGGATATGCTGCTGTTTTGGATGTTTTGTAGTAGAGTCTTAGAGTCATCCCTGTACTATCAGGTCCTTGGAGGTGTTTTGACATTGTTTCACGATGTATAGTTGTTGATGTTTTGTATATTCTGCTGCTGGCCAAATGTGGGCCTTTATGTATGTATAAACAGGCAATGAACTCATGTGATGGTTAGACAGCTGTTCCTCTAAGTTGTGGACACGTATCAGATCTTGTATATGTTTATATAACATGTTTCCTTGCAGGATGAGGACTTAAATGTAATAGTTTCTCAATTTATCAGCTTTCCGCAATCGGTTTTAATTAACTCATATTTTTGGTAATCCGTGGTTTATGGTGATTTCCGCACATTTTTGTGTAACACCTCTTTGTCTGTGTGATAGCGGGATGTGTTGCCACAACATCGATCCTGGCCCAAGTAGGCACATTACAAGTATGTGTATATACATTAGAAGTAGGCGCATTTCGCATCAGAAGTAGGTACATTCAAATTAGAAGTAGGTGCATATGCATTAAGTAGGCCCATTCACGATCAAGTCGGTGCATTAATTAGGCACATTAAGTAGGTGTGTATGCATTAAGTAGGCATTAAGTAGGCACGTACTCATCTTAAGTAGGCACATTCATGATCAAGTAGGCACATATACCTAAATAGTCTACTAAATTACTTAAATGGCACCTAATATTTCAGCTGGGAGGATCCATTTTAAAAGGGTCCTGAATAAAGCACCAACTTCATACATACGTCAAAAGTTTTTTGATGGCAGCGATCCAAGACTACTCGCAATTGTAGAGAAGTTCACCACCCTTCAAGCAAATAATTATGAGTTGCAAAGGGATAGAGTTAAGTTGTTGTTAGTGGCATTGTTTGGCCACTTCTTGTTCCCTGGCGGATCCAGTCGAATCATGAACTGTCTATATCCTTATGCTAAAGATTTGGATCATATAAACGATTATGATTGGGTTGTTGCTGTGCAAGAACACCTTTGTCAAGGATTTGAGTTTTTGAAAGAGCGGAAGGATGGAGGAGGATATATGAAAGGATGCACACTCATCCTCACGGTAATATTCAATGTTAAGTTTTAACTCTTATGAATGTGCTTGATAATTTGAATTGTTGTGAATTATGATGTGAAAACTCTTTTCGCGGCCTTGGCTTTTAGAGATGCTGAAGTTCATTCCAAGAGATTACCCTGACGAAGATCTGATCATCAATAAATGGTCATACAAGATGCAGATTTCATCCATACTACGAAAAAAGAATATACAACTAGCTACAATGACGACTAAAAATTTATAGAAGTTCACAATTGTGACATATGGACAACAATTACGACATCCGACTTTAAAAAGTTTAGAACATGTCTGCGAAGATGCATTAGAGGCTAATAACCAAATCTAAAGCCTACTTGCTGAGATTGCATCACTGAAGAATGAACTACTGATAGAAAAATGTATCGCAGAGCACAAAGAAAAGTAATAAAAAAATGTTTTTTAAAATGCAAACTGATCTCGATGAACTTCACGACTATTGTGATGAGATGAACACTGCCAAAATAGTGTTGGAGTACAGGCTTGCAGAGATTGACTAATCATAGCCATTTGTAGAGGACAATACCAACCATAGAGAGAAAAACAAGCGGAAGATATACATATGGAATGAAGAATCTCCTCTGCAACCATCACAAGAAGTAAAAGATAATGAAACATCAGGTATATCTATGCACCTTTTTTCAATTTGTGCGCATATTTGCAATTCATGTGTGCCTATTTGCAATTAATATGTGCGCTTATTTTAAATTTGAATGCTAATTTTATGCAACAGAATGTGGCAAGTCGCCCCATATGCCAACTACAACGGATATGGCTATGTTACATCAAGGGAATGAAGAGTCTCCAAATCACAATGAAAAGCATCAAGGAGAAAATCCCCTGCTATCACCAGAATCCAAAAAAAATGAAGAAAATTTTACTGAAACATTAGGTATTTGGGTGCTCCTACCTAGTTACATTTGAAATGTGTAATATTGTATTTTATGTACAACAATCGTATATTGTAAAATTGAATGCCAATGTTATGAAATAGAATGCATGAAGTCACCCCATAAGTCACCATCAGGAATAGATATCACTGAATCTCCACAACATCAAGAAAAATTTGTTGAAACAACATGTATTTCTATGCGCCAACTTTTATTTCACTTGGTATGCGCCTAGTTATATTTCACTTGTAGTACATTTTTTGAAACTTAGTATGTGTGCCTTTATGAAACAGGATGCGGAAAGTCAGCCGATAAGCCCACTCTAAGCGCCATGGATATTGCCCTATTGGAAGGATTAGCACAATACAACTCACAAAGCGAACAGATCATTCCTATTCAATTATCAAAAGATTCACCAATAGTGAAGGACAACTCCTTAACTCATCTTCAAATCAAGCTAGACAAAACAACAATATAACACCTTGATGATGCAGATCCAAACTTTCTACAAAAGATATTATCAAATTATACTATTGGTAAACCACTATGGTCGTATGAAGATGTACGAGTGATGCCAGATGACTTGTTTCCAACACTACAATATCAGGGATGATATCTGAAATGGTAAGAAATTTACTATGTCAACATGAAACTACACTTGTATATTTCAAATCTGAAATAAGCATTACTAATAATTCATTATTTTTTTGGTGTACGTGGTACATACAATCCATCACTCATATCTTTCAGAAAAATTACGTGCCAACTGAAGATCGTCCTATGCCTCTAATATTTCATGTTAACACGTGTCGTGCAATAGTTAGTTCTCATGAAGATTACATAAACATGTACTTCAAGAGAAGGATGGATGAGATAAAATGCAAAGAAAAACTAATTATGGTGCTTCACTCCAATTGCCATTGGCATTTTATAGAGATTCACATGAAAGAAAAGCTTATAATTCATTACAACAGCGCATACTTATCACGTGCTGCAAAGAAAATAACAATGCCACATCTACCATAGAACGTGCATGAGAAGATGGCATGTCAAATAGTAAGTAGTATTGCACCTACAAATTTTAGTAATTCTACTACATCTTACTTCAATGTGCCTACATCTTGTTGTAGTGCGCCTAATGCACCGATTGCTTACAATCTGACATTTGAATTATTTGTTTGAAGGAAAAGTGGTTGAAAGATACTTTTAGCACCATCCCGGACCACAATGTCAAAGATTGGAAACTCCAGTACTGCAAGTACTGTCCACAACAACCAGTTGATAGCAATGACTATGGTATTTTCACGCTTCATTGGATAAAAAGAATAATGGATGGTGAGGACATTGTCGGTGATCAAACTACATCCAACACTATCCATAGGATGAGAGAGACATTTGCAATACAGATATTGAAAGACAAATGTAGTATACTCAACAGGAATGATGAATGAGCCTAGCATTCATGTAAACATTCAACAAATGTGCCTAAATGTAACATATTTTGTAAGCCTAACTTTGGCAATGCACCTAATTTGTAGTTGTACATTTAACCGACCTCATTTAATGTATATACGCCTACTTGCAATGTAAATGTGCCTACTTTAATGCTAAATGTGCCTATTTAATGCTAGATGAGCCTACTTGACTGCTGAATGAGCCTATTTGACTGCTGAATGGGCCTATTTGCCTACTTTACTTGTACATGCAACTTCTTACAATGTAGATGTGCCTATTTGACTGCTCAACGCGCCTACTTATACATGTGTACGCTCCTACTTTGGTACTCAATGCACGTACTTGAGTGACAAATGCTAAATTATAAATGAGCCTACTTTTTTGCTATGCACGCCTACTTTTGAGGTGAATACACTTACTTGCAATGTAGATGTGCCTCGTAAACGCACCTACTTTAATGCTAATTGCGCCTATTTAATGCTAGATGTGCCTACTTGATCGTTGAATGTGCCTATTTGACTACGGAATGGGCCTACTTTCAATATGAATGCGCCTACTTTAGTTATACATGCGCCTTCTTGCAATGTAGATGCGCCTACTTATACATGTGTACACACCAACTTTAGTGCTCAATGCGTGTACTTGAGTGACACATGCTAAATTCTAAATGCACCTACTTTTGGGGTGAATGTGCCTACTTTTTTCCTAAATGCACCTATTTAATGCTAGATGCGCCTACTTGACCATTGAATGTGCCTACTTCACTACTAAGTGCACCCACTTGTAACACACATACTTTAAAGACTTGAGTGACACACACACCTACATGAGTGTTGAATGTGTCAACGTGACTACTTTAGTACTCAATGAGCATAAATATTTGAATAGGCAAAATATGCGAAAATACAAAATGGCACCACGTAAGAAACAAATGATCTGCAAATATAAACTTTTGTGATCAGATTTAGTTACAAAATGGCACCACATACAAAAATAAGATTCCACTATTTTCACTGTAAGTTAGTGAGCTATCACTGTATATCTCTCAAGTATAATTTTTCTTTACTATAATCTATATATCTATCTTTAAGTGTATGTGGTTGAACTATCACTGTATAGCTATCTCAAAAGACTATGACTGTCTATCTATCTCAAAAAACTCTATACTTTTCATAATATGCTACATGTTTTGATGTTTCTGGGTTTTGTGCATTCTTTCTTCAAAAGACTTGAGCCTTCTCTTATGTGGACGACCAACTTGACCGGCCATATTTGGATTTTTGATGCAGCTATCAATATGTGGTTCATCAACTTCGAAGAAAATACGATACTTGTTTATTATAATCCAAAAATGATAGTTGTAAATCAACTACAACAAAATTTGTATTCACTTGGCATTGATTACCGTGTCTGCTAGACCAATCTCCCTTTTTATTTTTTCCAAACCTCTCATAATTTCATCAAATTTTTCTTCAGAAATGGTAGATGATTCGGCTAACAACTCAACATTTTGTATAACAGCATTATACCGATTGACAGAGTTAGAATAGTCAACAGATTCGATGGTATCAGGTTTGGTTGCAATTCACTTCACATCTTTCCTCCAT
Source organism: Alisma plantago-aquatica (assembly GCA_963693085.1). Taxonomy (NCBI): domain Eukaryota; kingdom Viridiplantae; phylum Streptophyta; class Magnoliopsida; order Alismatales; family Alismataceae; genus Alisma; species Alisma plantago-aquatica. Next base: position 670,135,622 of record OY856410.1, read on the forward strand.
CTATCAATCAAGTGGTACTCCTCATTCAATTTGTCAATTCCTAAGAAAATATAGAATGCAAACATGTGTCTACATACAATGCCTGATGATTCAAACATCAAACAATGGCAAATAGCTCCCTGGAGTTGAGTGTTAAAGACAACACTAAAAGACTTAGTCTGTGGCAAAAAATATTGCTATCAACAAGTATCCTTTTCTTTTCCAATACTTCAAAGCAAGCATATGGCCCGGATGAGTATGTTTTAGTTGTGTTGTAGAACATAAGTCCCTATAGCTCTCTTTGAAATTTCTTCAAGATTTCCAGAGTATACCATTTAGCAATCTGTCCCTCCATTTCAAATGAAGTTCGCATAACTGGATTTTTGTGAATACACTCACAGTCTGCTTCAACTTCTTTCTTGAACTTGGCACTTACAGCAAGTTCAAATTGTTGAACAAATTCCTTCAGTGAGGTTCTCTCTGCGTTGAAATATGCATTTGAAATATCTTGAACTTGGCACTTTGAAATATGCATTTATTGATTCACTCCTTTGCGTTGTAGACATTCCATCCCAAAATGAAATTTTGACATAGAATGGCACCCACATCTCACGGATAGGGTACATCCATTAAACCCATCTATTTTGTTGTAAATTGTGGACTCTTACCAATTCAGCCCACCTGGCTTCAAAATCAACAAGTGTAACAGAGTCATACACAACTCCTTTAATAGCTTTTTGAGCTCCTTCAGAATTCTCAAACTTCTGGGGTAACTTCTTCATTATATGCCACAAACACAATCTATGTTTACTATTGGGGAATACTTCAGCTACATCATTAATAATTGGTTATGCTTGGTCTGTAATTATGCCTTTTGGATGCACACCTTCCATACATAACAACAAGGTTTTGAATAGCCATACAAAATTCTGAGTTGTCTCTTCACATAAAAGCCCACAACCAAGAAAGATGGTTTTCCCATGCTAGTTGACACCAACGAAAGGTGCAAATGGCATCTTGTATTTATTAGTAAGTTATGTACTGTCAAAAGATACAACATCACCAAAGTACTTATGAATATCATACTCTTGAATCAGACCAAAAAACATTCCTTAATACACCACTGTCATCTACATCCATGACATAGAAAAAGTTTGAGTGCACATTTTGTATTCTTGTGAAATACTCTTGCATTGCTTTGGCATCTCCTTTCATAAGATTTAATCTCCTAGCTAGGCTTAGAAAATTGTGTGCATTGGTCTCTGTAAAACTAAGGTTGGAAACGCCTCCGGCTTCAACAGCAAGTGCAGTCATTGACTGTGATGTCAATATACCAACCTGGTCATTAATAAGAAGCCTTTTCTACAGAATAGCGGATACACTCCTCATGGAAGGTAAGAATCTTATATGGTCCTCACCAAGCATAATATGGTTATGATCATTACAATAATTATCAATAATGTATTTGTCATTCCTTAGATGAACAACTAAATGAGCAGGACAATTCTCTGTAGGACTACACCTTTGGGAGAATAACAAGTTATCCTTGGCCCTATTACTCACTCCTTGTTTAACACAAACCATCTTCATCCTAGATATTTCACCATGACTATTCTTTCCAGAAGACAAAACTCTAACACCAAAACCATTTGATATGCCAAACCTTCTATAAAAAACTTTGACTTCATCAATTGAATCAAATATCATTCCTTCACAGGGGATACTGGCATCTACAAAAAAGAAAAATTATATTTTAAATGGATGAAAAAGGTAGGGGGCTTGAACTAAAAGGTAGGCGCATATATCAGTGAAGTAGGTACATTGATGACTTAAGTAGGCGTATTTATAATTAATTAAGTACATTTCGCAGCTAAGTAGACGTGTTCCATTGAACAAAAAAGAAGGCACATATATCACTAAAGTAGGCACATTTCTCACTCAGGTATGCACATTGACGTCTCAATTAGGCGCATTCGCATATATCAATCAGGTAGGCGCATTCGCATCTCAAATAGGCGCATTCATCTAAAGTAGGCGCATCGACGTCTCAACTAGGCGCATTGACATCTAAAGTAGGCACATTTACAGAAAAATGTGTCTTACAGAGTACGCACATTTCTAATTTAATTACTAAAAGGTAGGCGCATATATCAGTAAAGTAGGCGCATTGACATCTTAAGTAGGCACATTTCTAATTAAATTAAGCACATTTTGCAATTAAGTAGACGTGTTCTACTGAACAAAAAAGAAGGCACATATATCACTAAACTAGGTGCATTTGTCACTCGGGTAAGTGCTATGATGTCTCAATTAGGCGCATTTGCATATATCAATCAGGTAGGCACATTCACATCTCAAATAGGTGCATTCGTCTAAAGTAGGTGCATCAACGTCTCAACTAGGCACATTGACGTCTAAAGTAGGCGCATTTACAGAAAAATTTGTCTTACAAAGTATGCACATTTAGATATTTAATTACTAAAAGATAGGCACATATATCAGTAAAGTGGGCACATTGATGTCTTAAGTAGGCACATTTCTAATTAAATGAAGCACATTTCATAATAAGTAGACGTGTTCCATTGAACAAAATAGAAGGCGCGTATATCACTAAACTAGGTGCATTTCTCACTCGGATAGGCGCTATGACATCTCAAGTAGGCTTATTCACAATAAAATGTGAAATACTATGTGGGAGAAGGTTCTATGAATTATAAAACATTTAAATCTTTTACCTTGATCATTAGGAGGTAGTTCTTGCACATCTTCATCTTGGTATAATGGAACATTTAGATCAAATGCATTCACATGTTGCTCTCTACCATGGTTATCTACATCTTCGTTAATTTCTTCACAATGACTTCCATGTTCAAGTTCTTCAAAATTAGCTTCGACCTCTTCTTCCTCTTCATCAGAATATGTTAACTCGTAGTCACTTCCGAATTCAACATCAACATCTAACAACAATGAGGGAACGTAGTGTTAAAAACATACAACTATTATCTCTAACATTACAAATGTTGTTTAATATGATGATATAAATGTGGGAACTTCAACAATAAATGAACTTTAGAAATAAAGTATCATCGTCAAACTCCATGCCAAATTAATGAACATTAGCAATATATGTAGCAGTTTGCATCCAACCAAGTAGCTCGAGTAGTAAATGATGTAGTTGGATGTAGTAAATGATGTAGTTGGATGATAGTTTGAAGATAATATGCTACGTTTCCTCCAATAACTTTGATGAAGACTTGGGCCGCAAGCACAACAACTTGGGCGGAAGCACATATTTCCCTCTGAAAATTTCCCTCCATTTCCAACCTAACTTGGGGCGCAAGCACAAATTTCCCTCCACAATACGTTCTCCAATGAATTCCCCCAAATTTCCCTCCATTTCCCCCATTCCACCTTGCAAAGTCATGACAATGCATTAATTGAGCCTGCTACAGTGCAAATGCATGTGCAGAAAGAAAACTGGGACAACCTTCAACTACCCCGCCAATACCATCCAGTCCAAACCAAAACCGCCGGGAAAACCACCGCTTCCGGGGCACGTCACGGGTTGGGTGCATCACCATACAATTTTCGATTTATATATTTTCTCTACTTTGCAGAATCGGTATGCTGCCGACACTAGTACATAACCGGCCTTTAGTGTCGGTTATTTAAGGCCTTTAGTGTCGGTTTTTAAGCGACACCTATGTGGGTGCCGCTAAAAGCCCAATTGTTACGTGTTGATTCTCAAACTGAAGCCACAACCCTTCGCACGCCACCAAAAACGTGCCGAAAATGCACCAGCAGGGGGTATAGGCGCCAGTTATTAGCTTAGAAACAGATGCCATATACCTTCGCACCATAGAAAGGGCGCCATCTGAGGCACTATCGACGTCGATTTATTAGTGATAACCGACACCATATCACCCGCTACCACGGTCGTGCTGACCAGCATGACCGTGGTGTACTCTAGGTAAATCGATGTCTGTCACTAGTAGGGTAACCGACACTGTTACCATATGTCAGTTTTATATGAATAGCCGATGCCTATTTTATGTTTTTTTTCTGTCAGTGTGCAAACCTACTATGGCTGGTCGCATGATGAGAAACCTACAGTTTAGTTATGAACTGCAGGTTTTTCGACATCCATTGATATCAGGCAACAACAGGCCACAAACCTGCAAAATTAACATGATGGACAATATTATATATATGTGATTCACACTCATGTATAATAACATTTAATTCATATTATTTTTTCATCACACACATGTAGAAACTAGTAGCAACATGCAGTTCCATTTATTTCATCTCTTTTCACATTCAGACACATGTAGAAACATTCATGTATTGATCATTTTCACACACATATGAAAATTCATAAAAATTCATTCACATTCACACAAAATTAAATATAAGAACAAAGTTATTCTTTATTTATCATTGTCATCATTGTCATCATTTTCAGCAAAATCATATTGAAAAATTCCCACTCTTTGCGGGGCTTTTGCCCAATCTTCTCTTACAACATCTAATTCATCTCTCGTATAGGGAGCATGTACATCGAAACGCTTTGCACCTGAGTTGAAGTACTCAGTTTTAAAGACCTACAAAGAGAATGACGTACATACATAATTATAATAATATATAATAAGATTCATATATTTCATATTATCTAACGAGACTATGTATAATACATGTTGTATGTTATCGATTTCCAATACGGCATGTTTGATGATTAGGTCCATAAATCGCATCACATAGTAGGCACATGCCCAGCCGTTGTCTTGTGTAGCACACTATAAATTGAAACATACAAAATATTCAAAAATACAAATAAGCATAGTTCACATAAATAATATATACATTGGAGTCAGGAAATTACTTTCACATTCTCCCAAATGAGTGTCAGATTTTTTTTTCCTGGGGACATTTCCTCCATCTTTTTTGTACTCTTGTAAATCCCTATATATATTAATGTAACACATTAAATTGCATAATTAAATAGTAATGCAGTAAAAGATGTTAACAAATATAAAAACATAAAATATTTCTCACGAGAATAATGCCCTTTTAATTGCATGTCCATATAATACATCCAACTCACTCCCCGCAGGATCTAGATAATAGACGGTGAATGTCTTGGGGACAATAACTAATAACTCCCAATGCTTAGCACTACAGGTAAGAAAGTAGAAAATTAATAACTCAATATCCGCAATAAAAATGTAATTTTCTTAAGTCCAAATTACAAGCAAAGTAAACTTACTCGACATTGAATGGAGCTATTATCACCGTCTTATTATTTTTACCAAAATATTCAAAAGCATCACAGTAGTATGAAGTAACTGAAGAAGGGTATGTATCTACAAGACTAATCAAAGATGGAACCAAAAATCCCACATGGGAAAACCCAAAATCTTTATATGTCTTGTATAAGTGGCTGCAAAACATGTATTACTTATGCATTAATATATAAGAAACTAGATTGCCGTATATAAAACAAGGTATATGGATGTATAAACCAGATTTCTGTATGCATTAATCTCACCATATCCACAGCTCTATCATAGATGTGTTCAGCCATTCATAACTAAACAAATCCAAAATATCTTGTATGAATATGTTGTTTCCGAATGTTTGACCTGCATTAATACGTATTCAGAACTTCTATTACGTATGCATTAATACATATGCTAAACTTGTATAAATAGATTATTATCGTATGATTTACCTGCGGCATTCTCTGGAATAGTAACATTTATAGGGAAATTTGGATTATGTTCGCTGATCCATACTGCCACACTCCTACAATTAGGACCTATCGAGGCGTGTAGGTCCCCTGGAAGCCAACTTGGTAGTCGAGGAGGTGGAGGGCGAGATGTAGCGGGTCTCATCATTTTGACATGTATATATAATTTCATATCAATTGACTCATATATATATACACACTAACAAAGTAAAGTAATGAAAATTTATCATACAATATCAGTATAGAGGACATCCGCTTCGGGCCACAGTATCACTCCGCCTACTACCTCACCAAGTGTTTCAACATCTGGGTGTGCATGAGGCAGTGCAAGATTCGTCCAGGCAATGAGTATATGTATCGGGCTCACACGTACCATGCCATCTGGTACTGGAGTCCCATGAAACATGCACCCTTTAAGGGGTGGGTAAGCCGATGCATCTGCAATGATATATCCTTCACTTTATAGTTGGCATGGCTTCAACCCCTACAAATTTATGTAAAGAATGTTATATGCATATATACACATACATATGATCATCTTGAACAGACTAGCTATTATATATGTCATAAAAATACTTATAGAGGACGTGCTAGGTTGTGGGTCTATAGGATTACTCCCAACCTCTACAGTATGAGCAGTAGGAGAAGAGAGGTTCGCTACAGGTATTGTCTGAGTGGCAATCTGAGACGCCTGCCACTTGTTAAATGCTTCCTAGAGTCTTTTATGAACTACTTCCTCAACTCTCCTATCAATTAAGGAATCTACCTATACATGGATAAAAGAAATGCTAGTTTCTGATTATTGAATTCCCTTTCGCAATAATGTTCTAAAATAAGAATAAGTTACCTCAGCTTGTGAAAGTCCCGCTTTTGGGACATGTTTGCACTGGGATGGCCCAAAGAACGCTTTGATGCCCACACCAGTGCATGCACCCCTTACACGTCTAGGTTGCTCTGGGTTACCCAGAGCAACTGTCAGTTCATCCCTTGTGCCCTGAGGGATGAACTTACCTTCCTTTCTCTTCTCGTATAGCTCCCGCTAATCACCATCAACAAAAATTCGTAAGTAAACATAACAATAATCAATATCGATAGATTTCTCTAAGAGTTGATTTTACCATTTTTGTAGCCGCCTCAACGGTTGCGGGCTTCGGTATATCTCCCTTCTTGTTTTTCCTCCCAGCTATCCACATAACATGACGAGGCAGAGGTGTAGGATGTAGCAATAGAGGACTCTGCAGTCTCCTGAGTAGCAGTAGGCTGAGTAGACTCAGCCTGTAGTCTTTGGCGAACACCTGCATATCCTCTTGGATCCATTGTGTGTTCATGCACATTCAGTGCACACCTTGCTCGTTGAGCATCACTAATAGCCTAGTTAGTTAGCACATTGATTTGGTTAGTAACACTAAAGGTTAATCTTGAATAGGTGAATACATAAAAATGTATATTAATTAAATTGGGAGTGGCACTTAATACCTTGAATTCATCTGTTTTTCTTTGGGTAACAAACTCCTCCCATTCTTTGGGGTCCAAGTAGTTCCATTGTTGTATGGCTTCCTTCTTCCTATATTTATTTTTCAAAGAGAATACAAACACAAATTATTAGTGTAGAGTTAGTGAAATATTGATCAATGTCTAGAATTGGAATCAATCAAGAATCTATTCTCAGCATCCCGTATGTAATCTCGGGTGAGATTGGTGCTATAGTTCCTTAGGACCCTCCCACAACATTGCATCACACATTTACAATGCAACTTTTCATCCAGATCAAATATGCTCTGCAAATTAAATAGAATTGTTATTGACTAGTATCCTAAAAATTAGTAATCTACACAAATAGAATTACAAATAATAATAACTCACGCATAGTTCCTTCCATATGTGGTGTTTCTTCCCCTTAGGAACTCTATGCCATGATTCTAGGATAGGACTGCAATGGCTGCGAGTAAGAACCCCAAGATATGAAACAAATGAGTTGTGGTTCACTCCATATGGATTTCCTGCCTGATCGAAATCCACAGCCAATTTGGGCCCATTGCCCCTTTGTTGTATTAACGTGTTCATCATTGTGATGCCCCTCACTTTCTCAATTTTCTTTTGTTGCTCATCAAGTGCTATAATTTCTTCAGGGGGTACATCACCAGCCTAAAATTTGATAAAAAAAACACACTTACATAATATAATTATAAATGAACATATAGATAGAAACCTCAGGGTTATATTCTTAAAACTTACATTGTCAGGCGGTGCAAGCACGTCCTCACTCTCAGGGTGATCATCAACACGGTCCTAATTAGCCATCTGAAAGTTCACATTCAAATTATAAATTTCACATTGTAAAGTAACACTAATTGTAAAGTTCACATTGTAAAGTACACATTCACATAGTAAAGTAATTCACATTGTAAAGTTCAAATTCTATGATCAAAGAGAAAACAAGATATATATTACAATAAGATTAGGGTCTAGGGTTAACAGATTAGAGTTTATGCATGGTTAAAACTTTAGGCCAACACATACATGTGTTGTCATTCTTATATATAATAAATGTGTACCACCTATCCCATTCTTGAACACCTAATCTCACTAGTAAGTGTATAATGTGTATTGGGCTTTCAAGAAAATTTTAGCAGCATTTCCCCATTGTTCTCTAAGTACATATGTACTTAAAGAACAAATGGGGAAATGCTACCAAAATTTTCTTGAAAACCCAATACACATTATACACTTACATCCTACACTACTACATAAATGGGTTATAACGTCACTACCTGTAGGGTCGGTTTTCGCAAATAACCAACCTTATATGTCTAAAAAAAATGCGGGCACCACTTAAGACCTCTTGGGTCAGTTTTCTTAAAAAAACCGACCTTGTAGTGTAACTCTATAGGGTCGGTTTTCCAAATAACCGACCTTATATGTCTATAAAAATGTGGGCACCACTTAAGACCTCTTGGGTCACTATTCTTAAAATAACCGACCTTGTAGTGTATCTCTATAGGGTCAGTTTTCCATATAATCGACCTTATATGTCTATAAAAAATGCGGGCACCACTTAAAACCTCTTGGGTCTTCGCGTGGTAAAATTTTGCTTGATTTTGGCTTCGCGCGTCGATCTATAGAGTCGGTTTTTCCAAATAACCGACCTTATATGTCTACAAAAAATGCGGGTTAGACATCTTGAATCCAGTTTGCCTTCACACATGTATAAGCACCTCTAGGGTTAGTTTTTTCCAAATAACTGACCCTAAAGGACTCCTCGGTTGACAATATTGTCGACCATCATCAATTTTGGATCCAGTTTAGTTCACGCATGTATAAGCACCTCTAACATTGGTTTTTTGCTTTTAACCGACCCTAAAGGGCTCCCCGGTCGACAAATTCGTCGACCGAATAAGAGCCAGATTTCACATGTATAAGCACCTCTAGGGTCGGTTTTTTCCTTATAACCGACCCTAAAGGGTTCCTCGGTAGACAATATTGTCGACCGACATCAATTTTGGATCCATTTTAGTTCACCCATGTATAAGGACCTCTAACGTCGGTTTTTTACTTTTAACCGACCCTAAAGGGCTCCTCAGTCAACAAATTCGTCGACCGAGATTAATTTTGGATCTAGTTAAGTTCACGCATGTATAAGCACCTCTAGCATCGGTTTTTTACTTTTAACCGACCCTAGAGCTCTTCTCGGTCAACGAATTTATTGACCGATAACCTCTCAGTCAACAAATTCGTCGACCGAGAAGGAGCCAGATTTCACATGTATAAGCACCTCTAAGGTCAGTTTTTCCTTATAACCGACCTTAGAGCTCCCTCGGTCGACAAATTTGTCGACCGATAACCTCTCGGTCGACAAATTAGTCGACCGAAAAGGAGCCAGATTTCACCTCTAGGGTCGGTTTTTTCTTATAACCGACCCTAAATGGCTCCTCGGTCGACAATATTGTCGACCGACATGAATTTTGGATCCCGTTTAGTACTTTTGAAAACTTTATAAAGCATTGGGATCTCAATCCCTTGTCTCATTTTTGGGAATTCACATCCCTCAATACCACCATCATCACATTTGCTGGATCTGGGTATTCAAACCCTTAGTTCATCACTAAACATGGTTATCACTTATCAGGTAACTATTACCTTCAGGTCATCTGACCAAGGTATTCAGGATACTATTACACTTATTATCTCATGATACTTGCATGGTTAGTATACTTGATAACAACCATATCAATTTCATATCAACATCATGCAATACAAAAATAACATCACTATTCCCTCATTAGGGTTAGAGTTTCCCATATTTATCAATTAGGGTTTCACATAACATCATCCCATATTAAGGTTTCACATAACATTATCACATATTAGGGTTTTACACAACATCACCCTATATTAGGGTTTCACATAACATCATCCCATATTAGGGTTTCACATAACATCATCTCTATATTAGGGTTTCACATAACATCATCCCATATTAGGGTTGTATAAGCACCTTAGAGCTCCCTCGGCCGATGAATTTTTCGACCAATAACCTCTCGGTCGACAAATTCATCGACTGAGAAGGAGCCATATTTCACATGTATAAGCACCTCTAGGGTCGATTTTTTCCTTATAACCGACCCTAAAGTGCTCCTCAGTCGACAATATTGTCGACGAACATGAATTTTGGATCCAGTTTAGTTCACGCATGTATAAGCACCTTTAGAGCTCTCCTCGGTCGAAGAATTTGTCGACTGATAACCTTTCGGTCGACAAATTAGTCGACCGAGAAGGAGCCATATTTGACGTGTATAAGCACCTCTAGGGTCAGTTTTTTCTTATAACCGACCCTAAAGGATTTCTCTATCGACGAATTTGTCGACCGACATGAATTTTGGATCCAGTTTAGTTCACGTATGTATAAGCACCTCTAGCCTCGGTTTTGTACTTTTAACAGACCCTAGAGCTCCTTTCAGTCGATGAATTTGTCGACCGATAACCTCTCGGTCGACAAATTTGTCGACCGAAAATGTGTTTGAGTGTTTTTAAATATCCAAACACGGGCACCGCTTATCTTTAGCATCGGTTTGTTTCTTTTAATCGACGCTACAGGTCGAGTCTCTCCTTTAAAATGGTCAAAACCTAGTCTTTCTCCCCCGTGAAACAAAATTTTCGTTTTCTTTTTCTCTCCCGCGGTGCGGATACCTTTTCCGCCACAGATACCTTCTCTGCTTCTCTCCTGTAGATACCTTCTCTGCCTCCTCTGCATGAAAAGAGCTCATTGTCGCCGCCTCTCCACACTTCTATGAAGGTCGTCGCCTCTTCGTGAAGGCCGTCTCATCCTCCATGAAGGTCGCCACTATTTCCAAGTAAGGTCACCGCCATTTCCAAGTAAGGTCGCCGCCATTTCCAAGTAAGGTTCCCGAGTTCGTTTCCAGGTTCAGATCCACCTTTCTTAGTCTTGGTAAGTGAGATATGTCTCTTTTTCTTTGTTTTTCTTGTTGTTCTATCTTCCCCTCTCTTCTTCTTGGTTGAATCCATGACGTTCCTTAGTGGAGCTTGAAATAATGGTTGAAAACATCTTCCACTCTCTTTTTCTTACCTTTTCAACATAGGGTTTGCTTCCTTTTTGGAGAAGGAACTAGCTTGGTGAAGAGGAGTGCCCAAGCTAGGATTTCTTCCTCGTTTTTCTTCAATCTACCTTGTCGTTTGGAGTTTCTACATCATCTCTAAGGTGAGTTATATAACTTTATCCATGATTATTGTTCACTCTTACGTTACATGTACATGATTTTGCCTTAAAAATATTGATCCAAGTATAAAGATGTACCTTTACCTAGGGTGTGAGCTTGTATGATAGTTTTTTGTATCATCTTAGATGAACCCTACATCTTGTGCATGATTGTTTTGATGGAAGTGGTAATCATAGACCTTGTTTGCATATGGATAGCTTTTAATCTCTCAAAAGATGTATATTTCTAGGATTTCAAACTGATTTTTCCTCCTTATATTTCAAGCAATCTATCATTTTGTAAATTATGATGTGATTATGAATCATTTTTGTCATGAATGTGTGGTTTTGAATGGTGACGGTTGAGCATCAATGCTCCCCTCTCCCATAATATATGAATCTTCTTTTCTATTTCAGTTTGAACACTTCAGTGTACCCCTCGGTCGAAAATTTTGTCGACCGAAATATTTTCGGTCAGCAATTTTCTCGACCGAGGGGTACACTGAAATGTTTATTTAAATTTTTAGCGTCATTTATTCCAAAAAACCGACCCTGTAAACTCTCTCGGTCGAGAAAATTGCCGACCGACAATATTTTCTAGAAATAGTTATTCAATATTTAGCGTCGGTTATTCTAAAAAAACCGACCCTGTAAACTCTCTCGGTCGAGAAAATTGTCGACCGACAATATTTTCGGTCGACAATGTTCTCGACCGAGGTGTACACTGAAGTGGTTTTTCAATATTTAGCGTTGGTTATTTCAAATAAATTGACCCTATAAACTCTCTTGGTTGAGAAAATTGTCGACCGAAAATATTATCGATCGACAATTTTCTCGACCAAGAGAGTTTACAGGGTCGGTTTTTTTGGAATAACTGACCTTACAGGCTCCTTTTTTCTCTCATGGGTCATTTTTTTTACAACCTTTTGCGTCGGTGTTTACTCTGTAAGGTCGGTTTTTTCTGGTCAAATAAACCGACGTTGTAGAGCAAATTCTATAGTGACGGCCACTTAGCCGTCGGTTAAAAAGTGACGCTGCAGGCTTAAAAAAATCGACGCTACAGACCATTCATGTACTAGTGCTAAGTGAGATTAGGTGTTCAAGAACAGTCCCAAACTGGGGACTATCCAAGATTTACTCCTAATGAGTAAATCTTGGATGGGTTTCTAGGCCAACAATTTCATGTGTTGTCATTCTTATATATATAATAAATGTGTATAAACTACAGGAAACATGGTTAATCCTAATCTATAGAGCATTATTAAATAATAAATCAAGAAATCAATAGTTTCAAACATGCAATAATTCATAATGCAATGTTATAAACTACAGGCAACATGGATAATCCCCACACTCTAGTAGACAGACTAACCTTAAATATAGTGATGTATAAGAGATTAAGAAAAAAAATTAGGTAAGAGTAAGATGAAACTCAACATATATGTACAATTAGCATCAAATATAGGACAAAAGGGTAGATTAGAACCCTAATTTACTTAAACATGTCTAAAAATTACCCGAATGACAAAAAGTCTAGGAATCTTTACTAGACATTATATATATAGCCCTAATCATCATATTTAACATACTACGTTATTATTAACATCTAGATCAGATTAAGATCATACTATGTTATAACTATTGGTTTAATAACCCTATTTCCACATATACATGATTATCAACTTTAAAACCCTATAATTCATTGAAATCATTCTAATTCAATTTAAGATGTTGGGATCACATAATTATATACTGACATCAGAATAAATAAAAGAATCATAATTAACATGATTAACAACATGCTCATCAAACTAGGGTTTTCTTGAATATCATCTAATATTTGTGTACTAACAATACCTTTATAACAAGAAGAATAATAGAGCTTTAAATATATTTTATTCACAATCTACGCATTTTTCTGATCAAAACCATATACAACATTGTAATATTAATGTGAATCAGAGCATTTTTTATTCACAATCTACACATTTTGTTACGGCCCCACCTCCCGATAACCCCCAATTAAGGGAGACCGAGAGGTCGAAGCTGCACCCATGACTTCCGGATCAAAGGTTCGGCAATTAACCAAGAATAATTATCAAATTTCAACATACTATATTGAAAGCTGTAAGAAAATAAATTTTTGCATACCTTTTTGAAAACTTGGATCTCTAAAATTCTGTCCACATCGATACTAATCTATCTAATCCTCCTTTGCACTTTAATTCTCATTTAGTACCACATGTGCCACTATACTGTTTGTTCTTTTCATTGTACCTAAAACGCCAACAAACAAAACGCCGGTCAGCCGAAGCTGGTATGTGGAGGAAACAGATAATGTTCAACTATGTTAACAATATAATCATTCAATCAATCATTTAACAATCAAGATTACATTTTAAGCCATACAACTCAATCCATACATATTCTCGAACTCTGGGCTGTCCCTACAGTGGACATGGATATCACCTCTCTTTTAGGTAATAGAGTCACATGGCACTATCTGAAGATAGCCCAATATCTAACTCATTATGACTTGATGGTCCTACCTCAATGGTAGCCATGTACTAAGTCAACCATAGACCTGATGGACCTACCCAATAGGTAGCCATGTACTAGGTCATCCATAGACCTGATGGACCTACCCAATAGGTAGCCATGCACTAGGTCTTTCTCTAACCTGATGGACCTACCCATAGGCAGCCATGTACTAGGTTAGCTATAATGCCACAGAGAGAACCAGGATCTGAGTTTGTAGGCATATATCATTTGTGATAGTCATAGCCACATTATAGTTTGCAATATGAACATCCAAACAGTTTAGTTGCATTCAATGTGATTAAACATCCGGGAACCCATCGGAAAACTAAAGTGGTTATTCATAATTAACCACATACCTGATTTGATGAGTCATGCTGATTATTCAACTTATACTTCATGTATATACAATCAAGCCAATCAACAGATCCAAGCAAGTAAATCACATAATTCCTGAAAAGAATATGTACTCTATTTATTACACACTTTATCAAGAATCTACCTTATTGACTTGGATTCTCTTTTCTAAGGTTTCTAATCTGCATTAAGGTTTCATTAATATTCATTAGGGTTTCCTAGATCAATTCTCAAACTTTATCCTTTTTAAGTTAACAAACCCTAAAATATCCTTTTCCATTTATATGAACCTTAATTGCTCAACTATTCATTTTAATAGTCTTTTATACCCAAATTGACTTAGGATCATCATATCCCTATTTATTCATGGATTTGAACCATTAAAACAATTAAAAAAAGCATATTCATCTAAATTAGGGTGTTCAAGCTCATTAGTGCATAATTATGCACGAAACCCTAAATTAAACCAATTATATAAAAAGATCATATTTTAGATCCTATTTTCACTTTTATTAACAACAGGTTAATATTATCTACATTAAATCCATCTATCATATAATCTAAGGGTTTTCCCTTAATTAAAACACTAAAGATGATAACTTTATGTACTTTTCCAATTTCAAGCATATAAACTCTAAATTAGACTAATCATGTGCAAAGTTCTTCCTTTTTTAACATAATGTACCTTTTTACATTTAACAAGTTAACATCAACTCTAATGATCCATTAAACCCTATTAAACACATTAATCATATTAAAATAGGGTTTCTTAATCATTAATTCATTAAAGATGATGATTTACACTACTTTTCGCATAGTAAGAGGAATTAGCTTCTGATCATATTTTTATTGAATTCCCCTCATTCTGAGGATCAATTTTCATATAAGATTTGTCTCAATCCGAGTTTCCTAGAATTAGTTATGATTTTAGCAAAATCTTACTTACTTGGCCAATGGAGGAGTGCCACGTGTCTTCGTCCATGCAACGTTAGCTTGCCAATTCGGGAAACATAACGATTTGACTATCTTGCCCCTGCGTAAGTGGATGCTCCTTCACACCCCAAAGGGGTATTTTCGTCCAACAGCCACTCAGGTCGTCATCAACCTTTAGCAACCCTAGCGACCGCCTTCAGCAGCCAAGTGTGGGCGCTCCTTCTCTCCCTGGGCCGCTATCTTCACCGAAAATAGCTCCTCCACTTCCGCCGTCCATGGGCGCACATAGGGTGCCCGCAATTCTTGGCCAATGTGTCTATTACAGCGTCCGTCGGGCCAAGGGTTGGTGGCCGTCCTTGCAGCCCCATTGCTGCTGCGGCGTGTGCTCCTGGACATGGCCTCGATGGCCGCGTTGTTCCCTGGCATCGGGGTACCGCTGGCTCCACTGTTACCATACGTTAGCCCTTCCTAACCTCTTGCTCACGTAGTTTCTTATAGGTAGGGTTTAAGGGTAAAAACGAAGAAGAAGAAGGAGAAGGAGTAGAGAGGGTCACATGAAACTCCTTTGAAATCGTCCATGACTCTACCCCTTTTATAGGGGAGGGTCATGGAGCCCTATGGTGGCTTGCTCATCAAGAAACGAAGTCTCTTATCAAAAGGAATCATGTTACTTCAAGGATAAGCAAACCTTCTCTCTCTTCTTAATCATATTGATATTTTCTTTCCTTTAAATATTAGGAATCTGAAATTCCTCTCCTTCACTCTCTTTATTTGCCTTTTAATCTATTGGCCACAAATATATATATATATATATATATATATATATATATATATATATATATATTTTCTTAGGAAAATACTTCCTTTTATCAAATTTACATAATTAATGGATTATGTATTCCCATTATCTCTTTATTTTATAATTATGGTATTTTCTCTTTCCTCTTCCTTCATTGGGGCTCCTTGTACCCCAAGAAACTCCATTATTTCGAAATTACTTTTTAAGGATACTCATTATCCTTCTAGATGCATCTAAATGCATTATTTCCCATCATCAAGTGTATTTCTTATTAAAATATCTCTTTTTGAGAATTTCTCTTTATTTCTCTTTTATTTTCCTCATTGGTATTCCTTTTATCATTAGCAACCTCATGGATACGAAATTTCACCAAGAAATCTCATTTATGCCTCTTTCCACTCCTTTTCCACATTTGATCATTATTTTCAATTTATTTCTTAATAAAGAGACATAATTAATCTTTTCTTTTCTTATTGCTTTCTTTTTACAACTTTGGACTCCTCGGAACCCAAGGAACCCAAGAGGCATGAAATCCTCTTTGGATGTGCCTTCTAGAGGTTTCTACATATTTCTTTTCTTTAAGAATTCAATTATTCATTTACTAATTGAATTTCCTTATTATTTGGGCCCAATAGCCAATAAGGCCCACAACACAGATATCAAGGCTATTGTAAACAAAATCCATGTACTCAAAACAAATTACACCATTCTTTGTTCAATTATCCTTAATATAAGAAATTGCATTTCTCACCAATTGAACCCAAAAATTGGGGTTGTAACACATTTCCTACATTATTTGAGCAGGAGCAGGGTACCTACTGCTTGAGGGCAGAGGAAAAAGAGGAGGAAGAAGAGCTGGAGCATGGTACCTTTGTGGCGGCGTTGGGCACACAGCAGCTGTGGATGGAGTGGAGCAGCGACCTGGAGAGCAGGGAGCAGAGCCCTAGGAGCCGCGACCGGCCTGGAGAGCAGCGGTCGGAGAACTGGCGGCGGCTGGAGGAAGTAGAGGTGGCGGTAGAAGGAGCAGGAGCAGGAGCGACGGCAGTAGAAGGAGCAGGAATGGTGGCGGTAGCAGACAGAGGTGGTAGAAGGTGACGACGGTAGGAGGCAAAGGCGGTAGTAGGAGCGGCGGCGGTGCACGCGGCAGCAGGCGACGACAGCAGTCCCGCGCGCAGCTACTAGTGGCGTCGAGGTGGGCAGAGAACAGAGAGCTAGGGCGGGCGATCATCGAGCTAGGGAGGCGGTCAACCTGGAACGCAGCGGTCGAAGGACCAGCAAACGGCGGCGGTGGAGGCGAGTGGCGGCACAAGAGCGGCTAGTAGAGGAATCGTCATCGGAGCTTAACCCTCGAAATCGAGATCAATGAAATAGAGAAAGGGGAAGAGTCGGGCTTGCGTGGTGCTATTAAGTTAACATTAGGTGGCGGTTATTAAATAAAACTGACACATAAAACTAAAGGTGTCGGTTCTATAGCAAAACCGACACTTATTCTCAATTATAGTTGTCGGTTTTAACTAGAAAAAAACCGACGTCTATCTGCATATGCCGATTAAAAAAATTGTTCTCGATTAATGACCATCGTCGTCAGTTTATATACAAAACCGACGCTCAAAGGGTGTGAAAAATTCCTCGCGGACAGTTTGGGAAAACCCATAAGCATCGGTCGCTGTTGTAAAACCGACGACCAAAATGTACCCACTTTCTGTCTCGCAAATAACCTTTAGTCGTCGGTTTATTAGTTAACAACCGACGCAATATGTTAAATTTTGGAGGTAATTTTTTTCGTTGGAAATTTTGGATTTGGCGGTTAATTTTAGGCGTCGGTTTTTTATTAAGGAACCGACACTGAATAAAAGCGATACCCGTGTCTGGTCGCCCTTCACATATTCATGTCGGTTTATTTTATAAATCAACGCTATATTGTTTAGGTCTCGATGTATTATTACAACCGACGACTTTAAAAGTGACGTTATAAGCCATTTCTGTAGTAGTGTGGTCCCTATCCTATGTGTCATATGGGCACATTCATGGCCAAGAATCCAATTTCTAGCAACAAATATGAAGTTGATTTAGATTTTAAAGCAAATCGGCACCGCTATTGTCATGTCCATTTTCAGTAATACCTTTCGAGTGTGTGGCTCTCCAGGAAATAGATATTTTTTCTCTTTTTATTACCATTCTACAACAAGAAGCGGCTTGTAGCTAAATTTTTTGTATAATACGAGCGGAAGACACATGCCACGCACATGGAAAATAGTTAAATCAATATAATATGTGACTAATATTATTGTATAAGTTATTTTTGTGAGTTTAAATTATCATTTTTGAGTAAGTTGATGACTAATATATAGTTAGTATTCAAAATAAGATACATACTACCCGCTAAAAGAGAGACCGGTTTGTAATTCCAAAAAATATTGAAGAAAATTACATTCAGTCCCTTCTAGGGACTTTTTCATATAGTGGAGATGAGTCTCCTTGCACAATATAGAATTTTAAAAGGAAAAGATAAAAGTGTAGTGCACATACGTAGGGATCAGTTTGTAATTCTAAAAATTAATTTTAAAAAATACATTCATCCCCCTCTATAGACTTTCTTATATAGCATACATGTGTCATCTTATGCAATATATAACTTTAAAAGAAAAGACAAAAGTGTCTTGTACACACGCATGGACTTGTTTGTAATAAGAAAAAATAATGGAGAAATTTACATTCAACGTCCAGTGCAGGCTTTCTTAAATAGTATAGATGAGTCTCCATACAGAATATAGAATTTAAAAAAAATACAAAAGTATAATGTACATATACATCGACCTATTTGTAATTCCAAAAAATAGTAGAGAAAATTACATTTAGCCTCCTCCGTGGGCTTCTTATATATTGTAGATGAGCCTCTTTATACAATACAAAATTTAAAAAAAAAGACAAAAATGTAGTGTACACACATCGGTTTGTAATTCCAAAAAAAATAATGGAGAAAATTTCATTCCACCCTCACGACATTTCTTATATAGTATTGATGAGTCTCATTATATAATATAAATTTTGAAAATGAAATATAAAAGTGTAGTGTAAAAAGCATGGACCGATTTGTAATTTTAAAAAATAATGAAAAAAATATATAATATATATGGTGATACATCACATTTAAGACATGACACACACAATTTTCGGTCAACTAATACCATCTTAGTCTATTATTTCCTAATAAACAATTAAAAATAATGAAATATGTGACAATTATTACATATATTAGAAATATAAAAAGAAAAAAATTGAATTGTGTACTATGTAGGCATCCTTGCTGCTAGAAAAGCAAGCGCACACACATGCATGTCAGCTCCTTAGAAATGTCATTAAAAGAAAAAAAAAATCTAAACTGTGTGCCAATCAGGCTCCCCAGTTGTTGGAGAAGAAAGCACACACAGGCACGTAAAAAGCAGGCACACAGACACATCACCTACATTTAAACCTATAATAAGAAATTTGCATTCAGTGGGCTTCTTATATACTATAAATGAGTTGTAACAACTTGGTTTTTCTCTCTCCTCTAAATAGGAACATCTTGACTCTTGATATACTCACTTAAAATGGATAACTCCTAATCATCAGTTAGATGTCTTGGAACCATATGTTGCTCAATTGATGATTTATGATGGCTAATTTACAATTTTGAACTCGATTATATAATGTTGAGTATCTTAATTAATGTTGATGAAAAATTGAATTTTTGAGATTACTAATGTCTAATAGAAAGAGAAGAAAAGTTGTGACCCAATGGTGAAAATTTCACACAAATTTGATGAACAAGGAGAAAGATATGGCCTCCTCAACTTTGCCTCATTTTCTTAGGCGTTTGACCATTTTTCCTTGTTGGGCCTTGGCCGTTTGGCCTCAAGTGGGCCGGCCACCCGCATGCCTAGAAGGAACGCCAGCTTCCCACAGCTGGGAGTGACCCATAGTCACTGATCGCAGCTACCAACAGCGTGACTGGGGGGTCATCCCCAAGCCCGCTCAAGTCAGCAGCTAGGGGCTAGCCGCGACATGGTTGATGAGCCACCATCCCCACACACCTCATTTGACATTGAGCACAAGTTTTTTGTCATTGATCTTCTCGCCCATGTCCTATAACCTCGCCCCTACCTTTTCTGAGAAAAATGGGCTATGGGATA
The DNA here is from genome assembly GCA_963693085.1 of Alisma plantago-aquatica. Lineage (NCBI taxonomy): Eukaryota > Viridiplantae > Streptophyta > Magnoliopsida > Alismatales > Alismataceae > Alisma > Alisma plantago-aquatica. Next base: position 670,155,865 of record OY856410.1, read on the forward strand.
GGAGGATGGGAGACCCCTCCACCTCATCGGCCATGGCAAGGGCGAAACAAGGGCCTTGACCCTTCTTTTCTTCTATAAAACCCAACCAATGAGTTTGTGAGCCCCCTCTATGCTCCCTAGCACTTCTCCTTACCCTATATGGCGATATATTACCCTCTACCTCTTCTTCTTCCTCCACCTTGGCGGCACCGCCGCATATAACCTTTTAAGGCTTCTCTCCCTCGAGCTCCTTGGCTGTAGAGTTGGAGCCTTGTGGACTCAGCATGGCTGGATGAGTCCCTTTGTCACCTTCCTAGGTGTTTTTTATAGAAGAACTGTGGGTCTTCTTTCCCCCATCACCGATGGGCCACCGCGGCATTCAGTTGCTGTGCGGTGGGCGTCTTCAGTGGAAAAGACGACTCCACATCGTCGAATGATGAAGGCCATGGTGGTCCATAGATTTGACAGACCAAAATGATCGAGCCACCTCCTCTCAACTCCCCTTCCATGCATGCTTTGACTAGTCAATGACACAAACCAAACACCCCAAGCCAACTGGCTCACATGGATTGGTGTTGGGGGTCCAATCAGTGTGCGCCACCTCAGCACCCTCATGGTATAGAGCTCTCTCTCATACAAATTAGCCATATCTTCAAAAATTCATTGAAAATTACTCATAACTCCAAATAGCACATATTAGATATGAAAATTTATCTACTCGACGATATATATTCAATGAACTTTGTTTCAGAGGCTAGTTCCACTCTACGATCTAGTTATAATGAAAATGGAATCAAATGCACATCTTTTACATATTAAATGGTGATTAAATGCTCAACCATGATCATACCTTTACTCAAATTGATTTTGATGACCCTGATCAGTAACCTATTCTATCTTTTACTATAATAATCAAACTTGATCATGCCATGCTCTATTAACCATGAAAGATATATCATATGGACTTTGATGCTAATGATCCATATTTTTTATGACCAAGTTGATTATATGAACTCAAACTTGTCATGTTTTCTCCAAATCAGTAAATATACATGCTTTGATCACCTAAATGATTTATGGATCACTATTGTACACTTTTATGACTAAGTGACCAAAATGTGACATTGAAATGTGACCTAATGTGCATGTTGCTATATTTGAGATCTAATCTTGTAAAAATGTCACCCTAATGGTCACACGTGCTAAATGATGCTTCAAATTAGTCTTTTTGATTCTTATAACACTAAATCTAGCTTGATCTATCTTGTACTCTAGTGATTATCATCTTGCAAGAAAAGGACTCAATATGACTTAAATGCATGATATGGTGAATAAGTCCTTAAGTCATATTCCAATCTTATGATTTACCTATCAAGATTCATGAAAAACTAAGTTGGAAATCCATGATCTTGCTAACGATGTTTCACCCTAGGTCTAAATGATTATGATGTAGTATGTAGCTTGATGATGAATATTGCATGAACATTGGAGATGTCAAAATCATTAAGAATATGGAACTTAGATTTGGTGAAACATCCACCCTTGATGATATGTTTAAGATGACCTAAGTTCTGTGATGTTAATCTTGTTGGTATAGTATGCCCAGAGAGCCAATCATATGATGATTTCAATGAGGCATGTGATACTTGATTTGATAATAATAAAGGCAATTTCCGTCTATATGTTTTAATCTGTTTTGAGATAATGATATAACATCTTAGATGTCTAAAGAATCATATTACTCAATGACACATGTCTTCAGGTTAAGGACCCGAACAATGAGATCATATGGATGTTAAGAGTATACATTCTTGTTATGTCCCTAGTCGGTTGTTATTGTCGAAATAAACATAGACATCAATAACACAAAAGACTAGAGTGTGTATTGGTTGACGATAGAATATCATCAGTCATGATATATGTTATCAAACCAAGAACATGAATACATGTTAGAGAATAGTGTACCAGACAAACCCACTATAAAAGTGATGCATGGAAACCACACTTGGTTAGACAAGATCATCTCTTATAGTATTGGTGGTGACTCTAGTTCTTTGACCTGAAATTACTACACTCATCACATGTTGTTGGGTACACTTTGACATCATCAAACACAATCCTGAAACATTGGTTGTTATAATGGTGATGATTGGGTGACTTTGACACATGGGGACTTGACTGTGAGTGATAGATATGGAATTTGTCCCTCCTAAGGGAGTGTGATATCTTGACCACTTGAGGAGTGAGACTGATAACCGCATGGCCATGCACATGTAAGTCAATATATGATATTGAGCTTATATATATCTCAGAAAGCCTGCTCTGAATCAAGAAACACGGATTGAACATTTGTAGAAGATGACAAGTCCATGCCTTAAGTTCAATCCAGATTTCAACGACAAAGGAACTATATATTCACTGTAACACCAATAACAAACTGTAGTTTGAAATTTGTTCTAAAACTTTCCTTTTTACTTGGGTAGCACTGATGTGGAACTAGGCACCACTCTTTGCTTATGATGTCATAAGTTAGTTATGGACATTTACTGCTAATGTGAAATGAAACCTATAGGGTCACACACATAGGATTAATCTGGAAGAGGAGTTTATCCATGAATGATGTTTAGATTAGTTACTAAAGTGTTTAGGTACTCAATTAAACATTCAATCAATAGACTTCACTCAGAATCATCAAGTTCAAGTGTTGAACCAACTGATTATTGATTGAGAACTGTATTGATTGAGTTCTACACAACATGGACCACCAACTGATCAGTTCACTGGGTGAACCGATCATAACATGGTCAGTGAGACAATCGGTTCACTCTAGTGAGCTGATTGGTTCACATGTACCAAATGAGAAAGTGTTGGGTTTCCCGATTCGTGAGAAGAGATCCGTATTTCATTTGTTCAATTCAATTGGGACAAGAATTAATCTTTGCATTAATTAGAAATGAACAAGGAAAGTCAATTGTGGGCAAGTCTGGGAAGTGAAACGACCTGTTCACTGGGATCCTCATTTCACGTGTTCAATTCAATTGGGACAAGAATTAATCTTTGCATTAATCAGAATTGAACAAGGAAAGTCAATTGTGGGCAAGTATGGGAAGTGAAATGATTGATCACCTACCCAAATGACCGATTCAGTTATGAATCGATCAGCTCACCTGTCCAGATGATCAGTTCAGTTGTGAACCAATCAGTTCACCTGTCGTAGTGCAATCAATTTGTGGAAAATCTAGACCCTTCTACCCCCACACAGACTAGGAACCCTGACCCTGCCCTCTACCATAAATAGAGGGGTACATGAGGCTTCTCAGAATACACAACTCAGAACATCAGTTGCTCTGCAAAGTTTTTGTTTTCTCTAGTTTTGGTAACTGAGAGAGCCCAAGCAAGTTCTACCCATCCAGGGAGGAACAACTAGGGAAAGACAATTGTAGAAAAGTGATTGGTGGTGGGAGAGCGAATTGATGACTAGTACGTCGACAGAGGGGGATAACTCCTTCTGGTCTGTCCATTAGGACAACTAGAGTTCTCGGTGGTCTGCGTGGACTATCTATAGAGGCAGGAGATTTCTGCCGCTTAGGAGGACGACTATCAACCGTAGTCCGGGTCAAGACCAGGAGCTGCACAGATGTCGTCGAAGGCTAGGTGGTTGAAGACCACACTACCTGTGAGGTATTGTCACTGAGAAAGCCTTAGGACTAGGTGTATCTCGCTAAACCATCTTTTCTATTACATAGTTGTTGATGTGATCTGTTGGTTATAGGTTTGTAGTTAGATAAAATTTTATTTCCGCTGCCTGTTCTGTCCCACAAAACCCCAAAAAATCTAGTCACACTTGCTTATAATCTCATAATCTCTTTGATGGACTCTTTTCAAAGATCTAATCATGTTGTATAATGCTATGTTGCTCGTATCAAGGTACACTTTATCCTCCTATTAGCTAGACTAGTGGTATTGAAATTGCTTGTATGTATAAAATATAAGATGCTAGGCTTATATACTTGTTTAAGCTACATGTTTACTACGACTACCATGTTTTGATCTTGATTACATATGTTGAACAAACTTGAAAACATAATGATAGATGTCCATTATACAACCTTGGGTACCTACCTATATTCTTGGGGTTAGGGGACAAGGTTGGGTGTCCTACTTGAGTTTTCATGATAGGGCAGACCATGTTGATACAAGGGTTAACTCTTGACAATGGCCTTGAGGTCCCTTATGAATGGGGTTAACTCTCAACATTTAGTCTTGTAGTCACTCATGTTGAAATAGGGTAGCTAATCTTGAGCACCCTCACAGACCCCTTCCTTTGACAAGATGGTCAAAGGCCTTATGATATTATTGGTATAATGAAAATAAACATAAAACAAGCTTGCATGTTAATAATAATGTCTTTAAATGTTGTTGCTTCATTCTTGTTATTTACACTATACTTTTTCCAAGAAATATATGTTCTTAAACCTACGATTATATATGTTTGCCAACATACTCAGCACAGTTGTGCTTATGTGTACCCATTTTATGATTTTCGGTAATAGGTACTCTATGAATATCTAATGATGATCAATGCTTCCACACTTATGATAATTTGCTTGTACTCTGATGATATATAATGACATGCAAATGGAATACACATGGTTTGATAAATGGGAGCTAAGATCTTATCAGGTATTAGTTTAGCATTCTTTTATGATGCATTATCACATATCTTAGTTGTTGTTTATGGTTTTATTCATGCATATGTTATGTGATATATCCTATGGATGGGCGCTCGGGCCTCTCACCTTTGGCTTTCTAGCCATTAGGAGTCAAAATTTGGGTAACAAATAGTTCTGTGACAGATGGTATCAGAACAATCACATATGCTATATGTGTGTTTAATAATCCACTTACTCGTACGAACCTTGGGAAAACCTATGTCCATAATGGTGAAGTTGAGGTGTCTAGGTAGGTCACTAAGGGGGCTGATGCACCTCCTATCTGCCTAGATGCAATGGTTGGGGTCTTCCTTGTATACCTACCTAGCTGAAGTGAATCCAAGACTAGATTAAGGATTTTTTCCTAAAAAGCTTAGAGAGTCTTTGAGCATCTCATCTCTTCATTAAGGACTACCCTAAGTGTAACACCCTGACTTTTCTTCTCACATGAGAGGAAGCTATATTTTTTTATTGGGAGTGTCGCAATCATGATATACATAACAATAATAATAGAAAAGAACCAATACAGACTAGTGTAAAAATTCTTTCTCATAAATTCTTAGAAAAGAAACTATGTTACTAAAGAAATTAAATACCATGATACCACCTTATATGAATTTCATGTCAAATTTGGGACTGTGTAGATGGCGCCCCATCAAGAAAATCTCCTGAAGTTGTAGTTGCATCCTCTTGTCATGACTATCTCCTGAAGTTGCATACATTTGGACATCTCGTCCCCAGCCATGCATAAAGGGAAACATGGGTTAGAGTAAGTGGCATTTAATTTCTAACAAAATTCATAAGTATGCCATAACTGAAAGCTGAATTGATATCTGAAAGAAATAAACTTAAACTAGACTGATGCATCTTTTATTTACATCTTTTATCTAATTTGTGGCCACCATTATAGGATAAGTCCTCCTCTGTTGACACTGAAGTGACCTCTATGATGCAAAGCACCCTCTATTGGCACAATGTGCCCTCTATTGTCACTGAAGTGTCCTCTATGGTGCAATGCACCCTCTGTTGGCACAATGTGCACTCTGTTGATAGTGATGTGTCCTCTATGGTGCAATGCACCCGCTGTTGGCACAACGTGCCCTCTAAAATGGAGTAAACACTCCTTTGAATTGGCAACAGAGGCCTTTGAATCATCCCGGGACTCTCTGAATGGGGACTTATCCTATAATGTATAATTAATGTTATGATGTCATTGTTTTATCTTTGTTCCTGATTTCTTATTCTGAATCTTAATCTCTTATCTCTAAATCTGCTCTTAGTTTCTCATCTCTGAATCTAAATCTCTTATCTCTGCATATGTTCTTAATTTTTGTATCCGAATCTGATATATTATCTCTATATCTATATCTTTGTTCTTAAATTTTAAACTAAATATGACTCTGGATCCACAATATGATGATCTTATTATCTAATAAATCTTAATTTGAAGTTTTTTTTTCACATGATGACTTAACATAATTCTGATATCAAATATTAGACATCTGAGTATAGAGGATTAATAAAATAAACTGATCTGAGCATACAAATAAATCTCAAATACTTGAAATATGTTCATATGTCAGCATAAATTAAACTGGATGAAATTTGATTTCTCAAAACATGACATGATATAAATTACTGGAGTCTAAAAGTAACTTAATCTCTAAGTTACTTGATGTGGCTTTTACTGCACTAACAAACTCACTTAGGTCTGAAATCCCTAAGTTTTTACCAAAACCTTGTGCAATAGTACCACCCACAAGAGGACGGGTCTAATCGTGGTATAGAAAGAATCAAATCCCAAGGGACAACTTTTTTAAGAATATTGCTAGTTAAATCTAGTTCAAAATCTGCTCTTAGTTTCTCATCTCTGAATCTAAATCTCTTATCTCTAAATCTGCTCTTAGTTTCTCATCTCTGAATCTAAATCTCTTATCTCTGCATATGTTCTTAATTTTTGTATCCGAATCTGATATATTATCTCTATATCTATATCTTTGTTCTTAAATTTTAAACTAAATATGACTCTGGATCCACAATATGATGATCTTATTATCTAATAAATCTTAATTTGAAGTTTTTTTTTCACATGATGACTTAACATAATTCTGATATCAAATATTAGACATCTGAGTATAGAGGATTAATAAAATAAACTGATCTGAGCATACAAATAAATCTCAAATACTTGAAATATGTTCATATGTCAGCATAAATTAAACTGGATGAAATTTGATTTCTCAAAACATGACATGATATAAATTACTGGAGTCTAAAAGTAACTTAATCTCTAAGTTACTTGATGTGGCTTTTACTGCACTAACAAACTCACTTAGGTCTGAAATCCCTAAGTTTTTACCAAAACCTTGTGCAATAGTACCACCCACAAGAGGACGGGTCTAATCGTGGTATAGAAAGAATCAAATCCCAAGGGACAACTTTTTTAAGAATATTGCTAGTCAAATCTAGTTCAATTAAGACTAATATTTAGAGCAAGAGTTGATTTGGGTTTAGTTAAACTAATTGCAAGGAAAGTAAAAGAGTGGGATAAAAATTGAGTTTAGATTAATGATGGGAATCACTAGGGTGGAATTGGGTTTCACCACCACTACACATGCAAACACATCCAAAACAAGATACAGCTATCCAAATGGAGTAACAAACCATCCGTTAGGAAATAGAGTTAGCGTAAGCATCTCCATAGGCTTGATGTCTCGTTACCCACAGATCACACACTTACTACTTCGGAGATAACCCTTCAGAAGTTCTTGTCCGGGCATCAACCATGTTAATAAATATTCAATTCCTAAGTATTGAAGTTCTCGCAAAAAAGGAATATAATAGATCATGCAAGGTAGGTGATCAATCCACAAAGAATGCATAAAGTGATTAACAACAAAATGGAAAGTTATTTGCAAGCCATGAAATGTTATAAAATTGACATGTAAGCACAGGCAGTGGGGCTAGTCCCCGCACCCCAGCAAAAAGGACTACTGGCTCCTCATGATAGAAACAAAAATAATAAGAGAGAGGAAAGATTATGCCATGGTCATGGTGAAGAAAATGGTCATGACTCAATGGAGAAATGATCTCCTACACAATGGCAGGGCAGATCTAGATGAGGAGGGTAAGAATAGTAAGACATACGAGGATGATCTTCTCTCTCCTTATTCTTTCTCTTCTTGTGTTTTTGCTCATAGGAGATGGAGCGGTAGATGGCTGATGGATGAAGGTGCTACAGATCTAAAATCCCACCACGTTTGTGGCTAGGACATAGATTTTGATGGAGCGGAGATGGCAGGGCATAGAGAGGTTGTAATGACCCCGCCTTCCAGTAACCCCCAATTAAGGGAGACCAGGAGGTCAGAGCTGTTATTCCAATTTTCGGATCAAGGTTTGACAAATAAACATTAATAATTATCAAACTTTATCGGACTATACTGAAAAGTTGTAATAAATAAAATTTTACATACCTTTGAAAATTTGGATTTCTAAACTTCTATCCACATATGAATTCTACTCTAACTAATCCTCCTTGAACTTTAATTCATGATTTCATAATATGACGTTTTATAGTTTTCCCTTTTTGGTTTTTGTACATAAAATGCCGACAAACAAAATGTCGGTTAGCACAAAACTGGTATGTGGTGGAAAACAATAAACATGTAATTAATCATAACAACTTAGTGTAGTCAATTACAGTTTAACAAACACCTTTACGTTTTAAATATAACTACGTGATCCATGCATACCCTATTCTCTGCGTTGTCCCTACAGTGGACTTGGATGCTACCTTCCTTATGGTAGATCCCCATTATACCCCTCATGATCCCACCTAACAGGTGAATCAGGTTCTAGGGCTGAGTCACATGGCACTACCCATAGGTAGCCCACTCCTTAACTCATGGTATGCTGTGTCTCATGGCACTACACGTGGGTAGCCCAATTTCTAACTCATGATAGCCTAGACATTACTCTAGGTTACCCTTTTTAGCATTTGCAAAGCCATAGAGGAGGATCTGGATCTAAGCCAGTTATATATATATAGTGATAATCATAGTCACTTTATAGTTGCATGAAATAAAATTCATCCAAGCAGTTTATTTCAAACAACCGATCAACTCTCCGAGAATCATCGTGAAACTAAGGCGGTTATTCATAAATGTAACCACATACATGTAACGATAGTTTTAGTGACAGATTCAATTAAGAAGGGAAACCCAACCAAGCAAACAAGATGAAAAGAAATCCTGAAATAAACATATAAACTTCCTTTTATCATTATTTATCCAAACTCATCTTATTTCTTAGGATTTCTTTTCCAATTTTAGGGTTTCCTTGGAAATTAGGGTTTTATCTCCACTTTTAACATTATGAATCCTTATTTAGCAAAACTATATAAAAACCCTAAATTTCTCACCTTACTACTCCTAATCATACTTAGGATCATTATTTAACAACCTTTTCCCATAATTCAAAATCAATAAGGTTTTTCCTCTTCTTTTACCCTAAATTGGGGTTTCTATACATATTATCCTTCATTTTATGATTAAAACCCTAAATTAACCAATCTTACATTCAAAATAGATGAAAACTCTATCTTAATAATCAACAAGTGAATACTTTTCATATTAACCTATTAATCCACAAGGATTCACCTTTTATATACAATTAGGGTTTCTAAATCCCTTTTAATACCTTTTCCTACCAAATTAAGATACTTTTGTATAATGAGATAGAATCAGGTTATCAAAATTTTTTTATCTTTTTCCTCGTATTTTTCTATGCAACTTTCATATATAAAGTTTTTCCATTGTAGATTCCTAGCTATTTCTATGATTTTAGCAAGGAAAAACCCTTTTTTTGTAATTTCAATTAGAGATAGAGAATTACCAAATTTCCACCACCATTCGATCGGCGGTCCGCTTGGACTACATAGGATCAGACGATCCTTGATATGTGCCTCCACTAACGCGATCGTGTGGGCGCCCCCTAATCCAACGCTTTGTGTTGATCGTCCCCTCCTCGCGAGCTAAGTTAGGCGCGTTGTCCAGGGATCGTAGGATCGCGCTCAGATCCACGATGGTCCAAAATGTGAGGGTCGCTACTCCTTGTCCTCCTCCTTCTCTTCTCTAAATAGCACGTTAGTGTCATGGCTAGACCTCACCGGAGAGAGGTCAATTGAGAGAGGGAGAGGGTGCGATGACATAGGGAGCTTCTGCCAGGGTTCGTGAGGGTGAGAGCAACCACATGAGGGTCTATTTATAGGCTATGGGGGGTCTCTTTTAGGTTTTCTGGTCCTGCCGCTAATCCGACCTTCAGCCCAATTGGGCGTTTCACAAAGACTTAATGAAAGGTCATCAACCCAGGGTCGAGAACCTTCGTCTCTCTCTCCCAAACACAATGGGACACCTCCCACGAGTGCACATGCACTGAATCGATCAGAAAACAAAGGGGAAAGTTACCCTATTTCACAGCTAGAGTCTGAGTCCTGTTGGGACTTGATGATAAGTAGTGCCAGTTGGATCAAGATCCAACGGCCATCATCTTCCCCGCTCAACCAAAAAAAGAAACGATTTCTTAATTTCTAACATAATTCACAAATTTGAGGATAATTTGAAAAAGCAATAACTCCCAAATTAGGACTCCTTTTTAATTCAAAATGTAAGGGAACCTCATTTATGCTTTTATCTTTCAACTTGTAAAAATTAGGATTATTATATAAAGAAAATGATTCCTTTTCTTCAGTTGCAAGTTAACACTTATTTATTCATATTTTCCATATATTTTCTATTTACTCTGCCATTATATTATTATCATGAGTTCCTTGAACCTCAAGGAACCTTAATATCTCAAAATTCCATTTCGGAAAATATCCCTTAGCCTTTTATTCTTCTTTTATATATTTTCTTTTTTATTCCTTTTTCCAATAGGATTCCTTTTCCTTTTCTTTTTCTTTTTCTTTCAATTGGGCTTAATAGTCAATAAGGCCCATTATAAAACATACAAGGCTATCATACACGAAATTCATTCAAATCAATCCATTAAATCAACCATTGTTTTCATTTATTTCTTAAAAGAAGATTTACAAATCTCATTACATGATTTAGAAAAATGGGGTTATGACATCCTCCCCTCCTTATAGGAATTTGATCATCACAAACCATCTTTTATCATCTAGATCAAACTTAGATCATATTACCTAAACTCATTTTAGAAATCATATTTTCTAACAAGGCTCTAAACATCTAATCTAGAACTACTTTATCTTCTAGACTGATGTCATTCACTTTCACTTAGGTTGCATGACCACCTCCTACTCGTACATGTGTGGGGACACATTTTTGTAATAGTACCGATAAAACATACGTTATAGAAAACTATCGAGGTTCAATCTGAACAGAATCAAAAACTAAATCCACAAAATGAGTGTCCCACACATCGTAGAGAGTCTAGTCCACGTCACCTAGTGAAAAGGGTGAGAATAGGGTGTAGACTGGTGTAGCTACCCAAAACATAGATGCATCATATGACAAAGGTTTCTCTTCCCATGATGTACATCATTTCCAAATAATCAACGTCCCATACCCTGCACTATAAGGAAAGAAAGACATCTAAGGACCTGCTATACAACAAGAACTGGTCTAGACGTAGTTATCAGACATCTAGGTACTAACCTAGAGGCTATGTCAGATCCAATATCTAAAAGATGACTAATCAAACCCTAAAGATGTTCAAGTTCAAGGTTTTCTTTAGTTTGACTTTTATAATGAGAAAATGCGAATCTTTGATATTGTTCATGCTCTGATACCACCTGTGTTGTCCCCAAAATTTCAAAAACTTAATCTGATGTGTGACGTCCAAATTGAAACCTCGCCTCAGTGAGAATCTCAATTTAAACACCCCACACTAGGATAAGAAAAAGAAAATAATAGGAAATCCGTAGGAAACCATAGTAGCACTAGTACATAATCGGCCTTTAGTGTCAGTTGTTTAAGGCCTTTAGTGTCAGTTTTAATGTGACACCTATGTGGGCACCGCTAAAAGGCCAAATTTTAGGCGTCGGTTCTCAAACTGACGCCACAACCCTTCGCGCAACACCGAAAATGCGCCAGCAGGGGGTATAGGCGTCGGTTATTAGCTTTGAAATTGATGCCATAAACCTTCATGCGACAGAAAGGACGCCATCTGGGGCATTATCCGTGTCAGTTTATTAGTGATAACTAAAGCCATATCCCCTGCTGCCACGGTCGTACTGGCCATCACGGCCGTGTTGTCTGGCCAGCTTCCACGGTCGTGCTGGTCAGCATGACTGTGGCGTCTGGTCCGCTGCCATGATCGAGGTGGCCAACGCGGCCGTGGTGTCTGGCCTTATTAGGGAAATAGACGTCGGTTACTAGTAGGGAAACCGGTGCCAGAACCATCAGCATCAGTTTATCATTGATAACCGATGCCACATCACATGCATTAGGCGTCGGTAATAATTATTTATCCGACGATGTAATCATTTGTTGTCAGTTTTAAACAAATAACCGACGCCTATTACAAGTTTTTTTTTTCTGTCAGTCTGCAGCCTGCTGTGGCTAGTCACAGGATGAGAAACCTGCAGTTCAGTTATGAACTGTAGGTTTTATGACATCCATTGAAATTAGCCAAAAACAGGCCACAAACCTGCAAAATTAACAACATTAATTTTCACAAATTTAGCAACCTACAGTTCCATTCAATTTTCACACATGTAGAAACATTCATGTAGCAATCTGCAGTTCCATTCATTTTCACATTCACACATGTAGAAACATTCATATAGCAACTGGCAGTTTCATTCATTTTCACATTCACACATGTATAAACATTCAGACACATGTAGAAACATTTAGACATGTAGAAACATTCACACATATTATAATTCAGAAATTCATTTACAAAATATCATTCTTTAGTCATTATTCACTATCAACATCCCAATTATATGTTAAAACCCCCACTACTTGTATGGTTGTTGCCCATTCTTCACGTACATCATTTAATTCTTCCATCATATAGGGAGCATGTACATCTGGTAAGGCCTTTCCTTTAGTGTGGTCAGTTTTAAACACCTGCAAAGAGAATGATGTATATATATAATTAATAATATATAAATTAGATTGATATATTTCATATTATCTAATTAATGAGACTATATATAATACCTCAGGAATGGTATCGATTTCCACTGTGGCATATTTGATAATCATGTGCATAAATCGCATCACATTCTATGCACATGCCCGTCCGTTGTCTTGTGTAGCCCACTATAAATTGAAACATACAAAATATTAAAAAATACAATTAATTAAGCATTGTTCACATAAATAATATATACATTGCATCGGGAACTTACTTCCACGTTCTTCCAAATTATTGGATGGTTCTTTTTCCTGGGGACCTTTCCTCCAACCTTTTTGAACTCATCTAAACCCCTACATGTTAATGTAACACAATACATTGCATAATTAAATAGTAATGTAATAACATATGTTAACAGATATGAAAATGAAATATTTCTCACTGGAATAATGCCATTTTCATTTTGTGTCCATATTTTGAATTCAATTTAGTCCCCTTAGGATCTAGATAATAGACAGTGAACGTCTCGGGGACAATAACTAGTAACTCCCAATAGATACCACTAGAGGTAAAAAAAGTTAAAAAATTTTAACTTAAAATCCACAATAAAAAAATATTTTTCTGAAGTCCAAATTATAAGCAAAGTAATCTTACTCCAAATTGAATGGAGCTATTATCACCGTCTTCTTATTTTGACCAAAATTTGTAAAAGTATCACAGTAGCATTGTTGAACTGCCGGAGGGTCTTTAGCTACTAGACTAATTAAAGATGGAATAAAAAATCCTACATGTTCGAATGAAAAATCTGCACATATCTTGTCTAAGTAGCTGCAAAACATGTATTACGTATGTATTAATAAATAAGAAACCAGATCACCAGATCCTACACAAGGTATATGGATGTATAAAGAAGATCTCACCTTATCCATAACTCTATCACATATGTATTCAGCCAATCATATCGAAACAACTCCAAAATATCTTGTATAAATAGGTTTCTTTCGTATGATTGACCTGCAACATCCACATCTATAGAAACAATTATAGGGCAATTTATATCATGTTCACCTAACCATATTGCCATACCCCTACAATTAGGACCTAACGGGATAGGTAGGTCCTGTGGAACCCAACTTGGAAATGTAGGAGGTGGAGGTGTGTTGGCTAAATTGGACATTATGTTAATCCCTTTGTTTTGATAATGACAAACATTTCATTCTTGTGGTTTTAACGTGCTATTTGAGTATTTCAGGAACAAGTATATAAGGTGGTGGATAACAAAGACTTGGAAGAATAATTTGATAAAATCGCTTTATTTTCATGATTGTAATCAAATGTAAAAGCTTGTACAAGTATATAATGTACAAATAATTAGATATCATGTAAATCAAGCGTTTAGATCTTCCCTATCCACTCACAACAATTAGATAGGTCTTTCCCCAAGATAGTATCACAATTGCACATTGATACAGACACTTAGTAAATGAATACATTGAGTCAGTAATATTCTCAGTCGACAAATCGTCGATCGAGAAAATATCGGTCGACAAAAACTTCGACCGAGAAACTCTCGGTCGACAAAATCTTCGATCGAGAATAGACCCTACTAGCTGTTAGACCCAGCAGACAAGGTGGTTGGGAGTTGGAAATGAACGTTGTAAACACTTGCTCCAGGAAGTCCCTCGGTCGACAAATATTTGACCGAGAAGGACTCTCGGTCGACAAATCTTCGACTGAGAAGAGTTCTGTCTGCACTTTTCAGGGTCAATTAACTAGCCGTTGCAAATGCAATTAGTGGACACATAACGGCTAGTTGAGCACTAAGAACCCCCTAGAAAGTGTCTAGAACGTCCTTAAGCCCTTGTAGGTCATTCCTATAAATAGTACATGCCTTAGGACACCTAAACTCACTCATACACACTTGTGCTATACTTGAGCTTACACTTGCAATTGGCAATCTGTTTTGAGAAATTGAGCAACACTTGCATTGTCTATTCTTCTCCTTGCTCCAATTTCGTGTCCTATAGGCTAACATCTCCTATCCACAACAATTACACTTCTATATACATTGGTTAGGAGATCAAAACGCTTGATATAGGAAATCAAGCCTTGAGCTGCAAAGTGGTATTGTAATTTCTATTTTTCCTTCTTGTTCCTTTGTATCTTTTGTATTCTCCTTGCTACTCCTAGGGTTGGAGGCTGCGGATTGGAGAAGGTTCTTCTCGGTCGAGAAGGTGGACTTCGGACTACTTCAAGAAGGTTGTTGCAACGGGAAGCTACTTCAAGAGGAAGGCTACTTCAAGGGGGAGCTTGAAGTTACTTCAAGAAGGTTGCTTCAAAGTTGGTGCAACTACTTCTAGGTGAAGGTTGTTCGAAGGGTTTGGTGAAAGAATTGTAATTTTATGTAAAGTCCTTGTGAGGTAATAAAATTTGATTCTTTCAAAATCCCGGTTGGGTAAGCAACCGGGTAGTGGATTGACTGCCTTAGTATTTGCTAAGGTTGGAACCACTCTAAATCCTTGTCCCCTTGTCCAATATTTTTGTGGTTGCTTAATTTGGTTGAATTATTATTAAAATATCATAAAACCCTATTCACCCCCCCTCTAGTGGTTTTTCAATTGGTATCAGAGCAGGCTTCAAGGAGCTCTAATCGAGTCTTGAAGAATGAAGGGCGGTGGTGTCTACAACTGCAAGCAAAGGAAAAGAATGGACACATTTTCAACAAGCTGCACATGGTGCTTAGGAACAAGCCACACAACACTCAGTTGTCCTTGGAGGAAAAAGAAGGAAGATGTGCATAAAGGATGCTTTATTGCTACAATAAGTGAAGAAGAAGAAGAGGTAAGCCTTTTTTATTTACCTAAAGAAGATTTAATTGCTAGTCTTCAAGAAACACATGAAAAATATATTGAGTGTAAGAAGAAATTAAAGAAATCAAATAAAGCAAATGATGAGCTACATGCTAAAATTCTTGCTCTCACATCTGAAAATGAAGATCTCAAAAAGGTTATTGAAGATCATAATATTAAGCTAAAATCAGTAGAAGCAGATTGCAATCTTCTATCCCAAGAAAACATAAATTTGCAAACCCAAGTAAATGATCTTCAAAAACAACCCGTTTTGTGTACACATCTAGATTATGATACTATTGTGAAAGAAAGAGATTCCTTATTATCTAATCTAGATCAAGCAAAGCTAGACATCAATAAGAGAATGGATGAGATTGTCAAGCTGCAACAAAAGATTAGTAGTTTGAATAACAATGATACTCTTGATAAAATTTTAAATAATTCTTATCATCAAATTGGAAGGAGAGGACTAGGTTATAATCCTAAAGGAAAAGCTTATCAAAAACCTAGTTGGAGAAAGACACAAGCACATGAAAATCAATCTATGTATATACCTAAAGGCAAATATACATATGTACCCAAGAACAACCTAGAACAAAATCATAGAAAGAGACATGAGGTTGATTCTATATGTTGTCATTACTGTTTGCGTCTTGGACATTATTCCTTTTCATGTCCTTACAAGAAAAAGGATGTTGAGTTAGTATGGGTTCCAAAACCCACAAGCTAAATGAATAAGATAAAGTTGAGGTATGACCAAAGACTCTAGTTGTAAATCTATATGTCTATCTCAACTTAAACATAATGAGATAACAAATTGATTCAAGTAATTAAAACTTCTCAAAATTGAAACTACACATTTTAAGTAAATCTGCAAAGACACATCTTTACAAATCTGTTTTAATTAGGGTCTTCAAAACATAAAGATTTGTATATAATTAGTTGAGATTTGATCTAAATGTTCCTTTGATACTCATATGTTCTATCTCAACTAAACTGAGTTTCAAATTGCATAATTGAATTGAAAACGATCTATGATTTACTTGTATACAATTACTTAAAACAATTCTGAAACAGTACAGAAACATTCTCGGTCGAGAAACTGTTCGACCGAGAACACTATCGGTCGAGAAATCATTGACCGAGCAGGTTTCTGTTGTCAAGTCTGCAATAAATCTGCTGAATATGTTTTCAAGTAATCTATTTGCTATCAATGACTGATTTTACATGCAAAACAAAGAATAAATGCTGAAGACCATTCTTGAAAACAAAATATTTTTTAAGATAAATATTATGAATATGAAAATCCTTAAACATATTGTAAAAGTAACATATGAAAACTGAAAAGTAACATATGAAGACTGATTGAAAAAGTTTATTAGGTATCATCAGTTATATAGCTTATCTTAAAATTAAAAACTTATGAACCTAAATGTATATTATTTTGGTTTATCCTCTAAATAGTTTAAAACTAAAAATCATGATTAGTTTAAAAGAAATTACTATTTTATCATTATCCACATGGTTCTCCTAAAGTAATTCTTGGTCTATCCATATAAGAATCATGTGTTTTGATACAAATGATTATAATCATTAAAATTATATGCTTCTACTGTTCTATCAAAATCATTGTACCATGATCATTGTGTTTCAATTTTACTTGGTTTGTCTAAAATAATCTTGATCTATATATACAAACCATAAATGGATGATCATTGTGATTCAACTCATTACAAATATAGATGATGCTATCATTGAAAGTGCCCTTTTGCATAACAGTAAAACTCTATGGCATAAATGCATCTTGACATAATAGATAATGATTGTTGTGAGAATGGCTTGAAATAAATGAATGATGATGCTATGACCAGCCAAACGGTGTCTCTTAGAACAAAAATATTAATGTTTTTATCTATTTGTTTGTTCTAAGAAATCAAAAGCAAAAATCTTGACTTTAAGATATTAATCTTGCCTTCAAGATATATATTTATAAAGAATCTTATGATTAATCTGAAAATAACGGTACAAGAAGAAATGGGATTTGATATTTATGTACCCATAGCAAAGCTATTGAAACATCATTCACAATGAATGTAAAACATACATTTCAGAAAAATCAAGGTCAAATACTTCACTATCATGCCCATATTAAGTCTTCATAATAGGTATCTCTTAACATGCTTCAAATTGATATTTATTTAAAGCTATCTGCAGAAATTATACTTCGCATATGAATGTTTAAATTGAAAATCTGCAAAATTTGCCTCTTGGTTGAAATTAAATTTGACCAAGGGGCGTTATGGTCGAAGTCAAGGTCGACCTAAAATAAGCTTGACAAAATGCTTATTTTTACATCATTTTAATGCATTTAATCTTAGTATCTTGACTCAAAATGAGTTTATCATATTGAAAACATGGAGCTTTAATAAAAGGTCAAAATCAAATCTTAAAAATCATTTGTGACCTTAGAATCCTTAAATTATCTTAATTATAAGATTAAGGGGAGCTCACAAAAACAAATTTGATTATAAGATTAATAAGTTTACAAAACTTTGAAGCTTGTTATGACCTTAGTATTCCTGAAAGTAATTTTTGTTATGAAAATAAAGAAATCTACAAAATTCATGAATATGACATATATCTTGTTCTTAATGGAATTCTCTAAACAAATTTGGGCTTAACATCCCATGTATTTGGTTAGATATACATTATGGCTAAATTCGACAATAAATGGCTTACATTTATATTAATCCCTTGACTTTAAATTGAGTATCTCTTTAAGGGGGAGCATAGCATAAAATTAAGGGGGAGAAATACAAAGTAAACTTGGATATCTTTTTGAAATGACAAAGGGGGAGAAATAGTATAAAATCAAAAACATAAAATAAAATGAGTTTCATAATATCTCAGCCAGCACCCACTTGCAAAACACAAGAATGGCTACAAAAGGTAAACTTCAGGTATGAAACTCATATGATTTATATTTCCTTATTTTATATTTAGGAAATGTTTGTCATCTTCAAAAAGGGGGAGATTGTTGGCTAAATTGGACATTATGTTAATCCCTTTGTTTTGATAATGACAAACATTTCATTCTTGTGGTTTTAACGTGCTATTTGAGTATTTCAGGAACAAGTATACAAGGTGGTGGATAACAAAGACTTGGAAGAATAATTTGATAAAATCGCTTTATTTTCATGATTGTAATCAAATGTAAAAGCTTGTACAAGTATATAATGTACAAATAATTAGATATCATGTAAATCAAGCGTTTAGATCTTCCCTATCCACTCACAACAATTAGATAGGTCTTTCCCCAATATAGTATCACAATTGCACATTGATACACACACTTAGTAAATGAATACATTGAGTCAGTAATATTCTCGGTCGACAAATCATCGATCGAGAAAATATCAGTCGACAAAAACTTCAACCGAGAAACTCTCGGTCGACAAAATCTTCGATCGAGAATAGACCCTACTAGCCGTTAGACCCAGCAGACAAGGTGGTTGGGAGTTGGAAATGAACGTTGTAAACACTTGCTCCAGGAAGTCCCTCGGTCGACAAATCTTCGACCGAGAAGAGTTCTGTCTGCACTTTTCAGGGTCAATTAACTAGCCGTTGCAAATGCAATTAGTGGACACATAATGGCTAGTTGAGCACTAAGAACCCCCTAGAAAGTGTCTAGAACGTCCTTAAGCACTTGTAGGTCATTCCTATAAATAGTACATGCCTTAGGACACCTAAACTCACTCATACACACTTGTGCTATACTTGAGCTTACACTTGCAATTGGCAATCTGTTTTGAGAAATTGAGCAACACTTGCATTGGCTATTCTTCTCCTTGCTACAATTTCGTGTCCTATAGGCTAACATATCCTATCCACATCAATTACACTTCTATATACATTGGTTAGGAGATCAAAATGCTTGATATAGGAAATCAAGACTTGAGCTACAAAGTGGTATTGTAATTTCTATTTTTCCTTCTTGTTCCTTTGTATCTTTTGTATTCTCCTTGCTACTCCTAGGGTTGGAGGCTACGGATTGGAGAAGGTTCTTCTCGGTGGAGAAGGTGGACTTCGGACTACTTCAAGAAGGCTGTTGCAACGGGAAGCTACTTCAAGAGGAAGGCTACTTCAAGGGGGAGCTTGAAGTTACTTCAAGAAGGCTGCTTCAAAGTTGGTGCAACTACTTCTAGGTGAAGGCTGTTCAAAGGGTTTGGTGAAAGAATTGTAATTTTATTTAAAGTCCTTGCGAGGTAATAAAATTTGATTCTTTCAAAATCCCAGTTGGGTAAGCAACCGGGTAGTGGATTGACTGCCTTAGTATTTGCTAAGGTTGGAACCACTCTAAATCCTTGTCCCCTTGTCCAATCTTTTTGTGGTTGCTTAATTTGGTTGAATTATTATTAAAATATCATAAAACCCTATTCACGCCCCCTCTAGTGGTTTTTCAAGGTGGAGGCCTAGATGCTCTGGGTGTCTTCTTTTTAACCTTTATATATATAATTTCAGATCAATTGACATCATATACACACACTAATAATTTAACGTAATGTAAATTTACCATACAGTTTCAGTATAGAGGACATCCACTTTTGGCCACAATATCAGTCCGCCTTCTGCCTCACCAAGTGTTTCACAATCTGGGTGGGCATATGGCAATGGAAGATCCATCCAATTGGGGAATATACCTACCGAGCTCACACGAACCCAACCAGCTGGTAATGGAGACCCATGAAACATTTCCCCTGGTAGGGAGGGGTAAGTCGACGCCTCTGCAATGACAAATTCCTTACTTTTTAGATGGCATGGCTTTAACCCCTACAAATGTTTGTGTAAAGAATGTTATATACATATATACATATCATCTTGAAAATATATCATCTTGAAAAGACTAGTTTCTATATTATAAAAATACTTACAGCAGATGTGCTAGGTGGTGGGTATACATGATTACTCCCAACCTCTGCAGTAGGAGTAGAGTGGGACGCCATAGGTATTGTCTACTGAGTGGCAGTCAGAGATGCCTGCCACTTGCTCATTGCTTCTTTGAGTTTCTTATCAACTAGCTTATCTACCTATACATGGATAAAAGAAATGGTAGCTTCTTATTATTGAATTCTCTTTTACAGTAACATTATAAAGAAAGAATAGGTTACCTCTTCTTTTGAAAGTCCCGCTTTTGGGACATGTTTGCGCTGGGATGGCCCAAAGAATGCTTTGATGCCCACACCAGCACCTGCAGCCCTAAAACATCCAGGATGCTTAGGGTTACCCAGAGCAACTTTCAATTCATCCCTTGTGCCGTCAGGGATGAACTTGCCTTATTTCCTCAGCTCGTGCAGCTCCCGCTAATCGCCAAAACAAAAATTTGTAATTAAGTAAACACCACAAATAATCAATATTCGAACGATTGCTCTAAGAGTTGTATTTTACCATTTTTATAGTCGCCTCAATAGTTGCGGGCTTCCTTATTTCTCTCTTCTGATTTTGTCTCCTAGCTATCTAGACATCATGGTGCGTTAGAGGTGTGGTACCTATAGTAGAGGACTCCTGAGTAGGCATCTACGTCATCGGAGGCAATTTCTTCTTCCACACAAGTACTGCTATCGATATCCACTAGTTTTCGGTTTGAAATCTCTCCATGCCAGTGCCATTCTGTATGCCTTGTATAATCCCGTTGCACGTGACATGACTTTTGATTTCATCACCAGTGCTGACTTTCAAGTTATTACCGCAATGCCTACATGGACAGTAGAACCTATCTCCAAGTTGTTTCCTATGTTCCTCGGCAAATCTAATAAACTGGTCAAGACCGGAAATAAACTCTAGGGTGCAGCGATTGTGAATGGACATCCATGATCTATCCATTCTATTATCAAAGAGAAAACAAGTATATATTACAACAAGATTAGGGTCTAGGGTTAATAGATTAGACTTTTTGCATGGTTAAAACTTTAGGCCAACAAATACATGTGTTGTCATTCTTATATATAATAAATGTGTACCACCTATCCCATTCTTGAACACCAAATCTCACTAGTAAGTGTATAATGTGTATTGAGTTTTCAAGAAAATTTCGGCAACATTTCCCCGTTGTTCTCTAAGTACATATGTACTTAGAGAACAAATGGGGAAATGTTGCCGAAATTTTCTTGAAAACCAAATACACAGTATACACTTACATCCTAAGTGAGATTAGGTGTTCAAGAACAGTCCCAAACTGGGGACTATCCAAGATTTACTCCTAATGAGTAAATCTTGGACGAGTTTCTAGGCCAACAAATACATGTGCTGACATTCTTATATATAATAAATGTGTACCACCTATCCCATTCTTGAACAACTAATCTCACTAGTAAGTGTATAATGTGTATTGGGTTTTCAAGAAAATTTCGGCAGCATTTCCCCATTGTTCTCTAAGTACATATGTACTTAGAGAACAAATGGGGAAATGCTACTGAAATTTTCTTGAAAATTCAATACACATTATACACTTACATCCTAAGTCAGATTAGATGTTCAAGAACAGTCCCAAACCGGGGACTATCCAAAATTTACTCCTAATGAGTAAATCTTGGATGGGTTTCTAGGCCAACAAATACATGTGTTGTCATTCTTATACCTGGAATCCTAGTTTCATCATTCATAGCCTATGTTTTGTGTAACATCATTTAATCAAGCTTGTCAGTAAATAATAAATAGTAAATAAACCATGATTCCATATATCAAAGATTTGAATCAAAATGGAGCCTAATGGAACATTGGGAGAGTGAGAATATTATACCTCACTTGAAGGCTGAAGAAGAAATATATGCAAATCAACAGCAAGTCAACAACCCCTATAACAACACAAATGCACACAAATGTAGATGCATTTCATCATCAAGATAATCATTACACACAAATGTAGCTATCCGATTATAATTGAGCAATATAGCATAAAATCAGCCAACACGGTCGTGCTGCCCAGCACGGCCGTGCCAACCTGTGATTTCACACACCATCATCATACGTGGAGCAGGGTACCTTCTTGAGGGCAGAGGAAGAAGCGGAGGAAGAAGAGAAAAGCAAGTACCTTCAGCGGCATCAGTGGGGAGAGTAGCAGTAGCGAGCGGCGGCAGTGCGGGGAGAGCAGTCTGCCGGAGCAGGAGAGAAGGCCGTTGGAGTAGCGAGATGGGGGCAGAGGGCAAGCAGTAGCGGAGGTCGGCAGAGGGAGTAGCGCATGACCGAAGCAAGCGACGGAGGAGGTGGGGGCAGAAGAGAAATCGCCGGACTAAACCCTAGAATAGCGCGAGAATGAATGAAACAGAGAAAGGGGAAGAGTCTAGCTCACACGGGTGTTGTTAAGTTAACAATAGGCGTCAGTTATTCAAAAAAACTAACACATAAAACTCGAGATGTCGGTTCTCCAAACACACCGACACCTATTCTCAATGATAGTCGTCGGTTTTTACTACAAAAAAATGACGTCTATCTACATATGCCGATTAAAAAATGTGTTCTCGATTAACGACCATAGTCGTCGGTTTCTTTCGAAAACTGATGCTCAAAGGGTGTGAAAATTTTCTCGGGAACAACGTGGGAAAACCCATAAACGTCGGTCATTGTAGTAAAATCGACGACCAAAATGTGCCCAATTTTTGTCTCACGAATAACCTTTCATTGTCGGTTTAATAGTTAATAACCGACACCATATGTTAAATTTTGGAGGTAATTTTTTCACTAGAAATTTTGGATTTGGTGATTAATTTTAGGTGTCAGTTTATTAATATGGAATTGACACTGAATAAAAGTGATACCCGTGTCTGGTCGCCCTTCACAGATAGATGTCGGGTTTTTTATTAAACCGACAATTTAGGTTTTAGTTGTCGGTGTATTTATACAACCGACACCTTTAAAAGTGATGTTATTAGCCATTTCTGTAGTAGTGTACCACATACAATTAACAATAATAAAACCATAAAACACATGTTCACCATTCAACTTATAATTACAATATGAATTGTTACAACATTTGATATTACATATTAAACATCAAACTTTTACATATTCATGTACTACCACTAAACAACAAGATCTTAAGACAATAGGTCCACCTGTACATCAATTCGCGACACAACTCTCAACTATCCTGATTCTCCAAGAGTATATATCCACATCACCTAAACAAAAGAGGTCGTTGCCACTCGTAGGAGGAATTCATCAACCACCATTCATGGTGCTACACCAAGAGGATACCACTAACAACTATCGAGGTTCTACTTGATAAAGAAGCATGACGCTACAAGGGTAGTCATTGGACTTGCTCCAGGCTAGGTATATTCCTTGCAACCTTCCTTCCCAATCCATAGTTGTTGACGTGATCTGCTGGTCAAGGGCAATATGGCTAGAAATTTTTTTGTTTCCACTACCATCGCTGTAGCCATATTTTCTAGTAGTGGTATCAGAGCCAGGTCAATTTACTATGTTTTGGGATTTAATCAATATGATTGGATTTTCATTTTATCTTTTGTTGTGTTGCATACAATGTGAATATTTAAAATGATTAATGTGCATATCTGATACAATACCACATACTACCCCAATATATATGTAGTTTATACGTGTCACCCTGAAATTGTTTTGATGGTGGATGTAAACATGGTTATGGACAATACCCGTGGAAATGCATGCTTGGTTGAATGATTTTATTCATGCCTTCTTAAATTTAGTTTGCATATCGAGTCTCTCTCTCTTTTTCCATATGTAAGTTGATAATTTCCATCCTATGCTCCCTTCGAATATAACTCAAGGTTTCACTTTTACAATGTAATAAGTTAAATAGCAATATGATAGTTTGACTTCTTGTTTTGGCAAAGAAAAGGCATTTTGCACTAGACGAGTCGACTGAATTAGAAGTTGAACTAACCTACTAGAGGAATGAGGTGACCAAACAATAGGAGGAGCCGATTGATTGACTGGTGACCCAACTGATAAATTTGTAGGAGTCTAGATGTCGCCTGAACCAAAGGCCACTCAACCAATCCAAGAGACCATTAGACGGACCATGAGGCCAACCGATCGAATCAAGGGTTGAGTCAATCGATCAGACTTGTTCGAACACAATTTTTTCTATAGTAAAGTTTGTTACATATGATGTGGACCTTAGGTGGTAGTATTTTTTTTGGCATCAAATAATTGTATTAGTATGGCCATAACCATCACTTGTATTTTAAATTGCATGTTTCATTTGTGGATAGAGCATGTATGTGATACAGATTACGAGTATGTGGTGATTGGATATGTATATGTATTTATATAAATATAAATTCCTCAATCCAATACTAAGTGTTAGATGATTTATATAAGCACCACACATGAAAAACTTGATCCACTAAGTATGAACATGCCAAGAGTGGTGAACTATCTATCTTGTGAAAGTGTGATGGTAGTTATATGGGCCTGCCAAGTAGGGTGCATTACTGTCATGTTGGCTTTTGTGTCAGGCTTAACTAGGTGACCTTAATGAGATTAAGTGCCTAGAAGCATACAAATGGACTATGACAAATAGTTTCACATACCATCTATCCAATAATTGCATGAGATGCAACAAATGTTGCCTACATTAATGATTAGTTATGGATGCCAGAGTTGGCTGGGTAATAACTTAATTATTTTGGGTCTTGGCTCATTAGAAGGTTGTACAATGTAATCTTTCAAATTGATATGTGAGGGCTATCAGCCTAATTAATATCATCAACATTTTCAAATCAAATCAAAAGTGATTTGACAAAAATTGCAAATTTCTTTTATAGAATCTAATGGCAAACATAAAGATGTTTTCAGTGGGGTTTGGTCCTCGAGAAGGACAAGTTAAATGGGAATAACTTCCATGATTGGTTCATGATGTTGAGAATCATTATCACACAAGAGTGCAAGCTCTATGTCTTGGAGACACCAAAGCCAGATGAGCCACCTCCCACTGCACCCAAGAATGAAAGGGGTGCTTACAAGAAGCATACCAAAGATGGCATGGATGTCAAGTGCCTAATGCTATGTTCAATGAAATTTGAATTGTAAAGAGATCATGAAAATATGGAAGTCATCAAGATGGTAACACATCTCAAGAACATGCTTCAGGATTAGGCAATACAACAGAGATATGATACCTCAAAGGTGTTGTTCAAGAGCAATATGGCAGAAAGAGACTGAGTGGAACCCCATGATCTCAAGATGACTGGGTATGTGGAGAACCTAACGAGACTGAGATTTCCCTTGGGTTAAGAGTTTGCCACATATGTGATTCGGTAGTCAATACCATAATCATACAACCAGTTTGTCATGAAATACAACATGAACAATTTTGACAAGCCATTGTTAGAATTTCTTGGCATGTTGAGAACTACTTAAGTGTTGATGAAGAAAGACAATCCTAAATCTATGCTGATGATCAACAAAGGAAAAGAAAATTCCAAGGGCAAAGGCAAGGCCCAGAAGAGTTCCAAAGATAACCATAATCCCAACTCCTTTGCACTTAAAGCAAAGGGAGGAGTGAATAAAGAAGGGAAGTGCCACCAGTTCCACCAGCCTAGACATTGGAAAAGGGATTGTCCTCTTTATATGGAGGAACTTAGGAAGAAGAAGCGGTAGATAAAAATCTCCACCTTAGGATCTTAGAAGAAGTAAGCTAGAATTACGTGGTGAAAGAGTTGCTTCCACTGTGGTTGGAATCTATCATTCATCTAAGCCTAATGGGCATGTAATAGAATTAGTGAATTGCTATTATGTACCTTCCATTAATGAAAACATCATGTATCTTGTATGGACAAGAAAATTGCAAATCTTTGATGTTTTGTATTAAAAGATCAGATATTATAGGGAAGTTCCCTATGTTTTGTAGTCTATATTCAATAGTACTAAAAGACAAATATTTATAACACATATACTGAATGACTCAATGAATCAAAGAATAAAAACATATAGCATTGTTATCTAAAGCACACAAGTGAGAAACACATTTCTAGAATCCATATTGATGGTTGTCTAGACTCTTTTGGTTTTTGAACCAATAGAGACATGCATATCCCATTTGTTGGGCATGATGACAAAAGCACCTTTCACTAGATGTAGTGGGAGAGAGAGTATTCTATTAGGGATCATACATACTGATGTATAAAGACCCTTTTAGAATAAATGCTAGAGGTGGTTAGTAGTATCTCATTATATTTACCAATGATCTCAGAAGATATGGTAGTCTGTATTTAATGAAATACAAGGTTGTACATCTTGAAGTGTTCAAGGAGATCATGAATGAAGTACATAACTAGCTTGGTAAAAGTATTAAAACACTTCTATATGATTGATGTGGAAAATATTTTGATCCAAGGGTTTGAGGACCTTCTGGGAAACTATGACAGTGTATCACAATAAACTCCACCTAAAACATAACGATGTATCAAAAAGAAGGAATCACACCCTATTAAATCATGGTGTGATTATCAATAAATCTAGCTAATCTTCCAATTTCCTTTTTGGTCATATGCTTTACACTAAACAATGTACAATCTAAATTGGTTCGAAAGACACCATATGAGATATGACTTGGGAAGTGTACCAATATGCCTTTTACAAAGAATAGGAATGAAATCTTATATAAAAAAATTGTTCCTTGAAAAGCTTTGTCTACAATTCACATAAATAATATTTTGTTGAATACTACTTTTATATTCCAGTGTGACAACAAAAGTGTTTGTTTCCATGACAGATGTATTCATAAAGGGAATTTTATTTCAAAGGAATCAATGGGAGAAAAAAAGAATTCAAAAAGTTTGATATCAACAAGAAAACATTGAATCTAACAAGGTACAATAGGAACAAGAAGAATTGCAAGTTGTTTGTGGAATCTCAAGTTTGAAAGATTATGATATCTTATAACTCAAGAAGGCGATGTGTTGGTCATAGAAAAAGAGCCAACAACCTACCTAGAAGCTATTGAGGGACCAGAGTATGAGAAATGGATTGAGGTCTTGAGATCCAAGATAGAGTCTATGTACACAAACAAGGTATGACCTTGATGGATCCTCCAAAAGGGGTAAAACCCATAAGGTGCAAGTGGGTCTTCAAGAAGAAGACCAACATGGATGGTAATGTACAAACCTATAAGGGTAGATTAGTTCCAAAGGGTTTTAAACAAGTTCAAGGTGTTGAACATGAAAAAATCTTTTCTCCACTTACCATGGTTAAACCCATCAGGATAATGCTTGACATTGAAGCTTACTATGACTATGAGATTTGGCATATGGATGTTAAGACCACATTCCTTAATAGAATACTTACGAGGATGTATGTGTGACACAATGTGAATCTTTTATATATCTAGTTATTGCAAATAAAATCTATAAGCTACAAAGGTCAATCTACAGATTCAAGCAAGGATCTCAAAGCTGGAATTTTTTATTGACAAGATAGCCAAAGAGTTTGACTTTAGTCAAAATGAAGATGAGACATGTGATTACAAAACGTAGTAGGAGCATATTTATATTCCACATAATACTGGGGAATAACATCCTTATCCTACATATATTAAAACCTGGATGGGAAACACCTTCTCTATGAAGGGATTAGGCGATGCATCCTATATATTAGGAATTAAAGTTTAAAGAGATAGATCTAGGAAGCTTCTTTACCCGAGTGAGAGAACATGTATTGGAAAGATGCTAAAGGGTTCAACATAGAGTACTCAATGAGAGAAAATTTGCCCATTTATCATGGAATTAATCTCTAAAGATCTTAGTATCCTAGCTCTTGTGAAGAACAAGAATACATGAGTAAGATGTCAATTGCATTTGCAATGTTATGTACTCATCCTATTATCTCATATGTATTCGACATGATGAGTGGATATCTGTAAGATCCCATTGAAAGTCACTGGACTTCCATAAATAACATCCTCAAGTACCTGAGAAGCACTAGAAGGATTGGTTCCCTAATTATGGTAATAATGAAGGGTTGGGTGTAAAGAGTTACACTGATGCAAGCTTCTAAATGACAAAGAAAAGTAACGATCACGATTTAAGTTAGTGTTTGAACTTAAAATAATAATTGTAATCTAGAAGAGTTTTGGGCAAAAGATAGTTGCTAATTCTACAAATAGAAGTCGTGTACCTTGCTATTTTAAGAACAACAAAGGATGCTTTATGGATCAAGAAGTTCATCTAGATGAATTTGTGGGAGATTCCAACCATTGATGACATAGTAGGAATACCATGACAACAACAGAGTTACTAGATAGGCAAGGAATCTCAGATACCATACTAAGTCAATTCCATCTCATGTGAGAAGTTGTATTGAGAGGAGATGTGAAAACTTGCAAAATACTAACTAGAAGCAAAGGTTGCTTACCCATTATAAAATTAGTTGTGAAGTCGAAACATGATGGAAATGTTAATTAACACTTGGAATAAGATTCGTAAATGATTGGCTCTAAGTGAAAGTCAGAGTCTGTTAGTATGTATGCTCCATAGAGCCAATCATATGATGATTGTAATGGGTCAACATATACTTTATTTCATAATTATAAAGATAATTACATCTATTGTGTTTGTCTCAATCATGAGATGATGACACAAGCATGGTAGATGTCTAAAGGATGATGTTGCTCGATGACAAATGTATTCAAGTTGAGGACCTGAACAACAAGATCATATGCATGATAAGAGTACATACATTCTTGTTATGTCCCTACTCAGATATTACTATGGAAGAAAAATAGAGAACAATAATACATAACACTAGAGTGTGTGTTGACTTATGATAGAGTGTGATTAGTCATGATATGGGATATCATGTCAAACACACATGTACATGTTAGAGAATAATGTACTGGACAAACTCACCTTGACAGTGATACATGGAGACCATTGAATGATAGTTAGAATCAACTCTCATAGTGATAATGGTGATTTTGGTTCTTAGACATGAAATCACTACACTCATCACATATCATTCGATGCATTTTGACATTACCCAATGTGACCTTGAATAAGGGTTTCCATACAGGTGATGCTCGAATACATTGGGACACATGGAAAATGACTGTGTGTGATGTAGAGGGTTTTGCCCCTCCTATAGGAGTTGATGTCCTAGACATTTTATAAGTGAGACTCAAAAATGTATGGCCATACTCATGTGAATCAATATATGATATGTGAGCTCACATGCATCTTTGACAGTCTGCTCTAGTTCAAGGAACATGGATTGAATGTTGAGAGGATGATGATTCCATGCATCAAGTTCATTATGGATATCAGAGATAAGAACTTTATGATCACTGTAACACTAATAATAGATTGTAGGTTGAAGTTGTTGTCCAACTTTCCAATTACTTGGGTAGCAATGATGTATTGCTAGATACCTCTCGTTGCTTGTGATGTCATAAAATGGTTATGGACATTCACAACCAACGTAACTTGGGACCTATAGGTCACACACATAGGATACACCTGGAATAAGAGTTTACTAATGAATATGGTTTAACTTGATTAATAAAGTGTTTATGCATTCAATTTAAACAATATTGGCTATCAAAAATCTAAAAATGATAGCTTCAACTAGTAAACTAACCAACTCAAAAATATGAATTGACCAGTTGGGAGATTAGTAAGACTGGATCAAGGATTAATGTTGACGTCATGTTGTGCATTAATCTGATATTAAAAGACAATTTGTTTGAAAATAGGAAGCATAGTGAACTGACCAATTCAATTGTTCAACCAACCATTTCACTTGTGAATTGTTTGGTTCAATGATGAACCAAATGTCTCCTCGTTCACAACTTCCAAAAAATTCATGAAATCCCATCTCTTCAACTCCCAGATGATTTGGAAACCTTAACCCTGACCATACTATATAAAAGGGGGTAGTTTATGTGATGCCCCATCATGATAAATGAGATTACTAAAAACAAAACATATGATGAACTACTAAACAACCACATAACTAGTGAAGAGGATAAACTAAAACCGATTTAAACATTACTATCATGTTCAAAAATATTTACATAAAGGACAACTTGCATATCAACACATGCCATATCGGGTATTTACATGTATGTCCAGTGGCTGAATCCACAACCGATTACAAAAGATATTATTCCACATATACATGCCATATATAAACATTGACATACTACCAAAAAAACTCGATTCGATGTCATATCATATACAAAACATCCCATGCTCAGACCTGAGAGTACAAGGACGACTCTTGGACACACTAACCACTAACCAACCTTTTACTCCTACTTCTCTTCAGGATTCTCTTCCTCACCACCACGATCCTGACAATGTCACTGACGATCACCTAAAAAGATGTGGTGACTCACGAGGTGAGACCAACGTCCTAGCGAGAGATATAACACTCAACACTGGTTATTGATTACAATAGTTTACATTATTATGTAGATTAAGAAAGTTAAGTAGGTAGGCATAACAATAGGGAATGAATAAAAAGTTTATAAAAGTACATATAAGACTATCATTTACTTGAATTATATAACAACTAAGTAGTATAAGAATAAGGCAAGGTTTAAAATCCAATGTGAATCATATTCAACCCTAAGAAAATATTCTACAAAAATGGATTACGCCTTTTATTAATCCCTAGGGAATTTGAGGTATACCACTCAAACTCCAACTGACCACTGCTAAGTCAAAATCAGTTCCATACAAGATCTAGGAGAGACACAATCCTAAGATCTGATCCACCCTCGGTCAGTACGAGTTAGCCGCAATGACATATATAGTCAAGCTGCATAACAACCTAGTTCACGCTTGGTATTTAGGTCGTGACACTAGTAACCAGGGCATACAAAACCCAATTATACAAGGTACAACTGCAACTGTCCTCAAAACATCACATATACTAAATCATAATTATCTGAGATACAACCTCGACTGTTCTCCTTCCGAGGTATGACCACAACCATACTAAAAAGGATGCATATACTCAACAATATACGCCTCCGAGCTTCCATTAGGGGAATATTCATTTCACCATCCAGCAAGTCTTGACACTGGTATGGATCTACAACACAAGGAACTACATGATTAGGGTTTCACTTGATTAGTTAAGGAAGGTTGCATCAATCAAGTTACTAAAAAACACTAAAAGAATGCAACAAAAATGTGGTAGGTTGCAAATTTAGAAGATATAAAATGTATGAAGTATAATTCTTATCACATCATCACATGATATTAACCCTTGCACTTCATGAAGAGGATCACACCTCCAATAAAGGATCAACCATTCCCAAAGGTCATTAAGACCATTACATCATTCCATGTAAGAACAACATTATCTTTCCATTCCGTACCAAAGGCTTCAACAAATCATCACCACACATGCTACACTTATCATAACATTGTATCAAAGAACTATGATGTTCACATGGCAACATATTAGGGTTAGAACAACATTGAGAGAGTATTATGTCACCATGTTGATCATACAAGAGAACTAAGTATGATTAAATACCAACATTTAGCTGCATGAGGGTTAGGTTCAACAAAGAAAATTAAGTTGGTGTTACATATAATCTCTCAACTAACCATTGGTGCATATACTTAGGTTTAAACACAAGACATCATGTAGTTAGGAGAACATAGGAACAACTAGGGTTAGGAACTTCATCGACCAATAGGGTTAGTAACTTCATCGACTACTAGGATCAATACCCTTTGTGGCCACTAGGGTTTTCCATCTTGGCGACTGGTAGGGATAGGGTTCACTTTAGTAACCTCTACAGTTAGGGTTCACTTCAGCGGCTGCTAGGGCAGCCACCTCAATGACCACTAAGGTTAGGGTTAGAGTCCTTGTGACCAACAAAGTTCAAGTCTCATCGACCAACATGAAATCAGAACTTGGCAACCACATAAGACCAAATCTTGGTGACCTCATAAAAGATCAACACCTCAACAACCACATAAGGTAAAAAACTCAACGACCACATAGGTGAACCCTTAGCGACCATATAGAATAGATCTCATCAACCATCAAGAGTTCAAACCTTGGTGACCATATAGGTTAGAATCTTGGCAACCTCAAGAGTGAAATATTATCAACCAAAGAGGATGGAAATATCGTCGACCACTTTGAAAAAAAATTCTTTGAGACCACATAAGATCAAAATCCTTGGATATCAATCATGAGTCCAAAAACATTGGCAACCATGGCAACCACATAAGATACAAAACAACTACAAAGTCAATGCCATCGGTTAGCACAAGGAAGTCAAGTAAATTGAATCCAAGCCAAACCATTGGGTACCATTTCAAGTAGGAAAAATATAGCTTGAAACCCTAGAAATGAACCATCATTTGGGAGAGAAAAAGCCAACATTTTCCACATGCAAGAAAGGTCTAGGTTCACCACTTCCATCAAGAGAATCATGCACAAGTTGTAGGGTTCATCCAAGATGTTAAACTACTCAAGAACTATCCCCTAATTCAAATACTAGGAGAAGGTAGATCCTTCTTGCTTAAAATTTCATTTAAGATAAACATCATGTACATGCAAGGTAAGAGTAAGTAATAATTGTGGAGAAAGTTATATAACTCGCCTAAGTTGACTTTGTGAGAGCTATCTTGAGATATATAACTCCAAACAAAAAGGTAGCTTGAAAAAAGTAGGTAGAAATCCTAGTTTGAGAGCTCTCCTCAGACAAGATAGTTTTTTATCCAAAAAGGAAGCAAACCCTAGGTTGAAAAGGCATGAAAGAATGAAATTTCAACCACTAGAAGCGGATACAAAATTTTATTTATCTGTATTCCTACAACAAGTAAGATTGCGTCAACTATTATGAAATAGGAAGGATGGTATTAGCGAGTTATACCTGGTCCCGGAGCAAGTCCAACAAAAAAACTTGCATCTTTGCAACTTCTAACAAGTTGCTCTTGGATGATGCATGTGTAGCTCCTAGTCTTCACCACAAACAGCTGTCTACGCAACCTCTGTAGCAGCTCCGGTGGTTTTCCCACAGACTGCAGGCTGTAGTTGTCCTCCTAGCAGTAACCAAAAGACTCCTACCTCTAGATTAGTCCAAACAGACCAACACATGGATCTTTCAAGGTGAAAGAAAGATTCTGCCCACCTGTCTTGTATCAGCTATGGTTGCTGATAAGCTGTTGAGGAAAGGATGTTATGCATTCTTAGCCCATGTGGTAGATGTTACCAAGGAAAGTTCCAATCCTGCCGAAGTTCCCATAGTCAGGGAATTCAAAGATGTGTTTCCTGAAGAACTTCCTGGTATACCACCACCTCGGGAGATTGATTTTGAAATTAATCTGATCCCAGATACGAAACCCATAGCTCAAACTCCGTATAGGATGGCGCCTGCCGAGATGGCAGAACTCAAGAAACAGCTTCAAGAGCTACTTGAGAGAGGTTTTATCCGACCGAGTACTTCACCTTGGGGCGCTCCGGTCTTGTTTGTTAAAAAGAAAGATGGGTCAATGCGGTTATGCATCGACTACACACAACTCAATAAAGTGACAATAAAGAATAAGTATCCTCTGCCGAGGATTGATGATCTCTTTGACCAGTTGCGTGGTGCAACAGTCTTTTCAAAGATAGACTTGAGGTCTGGATATCATCAACTCCGTATTAAGGATAGTGACATATCCAAGTCTGCCTTTAGGACAAGATACGGTCACTATGAGTTCACGGTTATGTCGTTTGGACTAACCAATGCACCAGCTGCATTCATGGAACTCATGAATAGAGTTTTTCGACCTTTCCTTGATCAGTGTGTTGTCGTCTTCATAGATGACATACTGATTTATAGTAAGGATGCCCAACATCATGAGCAACATCTTCGCCAAGTTTTGACCTTGCTAAGAGAACATAAGCTGTATGCCAAGTTTAGAAAGTGTGAGTTCTGGCTGCCGGAGGTATCTTTTCTTGGACATGTAATATCCGCCTCGGGAATTCGTGTTGACCCTACAAAGGTAGAATCTATTCTACAATGGGAACAACCGAAAACACCGACGGAGATCCGAAGTTTCTTGGGGTTAGCTGGCTATTATCGAAGGTTCATTAAGAACTTTAGTTCTATAGCTTTACCTTTGACCAAGTTAACCCGGAAAGATGTTCCTTTTTCTTGGAGTGATAAGTGTCAACAATCTTTCCAGCTGCTGAAGGAGAGGTTGATAAGTGCACCTGTGCCAGTGCTACCTGAACAAGGAAAAGGGTATATAGTTTTCTGTGATGCTTCCAAAAATGGACTAGGATGTGTGTTGATGCAGGATAAACAAGTGATTTCTTTTTCTTCCCGACAGCTTAAGAAACACGAGGAGAATTATCCGACACACGATCTAGAGTTAGCTGCTGTGGTTCATGCCTTGAAGATCTGGAGGCATTATCTCTACGGAGAAACATTCCAGATTTTCACAGACCACAAAAA
This sequence comes from Alisma plantago-aquatica, assembly GCA_963693085.1. Classification (NCBI taxonomy): domain Eukaryota; kingdom Viridiplantae; phylum Streptophyta; class Magnoliopsida; order Alismatales; family Alismataceae; genus Alisma; species Alisma plantago-aquatica. Next base: position 670,190,964 of record OY856410.1, read on the forward strand.
CCTTAAGTATATCTTCTCTCAGCATGAGCTCAACATGAGGCAACGTCACTGGATGGAGTTAATCAAGGACTACGACTGTACAATTGATTACCATCCAGGTAAGGCCAATGTTGTTGCAGATGCCTTGAGTAGGAAATCAGCAACATTAACCATGAATGGAGCACAACTAAACTCTTTAGTATGCTCTAGAAGAGATATGCTTATCTCTTGAAGGCAAGACAATGTACAGTTGAAGGTGTCATTGCTAGCCGGTTTGTTAGCTGAGATGCATATTAAACCTACCCTAAGAGAGCAGATTAAAGAAGCACAGCTAGATGATGCTGCAGTTCAACATATAAGATCTGAGTATGGAAATGAGAAGCAAGATGGTTTTCATGACTCAAAAGATCAAGTAGCTTGATATAATGGAAGAATGATAGTGCCGGATGTGGACAACTTGAGGAAGTTAGTCCTGGAAGAAGCCCATTCTTCCATGTATGCTATGCATCCAGGGAGCACCAAGATGTATCGGAATTTGAAGGATCTGTATTGGTGGCCTGGGATGAAGAAGGACGTTGCAGAGTTTGTTCTGAGGTGTCCTGTGTGTCAGCAAGTTAAAGCTGAACACCAGAAGCCTGCAGGAACAATGCAACCTTTACCCATATCACAGTGGAAGTGGGACCATGTGACCATGGACTTTGTTGTTGGCCTACCCAGGACAAGCAAAGGACATGATTCCATTTGGGTAATTGTTGATAGGTTGACTAAGACAGCACATTTCTTACCTATCAAAACAACCTATTCTGCTGAAAGGTTATCAGAGTTGTATGTTCAAGAGATAGTGCGTTTGCACGGAGTTCCTGTCACAATAGTTTCGGACAGAGGTCCTCCATTTACAAGTCGTTTTTGGGAACAGTTGCACAGTGCCTTAGGAACTAAGCTGAGGTTTAGTACGGCCTTTCATCCACAGACTGATGGACATTCGGAAAGGACCATACAAACCTTAGAAGACCTGTTGCGAGCATGTGTCCTCCAGTTCACCGGAAGTTGGGACCTACACCTAAGCTTGATAGAGTTTGCCTATAACAATAGCTATCAGCATAGTACTGATATGGAACCTTATGAAGCCTTATATGGTAGACGCTGTATATCACCTTTGTGTTGGTTTGAAACTGGTGAGCATCAGTTGTTAGGTCCTGACCTGGTGCAGCAAACCACGGAAAAGATTAAAGTTATACAACATAAGATTAAGACTGCTCAGGATAGGCAGAAATCTTATGCTGACAAACGTCGTAGACCCTTAGAGTTCCAGGTTGGAGACAAAGTGTATCTTAAGGTCTCACCTTGGAAAGGGGTCCTTCGTTTTGGAAGGAAAGAGAAGTTAGCTCCTAGATATATGGGGCCTTATCCAATCATTAAACGGATTGGAAAGGTAGCATATAAACTAGAGCTTCCCCCAGAATTACAGAGGTTACATCCTGTGTTTCACATTTCTATGTTGAAGAAATGTCACCCAGACACCGAGTCAGTTCTACAACCTATGGAGGTAGAATTGAATGATGACATATCCTATGAGGAGGGACCAGTGTCAATCCTTGATAAACGAATTAAAAAGCTAAAGAAGAAAGATATAAGTCTTGTGAAAGTCCTCTGGAACCATCATGGTATTGAAGAAGCCACTTGGGAGTTAGAGGATGAGATGAGAAGGAAGTATCCTGCCCTTTTCTCTTAGTATGTTTTATCGATTTCGGGGACGAAATCCTTGTAAGGGGTGGATAATTTGTAACATCCCTGACCTGGGTTATGAGTTAACCCTAGGTGTTTTGCCTAAATATGTAATTAAATCTTTGTGATTAACTCTGAGCATGTAATTAAGTTCCCAGAAACGTATATTTCAGTATTTGCTCCTTTTTATTTAAAGTTGTAGCATTGTTTTGATATACAGGGACCTATGTGCAATTTACCCAGTTGAAAGGGTTAGCTTGCAATTTGCACATGATGAGATGTTCCTCTGATGTTGAGACATCATGAGAATCTCTTTTGCAAAGTTTGAGGGATTTCCCAAGCTAGAGCACCAAGGTGCAGCTGTGGAAGCAATCCCAGGGCTTGAAACCCTAATTTGGGGTAAAATGCAATTTACCCAAATAAAGGGATGCAATTTGTAAAGAATGTCATCTAAAGTATCTTTTTAGACTCTTGCCATTATTTAGAGAAGAAATGATGAGGAATTCACCTCAATTGAGTTATCAAGTTAAGAAATAGGCTTTGTGATTGAATAATCAGGGTATATGTGCAATATCCCTTTAAGTATGAACTTTATTATTAGATTGTTCTTCCTTGCCTTCTTTTCTATAACTTAAGATAAGGTTTGTCCTTAGAATAAAGAGGAAGGGACGAGCAAGTAATAAGGGAAGGACTTAGTTGGAATTAAGGGAAACTTATGAACTAATGTTGAAAATCCTACCCCATGTATATAATCTCTCCTTCCCTTAGTTGCAAGGGAACTTACCCTTCGTTCCCTTACTGTTTCATTTCACCAAAGACGACCAAGGACTGCCTTGGAGCTAAGGAGGACGAACAAGGGGTGCAAGGTAGGTTTAAACCCCTCTTCTTGCCTAATTCCATGGTTAGAATTCGAATTCAAGGTCAGCTTCATGGCTAATTCTCGAAACCCTACCTTTCTAGCCGTCTCTTTTCATCCTTCCTTGGAGTTTTCACCTTGGCCAACCTGTAAGAACTCAAGGACGCCATTAGAGCTTGGAGCTTGAAAGCTTGGAGCTCAAGAAGTAAGCTTTAGGCGGGTTTTATAACTCTAAACCTATGCTTTACTATGTGCATCTTTTTATGCGTTTTCATGATAGCTCTTAGTGTTTCCCTACTTTTCCCTGCTCTTTTGCAAGCCAACCCGTGGGCTATCTGTACTGTTCTTTAGCTAGAAGATGAAGGCGTGATTTCCAAGAAAAACCCACCGCTTTTCTTTTCCTTAAACGGTCCTAACAGGTTGCTCTCTCGGACTCAAGACCGCGAGGTGAGCAAACGGTCTCGAGACCGCGACAGGGCAAACGGTCTCAAGACCGTTTGGCCCCGTTGACCGAGCGTGGACCGTATAAGAAATCTGTTCCTAATTATATAGGCTAATTACCCTCAAAATTTGGGAGACTAAAGCCAACGGAATCGGGAGATATGACCTTTTTAAGTCACAACTTTAAATGAATTAATTGCTGATTTTCAAACGGTCTGAAATTGCCTTTTTGGGCAAACGGTCTCAAGACCGTGTAAGGCCGTTGACTAAGCGTTGACCGTATGAGATTACTGTTCAAAATTATGTTAATTAACAACTCACCAAGTTTGATGGTCTAATTCCAAACGGGCTAAGAGTTGAAGGGTGAATACTAGGGCTAACCCTAGATGAAATCAGTACTATAATTATGGTGACCTAATTAGGGTTTTTAGGGTTGATTGACCTAAACGGTCTCAAGACCGTTTGGGGGTCACCAAACGGTCTCAAGACCGCGAGGGCAATCAACCAAGACCGTTTGGAGGTCTGGGGTCAAGATTTGTTGACCAATTGAAGGTACAATTACATCAAATTACATTGCAATTAAATATTGACATGATCATCAACTCAATGGGTCAGACCTTGATGAATCTGCACTAGAATCCAAAATTTGGATGGGCAAACGGTCTCAAGACCGTTTGGAACTCATCCAAACGGTCTCAAGACCGAGAGGACAATCACCCAAGACCGTTTGAAGGTCTAGGGTTGAGTAATTTTACCAATTGAGGACCCAATTGCAAATAAGTTATCAATTTAATCAAAATTCTGTTTTGTGGTTCAATCATGGTTCAACCCCTATCAAATCACCTTCGACTTTGATGAAATCTTGGGCAAACGGTCTTAAGACCATGTGGGGTCCACCCACATGACCTCAAGACCGTTTGGGCCAAGTTTGGGCCCAATTGGAGCTCAATTGAAGGGTTCAACCTTGTGTTGATGCACACTGTTGAGTGTTGATGGGTGAACATTGATAGACCCTAATTGAATCGATTTCAACCATTATGGGTCAATTGAATGACCAAGTGATCAAGCATAATCTTAATTGACTAAATCCATAAGTGGTCAACATATCTTTGACCATTTGAGGGCTTCAACATGGGTTGACATTATCGGTTGCATCTTTGAGCCTTGTTGAGGGACCAAGCGGCTGAGACCATGAGAGCCTCGCGGTCTCAAGACCGTGAGAGGGCTCGCGGTCTCAAGACCGTGAGGGGGCTCACGGTCTCAAGACAGAGAGGAGGCTCGTGGTCTCAAGACCGTGAAGGGCCTCGCGGTCCTGAGGTCAAAGAAGGGCAAACGGTCTTCATGACCCTCGCGGTCTCAACTCAAAATTGGTCTTCGCGGTCTCAACATTAACTTGAACCAATGGGAGGCTTCACGGTCTTGAACCCTTGAAGAGGCTCGCGGTCTTGAAGCCTAAGGGGGCTCGTGGTCTTGGAGTTAGAAAGAGGCTCGCGGTCTTGGAGGGTCAAAGTGGGCAAATGGTCAACACTTTCAACCAATCTCAACCCAATTGATGATTAATGATTGAAATCAATCAATGTGATTCAAGGTTGACCTCATTCAATCATTTGATGATGTACATGGTTCAATGTTGCCCAAATCAAACCCTAATGATAATCTAGGATAGTAAGGGGTTATTTGACTAAGGTTTTTGACCATGATGATGATCATTGGGGTGAATTACCAAAATACCCCTAAAGGGTCAATTGAGTTATACCTTGCTCAAATTCAAACTCTAATTACATGAGAATGATGTTTTTAGTCATAATGACTCTATCCAACTTGATCTAGTCTAATGTTATCATCAACCATTAGTATGATGAAAGAGAAAGTACTTCTAGAGAGAGAAAGTACCCTAGAGAGAGAAAGTAACTCTAAATCACATAATGATGATGTTTTTGGCTATGTTAGCCTATGATGACTCAATCCAACCTGTTTTAGAGTGATGTTGACATCACCTAACATTATGATGAGAGAGAAAGTACTTCTAGAGAGAGAAAGTACTTCTAGAGAGAGAAAGTACCCTTCTTAAGTAGAAACTCAACTAAAGCATCTCCTATGCACAGGAATGAGCATAATTAGGGTATGACCCACCTGTGTGAGATCATAGAAACCCTAATTATGATGAATGATGAACCTTTAACTAATCCAAGAGTATCAATGAAGATGTTACTCATACATGATGATGTTATGAGTTTAATTCACCTTGATGTGAATAGTAAACCCTAATTCAAGGGTAATGGCATGCTTTTGAGCAATAAACTCTATTTGATTTGAATTTAAGATTTAACTCTTATGACAAGAGTAGGATGTACATTCCTTATTATTGTATTACCTTTATCAGATGTATTAACCATGCAGGTTCTGATATGAAGGTAATCATATCCAGGTATGGATGTTGATGTTATATTCATTGAAGGCATGTTGTTAGCCTTATGAATAAGTAAAGTAATCTGATGCCTTGCCAGTGGCATCCTATGTTGATAATGGGCTATGAGAGCCATGAATACCATCAAGGTCATGCCTTAGAGATGACTTGTGATGAGGATAATGAGAAATGATGATTGATATGAGTTAGGCCTGTTACATTTAGTATTCTTCTTTTATAGCTGCTATGCTACTGTTATTGTTTGAAGAACAATGTATGCTGTTAAAGAATACTGAATGTACCTAACTAATCAAGTATAATGTAGAGCCCTGATCATAGATCCATCATTGTCAGAAATTAAATGATGGTGAAACAGGTTTTCCTTAGGGAACTCCTGGAGCACATACTTTTGAGTATGTGGGGTACATGGATGTGTAGAACCTTACATCCTAGTGTAGGAAAGTGATGTAGATGTGGAATCCATCCATCCTTCACTATAGTTCCATACCGTATCAGTGGTAGGTAAACATGAAACCTCCTGATGACGAAGAAAGCACAGATATCCGTATCAGTGGTAGGTAAATATGAAACCTCCTGATGACGAAGAGAGTACAGAACGCCACTGTGACTCTAGAATAGCGAAGGACCAGTTTACCCTGGTGAGCTATAGTAGTAGAGACACGAGATGTCCTACAAGTGATCCTCTTACTGACTGAGGAAGGTGAAGGTCATGAGAATCCGGCTCTCTTAATGACCTATGTATGATACTGATGCGGCTTCTTAGCGATCAGTTCGAGTATGAGTGGTAAGCCTCATCTCCACAGGGCATAATGTTGTTTGTAAAACATAATCAACCATGTAGTATAACTTGTTAGAGATGACTCCAAGTTAGTTGATTGATGTTACATTGCAATAATGTTGATATTCTCCATATCTCCTAAATTGTAGAGATCTTGTTATACCTACAACTGTTATAGAATGCTTTGAAGGCTTTACTGTTTAAAATAATCTTTGATGTTATAATAAAGCTTCTGGCGAAGAGTTATAACTCTCGCTGGGACAATTATGTATAATTGTCTCACCCCGTAGGCTTCAACTTTTTAGGTGGACGTCGGAGACGAAGGAACCAGCCTACAGGTAATCAGTCTCAGCAGCAGCAGCACCAGGGGCAGTAGTAATCTCAGGTGGAGATTTGTCCTGCCATGTGGTGTAGTTAGAGTCAGTCCTATGTGTCCTCTGTACTCTCAGGTCTTGGAGTCTTGTGTTATGTGATCTTGAGATTTTTGTATCTTGATGTATATAATTACTCAAGAAGTAATTATCCTGAGATGTAAACAATTACCTCTCTTTATGAAAGGAGTTTTTATGGATCCAAGCTCTTGTCTCGAAAAGTTTTAATTTCCCGTGATTTTTGTCTTCCGCTGATTACCGATTCACTTCCGCTAAGTTTTAATCGTGTTTATGTCATGGTTTGGAGATCAGAGCTCACAACTAGTGGTATCAGAGCTCCAGGTTCAGTTGAGTCTACAGAGGCATAGGACTTAGGATGTCGAGTCTACCTTTAGTACTCCTTCCTTATGTAATAGAATCTTCTGCTCCTCAGGAGAAGAAGATACATCAGAATGTCAGAACATCGTGATGAGCACGTGGCAGAGAGTAGTGCTAGTGCGCCTCGAGGCGGTGCAAGAGTTCCAAGAATAGAACAACCTGCACCTGAGTCGCCAAGAGAGCCACCCCAGTTCAACCCAGCTGACATGAGTGATCCAGCTGTACAGACGATGTTCGGGCAGTTCATGACTGCCATGACACATATAACCGATAGGATGCCCATTCCTGCACCTAGGGCACCTGTCCAGCCTGAAGTACAAGGTATTGGTAAGACATTCGAACGACTTCGTCGTGTCGGAGCTACCGAGTACTTCGGAACCGCCGACCCTGCAGATGCTGACTTATGGTTGACAGAGTTGGAGAAGGCTTTCAGGATTCTTATGATTCCGGAAGCTGAGAAGGTTAGACATGCTGTCTATCTTCTCAAAGGCAGTGTTGGTCACTGGTGGAACATGGAAGAGCAGAAGAGACCTGGAGTAGAGTTCTCGTGGGAAGAGTTTCGTCGGGAATTTATCAATAGATATTTTCCAAAGACCTTCCTAGATGAGAAGATCTCTCAGTTTGAGAAACTAAGGCAGGGTATGATGAACATTAGTGAGTATGAAGCTAAGTTTATAGAGTTGTTGCGGTTCTGTCCGCACATGGCTGCTACTGATGAGGAAAGAATCAGAAGATTCGAGAAGGGTTTGAATTCTGATATGTCAACCCCTGTGTCTGCCTTAGAAAACAGAGAGAGATTCTCTACCTTCGTTGAGTCAGTCCGAAGGATAGAGAGATATGTGGTTGAGAAAAGACAAACCCATAAAAGATCTCCACAGTTCCAGGGTTCTTCATCTAGGGATTCCAAGAAACCTAGATTCTCTGCACCTAACCCTCCACCACCCAGATCAAGTTTTCAAACTCAATGGACACCAAGCAGAGGTAGAGGGCGGAGTCAACCGCTTCAAGGGACGCACAGTTCTGCATCAGTGTCAGTTACTGGACCACCCAGACCACAGCAACAGGAGAAGAGTTGCTACAACTGTGGTAAGGTGGGACACTTGATGAAGGATTGTCGTTCTAGGCCTGTCGGTGTGACACAACAAACCCCGAGACAGAATCAACAGGGATCTCAGAATAGACAACATCAAGGAGCAGCTCGAGGACGTGGACAAGCATCTCAAGCTGGATCATCAGCACCACCTCAACACCAGGCGACTGCGAGGTTCTATGCTATGAACCCACCTGAGGCAGTGGTCAATCCACGGGTAGTGGCAGGTCAGATGAAACTTTTATATTCTGATATGTCTATATCCTGTGTTGTATCCGTTCTGATTGATCCGGGTGCTACGCACTCTTTCATCACTCATGAAGTGATTCGTAACTACAATGTGACTGTTAGCCATAGAGCAGATAGTTTGTTGTTAGAGACTCCGTTGAGTGGGTCTGCCGTTTTGTAGGAGGTATGTTCTCCCTGCATCCTTTTCTTTTCTGACCATCGCATTCAAGTGGATCTTATACCACTTGATATGCAGGGATTTGATATAATCCTCGGGATGGATACCTTAGAAAGGTATAGAGTTGTCTTGGATTGTGAGTCCAAGTTGGCTGTGTTTGCTGATGAAAGCAACACATGGATCTTTCAAGGTGAAAGAAAGATTCTGCCCACCTGTCTTGTATCAGCTATGGTTGCTGATAAGCTGTTGAGGCAAGGATGTTATGCATTCTTAGCCCATGTGGTAGATGTTACCAAGGAAAGTTCCAATCCTGCCGAAGTTCCCATAGTCAGGGAATTCGAAGATGTGTTTCCTGAAGAACTTCCTGGTATACCACCACCTCGGGAGATTGATTTTGAAATTAATCTGATCCCAGATACGAAACCCATAGCTCAAACTTCGTATAGGATGGCGCCTGCCGAGATGGCAGAACTCAAGAAACAACTTCAAGAGCTACTTGAGAGAGGTTTTATCCGACCGAGTACTTCACCTTGGGGCGCTCCGGTCTTGTTTGTTAAAAAGAAAGATGGGTCAATGCAGTTATGCATCGACTACAGACAACTCAATAAAGTGACAATAAAGAATAAGTATCCTCTGCCGAGGATTGATGATCTCCTTGACCAGTTGCGTGGTGCAGCATTCTTTTCAAAGATAGACTTGAGGTCTGGATATCATCAACTCCGTATTAAGGATAGTGACATATCCAAGTCTACCTTTAGGACAAGATATGGTCACTATGAGTTCACGGTTATGTCGTTTGGACTAACCAATGCACCAGCTGCATTCATGGAACTCATGAATAGAGTTTTTCGACCTTTCCTTGATCAGTGTGTTGTCGTCTTCATAGATGACATACTGATTTATAGTAAGGATGCCCAACAGCATGAGCAACATCTTCGCCAAGTTTTGACCTTGCTAAGATAACATAAGTTGTATGCCAAGTTTAGCAAGTGTGAGTTCTGGCTGCCGGAGGTATCTTTTCTTGGACATGTAATATCCGCCTCGGGAATTCGTGTTGACCCTACAAAGGTAGAATCTGTTCTACAATGGGAACAACCAAAAACACCGACGGAGATCCGAAGTTTCTTGGGGTTAGCTGGCTATTATCGAAGGTTCATTAAGAACTTTAGTTCTATAGCTTTACCTTTGACCAAGTTAACCCGGAAAGATGTTCCTTTTTCTTGGAGTGATAAGTGTCAACAATCTTTCCAGCTGCTGAAGGAGAGGTTGATAAGTGCACCTGTGCTAGTGCTACCTGAACAAGGAAAAGGGTATATAGTTTTCTGTGATGCTTCCAAAAATGGACTAGGATGTGTGTTGATGCAGGATAAACAAGTGATTTCTTTTGCTTCCCGACAGCTTAAGAAACACGAGGAGAATTATCCGACACACGATCTAGAGTTAGCTGCTGTGGTTCATGCCTTGAAGATCTGGAGGCATTATCTCTACGGAGAAACATTCCAGATTTTCACAGACCACAAAAACCTTAAGTATATCTTCTCTCAGCATGAGCTCAACATGAGGCAACGTCGCTGGATGGAGTTAATCAAGGACTACGACTGTACAATTGATTACCATCCAGGTAAGGCCAATGTTGTTGCAGATGCCTTGAGTAGGAAATCAACAACATTAACCATGAATGGAGCACAACTAAACTCTTTAGTATGCTCTAGAAGAGATATGCTTATCTCTTGAAGGCAAGACAATGTACAGTTGAAGGTGTCATTGCTAGCCGGTTTGTTAGCTGAGATGCATATTAAACCTACCCTAAGAGAGCAGATTAAAGAAGCACAGCTAGATGATGCTGCAGTTCAACATATAAGATCTGAGTATGGAAATGAGAAGCAAGATGGTTTTCATGACTCAAAAGATCAAGTAGCTTGTTATAATGGAAGAATGATAGTGCCGGATGTGGACAACTTGAGGAAGTTAGTCCTGGAAGAAGCCCATTCTTCCATGTATGCTATGCATCCAGGGAGCACCAAGATGTATCGGAATTTGAAGGATCTGTATTGGTGGCCTGGGATGAAGAAGGACGTTGCAGAGTTTGTTCTGAGGTGTCCTGTGTGTCAGCAAGTTAAAGCTGAACACCAGAAGCCTGCAGGAACAAAGCAACCTTTACCCATATCACAGTGGAAGTGGGACCATGTGACCATGGACTTTGTTGTTGGCCTAACCAGGACAAGCAAAGGACATGATTCCATTTGGGTAATTGTTGATAGGTTGACTAAGACAGCACATTTCTTACCTATCAAAACAACCTATTCTGCTGAAAGGTTATCAGAGTTGTATGTTCAAGAGATAGTGCGTTTGCACGGAGTTCCTGTCACAATAGTTTCAGACAGAGGTCCTCAGTTTACAAGTCGTTTTTGGGAACAGTTGCACAGTGCCTTAGGAACTAAGCTGAGGTTTAGTACGGCCTTTCATCCACAGACTGATGGACATTCGGAAAGGACCATACAAACCTTAGAAGACCTGTTGCGAGCATGTGTCCTCCAGTTCACCGGAAGTTGGGACCTACACCTAAGCTTGATAGAGTTTGCCTATAACAATAGCTATCGGCATAGTATTGATATGGCACCTTATGAAGCCTTATATGGTAGACGATGTAGATCACCTTTGTGTTGGTTTGAAACTGGTGAGCATCAGTTGTTAGGTCCTGACCTGGTGCAGCAAACCACGGAAAAGATTAAAGTGATACAACATAAGATTAAGACTGCTCAGGATAGGCAGAAATCTTATGCTGACAAACGTCGTAGACCCTTAGAGTTCCAGGTTGGAGACAAAGTGTATCTTAAGGTCTCACCTTGGAAAGGGGTCCTTCGTTTTGGAAGGAAAGGGAAGTTAGCTCCTAGATATATGGGGCCTTATCCAATCATTAAACGGATTGGAAAGGTAGCATATAAACTAGAGCTTCCCCCAGAATTACAGAGGTTACATCCTGTGTTTCACATTTCTATGTTGAAGAAATGTCACCCAGACACCGAGTCAGTTCTACAACCTATGGAGGTAGAATTGAATGATGACATATCCTATGAGGAGGGACCAGTGTCAATCCTTGATAAACGAATTAAAAAGCTAAAGAAGAAAGATATAAGTCTTGTGAAAGTCCTCTGGAACCATCATGGTATTGAAGAAGCCACTTGGGAGTTAGAGGATGAGATGAGAAGGAAGTATCCTGCCCTTTTCTCTTAGTATGTTTTATCGATTTCAGGGACGAAATCCTTGTAAGGGGTGGATAATTTGTAACATCCCTGACCTGGGTTATGAGTTAACCCTAGGTGTTTTGCCTAAATATGTAATTAAATCTTTTTGATTAACTCTGAGCATGTAATTAAGTTCCCAGAAACGTATATTTCAGTATTTGCTCCTTTTTATTTAAAGTTGTAGCATTATTTTGATATACAGGGACCTATGTGCAATTTACCCAGTTGAAAGGGTTAGCTTGCAATTTGCACATGATGAGATGTTCCTCTGATGTTGAGACATCATGAGAATCTCTTTGGCAAAGTTTGAGGGATTTCCCAAGCTAGAGCACCAAGGTGCAGCTGTGGAAGCAATCCCATGGCTTGAAACCCTAATTTGGGGTAAAATGCAATTTACCCAAATAAAGGGATGCAATTTGTAAATAATGTCATCTAAAGTATCTTTTTAGACTCTTGCCATTATTTAGAGAAGAAATGATGAGGAATTCACCTCAATTGAGTTATCAAGTTAAGAAATAGGCTTTGTGATTGAATAATCAGGGTATATGTGCAATATCCCTTTAAATATGAACTTTATTATTAGATTGTTCTTCCTTGCCTTCTTTTCTATAACGTAAGACAAGGTTTGTCCTTAGAATAAAGAGGAAGGGACGAGCAAGTAATAAGGGAAGGACTTAGTTGGAATTAAGGGAAACTTATGAACTAATGTTGAAAATCCTACCCCATGTATATAAGCTCTCCTTCCCTTAGTTGCAAGGGAACTTACCCTTCGTTCCCTTACTGTTTCATTTCACCAAAGACGACCAAGGACTGCCTTGGAGCTAAGGAGGACGAACAAGGGGTGCAAGGTAGGTTTAAACCCCTCTTCTTGCCTAATTCCATGGTTAGAATTCGAATTCAAGGTCAGCTTCATGGCTAATTCTCGAAACCCTACCTTTCTAGCCGTCTCTTTTCATCCTTCCTTGGAGTTTTCACCTTGGCCAACCTGTAAGAACTCAAGGACGCCATTAGAGATTGGAGCTGGAAAGCTTGGAGCTCAAGAAGCAAGCTTTAGGCGGGTTTTATAACTCTAAACCTATGCTTTACTATGTGCATCTTTTTATGCGTTTTAATGATAGCTCTTAGTGTTTCCCTACTTTTCCCTGCTATTTTGCAAGCAAACCCGTGGGATATCTGTACTGTTCTTGAGCTAGAAGATGAAGTCGTGATTTCCAAGAAAAACCCACCGCTTTTCTTTTCCTTAAACGGTCCTAACAGTTTTCTCTCTCGGACTCAAGACCGCGAGGTGAGCAAACGGTCTCGAGACCGCGACAGGGCAAACGGTCTCAAGACCGTTTGTCCCCGTTGACCGAGCGTGGACCGTATAAGAAATCTGTTCCTAATTATATAGGATAATTACCCTCAACATTTGGGAGACTAACTCCAAAGGAATCGGGAGATATGACCTTTTTAAGTCACAACTTTAAATGAATTAATTGCTGATTTTCAAACGGTCTGAAATTGCCTTTTTGGGCAAACGGTCTCAAGACCGTGTAAGGACGTTGACTAAGCGTTGACCGTATGAGATTACTGTTCAAAATTATGTTAATTAACAACTCACCAAGTTTGATGGTCTAATTCCAAACGGGTTAAGAGTTGAAGGGTGAATACTAGGGCTAACCCTAGATAAAATCAGTACTGAAATTATGGTGACCTAATTAGGGTTTTTAGGGTTGATTGACCTAAACGGTCTCAAGACCGTTTGGGGGTCACCGAACGGTCTCAAGACCGCGAGGGCAATCAACCAAGACCGTTTGGAGGTCTGGGGTCAAGATTTGTTGACCAATTGAAGGTACAATTACATCAAATTACATTGCAATTAAATATTGACATGATCATCAACTCAATGGGTCAGACCTTGATGAATCTGCACTAGAATCCAAAATTTGGATGGGCAAACGGTCTCAAGACCGTTTGGAACTCATCCAAACGGTCTCAAGACCGAGAGGACAATCACCCAAGACCGTTTGAAGGTCTAGGGTTGAGTAATTTTACCAATTGAGGACCCAATCGCAAATAAGTTATCAATTTAATCAAAATTCTGTTTTGTGGTTCAATCATGGTTCAACCCCTATCAAATCACCTTAGACTTTGATGAAATCTTGGGAAAACGGTCTTAAGACCATGTGGGGTCCACCCACATGACCTCAAGACCGTTTGGGCCAAGTTTGGGCCCAATTGGAGCTCAATTGAAGGGTTCAACCTTGTGTTGATGCACACTGTTGAGTGTTGATGGGTGAACATTGATAGACCCTAATTGAATCGATTTCAACCATTATGGGTCAATTGAATGACCAAGTGATCAAGCATAATCTTAATTGACTAAATCCATAAGTGGTCAACATAGCTTTGACCATTTGAGGGCTTCAACATGGGTTGAAATTATCGGTTGCATCTTTGAGCCTTGTTGAGGGACCAAGCGGCTCAGACCATGACAGCCTCGCGGTCTCAAGACCGTGAGGGGGCTCACGGTCTCAAGACCGTGAGGGGGCTCACGGTCTCAAGACCGTGAGGGGTCTCACGGTCTCAAGACCGAGAGGAGGCTCACGGTCTCAAGACCGCGAAGGGCCTCGCGGTCCTGAGGTCAAAGAAGGGCAAACGGTCTTCATGACCCTCGCGGTCTCAACTCAAAATTGGTCTTCGCGGTCTCAACATTAACTTGAACCAATGGGAGGCTTCGCGGTCTTGAACCCTTGAAGAGGCTCGCGGTCTTGAAGCCTAAGGGGGCTCGCGGTCTTGGAGTTAGAAAGAGGCTCACGGTCTTGGAGGGTCAAAGTGGGCAAATGGTCAACACTTTCAACCAATCTCAACCCAATTGATGATTAATGATTGAAATCAATCAATGTGATTCAAGGTTGACCTCATTCAATCATTTGATGATGTACATGGTTCAATGTTGCCCAAATCAAACCCTAATGATAATCTAGGATAGTAAGGGGTTATTTGACTAAGGTTTTTGACCATGATGATGATCATTGGGGTGAATTACCAAAATACCCCTAAAGGGTCAATTGAGTTATACCTTGCTCAAATTCAAACTCTAATTACATGAGAATGATGTTTTTAGTCATAATGACTCTATCCAACTTGATCTAGTCTAATGTTATCATCAACCATTAGTATGATGAAAGAGAAAGTACTTCTAGAGAGAGAAAGTACCCTAGAGAGAGAAAGTAACTCTAAATCACATAATGATGATGTTTTTGGCTATGTTAGCCTATGATGACTCAATCCAACCTGTTTTAGAGTGATGTTGACATCACCTAACATTATGATGAGAGAGAAAGTACTTCTAGAGAGAGAAAGTACTTCTAGAGAGAGAAAGTACTTCTAGAGAGAGAAAGTACCCTTCTTAAGTAGAAACTCAACTAAAGCATCTCCAATGCACAGGAATGAGCATAATTAGGGTATGACCCACCTGTGTGAGATCATAGAAACCCTAATTATGATGAATGATGAACCTTTAACTAATCCAAGAGTATCAATGAAGATGTTACTCATACATGATGATGTTATGAGTTTAATTCACCTTGATGTGAATAGTAAACCCTAATTCAAGGGTAATGGCATGCTTTTGAGCAATAAACTCTATTTGATTTGAATTAAAGATTTAACTCTTATGACAAGAGTAGGATGTACATTCCTTATTATTGTATTACCTTTATCAGATGTATTAACCATGCAGGTTCTGATATGAAGGTAATCATATCCAGGTATGGATGTTGATGTTATATTCATTGAAGGCATGTTGTTAGCCTTATGAATAAGTAAAGTAATCTGATGCCTTGCCAGTGGCATCCTATGTTGAGAATGGGCTATGAGAGCCATGAATACCATCAAGGTCATGCCTTAGAGATGACTTGTGATGAGGATAATGAGAAATGATGATTGATATGAGTTAGGCCTGTTACATTTAGTATTCTTCTTTTATAGCTGCTATGCTACTGTTATTGTTTGAAGAACAATGTATGTTGTTAAAGAATACTGAATGTACCTAACTAATCAAGTATAATGTAGAGCCCTGATCATAGATCCATCATTGTTAGAAATTAAATGATGGTGAAACAGGTTTTCCTTAGGGAACTCCTGGAGCACATACTTTTGAGTATGTGGGGTACATGGATGTGTAGAACCTTACATCCTAGTGTAGGAAAGTGATGTAGATGTGGAATCCATCCATCCTTCACTATAGTTCCATACCGTATCAGTGGTAGGTAAACATGAAACCTCCTGATGACGAAGAAAGCACAGATATCCGTATCAGTGGTAGGTAAATATGAAACCTCCTGATGACGAAGAGAGTACAGAACGCCACTGTGACTCTAGAATAGCGAAGGACCAGTTTACCCTGGTGAGCTATAGTAGTAGAGACACGAGATGTCCTACAAGTGATCCTCTTACTGACTGAGGAAGGTGAAGGTCATGAGAATCCGGCTCTCTTAATGACCTATGTATGATACTGATGCGGCTTCTCAGCGATCAGTTGGAGTATGAGTGGTAAGCCTCATCTCCACAGGGCATAATGTTGTTTGTAAAACATAATCAACCATGTAGTATAACTTGTTAGAGATGACTCCAAGTTAGTTGATTGATGTTACATTGCAATAATGTTGATATTCTCCATATCTCCTAAATTGTAGAGATCTTGTTATACCTACAACTGTTATAGAATGCTTTGAAGGCTTTACTGTTTAAAATAATCTTTGATGTTATAATAAAGCTTCTGGCGAAGAGTTATAACTCTCGCTGGGACAATTATGTATAATTGTCTCACCCCGTAGGCTTCAACTTTTTAGGTGGACGTCGGAGACAAAGGAACCAGCCTACAGGTAATCAGTCTCAGCAGCAGCAGCACCAGGGGCAGCAGTAATCTCAGGTAGAGATTTGTGCTGCCATGTGGTGTAGTTAGAGTCAGTCCTATGTGTCCTCTGTACTCTCAGGTCTTGGAGTCTTGTGTTATGTGATCTTGAGATTTTTGTATCTTGATGTATATAATTACTCAAGAAGTAATTATCCTGAGATGTAAACAGTTACCTCTCTTTATGAAAGGAGTTTTTATGGATCCAAGCTCTTGTCTCGAAAAGTTTTAATTTCCCGTGATTTTTGTCTTCCGCTGATTACCGATTCGCTTCCGCTAAGTTTTAATCGTGTTTATGTCATGGTTTGGAGATCAGAGCTCACAGGACAAACCTCATATTTATCACTCACATTCTATCCCCATGTGTCAAAGTCACCCAATCATCACCATTATAACAACCCATGTTTTAGGACTGTGTTTGATGATGTCAAAGCATACCCAACGACATGTGACGAGTGCAGTGATTTCAGATCTAAGAATCACAATCACCACCTTCACTACAACAGATGATTATGACCACCAAAACCATGTGTCACTCTCGAGGTGGGTCTGTCTGATACACTATTCCCTAAATGTATCTATGTGCTTGGTTTGATATTACAATATCATGACTAATGAGATTAAGTCATCAATCTACTCACACTCTGATCTTATGTGTTGTTGTTGTCTATCAACCTTCCGCAATAACAACCAATCAGGGACATAATGAGAATATGTATATGTACTCTTAACATCCGTATGATCTCATCCACAAGGATAGTAACTTGACAACATATGTCATTGAGTAATATAATTATCTAAACATTGACTATGTATCCTCATTATCTCATAACTGAGTGAAATAGATGAATTGGATGTTTGCCTTTATATATGTTATTAATCAAATCTTTTAAGGTATATGACATATCAATCATCATATGATTGGATCTATGGGCATACCTTACCAACAGACTCCCACTTGCACTAAGAGGCAATCACCCATGCATCTTATACATAGTGATCTAAACATGTCCAACATGCTTCTGCTGCACTGGTGCTGATTTTGCGGGTTATCAACACTTTGCTTATAGTCGAGATATTACATGTTCCTAACCTCTTCATTGTATGATTTCTCATATGCGATAGAACTGCCATAATATTATATCTGATGTTCCTTGCCTAACAATTATCTCCATTGTGGTCACAGTATATATACTGAGACATCAATGCTTGGAACATCTAAGTTCATCATATGAACCTTTAGATCCATATAGTATCACTCTGTGTTCATAACACACGTATACTCGGCTTCTATTGTAGAATACAATTAGTGGATTTTAGTTTGAAACCCTTCCAACTAAGAACATCCTTTTCTCTTTTAAAATCAAAGCATATTTTAATTTGCGATCATATTTTTTCATTATGGAAGCTTGCATCGATGTAACTCTTTACATCTAACTCTTCCTCTTATTGCTATCCTTATTGACTAGATATTTATCCTTAGGTACTTCACAAGTACTAATGGATGTTTTAATGACATTTCAATAACCCTTATTGGATTTTAATATCATCGTGTCATGTCCAATACATACAAGATTATATGGGATAAATGTGTTAATAACTTACATGATAGATCCACTATTGGTCTGGCTCATGAAATCTTATTTATGATTTTTCCATTCTTCACAAGAATCGGAATATAGGGTTCATGAGAGACTAATTGTAAGGACCCTGACCTGCGTTTAGGGTTTACCCTGTTTGTTTTGCTTGATCTTGGTGCTTTGGTGCTTGCTAATCACCTTTAGTGGTGATTAGGGTTTGGTTGTGCTTTGTTGAGAGTTCGAGGGGTTACTTGCAAATAACCCAAGTTTATGGTTTTGTGGGCAAGTTTGCCATCTTGTGAGACTTTTTTCCTCTTTGCTTCCTCTAGGGTTGAGAGGAAGGCTTGGGCTTGTTGTTTGAGTCCTTTGGGCCTGAGTTGAGCTTGTTTGGGCTTGCTTGAGCCTTGTGTCGCCCAGGGCAGGTGGTGTGTCGCCCAGTTGCTTGGTGTGTCGCCCAGTAGCTCTTGTTGTGTCGCCCAGATGGCTTGGCTTGGTTGATGGACACATGGTGCACATCTTGGACAAGTGCCTTATGGCTTGCATGAGAGGTGGCTTGAGTTGGTGGACATGTGTCCCTTGGGTGGGCGACACATAGCATGGTTGTACCTTGGTTTCTCCTCCCCTTCTTCCTATATAGGTAGCTCTTCTCCTTGCCTTCATCTCCTTTGGTCCTTTGGTCTCCCCTCCACCCTTGGTGCACGATATCCCTCTCCATCTTGCTTGTGTTGGCCGATACACTTCCTTGGCGCTGAAGTGGTGGCCGATACACCTTCCTGGAGCAGCCTGGTGGACGATAGCTTTGGACCTTGGAGTGCTTTGGAGCTTTGGTGGCCGACAACCTTGGAGCTCAAAGTGCATCTTCTTCCTTGGAGCTTAAGGCGGGTTGCATAGTTTCTAACCCTAACTCTCTTACCTCTAGCTTTAACCTTGTTACATGTTAGTAGACTAGCTTAGTTCCTTTCTTGTGCATCTTGCTTATATACCTTAGTGGTCGATATCCCCCTCTAGGGTTTTAGGGTTCCTTGTATACCTTGCTTTTTAGGGTTTGTGCTCCCTTGTGTTGGAGGTTGAAGGTGACCTAGGGTTGGGCGATATCCCTTCCTTGTGGGTGTGTTGGGCGACACCCTTATCCTTGAGTTGAACGATATCAGTGTTCTTGGTGTTGGGAAACACCCTTCCTCTTCGATTGGACGATAGGTTGACCTAGTATGGATGTTGGCCGACATGGTGACCATGTTGGGCGATATGGTTCCTTGGGTTGAGCAACACCTTTGTTTTTGAGTTGGACGGCATGGTGTTTCCCCTTGGTGGACGATATGGTGGCTGGTGTTGGGCGACATGATGAGTCCTTTAGGCTGGCCGATACCCTTGCCCTTGAGTTGGGCGATAGGGTGAGCTAGGGTTTGTTGGCCGATATGGTGAGTACCCTTGGAGATGGGCGATACTCTCTCTCTCTCACTCTTGTTGGGCGACATGGATGTCCTTGAGTTGGACGATAGAATGGGTGCTCTTGTGTTGAGTTATCTCCTTGTCCATGTGGTGGATGATAGGGCCAAGTAGTGCCATGATGGAGATAGGCTATGTGCCTTGATGGCCGATACCATGATGGCTGATACCATGATGGCCGATACCATGTTGGGCGACATGCCTTGGGCCATGATGGCCGATAGGGTTAGTGTGGTGGCCGATACCCATGTTGGGTGATTGGTTTCAGATGAGGGTTGTGAGGCTATAGTGAGGGTATGAGTTTCTTTGGTGACGGTCCCTTATGTGATATAAGTGGATGTTTATACATTAACCAATAAAACGATGGTGGTGTTTGTGATATCATCCATATGTAATATGTTGCCTTGAAAATAATAAGGATGCTAATGGTAGTAATGTATATGATGATAGCCCTCATGTAATAGATGCATGATGTGACCCGTTATTCTTAATTGTTAATGATAATGAAGATGATGATAACTACTCTAGTAGTTTGTTTAATGACAATAATTTTGGTAATAATGATGCTAAGTAACAGTTACGTTAAAGGTTGCTTCATGATAAAGATGACAATATTTGATGACATAGTAATGACCTTGTGAATAATAGTGTTGGTTCTGTATACCCAACATGATTTCTATATACCCTGATTGTTTGTATAATCCTGAGATTTAGGGTAAGCATCAGTATAGTTTGTTAATGATGTACTTAACACACTTGGTTACCAAATAAGTGTAATATTGGTAATTTAATTATCTTGAATGATATTTCATGATAGTGAGCATATTCCTTATGTTGAATCTACAATTATTGCATACCTTAACCTTGCAGGTGATGACTTAGCCATAAAAGGGCTATGTGACATATGTAATGAGTAACATTACTTTGATAATTGCTCTACAAGATTATGTATGTGATGTGTTGGTCCCATGATGATGATGTGAGCCTTAAGAGGCAGTGACAGTGCATGATGAAGGGTTGAGACCCTGTGGTACGTGATGATCCTTGAGATGGATCTGGATGGTTGGCAAGAGGCCAAGTGATAACATGTGATGTTGGATCCTTAAGATGGATCAGGTTGATATGAATAGATCATAATATAATGTTCTTTACTTTCTGTTATATCTTGCATGTTATACAACTTGGTTGAATCTTGCAATCCATCTAAAAGATACTAATTAAGCACAGTGAAATACATCATGTAGTTTGCCCTGACCATAGACCCATCATCGTCAGGACTTGGTGATGGTGAAACGGGTTTTCCTACGGGTTAACCTGGAAGCGCATATTGTTGAATATGTGTAGGTTGCTCCTAGCCTGAAAATGAGGAGGTAAGAGTGTAACATCGGTTGCAGACTCAGATATGTATGTAGAGCATGGTGAACAGGCCCATGGCTCAGGATATGTGATGTATGGAGCATGAATGCGTTCATGGCTCAGAGCATGGTGATCAGGCCCGTGGCTCAGTTTTACTAGCGTCGTGACCCGTACCAAGGCGGGCTAGAGAATGGGTAGCCTATGGAGCTAACCCTGTGGCTTAGACCACTTCAGCATGTGACTACGGTCCTGCTTGTGTTGTACTCATGTACTGACCATGAGGTGGGAGGTCGTGGAGTCCGGCTCTTCCATTGACCTTGTATGGCACCGGCTTGGGTTTCGTAACCGAAGGTTGGATTTGAACGGTACGGTTCAAATACTCAGGGCATAATAAAATGTAATACAGCCGTTTAGTATTTACTAGTCATATCAAATACGAAACATTGGTTGAGGCCTTGTTTGTGTAATATTCTGTTATACCTTGCAGGTCATGTGGTAATCTACCTTATCTTGATAATCAGGTTATATGGCATTATACCCTGTTCTAATAATCCTGTTACATGTTGATATATCTCATCTTGATAGTCATGTTCTTTTGAAAGACATCTGGTTATAAGTTTGATTACAGCTGGTATGCTTGCCGGTAAGAATGATCTTGCTATATATATATATAACTGCTTCTGATATATCTGCTCATGTTATAATTGTTGTTATAGTTTCTCTTGCTGAGGTTCTATGGTTGCGGTGGGGAGCTATGTTTCCCGCTGGGACAATTGTTCAATTGTCTCACTCCGCTGGTTTACACCCTTTTTAGGTGGTCGAGGTAGACGTGGTCATGGTTGTGGTGTTGCGGACGAGCAGCTTGAGGAGCAGTAGAAGGAAAGCGATGGACATGCTGTTGTTTTGGATGTTTTGTAGTAGAGTCTAGAGTCGTCCCTGTACTCTCAGGTCCTTGGCAGTGTTTTGACGATGTTTCACGAAGATCGTTCGATGATATCTGTATATCCTGCTGTTGGCCGGATGTGGGCCTTTATGTATATAAATGAACAGGTGGTGAACTCATGTGATGAATGGACAGCTGTTCCTGAGCTGTGGACACGTGTCAAATCTTGTGTATGTACATATTTATATGACATGTTTCTGTGCAGGATGAGGACTGGAAAGTAATAGTTTCACAGTTTATCATTTTTCGCAATCGGTTTTAATTAACCCGTGTTTTTGATAATCTGTGGTTATGGTGTTTTCCGCACGTTTTCGCGTAACACCTCATTATCTGTGTGATAATGGGATGTGTTGCCACACTAATCCAGATTATCCCTTATTGAATCCATTCGTGTTGAACTCTTTCAACACATTGCTATTGTACACAAACTTGCATTGTGAAACATTAAAAAACTATCCCATAGGTCTTGGTCCTTATCTCATAAGATGTTTTACCTTATCCTTCATTGCTGAAGGAGTTTTTCATGCCAGTTCTCAATATTCACAATACTGAGATTTCATTCCTCATCACATGTGGAATATTCATATATGCTCCCACTAAATATTTTATAATCACATATTTCTTCTTTTATCTTGATTCAAATAAAACTCTTTGACTATCCTATCAAGTCAATAGATCCCATCTCTGAGGTGCTTGTTTCGATCCGAAATTGATCTTTGTAGTTTACATGCTTTATTTGCATTCTTGAAATTATGAAACCTTTTAGGTTGTGTCACGTACACATCCTCTAATGTATTCCCTTAAGGAATATGGTTTCCATCTTCATATGCAAAATATCATAGTCCATTATAACTACATCAACAAGCATGGCATTTGGTAAAGGAATTTCTATCATGTCCAACATCTTGAACTTGATTTATTCAACCAATCTATCCTTTTATGTTATCCATGTAGATCTTGATCATAAAACCCTATTGCACCCTTTAGGTGACTCTATTAAGGTCCTACCTTGTTAGATTACATGGATCTCATATAGCTCAAAAATACCTACTAGTTGACTAGTTGGATTATCCTATATGACCAACCCATCTGAATTGTTGGATTCACAATCCTCCAAACTCTGATGTTTTTCTACTAGAACTACTTTATTCCATGTTACATGATGAACCTCATATTCCACAACAACTTGTGATTCTCCTTGTTCTCATTGTACCTATTTGTTGACCTCAAACATTTTGAGTTCTACTTTTACTCTCACTGATTCTTTAGGAATTCACATATACTATTAACAAAAAAATTTTGTTATTATATAGGGATTAATGGTAATGTTCAACTATCATGGTTTATGGATAAACCCTCTCAAGAAACTATTTTCTCAAGGTGGGTTTCAATCCTTTAGAATTATTGGGACATTCTCAAATCATATCATATATGATGTCTTATAAATCATTAATTTGGTACATTATTTAGTGATATGTAAATATTTGTGAGTATATAAGAAGATTAGATTAATTGATAATTATATCATGATTTATTATGGTACAATTCCTTCAATCTAACATATCATTATGTTTAGATGGATTTGACTTTGATACCTTATCACAGTTCATTCCTGAAGGTACTCAAAGTAAAGTATTTCAACATTTGATCTCATAAAAGTTTCTTAATACTTTCATCAAAGTTATACTTCATTTGTAATCTATTTGAACACTTCAAGAGATTTCTATTTTACTGAGTACATATCATCATATTACCAATAAATGAATATGAGGTATAAGTAATCATCTATAACATTCTTTCATAAGATCTTTAGGCATCATATGCATGAGGTCTAATGAAAACTTCATCCTCCCACTACATTTAATGAAGGTCGTCATGTCATTTTGTGCATGAATAAGACTTGCATGTTTCCTTAGGTTCGATAACAAAGGTAATCTAGATCAACATAAATATGTATTCTAGGCATGAACTGTTAAAACCCCATTTTTCTAAACCATGTAGTGAGATTTTTAAATCTCCTTTGCGTGTGAGATGAGGGAATTATTTCCAACGAACGCAAATCATCCTCGAGTTCCAGAGGAATTGGGACTCTGGCCAAGTACAGAGGGATTTTCCCCCTCAACTTTCTCTTGATCCAGTGCATGTGCACTCATGGAAATAATTCCTTTGAGTCTGGGAGAGGACAGTGAACCCTCTTAACCCTGGATAGGTGATCTCTTAAAGACTCTAGGCAAAATTCCCAATTGGGATGAGGAACAGCTGGTGGCAAGGGTTGAGAAACCCTAAAAGGACCCCTCCTAGCCCTATAAATAGACCCCCACTTGATTCCTCACCTCTCAATAATCCCAACCGGATGCCTCACGAGCCTCGACACCCTCTCTATCTCCAGATTTCTCCCATTGCGATGACATCTCTGCTGTGGTGCCGCCACAGCTTCGCATGAGGAGGAAGACGAGGACGACACACATCAGCCGTCGGATAGCAGACCATTGTGATCCCACGTGTGAATCCAACGATCCCAGACTAAGGTGACTTAACTTAGCCGCGCATGACGTGAGGTGTCAGATTAGAGGGCAGATCACCGGACCATCGATCAAGCGGTCGCAAATTTTTGGTAATTCCTTCTCTCGGATCGAAATTCCAGAAAAAGGGTTTTTCTTGTGAAATTCATAGAAATTGCTAGAAAAATCTGATGGAAAAAGTTTATATATGAAAGTTGCTTAGAAAAATACAAGGAACATGATAAAAGTAACATGTTTCTCTCTCATTTTGCAAAAATATATTAATTTGATAGAAAATGTATTAAAAGTGTAGTTCAAAACCCCAATTGAGTATAAAGGATGAATCTTCGTGGTTTAATAGGTTTATTTGAGAAGTATTACCCTGTTGAATATTAAAATAGAGTTTCAATCTATTTTACATGAAAAGTGGGCTAATTTAGGGTTTTAATCTATGTATGAAGGATAATACATATAGAAACCCTAATTTAGGGTAAAAGAAGAGGAAAAATTTGTTTAAATCAGATTATGGAAATATGTTACCATATAATGATCCTAATCCTGTTAGGAGGGTTATGATGAGAAAGTTAAAGTTTTAATGTAGTTTTGTGAAATTAGGGTTTATAATACTAAAAGTGGAGGCAAAACCCTAATTGCAAAGGAAACCCTTATTTTGGAATAGAAATCCTAAGAAACAAGATGGGTTTGGATAATTTTTGATAAAAGGAAATTTGTATGCGTATTTCAGGATTTCTGTGCATACTTGCTTGCTTGGTTGGGTTTTCTCTACTTAATTGATTATGTCTCAAAATCTACAATCAAAGATATGTGGTTACGCTTATGGTTAATCACTTTAGTTTCACGACGATTCTCGAATGTTTTATCAGTTGCCTGAAATTAACTACTTGGATGACTTTTAATTCATGCAACTATAAAGTAACTATGATTATCACCATAAATATATATACATGACTGAATCAGATCCTAGTCCTCCTCTATGGATTCGCTAATGATAAAAAGGGTATCCTGGTACATGGCCTACTTGTTAAGTAGGACATCAGGTTATCATGAGTTAGGGATTGGGATACCCACGTGTAGTGCCATGCAACTCTTTAGCACACCATGATTTAAGGAGTGGGCTACCTATGGGTAGTGTCAATGTGACTCAACCCTAGAAACTAATTCACATGTTAGGTAGATCATGAGGGGTTTAATGGGGATCTACCATAAGGAAGGTAGCATCCAGGTCTACTGTAGGGACAGCACAGAGGCTAGGGTATGTATGGATTGAGCAGTTATGTTTAAAGCGTAAAGTTGTTTGTTAAATCATAATTGACTACAATATGTTGTTATAGTTAATTTCATGGGTATTGTTTCCCTCACATACCGACATATTCATTTATGCTGACCGACGTTTTGTTTGTTGGTGTTTTAGGTACAAATCCCAAATGGACAAACAGTAAATTGGCATATTGTGAATACATGAATTAAAGTGCAAGGAGGATTAGTTAGAATAGTTTCCGTATGTGGATAGAAGTTTAGAAATCCAAGTTTTTCAAAAGGTATGCAAAATTTTATTTTCTTACAGCTTTTCAGTATAGTCTGGTAGAATTTGATAATCATTATTGATTATTTGTCAAACCTTTGATCTGGAAATTGGGATAACGTATCTGCCCTCTTGGTCTCCCTTAATCAGGGGTTACCGAGAGGCGGGGTCATTACATTTGGTATCAAAGTGTAGGTTCCTCATTTAATCTTTAATAATTATTAAATTTTATAAATTCCATAGATCTGAGGGAGTTGTTAGAGGATTTTCCAAAAGACAGAGGTTTCTAGAAAGGGATCATGTCCAGGGGCTGGAAATATTTTCCTCCGCACCGCTAGTTGGAATACGAGGACTCCCAGATTTGTGTGACTGTCTGGCCAATGTCTTAGGATTTGACTCGAAATAAGACACCTTTAGGACTCTCTCATCTTGTTCATCCCTTCTCAACTCAAATTCTATTAAGGATTTTAAGTATTAGGGTTTTCTCTCTCTTCCTCACCCTCTTGAGTGCTAAGGATTAAGGAATCCTCCATCAAATTAATAAAATATACATAATAAGATGTCATCAACATAAGTATAATTAGCGTAAAGGTATATACTAAAGGTCTATTTGTATGCTTATGCAGATGGCTCGCATGAAGACTGTGGCTATCCCAGATGCCACCAATGGTGGTGGACCTTCACGCAAGGGAAAAGTATCTTCCGAGAAGAGGAAGAGGAACCTTGGTGGTGAATCCTCAAAGAAGAGGAAGAGACCCAAAGAAACTACACAGGAGGTCCCAAACCCTGACCCGATACCCTTCAACAACCTTGATCAAGAGGAGGAACAGGGGTACAAGGAGCAATATGTGTACGAGGAGGAGGCCAATATGGAAGAGGACCAAGTTGGTGGTCCAGAACCAACCATGGTGGTTCACACCCCTGACACTTTGTGGATGGAGCAACAGAAGAGGCTGACGGAGGCCATTAGAGCTTTGGTCCTCTAAGACATAGCTAGAGGTGAGAATGGCGAGCCACTTCCTATTCATCCTCAACTAGGAGCCACTATCTTAGACTTCGTTAAGCTAAACATCGAGAAGTTCGGGGGAGAGGATAAGTCTGAAGTGGTTGACAAGGTGGAAGCTTGGCTGCTTGCAGTCGAGAATGGATTCTGTATGCTTGACGTACAGCCAAGCAAGAAGGTCCTCTTTGTTGCTCACCTCCTGGAAGGAGCAACCAAGATATGGTGGGAGACACACATCATGGGCCAAGATTTGGCTGAAGAACCAATGGCGTGGACTGACTTCAAGACAATCTTCACCGCCAGATTCATACTTGTCTCAGCTAAGAAGGAAAAGGAAAGGGAGTTCATCAACATGACTCAAGGAAACTCATCTGTGGCAGACTTTGGGCGCAAGTTTCGAATCCTGGAGCGTTTTGGGCATATGATGGATGAGGAAAGATGGGTGGATCACTTCATAGAGCATATTCACCCTACCATCAAGCCCCATGTGATGGCAAGTAAACCTAAAACCTTCGTCGAAGCTTACAATATTGCCCTAAACATGGAGAGGAAAGTGATGCCTGCTCAAAATCCACCCAAGGGATATTTGGGTTTCACTGAAGGAACCCAAAGCCAGAAGAACAACTACAAGAAAGGTCAAGGGTGTAATCATGCCAAAGGAAAACATGGAGGAAAAGGGAAACCCCATCACGAGATCAACCGACCTCAACGCTGCACCTGCGAAAAGGGGCACATCGGTGAGTGCCGCTACAAGAAGAAAACATGCTACCGATGCCAACAAGAAGGACACCTCCAAGCTATTTGTCGTCTGCCAGAACTAAGAGGACCAGGACCGGTAGCAGCCCCACCTATAGAAGCCCCATCTGTAGTTGCATCCCCACCTGCTGGAGAGAGAAGACAAGCTCGTGTGTTTGCCATTGACAATGAGGAGGCTTAAGTAAATGCTAATCAGTTTATTGAGGGTAATAACCCTTAGAGTTTACTTTTATGTTTTAAGATAAGCGTGTAAGGGTCTAATGTATGGTGAAAACAATGTAGGCAAGCTTGAAGTCATGGGACATAATGTAAAGCCTTTGTTTGACTCTAGATCTACTAATACTTTCATTTCAAGAAATCTCGCAACTATGCTTTGTTTGGATATCAAGGATTTAGGGTATGTCTTAGATGTTACAACCCCGAGTGGTCGAATCTTAACGTCTCTTTTGAAAACTCTAGTGATACCTGTGAAATATTGAGATCATGAGTTTCCTATGGACTTTATCGTTTTTGATATGAATGACTTTGATGTAATCATTGGTATGGATTGGCTTTATACTTATAGGGCCAATATTGACTGTAGGGAAAAGAAAGTGATCATTAAGAAACTAGGTCACCCATATTTTATCATTGGGGGTAGGAAAGATGCCACCACCAGCCTATATGTGTCGGCCTTGAAAGCAGAGCAGATGATGAGGAAATGGTGTTGAGCTTTCCTGGTAGTAGTTAGCGAGCCAGAACCCAGGGTGCAACCCTTAGAGGAAATAGAGGTAGTCAGGAGCTATGCGGATGTTTTCCCAGATGATCTACTCAGAATTCCTCCCAAGAGAGAGGTAGATTTTTCCATAGAACTAGATCCTGGGACAAGCCCTATTTCAAGAGCACCTTATAGGATGGCCCCTGCTGAGTAGCTCGAGTTGAAGAAACAACTATAGGAATCGCTAGATAAGGGTTTTATCCACCCTAGCACATCACCATGGGGAGAACCAATTATTTTTGTAAAGAAAAAGGATGGATCGCTCTGAATGTGCATAGACTACCAGATGATCAATTAGGCTACCATTAAGAACAAATACCCTTTACCCCGGATAGATGACTTGTTTGACCAGTTAATGTCTGCTTAAGTCTTTTCCAAGATTGACTTGAGATCAGGTTACCACCAGTTGAGAGTCAAGAATGAGGACATCCTCCAAACCACATTTAGGAAACGATATGGCCACTATGAGTTTGTGGTTATGCCTTTTGGGTTGTCCAATGCACCTAGTGTTTTCATGAACCTTATGAATAGTGTGTTTCAACCCTTCCTTGACTCATTTGTCATATTGTTTATAAATGACATCTTGGTCTATTATGATGACTTAGATCACCACCGAGACCACCTAAGTAGAGTCCTTGATATCTTGTGAAAGCAGAAGCTCTACATAAAATTCTCCAAATGTGAGTTTTGGATAGACCGAGTCATGTTCCTTGGACACATCATCTCAGGAGGAATGAAGAACCCCTCCGAGATTTGAAGCTTCTTGGGGTTAGCATGTTACTATCGATACTTCATCATGGATTTCTCAAAGACCACCTTTCCTTTGACCATGTTGACATGGACGGATGTGAACTTCGTGTGGACCGATGTGTGTGAGGCTTGTTTCCAGGAGCTAAAGGAGAAGGTGACCACTGCACCAGTTTTGACTCTACCTTCCGATAATGAGGGTTTCATGATATTCACCGATGCATCCAATATGGGACTTGGTTGTGTGTTGGAACAAAATCGGCATGTGGTTGCATATGCCTCCTGACAAGTCAAGACCAACGAGGTGAATTACCCGACGCATGACCTAGAGATGGCTGCCATCATCCATGCCTTGAGGATTTGGTGGCATTATTTATATGGTGCTACTTTTGAGATCCTCACCGACCATAAGAGCTTGAATTACCTACTGACACAGAGAGACTTAAACCTACGATAGCGACGATGGATGGAGTACATGAAGGATTACAACTTCAGCATCGCCTATAATCTAGGAAAGGTGAATGTCATAACTGATGCTTTAAGTTAGAAACATCTCACATGTCCAGCTGTTTCGTCCAGTCAGTGGAAGAGTTTAGAAGAGCTTGTGTAGTGGACTCCACATCTGTTAGAGGATCGAGTTCGTTTGGCCAACATCCAGATATAGTCAAAATTTCTGAGTAAAATCATAGAAGCACAGTTGGCCAGTGGGGAACTTGACAAGATGAAAGGCTTGATGAAGAAGCCACAAACCCATCTTTCTTTGGGAATAGACGAAGGGATCACATTCAGTAATCACATATGGGTTCCTGAAGATTCACCGTTGAAGAAAATTATCCTACAAGAGGCTCATGTTTCCAAGTACACGGTGCACCCAGGAACTACTAAGATGTTTAAAGACATGCAAATGTTTTTCTGGTGGCTAGGAATGAAGAGAGACATTGCAACATATGTAGCCAGCTGTCTCACGTGCCATATGGTGAAGGTTGAACACTAATGACCCTGTGGACTTCTACAGTCTATAGAGATTCCAGAATGGAAATGGGATTAGATCACCATGGATGTTGTGGTGGGTCTACCCCAGACTAGGAGAGGTCATTATGCGATATGGGTAGTTGTAGATCACCTTACCAAGTCAACACACTTCCTTGTCCTGAAGACCACTGCCAAGGTCTCAGACTTAGCTGATCTATATATCAGAGAGATAGTGAGGTTGCATGGTGTACTTGGTTCCATTATCTATGATAGAGAGCCAAAATTTACTTCCAAGTTGTGGAAGCAACTTCAAGAGGAACTTGGCATAAGGTTGAAGTCCAGTACCGCTTATCACCCCCAGACGGATGGACAGTTAGAAAGGACAATCCAGACTTTAGAGGATCTACTTAGAGCTTGTGTGCTCAATTTGGGTGGATCATGGGAATAGTACTTACCTTTAGTCGAGTTTGCCTACAATAACAACTACGTACCAAGCCAGTATCGGGATGCCTCTGTATGAAGCTCTTTATGGGAGACCATGTCGGTCACCACTTCACTGGGATGATGTGGGTGAAAGGATCCTGTTGAGGTCAAATGGACTCCAAGTGTATGCCAATAAATTCGCTTTGATTAGGAAAAGGCTAAAGAGAGCCCAGGATCGACAGAAGTCATATGCTGATGTAAAGCGGACTGATGTGCATCTCACCATGGGAGAGCATGTTTTTCTAAAAATCTGTCCACTCTGAGCTATAGCCAAGAAGAGAGGAAAGTTGAGTCCCTGATACGTTGGTCCATTTGAGGTGTTAGAACATATTGGTGAAGCCACATATCATTTGGCTTTACCCCCTCAATATAGTATGATGCATGATGTGTTTCACGTGTCCAATCTGAAGCGATATGAGCAAGATCTGAGCCATGTGCTG
This sequence comes from Alisma plantago-aquatica, assembly GCA_963693085.1. NCBI lineage: Eukaryota > Viridiplantae > Streptophyta > Magnoliopsida > Alismatales > Alismataceae > Alisma > Alisma plantago-aquatica. The sequence continues at coordinate 670,222,085 of OY856410.1, forward strand.
AGCATTGAACCCATTGAGCTTCAAGGGAAGCTAACTTATCCTGAGTTACCTTTGCGGATTCTAGATACCAAGGTGAAAGATCTCAGAAATAAAAATATACAGATGGTAAAGGTTCTTTGGAAGCACCATGAAGAGGATGAAGCCACATGGGAGCTGAAGACGGACATGGAAAAAGCATATCTTGGTTTTTTTGTTTGATTATTGAATTTTGGGGGCAAAATTCCGATAAGGAGTGGAGGATGTTATAACCCCATTTTTCTAAACCATGTAGTGAGATTTGTAAATCTCCTTTGAAAAGATAAATGAAATAAATGGTTGATTTAATGGTTTTATTTGAATGGTTTTCATTCATAATAGCCTTGCTTGATTTCTTTGTGGGCTTTATTGGCTATTGAGCCCAATTATAAGAAAAAGAAAAAGAAAAGAAAAAGAAATTCAATTGGATAAAAGAATAAATAAGAAAATAGATAAAAGGAGAATAAAGGTGTTAAAGAATATTCCCAAGATGGAATTTCGAACTACTAAGGCTCCTTAAGGTTCAAGGAACTCAGGATAATAATATAATGGAAAGGGAAAGAGAAAATATGTGGAATATATATATATATTAAAGTGATGATTTGAAACTAAAGGAAAGGACTCAATTTCTTTAGATAATAAGCTGAAAATTGGCATGATGAAAGATTTAGACTTTAATAAGTTTCCCTTAAAATTTGAGAAAAAGGAGCTACGGATTAGTAGTTATGAATTTTTCAAATTATCTTCAAAAAAATATGGATTTATCTTGTATATAGGAATTATTTCCCTTTTTGGTTGAGCGCGTGAGATGAGGTCCATTGGATCTTGATCCAAAGAGCTCCGCTCATCGTTGAGTTCTAGAGGAACTGGGACTCTGGCCGAGTACAGAGGGATTTTCCCCCCGACTTTCTCTTGATCCAGTGCATGTGCGCTCATGGAAATAATTCCATTGAGTACGGGAGAGGACCGCGAACCCTCTTAACCCTGGATTGGTGATCTCTCGAAGACTCTAGGTGAAACGCCCAACTGAGCTGAGGAACAGACGGCGGCAAGGGTTGAGAAACCCTAAAAGGACCCCTCCTAGCCCTATAAATAGACCCCCACTCGATTCCTCACCTATGAATGATCCCAAATGGCTGCCTCACGAGCCCTGATGCCCTCTCTATCTCCAGATTGCTCCTACTCTGACGACATCTCCACCGCGGCGCCGCCGCAGCTTCACGTGAGGAGGAAGATGAGGACGACACACAACAGCCATCAGACAGTGGACCACTGTGATCCCGTGCGCCAATCCAACGATCCCAGGCTAAGGCAACTTCACTTAGCCACGCACAACGTGAGGCGTCAGATTAGAGGGTGGATCACCGGACCATCGAACGAGCTGTCACAAATTTTTGGTAATTCCTTCTCTCTGACCGAAATTCCAAAAAAAGGGTTTTCTCTTGCGAAATTCATACAAATTGCTAGAAAACTCTGATGGAAAAAGTTTATATATGAAAGTTGCTTAGAAAAATACAAGGAACAAGATAAAAATGGTTTGGTAACCTGTTTCTATCTCGTTTTGCAAAAGTATATTAATTTGATAGAAAATGTATTAAAAGTGAAGTTAAAAACCCTAATTGAGTATAAAGGATGAATCTTTGTGGTTTAATAGGTTAATTTGAGAAGTAGTAACCTGTTGAATATTAAAATAGACTTTCAATCTATTGTACATGAAAAGTGGGTTAATTTAGGGTTTTAATCTGTGTATGAAGGATAATACATATAAAAACCCTAATTTAGGGTAAAAGAAGAGAAAAAATTTGTTTAAAATCGGATTATGGAAATATGTTACCATACAATGATCATAAGCCTGTTAGGAGGGTTATGATGAGAAAGTTAAAGTTTTTATGTAGTTTTGTGGAATTAGGGTTTATAATACTAAAATTTGAGGCAAAACCCTAATTGCAAAGGAAACCCTAATTTTGGAATGGAAATCCTAAGAAATAAGATGAGTTTGGATAGTTCTTGATAAAAGGAAATTTGTATGTGTATTTCAGAATTTTTGTGCATACTTGCTTGCTTGGTTGGGTTTTCTCTACTTAATTGATTCTATCTCAAAATCTGCAATCAAAGGTATGTGGTTACACTTATGGTTAATCACTTTAGTTTCACGGAAATTCCCGGATGTTTTATCAGTTGCCTGAAATTAACTTCTTGGATGACTTTTAATTCATGTAACTATAAAGTGACTATGATTATCACCATAAATATATATATATATATATATATATATACATGACTGGCTCAGATCCTAGTCCTCCTCTGTGGCTTTGCTAATGATAAAAAGGGTATCCTAGTACAGGGCCTACTTGTTAAGTAGGACATCAGGTTATCATGAGTTAGGAATTAGGCTACCCAGGTGTGGTGCCATGCAACTCTTTAGCACACCATGAGTTAAGGAGTGGGCTACCTATGGGTAGTGCCATGTTACTCAACCCTAGAAATTGATTCACCTGTTAGGTAGATCATGAGGGGTTTAATGGGGATCTACCATAAGGAAGGTAGCATCCAGGTCCACTTTAGGGACAACGCAGAGGCTAGGGTATGTATGGATTGAGCAGTTATGTTTAAAGCATAAAGTTGTTTGTTAAATCATAATTGACTGCAATATGTTGTTACAGTTAACTGCATGAGTATTGTTTCCCTCACATACCGGCATATTCATTTATGCTGACCGACGTTTTGTTTGTCGGTGTTTTAGGTACAAATCCCAAATGGAAAAATAGTAAATTGGCATATTATGAATACATGAATTAAAGTGCAAGGAGGATTAGTCAGAATAGTTTCTGTATGTGGATAGAAGTTTAGTAATCCAAGTTCTTCAAAATGTATGCAAAATTTTATTTTATTACTACTTTTCAGTATAGTCTGGTAGAATTTGATAATCATTATTGATTATTTGTCGAACCTTTGATCTAGAAATTGGGATAGCGTCTCTGCCTTTTTGGTCTCCCTTAATCAGGGGTTACCGGGAGGCGGGGTCGTTACATGAACCTTTCATATTCATATAATATGACTAATGCTAATGATAGTCTTGAGTTATCAATTATAATCCTTTGGTATAAACATTATAAACATTCATCTATGGATCATTTCACCTAAATATCACATGATGTTTTAGGTCCAATGTCGTGCAAGATCATATCTTTGAAATAGAAGAACTAAAAAATATTTATTGATAATCATCCTTGTCCATACAAAATGCATAAAGAAAATGTTTCTATTCTAATAACATTAGGAAATATCAGTTCTAGTAACTTTATAACCAGCCCATTGGGCTAAGATAAATATAAATGTGGACACTGGCTTCTGCAACACTTGCTCCACCTTGTCCATCTTTGTCCTTCCATGAAGGCCTTTACTTCTTTTCAGATCCTGCACATCAGTATGTCCGATCTCTTATCTGGTATCATATACCAAAATTTAAGAAGTAATTAATTTTATCTTATATTGTTTATACCTGAAGTGCAGGCCTCAGTTCCATCCTTCTTCTTCTTTAGTTCCTCTAACCAGAGTGGGAAATTTCTCTTCCAGTGTCCAGGCTAGTGACAATCCCCTCTTTGTTTCTTTACTCCACCTTTTGCCTTGAGATCTGAATACTTGGGCTTCTAGCTAGCTTTCAAATTATTGTTATCTTTGCCTTTGCCTTTAGATTTCCCCTTTGTCTTTCAAATCATCATCATAGACTTGGGTTTGTATTACTTCATTTGTGTCATAGCAATTCTCAACATGCCCAATAACTCAGTCAATGGCTTGTCAAAGTCGTTCATGTTGCAGTTCATGATAAACTGTTTATATGACTAATAGGGACTGTAGAATCACATTAGTAGCTAACTCATTTTTTTGTGTCCACAAAAGTGTGTTGCCCTCTTTTTAATATTGGTTTTTCTCAAGTGAGAAGTATGTACAAAGCTATACATAAAAAGGAGAAATGAAGAAGCAAACTATACAAAAACATTTACATCTACTTTCAAGCTAGGCCATCTTGAGATGAAACTAGCACTCTCTCCTTCAAAAATGACTCTATTTTGAATAGACCAGATCTGATGAAACACAAACAAAATCATGGCATTAACCCTACCATAGCCCTTTCTAATGCAATCATCTACATCAGTGGGACATCTATCAATGTACTCATTTTGAGAAGCTGCAAACCAGATCACCTTTGAAAAGGAACAATCAAAGAATAAGTGGAACAAATTCTCTTCAGATCTCCTACACATACAACACATAGATAGGAACTGAAATCCCAGAGCTTTCAGCCTGTCCTATATCATAACTTTGCCCAATAAAATCCTCCAAGAAATGAACTGAACTCTTCTAGGGGCCTTCAATTTCCAAACCCATTTAGCCCAGAAAACTTCAGAGTCCTTGTGTCTAATAGAGTCCCAGAACTCTTTAAATTTGAAAGTCCTAGACTCATTCAGAAGAATAGTATCCTCCTTATAAAACTCCAAATCACATATGGACTTGACATAATCAACTTTTGTCTCCTATAGCTAGTCTGAATCTAACCCCTTTCCTGAAGCAAGCACTTCATCTTGGTAAACTTACCTTTACCCAACTTCAAAACTGAGTCAGTTCCAATCTTATCTTCCAGGAACAAACATGTATTTATCCAGGGATCCCTCAATAGCAAAATGGAGTTACCATTTCCAATAGAGAAATAAAATTTATTTTGAATCAAGTCCTTGTTGTTAAATTTTCCTTCAAACCCATGAGGAGTTTGAGGCAATCTTACATCTCCATATCAAATCCCCTTTAAGATATCTACCATGGACCCCCCCTAACGCAGAGACCATCCTTTTTGGAAGCAATGTTCCAGATCTTCTGAATGATAAAAGATTTCACCACGTCTCTAGCAAGTCTAATACCAGTACCACCCTCTTTCTTGGGCAAAAAGACTTGATTCCAATTTATCACATGAAGGTTTTTATTCTTATCAACACCACCCCAAAGGAAGTTGCGACACAATCTGACAATATCATCAATGATACTAATAGGAAGGGGAAACAAGGAAGCCTAATACAAGTGAAATGAATAAAGAGTATAAATGATCAACTCAACTCTCCCTGTGTAAGAAAGATTCCTAGTTCTCCATCCATCAAGCCAAGCTTTGATTTTATCAAGGATGGGGGTGAAAATATTTCTAGTAATTCTACTATAGAATAAAGGAAACCTAAGATATTTCACATGTAAATACCCACTATTAATATTTACTAACTCCTCCATGAGATGAAAATATGTGACCTTATTTGCAAAGAAAGAAGATTTCTCATTACTAACTTGCATCCTTGACATCCTTCCAAACATCTTCAAGATATTAGCAATAGAGGAGGCATTCTTGTAGTCAACATTTACAAAAAGGACTGCATCATCTACAAAAAAGGATATGGGAGATGACCATATTGTGATCAACTTGAATAGGGTCAATATCTTTATTAGCCACAACATTATCTAGCATCGAGGAAAGACCCTACATAGCCAACACAAAGAGATAGGTGGCCAAAGGATCCCCTTACCTAATACCCCTAGAGGGAGTAAAACTTTCAAAAGGAAGACCATTAATGAGAATCTGGTGACTAGTTAAGTTAAAAATCTCATCAATCTAATGAATCCAACAAACAGGGAAATTCATCGCATTTAAAATATCTTTAACATATTTCCACTCAACAGAGTCATAGGCTTTCTTCAAATCTATTTAAATACACATATTCATCTTTCTACTCTTCATAATAGAATTGATCACATCATTTACTAACAAGGTAGCATCATAAGTGAAGCGCCCTTTTATGAAAGCACACTGAGCTTCATTTATAAGACTGGAAAAATAGATTGCAATCTGTTAGACATGATTTTAGAGATGATTTTGTAGAGCACGCTACAAAGGGAAATATGCCTCTAGTCTTTGAAATTAGTGGCATCTCTAGATTTAGGAGTAAGAGTGATAAACATTTTGTTGACCTCTCTGAGCATCCCACCACTTCTGAAAAAATTCTACACAACTCTAATGACATCCGAACCAATGATATCCCAGGCAGATTTAAAAATTTTATTGTTGAATCCATCAGGCCCAGGGGCCTTGTCCTCATTGGAGTTAAAAACAACAACCTCAATATCCTCTTTTGAGAATTCCTGACAAAGATAAGAAAATTTTGCTTCATTTACTTGTGCCATATGAATACTCAAATCCCAAGGAATAGTGGCCTCCCTTTTTTTTTGAAGAGATCCATATAGACTTCAATGATATGATCTTTAATAGCTTCCTCATCATAGGACATCACACCATTAATATTCATACACTTAATTGAGTTAATGAGCCTTCTTGTTTTAATAGTAGAGTAAAAGAACTTAGAGTTCTTATCTCCCAACTTGAGCCATCCGATCCTAGACTTTGTCTAGCTAGACTTTCTTCAACATTATATGCCATAATATCCTCCTTTCTCTTAGCTGTAACCTCTAATTTTAAATCAGCATCCAATGGATTGTTATCTAAGGCTTCTTAGAGCAAACAAGTTTCAACTTCAGATATTTTCCTTTTATCATAGATGTTCCCACCACTTCTCTATTCCATTTGCACAAAGCATACCTAGTTTTCTTCAACTTCTTATTCATTCTGAACATATGATTGCCAATGATGTTACAATCCCAAGCTTCACTAACAACATCCTTATAATAAGTTCTTTGGACCCAGACATTTATAAAATGATAAGGATTTTCATTCTTTTCATTTTTACCTTCCAAGAAGATGGATATGACTCTATGATCATTGTGGATGGTTTGAGAAATATTTCCCCAAATATATTCAAAATGGCTAAGGAAATCCATATTATAAAAAACTCTATTAATTCTCAACATAACCAGCTCAGTGCCTTGTTGTTTGTTGTCCCAAGTAAATTTAGTACCTTTCATATTGAGTTCAATCAAACTCAACCTATAAACATAGTCATTGAAATCATTCATAGCAGAGTAGGAAGGTTCATTCAAACCATATCTGTCAGAACTAAATCTAATAACATTGAAATTCCCAGATGAAATCTGTGGGCCTTTAGAAAGTAAAGAGATTTGTTCTCAATCCTTCCAAAGATATCTTCTATCCAACTCCTTATTACAACCATAAATGCCTAATAACATAAAATTCTCTTAGCATAAGAGACCTTGCAATGAAAAAGTTGATCAGATTCAAAGAGAACATCAATATCAATATCTAGATTGATCCATGCAATGATGATCCTTTCCAAAGCATGACTATCATGATTTGAGATCCATTTAATAGCATGCCAAGTTCTATTCATAGACTTATTAATCTTCTTCTGACGAACTTTAGATTCAAATAGACATAAAATACTTTTTTTGTTTTCTTTAATAAGGTTGTATATAGCCAATTGCCTCCCAGGCTTATTCATACCCCTCCCATTCCATGCTATCAAAGAGGGTGAGTCAACCACTTTGATGTTTACCTAGGGTACTTATCCCCACATCTACATCATTTTCAAAAAGAGACTGGAACATGTTTGGAAATAAGATTGTACCAGACGTGCGCCATTTTAGAGCTATCACAGGTACTACTGGATGAGTAAACAATTTTTTCTTTCCTTTCCTCCTACCAGTACTCATCTGAAAATCATCTACATTTAGAATGAGCAGAGTATCTACACTACTAGTGGGTGTAATAGTCTACTCATTGTTAGAGGGTAACATCTCCTCATTCTTCTCACCTTCAATTGGGACTAATATGTCTTCTTCTGCATCAAAAAAATGATTAGACTCATCTTTAGGACCAGAAGATCCTTCTTTATTCAATACAGACTGCTCAGAGACCATATTACTCTCCCCAACACCTTCTAAGATTTTTGAAATCCCAAATGAACTAGTCTCACCAGACTCATCACTAGAGAAAGGAATCAGTGCCTGCTCAGGAGTCAAACTATTTAACTCATCTCCTTCTGAGATGTTTGATGATTCTACCAGGTCTTGTTTATTCTTTGGAACCCAAATTTTTTAGACCTTTGCAGAGGGTTCCACCCCACTTCCTGCATCTTAGTGCCCAAATGTACCACACTTAGAACATTTACTAGGATACCATTCATATTCCATAGTAAGAGTATATTCAATACCATCATCACTTGAAAGAGAAATAGTCTTAGGAAATGCAGAATCCACAGACATCAACACCAACAACCTAACAAAGTCAAGCCATTTTAAATCCTGGGTATACATATAAGTCTTAAGAGGTTTCCCTATAAAAGAGACAATCAAACTGAAAATATCATCATCCCATAACTCTAGGGGGAGATCAAAGATTCGAATCAACACTGGGATCTCATCTATTTTAAGTTTTTCCAATGATTCTCCCCTTGCCCATTTCTTAATTATCAGAGTCTTGTTTAGATGAACCACAGACCATTATTTGTAGCCATTTCCAGATCTAGGGGATCAGAGAAGTTTAATATGAAATAGCCATTTTCTCTTGAATAGATCTAGACTCCCCTTTACATTCCACATATTACATAAATGCTTTTGCAAGGAAGGTAGATGAGGCTTCATATCGACAATATGCCATGCTACTAACAACTTCCACTTACTCACATACCTCTCCAGAATAGATCTAGGGTAAACAATTGACCGAGTTCTGACTTCTATCTGCTTCACTTGTAGACATTGAACTTCAGGAGGTAGAGTGAAGAGTTGGTTCTATTGATTTGTTTCCTTTGAAACTTTAATAGGAAGAGGACACCTCCTAGTATCTGGTCTTATCTGAGCATGATGAGGAACCTTGTCTCTCAAAAGTTTTCTCCAATCATCTTCTCTGACGCCACTAGTCATTTCCTTATTTCATTGCCTTAGATGCGGAGAAGGTTCTCCATATGTTTTGTGTGTGACATATTAAATCCATCCACTACCCGTTCTTCTTAATCTTTAGTGGAAAACTTTTGGCCTAAGGAGAATCCTAGTATAGTAAGGTTCTCCACATACCCAATCAACATGAGCACATGAGGACCTACTAGATCTCCTTCTATCATGTTGCACATGAATAATGCCTTAGACACATTGTATCTCTCCTATCTTACCTGATCTTGGTACATGTTCTTGAGATGTGTGACCATCTCAATTACCCTCATGCTCTCATGATGACTTTGCAACTCATGTTTCATGGATCATAGCATCAGACACTTGACATCCACGACATCTTCAGTATGCTTCTTATAAGCATCCTTGTGAGCCCTTGGAGCATTTTGAGCTGGTTCCTATGGTTCTAGCATTTTTAGGACATAGATCTTGCGCTCATATGTGAGAACAATTCATAGTGTCGTGAACCAGATGTAGTGGTTATTCCTAGTAAATTTGTCCTTCTCAAGGATTGATCGTATAGAAAAGTGATTGTTTGTTGTTGCCATTTTTTTCTACAAAAGAATTTACAATTTTATAACAAAACTTATTTTTGAATTGATTTGATTTGATTAAATTTTGGGCGATAATATTTAGGTCTTTAATTAATTATCATTCTCATTATTTTGTTCAAATTGATAACCATCAAGTATCAATTCAAAAAATTGCAACAAACAATTTTCTAATGATCTAGATATAAGATAATTCAACTGTGGCCCGATCAACACCGCAAGCAAAGTCAATAATCAAGGCAGGAAACTCTTGCCAATTGCATCATACACAATTCTGGATAGATGATATGTGAAAGTCCTTTCCATAATCATCTACATGCTCTAAGAATCAACAATTAAGGCTGACCCAATAGCCAATACGATTAATAATGCACCCCGCAGAGGTGGAACCTGCATTATTACCATCACACTTCCACAAGGTAGACGAAGCACCACGTGGAGACGTAACCTACGCTTAGTCAAACAAGTTTTTCATGTGTATTGCTATTGGAAAGCATACAACACTTAATATGTTTGTTTTGAGGGATTATATATATATATATATATATATATATATATATATATATATATATATATATATATATATAAGTATATATATATACTTATATTGTATCCAATCACTAGATATATAGTATGTATCATATACATGCTATGTCCCACAATGCGATCATGCAATATAAAATAAAAAGTGATGGTTATGGCCATGTCTATTTATAATTCCTTGGAGCTACAAGAAATTACTACCACCCAGGTCATTCATCACATCACATGTATGAACCTGCAGTTTATGTAGATCTATGCTTTCCAATCTGGGTAGATCAATTCAACACTTGAACCAATCATCTCACCTCTTGGTCGGTCATTTGGTCCTCCTATGCAACCAATGTTTGGAATCCTTCCAAACGATCAGTTGGGCCTGTAGGGATGGTTGTATGGCCTCCTATCCAACTAATGTTTGGACATCTTCCATATGGTTGGTTGGGTCCACCAAAAGGTTTTATGGTTCTATCGCTCTGTTCTCCTTAATCCACCAAACGGTCAGCTCATTTTACAAACTGGTCATCTCAACTGGCGATGAACATCTTCAATGCCATTGCAAGAAAAGAAACTATCCTATGGCTACTTTATTACATTGAATAAGAGAAACCTTGAGCTACATTCAAGGGGAGAAAAGGTAAGAAAGAATTAACTTTACATTGGGAAGAGAGAGGTAGAGGATCAGAACATAGACTGAGATAAACAAGAACCAAACTATCCAACCACACACAGATAAAGGGTATTGCCCATAATCACGCTACACATCCACCATCAAAACTACTTTTAGGGTGACACGTATAAATTGTATATATATCATATATATTATATATTTGTTTGAGATTGTGTACTCTTTGATCGGATACACATATGAGAGAAGTTTAAATATTCGCATCGTATGCAATAAATAAATGGTTAAACCAAAATCTGATCATATCGATTATCCTAAAACATAGTAAATTTATGTTGCTCTGATACCATTGTTAGGAAATACAGGAACCGAGTATAGGAGCGGAAATAAAATTGTATATATCTATATTCCCATAATAGAAAGATTGTGTCAACTACTATGCAATAGGAAGGATGGTTTTAGCAAGTTATACCTGGTCCTGGAGCAAGTCCAGCGACAAGACTCGCTTCTTTGCAACTACTAACAAGTTGCTCTTGGACTATGGCTGTGCAACTCCTGGTCTTCACCACAAATAGTGGTCTCACCATGGACCACAGGCTACAGTTGTCCTCCTAGAAGCAGCCAACAGACTCCTACCTCTAGAATAGTCCACACAGACCAACTAAAACTCTTGTCTTTCACCAAGAACGGATAGGAAGGAGTTGTCCCTCCCGTTGATGTACTAATCACCAACCTACTCTCCCACAACAACAACTTCTCAATTGTTCTCTCCCTTTGTCTATCCCACCCTATTGGGTAGGACTTGCCTGGGCTCTCTTGGTTACCACAATGAGAGCGGACAACTGTAATGACCACATTTGTGTTTAATTGGTAAACTAGGGTTTACTTGAATGATTACATGCTTGATTAGATTGAACATCATTTAGACTTGATTAACGATAGTAGATAAATTGTGATGTTTCAAACCTAAGAATAAACTATAACTATGATTTTAGTTTGAAGAATTAGGGTTTGAGAAATGTAAACCCTAATCGAAAAAAATTAGGGTTTTGATAGTACATGAATATGGAATTTAATCAGGATATCATTGTGGTAAATAATTTTTCATATTTTCTAAAAAAAATATTTAATTGAATTTTGTATATGATGTGGATAACTCAATCATGCATATTTTATAAAAATTTCAGAATTTTTTAGTGTTGTTTGAATGTGGTTCTCGGTTGAACTATACTTCGACCAAAATGCTGACAAAGTGCTTTTTAGTAGTGTATTGTTTTATTTTATTTATTTATTGGCAATTCCAAATGATCTGAAATTTAAATAAAGATTTTAAACTTAATCATAAACAACATGTAAAATTTTCATAATTTTTGGATGTGTTTAGACCTTATCTGTAGACCAATTACAGTAACTGACATTTTTGTAGAATTCAAGATAGAAGTGCACTATTCGATTTTTGTTTATTTAATGGGAGCTTTTAATGATCTAAAATTTAAACTAAAGCTTAATAACTCAATTATAAATAATATGTAAAATTATCATAATTTTTGGAAACATTTTGATCTCTTAAAGACACGAATTACAGAAACCTTTTTATGATAGAAAAATCTGCTGAAATAAGAAAATGTTTAGTGAGGGGTCAAAGTACAATTGACCCAAGCAGCTCAATTTCTCTATATGGTCAACCTAACACACTAGCAGCTCTCATAATTAGTGATTCATTCCAAAGAAATGAAATTTTAAAGAGAGAGGGAGAGTTAGGGTTTGATAGGAGAAAGTGATTGAGATGCTGACATAGGGTTTTGGGGTCTGAGGAATGATGAAATCATGTAAGTTTAACTTCTTTGCATAGACTTTAATGGTTAATCTTCTCTCACATGTCAATATTCCATCCCTCCGCTGATTTGATCCGAAATGGTGTCAAAACTTCCCATTTTCTCACTCTTTCTTCATAATCCCTCATTTTTAGGGTTTCCGAGTTGAAAGGAAGAAGAATTGGGTGAATTGCTAGGGATTTGATATGGATTCAAGATTTTCAGATATGGGATACATCGTTAAGGTGTATTCACACCTTAGGGTGAGTGGGAACATCCTTTAAATAATATATTACATGAAAATTGGTTAAATCGACCATAATCTTTAATTGCTTAGTATGCGACTACAAACCCTGAATTGTCTATTTGTTCTAAGTTGTTGCAAAATGATATGAAATGGATTCTTCCTCTATTTGGATGAATTTCAGATGATAAAATCATATTATAAATGTATACAATACATCCTAATGAGAATTCCCTAAGTATTCGTAGAGATTATAAGAATAAACTAAAATATAGGGAATTTTTCTATGACTGAAATTTGATGTATAAGTAAATAGAGAAATTTTCTTATCTATATCCCCTTGGTTATGAATGATTGATTATCTAAATTCATAGTACATATATGTCAGATACTATCTTGATTCTTTTAAAGTGAATAGTGTTTGTTTAATATCTCATTAAAGAGGGTGAAACCTTAGATGCGAGGAAAGTTGGATATTTGTGAATAGATATCGTGAAATCCATTTGAAAGGATTTTCTTTACATGATAGAATTTACTTATTCAATTTTATTATTGATGCATGTTATCTTAGTGAATGGCATGGAAATCCAAATACAGCTCAGTTCCAAGGTTTCATGTATATATTAATTTTATATGATTTTTTGATAGTATTCTTTATTTAGTGAATGTTTATGTTGCATGAAATCCTTATGAGAGCCATGTGATAAGTGAATGAGGTAAATGAAACCCTAAGGATAGGGTGTTCAATGAATCAATTATTTTGGATATCAATGTTCTCAGTATGAGATGTGGTTATGCACAACTCAAGATTTGGGTTGTGGTGCACGTTTTCTAAGAAAGTAAAAATAATTTATAGGTGCAAATGATGATTACTTGTATGTCAAGTAATTAACTCTTATCAATGTATTAAGAAGTTCAATTGCATGATTATAGTATATAAAGTATCAAGTGGACATGTATTTTGTTATTTTAGAATTTTAGTATGCCTGCAGGTATAAAATGTTGATTTCTCAGTATATTACAATGTTTTGAGTATATTGTTTTGCCAAGTTTAGAATGATATACATGTGGTGTTATAAACTTCAAATAAATAGACACGGTACCATAGAGATACCAGTGTCAGTATAAGTAAGAGAAAGGTACAATGTAGAAAGAGTTTTCTAGGAATAATAAAATAATAGACTTAAGAGCCCCGAACACCATAGTATCCCTATGAGAGGTCTGCGTCTTAGGGATGAAATGACCTAACCCTGGCGGTGCGTCCAGTATACGAGGGTCAGAACGTACCAACAGGTGGTACAGGGGACGAAGCCCTAGTAGAAGTCTCCTTAAATTATAGAATGTAGTGTCCAACATCAACCAGAAGTCCTGGTGGCACTAGAGTACAGAAAAGCGTGTCCAACATCAACCAGAAGTCCTGGTGGCACTAGAGTATAGAAAAACACAAGAGGTGGTTTGACTCTCCGCCTGTGTGCTCAGGTTAGAGGAGGAGTCCAGTTTAGGCGAGAGAGCCATTTCCCTGTTGTAGATCAGGAGAGTAGTCAGACTTAGCATTTCACAGGTGTGTCTGCTAAGTCTTGTACGGTGTGATCGTAGTGCACTATGAGTCTTCATATGTAGAGTACACTACATATGATCGGGGCATAATAAAATGAATGAGAGGTCAAACAAGTGTGAACAGTTATTCAATTATTCTTTATATGTTTCTAAATTATTAGTTCTCTTTATGATCAATCAGGCATTTCATATATTAACTCACTCTTATAGATATCTGGAGTATCCTGCCATATTTATGATTGTCAATTATTAGACTCTTTAAAGCTTACTACTGTTATAATTGATATGAGTTTCTCAAAACTATATCTGTAATTATATCAGTGCTTTAGATTGTTTCTTTGAAGTACTCATTCACTGAGCGAGTAGGCTCACCCCTCTACTCAAATTTTTTAGGGAATTCACATGGACTCGAAGAAGATATCGTTGCATCAGAGTAGATCTGCCACAAGAATTAAGTCTGAGTATAGTTAAGTTCTGTCAGTCTCTATCACACTGGGTCCTACTATAGATGTGAGAGTGTTATAAGAGATGTTTTGTATCTTTGTTTTCTTAATAAGAGAGAATGTATCTGATTATCATGTCGTATGTACCTGAGAATGAATGTATGGATGTGTATCATTTATGTTGAGATCATATTAAAGTAATAAAAGTTTGATTCTCTTGCAAAGTTGTTTATGTGATTGGATGCGAGAAAAACAAAGAGTTTGAAAAAGAATAAAAAGTTAAGGGTGATCTTTGTATTACGTTAAATCCTCAATTTATGCCCTAATCTCATGATTAGCGGAAATTGTGATATCGGGGTGTAACAACTTGGTATCAGAGCTTAGGCTGAGTTGTCAGGGATGTTGGTATGTATGCCCTGAGAGCTAATCATGGGATGATTGGTGGGATACATTGAGATTGATTTGATAAACATCAAAGGCGAGCTTCCAATTCTTTCTGGTTCAGTCATATGAGATAGTGATAAGAACAGATTGAATGTCTAAAGAATGACAGAACTCAATGACGTATGCTTTCAGGTTAAGGACCTGAACGATGAGATCATACGGATGCTAAGAGTTTGTACATTCTTGTTGTGTCCCTAGTCGGATGTCATTGTGGAAGGTAGATAGACAACAATGACACACAAGACTAGATTGTGGTGTTGGTTGATGACAGAATCTCATTAGTCATGATATAGAGATATCAAACCAAACACATAGGTACTTGTTAGAGAACAAGTGTACCGGACAGACCCACCGTGAGTTTGACACATGGAACCATGAGATGGTAGTCACAGTCAGTACTCACAATGATGGTGGTGAGTGTGATTCTTAGACCTGAAATCACTACACTCAACACATGTCGTTGGGCACACTTTGACATCATCAAACGCAGTCCTGAAACATGGGTTGTTAAGAAGGTGATGATTGGGTGGCTTTGACACATGGGGCTTTTGAGGGGTGAGTGATAGATATGGGATTTGTCCCTCCTGAGGGAGTTTGATATCCATGGCCACTTGATGAGTAGGATTGAGAAAGGCGTGCATGCATGTGTGAATCAGTATATGATATTGATGTCATACATATCTCTTTCAATCTATTCTGAGATCAAGAAAGTGAATGAACGTTGACAGGATGACTGTTCCATGCCTCGAGTTCATTCGGGATATCAGTGACAAAGGAATTATACATTCACTATAACACCATTCACGGATTGTAGGATGAAAGTTGTTCTCCAACTTTCTACTTTCACTTGGGTAGCACTGATGTGTGACTAGGCACCGCTCTTTGCTTGTGAAGTCATAAGTGTTATGGACTTTCACTGCCAACGTGAAATGGACCTGCAGGGTCACACACATAGGATTTAACCTGGAAGAGGAGTTTTGTCCACAAAGCAATGTTTAGATTGATTACTAAAGGAGTTTAGTAGTTCAATTAAACACTCAATCAGTCGATAGCTCAATATCGTATGGTTCAAGGTGTTGGACGCATTGATTGGAGTATCGGATTGATTGAAATCGCAATTGACTATTTTTGCCCAAGCTGTGCTCCCAACCGATCGGCTCATGTAATGAACCGGTCGGCTGAGGTGCTGAACCGGACGGCTGGAGTGTCCAGGCCGATCGGCTCATGCCCAGGTTGAAACGACCGGTTCAAGGGTTGAACCGATCGGCTCAACTGGTGCAACCGACTAGTTGGGAAAAAGTCATGTCGGCAAGAATTTTCCTTTGGTTTCAAATTACCCAATTCGATTGGGAATAATATTGGTATTTGATACCAATTGGGAAAGAAACAAGGAAAGTCTTTTTGAGCCGGATTAGGACCATGAACCGATCGGTTCAGGGCACCAACCGATCGGTTGGAGTGCCCCAAACGATCGGCTCAGGTCCAACTGATCGGCTCAATGGCCGAATCGATCGGTTCAGTTGTGAACCGATCATTTCAAGTTGCGAACTGGTTGCTTTTTGTGGAAAATTCTCGAACCCTTCTACTCTTGCTTTAGTCCCGCATTGCCCGGGATGGAGAACCCTATCCCATGACTCTCCTATATATAGGGGTATTGGGGGCTTCTCACAGTACAACTCAGTGCAACCAGTTGCTCTGCAAGTTGTCGTTCTCTCTGGTTTTGGTAACCGTGAGAGAGCCTGAGCAAGTGCTTCCCGCAAAAGGGAGGTGCAGCAAGGGAAGGACAACTGCAATTGCAACAGGAGGCAGGAGAGCGTGTTGGTGACTAGTACGTCAACAGGAGGGTGCGACTCCTTCCACTTCCTTGTGGGATAAGGAGAGTGGAGTTCCAGGTGGTCCGTGTGGACTACTACAGAGGCGGGAGGACACTGCCGCTTAGGAGGACAACTGTCATTCGACAGTCCGGTTCGAGTAGGAGTTGTTAGTCCCGGTGCGACCAGGAGCTGCACAGACACCGTCGAAGTCCGGAGTTGAAGACTGCGCATTGCGCGAGGTATTGTCACCGAGCAAGCCTCGGGACAAGGTATGATTCCGCAAACCATCCTTTCCTATTATATAGACGTTGACGTGTTTCCTCGGTATGGGTTGGGGAGAAAAATTTTTGTTTCCACTGCTATCTCTGTCTCCCCTAAAACCCAACAGTGGTATCAGAGCCACGTCAACTGCTCTATATTTTAGGAATATCGATATGATCGATTTTGGTTTGTCGCCTTTATTTATTGCATACGATGCAAATAATATCGGCTTTATGCATGTCCAATCCTAAATCCACAAATCCCTAATTACATATATGATATGTATTATTAATGCACTCGATACGCGTCGCCCTTAAACGAGTTTTGTGGTGGATGTGTGTAGCGTGATTATGGCCTATAAACCCCTATCTGTGTGTGGTTGTCTGTGGTTGCTTGCATCTCGGTCTGCCCACCGATCTTCCCTCTCTTATTCCTGATGTAACTCAAAATAATTCGAGATTCTTCCTACCTTTGCTCCCCCCAAATGTAAATCGGGGTTTCTCTTTTAAAGCAATGTAATAAATAGAATAGGATTTTATTTCCTGTTATGTCAAAGACCGGCGGACATTAAGACGACTGCTCAGATGATCGGTTCAAGGCGTGAACCAATCGGTTGACGTTCCAGACGGTCGGTTCAAGGAGTGAACCGATTGGTTGATGACCGGTTTGAGGAGCGAGACGAGTGGGTGGCGGACATGACGAGATGCACGACAACCAGGCAAACCGATCGGTTGGAGGAGCCAACCGATCGGCTGGTGGCACCCAGACGACCGGCTGGAGAGTACAGATCGTTCATGTGATGAGTTGATCTACTCGGATGGCAAGGCACAAAGTTCATCTTGTACAGGTTGCATGTGATGTAGACCTAGATGACCGTGATTCCTCTTGGCTCGAGGAATCACATTAGGATGGCCATAATCATCGCTTTTAATCGTTTGTGCATGTTTTCTGTGGGATATAGCATGTATATGATACGTACTATGTATTGTGGTGATTGGATATGTATATGTATATAAAACCAAATCCCTCATTAAATATTAAGTTTTAGATGCCTTCCAAATGCGACACACGTGAAAAGCTTGATCGACCAAGTGTGGGCACGCCCTAGCGTGGTGCACCGTCTATCTCATGGAAGCGTGAAGGATTAATGTGTGGGTCTGCCCTAGCAGGGTGCATATTCATCGTGTTTGCTTTGGGTCAGACTTAACAAGGTGATCTAGATGGGATCTAGTACCTTGAGGCATGGAGATGATCATTGCAAGGAGTTGTATATGACATCTTATCAAGAGTTGCATATGATGCAATTGGCAAAAGTTGCCTACCTAATAGATCTATGTTGTGGGTGACAGCTCTAGCTGGTCCATGACTTAGAGGATTTCAGGATCTTGCCCACTAGAAGGTTGTACGCTGCAATCTTCCGAATTGATGGTGAGGGCTATCAATTTGAAGTAAAATAGTGGGAGCGATAATTCATTAAAGGCCTAATTATATCGTCAAACTTTCAAATCAATCAAATAAGTCAAAAATGAGTTTTGGACTAAAATTGCATATTTTCCTTTTGTAGTTCAAATGGCAACAAACAACAACAACTTTTCTTTGCGATCAGTCCTTGAAAAGGACAAGCTAAATGGGACAAACTTCCACGACTGGTATCGGACATTGAGAATTGTTCTCACTCAAGAGCGCAAGCTCTATGTCCTGGATACTCTAATTCCAGAGGAACTCGCTCCTAATGCACCAAGGACAGAAAGGGATGCTTACAAGAAGCATTCTGATGATGACATTGATGCAAAGTGCTTGATGCTATGTTCAATGAACCATGAGTTGCAAAGGCAACATGAGAACATGGGTGTCATAGAGATGATTCTGCATCTCAGGAACATGTATGAAGATCAGGCACGACAAGAGAGGTACAATGTTTCTAGGGCGCTGTTCAAGTGCGTCATGACAGAAGGAGATCCAGTTGGTCCTCACACACTCAAGATGATTGGGTATGTGGAGAACCTGCAGAGACTGGGATTTCCACTGAGCCAAGAATTGGCTACTGACGTGATACTGCAATCGTTGCCAGAATCTTACAGTCAGTTTGTGATGAACTACAACATGAACAACTTTGATAGGCCACTGTCAGAGTTGTTGGGCATGTTGAGGACAGCCGAGTTACAGATGAAGAAGGACAAGCCTAAGTCCGTGATGGTGATCACGAGCAAGAAAGGCAAGTCCAAGCGCAAGGGCAAGGGCAAAGCTAAGAAAGGTTCTGAAGCTAGCCAGGAGTCCAAGCCATCTTCAGCTCTCAAGGCCAAGGGAGGCGTGACCAAGAAAGGAAATTGCCACCATTGTCAAAAGCCAGGACATTGGAAAAGGAATTTTCCTCTCTACCTGGAAGAACAAAAGAAGAAGGAGGCGACTGAAGCCTCTACTTAAAGGTGTCATGAAAGTAAACTTGTAACACTTTTGAGATATATGATATCAAGATGTAAAGTGTAAAGCATTCTTACTTTGGGCAAGTGTTTCCTTATAGATAGGAATACTTTAGTTTATTTTCAGCCTATAAGGCATGTAATACAGTTATGAACTGCTATTTCATATTTTCCAACAGATAGAAACACTTTATTTTTGCATATTGTATGACAATGATGGCAATTAATAAAGAGATGTTTCATGTGATCTTTGTGGCAATGCCTTATTTATCTTATGATATTTGATATACATAAGATAAGACGATACCTAAAAGTTATAGATAACTCAAACGATTTAATTAGCATTAATCATGAGAAATTCATTTCTAGTTTCTATATGATGGATGAATCTAGACTCTTTTGGTTAGAGAACCAGTAAGAGATATGAATGTCTTAGATATGATTATTCAATCTTCACTAATGTAGTGGGAGAGTGATTATCCTATTAGGTATAATACATGTGATGTATTTACATACCTATTGGAATAAATGCTAATACTTCAAATGGTGTTTAGAGAAATACCAATATGAATATCTTGAAGTGTTCAAGATTATCATAAATGAAGTACAAATTTGGTAAAGTATTAATTCTTGATGAGATCAATGAATAAAATACTTGGACCAAATGTTTGAGATCCTTATGAGTGATTATGATAGTGTATCATAATAAACTTATGATTAAGGCATGGTGATGTCTGAATCAAGAAGGAATCATGCTCTAAAGAGTTAGAGAATGATTATCAAATAACTGAATTCTTCTTAATAAATGAATACCCCACACTAATAAAAGAAATTAAGAATCACAAGGATTGTGAGTTCTTATATCTTTAACAGATACACCTCAATTATCTATGTGATGAGTTGTTCATGTGATGAGTCAACTATCAAGATGAATATGAGGAACCGAATCTTGAGTTATGGTTTTAACCATTACATCCTAAATGACTTCCATGTGAACCATAAGGTATGACCTTGATGGTAGCACTCATTGGATCATATCCATAAGTGCAGATGAGTCTTAAGTGTTAAGACACATGGATAACATTTTGAGAAGGATGATGCTTGTTGCAACTTAATGACTAAGACATTAGGCATATGGATAATAAAACCACATTCCTATGAGGAATAAAACCAGGATGTGTACGTGACACAGCCTATAAGGTTTATAAATCCACTAATGCAAATGAAGTCTGTAAGTTACAATGGACTAATCAATGTGATTGATTGAGTTCAAGCAACTCAAAATTGAATCTTTATTTTGATGATATAGTCAAAGGGTTTGACTGATATGTCAAAGATAAAGAAGGGATCTGTGATTTAGTGGGAGCGTGTTCACATTCCACATATTGATGTGAAATGGAAATGTTCTAGATTGGAAATCCGAATGTGGAAATTATCTTTAAGGAAGATAGAGATGTTTCCTATATGATAGGAATAGAGATCTATAGAGATAGTTCTCAAAAATATCTTGACCTGGAAAGAGAAAGCATACATTGGCAATCTGTACTGAAGTGTTCAGTATGCACAGATTCAGTGGGAGAAAATTTGTCCATGTTACATGGATATTAGTATCCCAAGGCCAAGTGTCCAATTCTTATGAAGAATGGGAACACTAAGAATAGATATGGATCTATCATGTATGTAATCATCCCATTATCTTGC